>OX439372.1:10005000-11205000 GCA_949319445.1 Mythimna lalbum
AAAACAGTGAAAATGTGTGTCGAGTTGCATCCAATTAACTCATACTCATGACGATCAAAAAGTGTTCGGTGTCAGTACTTAATTGAAAACTAAAACTGTCTACATATATGCAGCGCCTTTGAATAAACTTAGAAAAGTACTTAAGTAGGTACGTATGAATTTAAAAAATCACATTGATGCTTGCCTGGTTTCTAATTCGCCACTTTATACAAGGTGTAAGGGACAGCCCTCCGCAAACTTTAAGGGCTTGCTCAGTAACCGAAACTGAACAACTTTTCACAAAATTTTTTTTTGAGAAAGGAAAAAAATCGGCTATAAAAATTGTCCAATCAAGTTTATAACTTTGTATGATAAGGCTGATTTATTTTTTCGTTTACTGAAAAAAAAAATTGTGGTAGGTTGTTCAGTTTCGTCTACTGAGCAAGCCCTTAAAGTTTGCGGAGGTCTGTCCCTTACACCTTGTATATGAGAGGCATTTTGAATTGTGTATGAAAATTGTGCCTTGTGCAAGTGCAGTGAGAAAACTAATTTTAAAAAGTAAGTATTCTAAGTACCTACCTTTCTACGTAGGTAATTTCCATGACACATTCATGAACTAAACTAAAACAAAGAACAAATATGATTCTAATCACAAAACATTATAACCACAAGTAAAACCACAGGAAACAAACAACAAAGAAACCATTTTCAGTAATATCTTCAAAAGCAATAAAAACGCCGCCATATTGCCACGACATATGTTCTAAACGTTCCCGCGGTTTGTCTATGACAACGTTTTTTTTTTCATCTGTCGATGGGCAAAGGCGTTTATTGGATTCATTCGCTGACTAAGTTCTCGTTCGGATATTGTCGTTTTTATTAGAAAATCGGAACGATGTAAGTTTGACTTTTGTGAGCATATAACATATGTCATAAATGTGAGATATGGTGCTTAGATTGCTTATGAGAGTAGGCAACTATGTAGTTATTGGAATATAGTTTGTGAGATGTGTTATTGGTTTTTCTTCGGGTCATAAGTTTTCTGAATTAGGTATGTAGTTCACATCTTAGTGTTTATATGAGATGCCGTCCGGTAACCGTCCGGTCCGAGCTCAAATCGTAGATGATTTTAGGAAGAATATCATGAAATAACTTCTCTGGATCAAGGGCAGAGCTAGAGGGCAGATGAAAATTTGACAAGCCCTCCCGCTTGTCAGACTTTTACTGATCAAAACTACACCTACGTTCCTCCTTTGCACTTGAGAACCACGGGTTTCCCTTTCTAAAGTCAACTATTGATCCCAGTAGGTTTTTTATTTTTTTTTTACGGTGGGCAAAAATCATCTTATGACAACCCCCGCCCTTGGGTGGAGCGGGAGATAGTGTCAGACTCTCACTGACTAAAAACCCACCCCGTTCTTTCTAGCATTCAAACCAGGGCACAAGCTCCCTTTCGGATAACCCTGGCCCCGGTAGGCTTCGACCCAGCTGGGCCTCTGCTGTTGATCCCAGTAGGCTTCGACCCTGCTAGGCCACTATAGTTTAGAATTTAAAATGTGTGTGCTCACTCAGGAGAGTCCTATAAGAAGATTAACTTCGTAGTATAATAGTTACAATGCTATCAACACTATTCGTACAAAAAAGAACATGATTGCGTAACAAGATTTCAATTGAACCTCACAACAACTTTTTTTTGTCCTCTTGAAATTTTAAAACCACGTAATCCTATGTCAAGACACGGATTATCTCGAAATAAGCCTCAACAACACTCGAACTAACCCAAAACATCCAATTTGCTTCCAATCCTATCACAATACCAATTTTCCAACAGATTTAATCACAATTTCAAATCTAATAACAAAAAAAAAGATTACATACAATCTATAGCGATCTACCGCAGGCTGTAGCGACGAATGCCTTTGCCGAAAAGAAAGTGGGAAGATTGTCTATGGAAAAACATGGCGGTACATTTAGGCGGCTTGTTTGACACGAACATCTTGTTAGTTTGTACCAAATACGTAGTTTTATAAATATAAATAAGGTGTAAAAAAGATTGTTAAGGGTGTTTCTTGTTTTTGTGATGCGGTTCTGTATAACAAGAGTTTTTTTGTCACTGCATTGCTTTGTATAAGTATCTTACAGAATTAAAGATAGCGTGCTTTTTCATGACATAAAATACTAAGTAGGTACCTAAATAACTACGTATGTTATGTTTTTTAATATATTTTTTTTTTTTGAGGTGAGAAATCTTAAAATAACACCTTCAGCTATGAGTGAAGCCAGAGGGAGTGATAGACTTTTACTGAATAAAACTTAACTGTGTTCTTTTACTTACGGACCGAGTCATCAATGGCGTGCAGTGTTCCACGCGCGTATTAAAAGATGTCAGAAAAACTGTAAGCCCAGTAGAGCCGATTCCTACTAGGGTCATGGACTTACTTCCGAAAGGGAAACCTAGACCGCAAAAGGCAAAGAAGGAACATAAGCGTGATTTTAGTCCGAAATGTCTAACACCCACTCCGCTCTGGAGCGGGAGAAGTCATTGGATGGATGATTTGCAAAATGACCTTAAAAAAAAGCACTTCTAAAATTGATCCAAAGAGAAATATACTTTACCATGGCATGAGCTACCACAGTTTAAAATAAATTATCGCCCTTCATAATTTCAGCTGAAAAATGTCCACAACTGGACATTACTTGCAATTCCCCAGTTAGTAGCCTACTATGATTCCCACATCCCTTCCTAAAGCAATTTCACCAAACCCATACCTTGTTACCTACATAACACGGCCGCGGATCCCTAAAACCCCTCGGATATAATACTCTTCAACACAATGGGAGGCCGTAACAAATGTTCCGAGTCGTTTTCTTGTCACTTTTTCTATGTAAATTGTCCGCGCAATTTGTGTCGCGACTGTCGTCCCTTTGTTGCTGGCGATTTTTTTGTCGCCCAGCGATTTTTTTGTTGCTGCCCTTTGTAGGGTTGTCAGGCGTTTGGTTAAAGTTAACCATAGGCTTGGGAGAAGTTAGGTTCCAATCCTGTAGAGTTCAAAATGTTTGGGATTGACCAAGTGTAATTTTTGTAATATGTCTTTTGGTGTGTTGTTTTTTTTTTTTTAAAAAAGAAGGAAAAACAACATTGAACTTGAGAGAGTCATCATCAAAGCAGATACAGTACAGGAATTGCATGACTTGATTCCAACATCTCATTGCTACCATCTGACAAACCGACGAACCGCGAGTATCCACCCTTACGTTGTTGAAACCTCTACGGTCGGGACCGAGCGTGGCTTGTCATTTATACAGCATACATCGAGGGACTGGAACAATTTGTCTGCTGTGGACTTCCCATCCGATTATAATTTTGGTGTCTTCAAGGCTAGAATGAATAGGCTCTTAATAAACTAGTGTGCCTCACCATCAACGATTGTATCACTGCCACCATGCTATCCCATGTTATATATTTCTTCCGCTCTATATGTGCAGTGAGAGAGATCGTCAGGCATCTTTTTTTTATTTTATTTTTTATTATTGATAGAAGAAACCTATTCACTCTCGACTGAAAGATTCCCGGGTTGTATCTATCAGGAAACACAGACTCCGGCAAGGAATTCCATTCCTTCGCTGCACGCACAATGAATGTTTTCCCAAAATCTTTTTCTGCGTGTAGGACTATCTGACTAAAATCCACCCGTGTTCTTCCAGCTGCTGTTTGCATTCCTAAGCCAGTTTGCAGAGGTGATTCTTTCAAACAATCCAACAAGTTGTGACAACCCTAACTCTATCGCATTCAATTAAACGTGTTACTACGCACTTGAGTTGGATTATATTGGATAGATTTATTTATATTTTACACGTTGGTTTTAAGGGTTTTTGAGATAAGTAAGTGTTGTGTCAGTGTGCCACTCTGTGGAGGGTAAGTGTGATTGTAGGGGGGTTATACACTTGTGTGGTCTTTCTCTTTGTATTTAATTAATTAAAACCAAAGAGATTAAATAGATACAATAAAGCGGCCATCAGAAGAAATGTCTTAGAAAAACTGTCATCCTATTTTTCAGTGAAGACGAAAAATATTTACGATAATAAACTGGATTTAGGTCCAGTCGTTATGCCATAATACGATTTACAATGGTGCAATGCGCAACTCGGCATATTTCTCCAAAAAATATTTTCTTTTGGTGCGTATAGCGGACACAAACGCGACTTGACAGGTACAGGTGACAGCGACTTGTTACTACTTTAGTAACAATTCTCGGGTTAGAATTTTGTTCGCTATGTCCTGTCTATTGGTAGTATATGTTTTATGTCTTTGATTAAAACCCAAGCGAAGCACGGCGTAGGCCTCCTACAAGGCGGACCGATGACTTGGTTTTTTTTTTATTACGGTGGGCAAAAATCATCTTACGACAACCCCCGCTCTTGGGTGGAGCGGGAGATAGTGTCAGACTCTTACTGACTAAAAACCCACCCCGTTCCTTCTAACCTTCAAACCAAAGCTCGAGCTTCCTTTCGGTTAACCCTGGCCCCAGTAGGCTTCGACCCAGCTGGGCACCTCCTGTTGCTGACAACTCCTTGAGACCGATGACCTGGTAAAGGTTGCGGGAATCCGATGGATGCGAGACGCATAAGACCGTTCATTGTGGCGACACTTGGGGGATGCTTATGTCCAACAGTGGACGTCGTCGGCTGAAACCATGATGATGATGATGAATGCTGGCGTTCGCTCTCTGATTGACTTTCTATCGTGTCTCTAATTACGGTACTCGAAAGGTTGAAAGGCTTGCATTTCTTCCCTATTTTGAGTTCTTCAAGAATTTCTAATGTAATTTAAAAATACTGATCAAATTTACTTTCTGTTAAGTGTTTGACCACTATACAGAGGCTAAACGAACGGGGTGGGTTTTTAGTCAGTAAGAGTCTGACATTATCTCCCGCTCCACCCAAGATGGGGGGTTGTCATAGAATGATTACCATCGTAAAAAAAAACTATACAGGGTTATTTGTAAAACACTAACAACCTTGCAGGACTGTATTACTGACATCATAATCAACTTTTGTTCTATGACTTTTTACAAAACATAATTCATTTGCCAAAAACAAACCTTCAAGATTTCGTTGTTTTACATTTCAACTCTGTATTTTGCTATGCCTACCGACGCAAGCGCATCAAGCACTTCCGCCAGTATTGTACTATCGCTTGCTTTGCATAGACTTCGTAATATTTTGAATGTTCTATTTAAATATTTTTATTTTTGTATGAAAATCCGATGAACTAAAATATGATAATTTTTTTAAAGTCATAGAACAGAAGTTGTTGTTTATGATGTTAGTAGCATAGTCCTGAGAGGTTACCAGTGTTTTACAAATAACCCTGTATATCACTTCATGGTAAGCGATGACATGGTCGACGATAGAGCACGCTTGCCTAGTCGGTTAGGTAGTCGGTTTGCCCGGAGGAGATTAAAACTCTTAAAGCTAGAAATATTCTAGACTTCCTGGAAGCCTCCGGGCTAAAAGAGTTACTCTAACAAGATGGCGAGTCACAATAGATCTTATAGGTCGCACTGACTACATCCCCTACACTACGGGAGATGCATAGCCCCTTATCTATATCTATATCTATATCTATATCTATATCTATATCTATATCTATATCTATATCTATATCTATCTATATATATAAAAATCAATGCCACTTTTCGTTGTTATTTTATAACTCAAGAACGGGCTCACCTATCCAAACCAAATTTTTAGGCTTTGTTCGGACTATTTAGTAGATGGTTTATGTGAAGTTTGGTAGGGTATAGTACGGTAGAGTAGGGTAGAGTAGTGTAGAGTAGGGTAGAGTAGGGTAGAGTAGGGTAGAGTAGTGTAGAGTAGGGTAGAGTAGGGTAGAGTAGGGTAGAGTAGGTTAGAGTAGGATAGAGTAGGGTAGAGTAGGGTAGAGTAGGGTATAGTAGAGTAGAGTAGGGTAGAGTAGGGTAGAGTAGGATAGAGTAGGGTAGAGTAGGGTAGAGTAGGGTAGATTAGGGTAGAGTAGGGTAGAGTAGGGAAGAGCGGGAGCGAAGCCGTGCGGGCAAAAGCTAGTATGTATATAAAAATCAATGCCACTTTTCGTTGTTATTTTATAACTCAAGAACGGGCTCACCTATCCAAACCAAATTTTTAGGCTTTGTTTGGACTATTTAGTACATGGTTTATGTGAAGTTTGGTAGGGTAGAGTAGGTAGAGTAGGGTAGAGTAGGGTATAGTAGGGTATAGTAGGGTAGAGTAGGGTAGAGTAGGGTAGAGTAGTGTAGAGTAGTGTAGAGTAGTGTAGAGTAGTGTAGAGTAGTGTATGGTAGAGTAGGGTAGAGTAGGGTATAGTAGGGTAGAGTAGGGTATAGTAGGGCAGAGTAGGGTAGAGTAGGGTAGAGTAGGGAAGAGCTGGAGCGAAGCCGTGCGGGCAAAAGCTAGTCTACAATATAATGATAATAGGTTAGTTGCGCTAGGATTGCAGCTATCAGTACCCCTAGCCAAGTTACTAATCTGCAATAGTTAACGCTAGTAGATGGCTTCAAATGTACGGGAACGACGTCGTCTCTACACTCAGTCACGTGGTCAGAACAAAAGTATTGGCGACAAGGTCAACTCGAAGCGTTCGACGCGAGCGAAACGGTTGTAACTTGGCTAGGGGGCCAGGAAACACAGACGCCGCAAGGAACTCCTCTCCTTCAGCTGTACGCACAATGAACGTGTTCCCAAATACATTTTGTGGTGGATGTTCAACCCATACGCACAAGGCGCTCATCGCCGTACGTTTGGTAATCATATGATGGAACGGGCTTGGCGGATTTAAGTAATACAATTCCGACGCACACTCCTAGACATGCAACCGGTAGAAAGCCAACTCAGCAAGCTATTATAATCATCACCATCATCAGCCTTTTTAATGTTCCCACTGCTGGGACTCAGGCCTCCTCTCTAGGAGAGGGAATGAGCCGTAATCCACCACGCGGGCCCAGTGCGGGTTGATGAATGTCACATGTCTTCGGATTTTTGGTTCTAGGACATGGCGGTTTCCTCACGATGTTTTCCTTCACCGTTTTGAGAGCAGTGGTAATGAAATAAATTACGCAAAGTAATGCGCCTGGCTGGGTTCGAACCCGCGATCGACAACTCGTAAGTCGGGGCCATTACCACTCGGCCACCACTACTCTATTTTAATAGGTACCTTTAATGTATATCTGTTCGTAGACAGTATTAATAAACCGTGTTCGTATTTAATTATTTATTATATTGATAACATGTCAGTTACTAGATGTTCTCTATATTATTAACGTCAACTCTCAATTCCAAAAATATCATCCAACAATCTTACTTTACTCTCAAGAAAAAAAAAAGAAAAGGATAACCATAGATAAAATCTCACAAAGTAGATTAAAACTAAAAGGGAGTAGACTACCACCTAAGTGCGCGCCATTTTATATTTCCCGGCCTTCATAAAATTGTCATAAAACCCGATTGCCGAGCTCAAAACGTAAAAACTCAATTTTAAGACCAGCTTCACAACCTAATGAAGTCCAAATGATTTCCATTGGCTAATCCCCTCTGATTATAACCTCTTTTAACCTCAAAACTCTTTTTCATTTTTCTTTTCTTTTTTTTTTACAAGCGCGTCCAACGACAATAATTGGTTAATTGATAACTATAAAGTTTGTTGTTTATGGTTACTTTATTTTTTATATTAATTGTGAGTTTTAAATTAAGTATTTATATGCTTTGGTGTGTAAAGTGAGGAATTTTAATTTGAGCGGCACTTGTTTTATTTGAGGTTGTGTCAATTATTTCATTATGGGTTTTTCGCAATTTTGCGAAATACATATTACTTTTTAGGGTTCCTTCTTAGTAATAGGGTCACGTTTTTACCCTTTGGGTACGTAAAAACGGGACTCAATTACTAAGGTTTCGCTGTCTGTCTATCCGTTTGTCCGTCTGTCTGTCACCAGACTATATCTCAAGAACTGCGATAGCTATACCTACAGTTGAAATTTTCACAAATTATGTAGGTATTTCTCAAAGAGATGAAATAGATACTGTTTAATGTCTTTGGTATTTCTGTTTAGTATTGCTATAACAAAAAATACTAAAAACAAAATAAAATAAATATTCAAGAGGGGCTCCCATATAAGAAACGCGACTTTTTTGCCGTATTTTCCTAGGGATGGTACGGAACCGCACGCATTTGGCCAGTTTTTATTATTTGTTGTCTGGATAGCGTAGGTGTGTTATTTAGTTTACATCAATACTTGAAAAAATGTGTTGATTTGCTATCAATTACATTTGTAGCGCTTATAAAAACTAACAATAACGCATACAAGATGGCGGACGACAGTTTTTTTAAACGGCTGGATGCAAACAACCCAATATAGAGAAAGATGGGGTTCCTTCACCTGCAGAGGGGTTCTGAAAAAATAATCAATTAAGATTGATTTTAAATTGCACTAAAATAAGACTGAGTTTAGTTGCACTCATTTTTTTTTTGGTTTCAAGTAGTAAGACTTTTTATTAATTTGTTTACATAATAACTAAAATACCTAATTAAAACAAATACGAGTAACTTCATTTATTTAGAATCGATTAAACAAAGATCGTTTTCAATATAATGAGTAGCACGCAATAGCTGCTCAATCGATTTTGTCGATTCCACAGACATGGAGAATGGACTGAGCCTTCTTTATCTAGAGCCTTACAATGACTTGTTAAAATGATAGGCGTGTGAGCGAGAAAGACGGATAGAGCTGTAGGTACATTTTATTTAGCTTGCATACCTTTAAAAGTTTAGTTTAGGTCGTCAAATGAATTGCGCTAAGAGTTCGTGGTAGGGCCTCAAGTATAAAATTTAATGTGAAGAGAATTTTCTCATGGTAATCCAACAAATCGACAGTCGGTGCAAAGTAAAGAAAGTTATTTGCAATTTTGTGATTTTCTATCATCTTTATTGAATTAGTAACAATAAGCAGTTATTTAGTAGGTAATTTTTTTTTCAAAAATATTATTGAAAAGAAAACTATATTTGTTTAGTTTTTGACACTTGAAAGGTTTCTCATGTCTTAGAATATTAAATATATATATATATAAAATAGAATGTTAAGTTACTGCAATTATCAGAAAATCGCAAAGTTGCAGATACCTTTTTTTACTTTGCACCCGTCGAAATATCTAACGAGTCGTTTTTATATCAACATTTAATAGATAAATTCCTGTTAAAGGGGCTTTAGCAAATGCAATGTCATGCGACTTACAATTAGCTACAAATTAACATTGAATGGGATCCAAGTTTGAGCTGTGGAATTCTTTGTAATAGTAAATAGGTTACTTCTAAGTAAGCGCGCTCCATCGTCGACCGCATTGTCGCTTTCTGTCAACTGAAATAGCGGTCAAGCGAGAATCTATCAAAAATAAAAAAAAAAACTGGGCAAGTGCGATTCGAACTCGCGCACTGAGGGTTGCGTGCAAACTATAATTCCCGAGGTACGGAACCCTAAAAATACTCCTAGGTCGTAGGTACTGCTCAGTCCATTCTCCATGTGTATACAATCCTTCAAGACTCCTCAGCCATTGCATTTTTAATTCTCGGCAGTGTCTACTTACATATGCATACGACGCGGCTCTGTCTGTTTGCGCAGCACGCGATGCGTTGAAGACTTAAAGTTATTACTTCCCTTGGCTACCGTATCAGGTAATGTTTTAAAACAGTACTTAGCGGTTTCTGTTAAGTGGTGATCAGCTACAATGTAAATTGACATAAAATTCTTGTAACGTCGATTGAATAAAAAAAATGGTCGAGGCCATGGTCCGGAGCGAGGAGGAATGGCAGGCGGTCGTCTCCTTCTGCGAAGCAGTAATGCTAGTAAAGGAGGAGGCCGACCGCATCAGGCTACGGCGCCCTCGCCGCCGCCGCCGGGATTCCGATCCCGATCTCCGGCCACCGTAGACGCGGGCTCGCGAACGGCGAGCCATGGGTAGCTCGCTGTCCGATCGTCCGGTAATGGACCGAGTCCAAGACGTCGACGGCGCGCACTGTTCCCGCGCGCCTCAAGGAGTTGTCAGCAGCAGGAGGGGCCCAGCTGGGTCAAAGCCTACTGGGGACAGAGTTGTCCGAAAGGAAACTCGTGCCCCGGTATGAAGGCTAGAAGGATCGGGATGGGGTTTTTAGTCAGTAAGAGTCTGACACTAGCTCCCGCTCCACCCAAGAGCGGGTTTTGTCATAAGATGATTTTCCCCATCGCAAAAAAAAGGGTAGAGGTGAGTTTTCTGTCAAATTCAATCCAAAATGGCCGCCGTAACGCACTATTAGGGACTCTGAATGCAAGAATCATCTTCCAAAATCTGGCTTCCCATTCAGTATGTAGATAAAATAATTTATGAATAATTCATATTTCCAATAGTATTTAGATATGGATCGCTCTCATAAAGTTTTATCGTAAAATTTTATAGACCGTAAACTCTTTGGTCGAGTATTTGGTTTAAAGTAAAGTAATTTACGCTCCGTATTATTTAAAAAAAGTATTACAATAAAAATTGAACAAGTTATATTTGAATTTCTTTAAGAAAAAGAAATGATTATTGGTTTTTTGTGATTGGAGAAATTAACTTTTATTTTGTTTTTATGTGTGAAATTTATGTAAGGTATAAAATTATTGATTAATTTATGCATACTTACAGATACACCTAAAAAATAACAAATAACCAAATTTCGTCCCGTAGATCTGCGACGGAGAGTTTCGTAACTAAATTATCTACTTATATTATGCACATAAAAATATGTGTAGTAAAATTATAAAATTACGGGATGAAATTATCTTCTAGGCAAATGAGAATTACAGATGTGATAAGAAATGCTCTTTAAATAATAATTAAACAGGTTCTTGACGTTTCTGCATTTCATCTGGTATTTTTTTTAACTATTTTACAGTCCTTGTCCCTGTTC
Organism: Mythimna lalbum; assembly: GCA_949319445.1. Lineage (NCBI taxonomy): Eukaryota > Metazoa > Arthropoda > Insecta > Lepidoptera > Noctuidae > Mythimna > Mythimna lalbum. The sequence goes on from OX439372.1 coordinate 10,015,952, forward strand.
ATAACATACATAATAATAAATTGCAACTACAAATTGAATTTCTTCCACAAAAATATATTCAACAAATTCACAATAAAACGAAAAATACAATAGCAATCATTATCAAACAAAATGTGAAATAACGACTTTTTCAGATGCTAATAGATAATAAAACTCCACATAAAAACTTATTAAGTACACGCGAACAGAATCTCAAGAATCCATTTAACACAAGAAAAACTCATTTCATCTTTATCGGACGCATCTAAAAACGGGCCATCAAAATTCTATCTTGCAACCTCATTACGAAAATCCAATTCTTTCTTCAAAATAACATCATCATTGTAGAAAAAAAAACACACACCCCATCACATCCCTACTATATTTATAAAAATAACCAATAACATGCGTTAATGTTGTCTGAATACATGCAGCTGCCGTCGCTATGAAAAAAGTTAGGCGCGTTGTCATTGGTCGGTGTCATGGCGGGCGCATTAGCCGCATCTGTCATCTTTATATTGCTTTGCGCCATATTTTTCGCGGCAATATTACGTATTTATGTGTTGTAATAAAATGTTATGATTACAGTTAATTGCGTAAGCTATGGGTGTTTATGTTCAGAGGAATTTTATGGGAAATGAAACGTGTGGTTTTTATTTCAGTGTTGTTCTCGACATAGGTCATGTATTTAGCTGACCGTTGATTACCGTTGATGTAGTTTCGATAGCGTAAGCGTAAATATCACAGAACAGATAAATATACACACAAATGAATTGTATTACTAAACTCTACAAAAAATTAAAGACCCGTTTTGACATTTGAGACACTACAATGTAACTTGTAACAAAAATTGAAAGAAGCAATAAAATAATAATTAGGGGCTGGTGTAATGAGGTCTGTCCAAAAAGTCAAACGACTTGAGAATTTTGTATTTTTTTTTTATTGTTATAAATAAATCTGCGATCCCACCTGATGGTAAGCAGTGATGCAATCTTTGACGGTTAGGCGCACTAGTTTATTACGAGCCTATTCACTCTAGCCTTGAATATACTCAAATTATAATCGGATGGGAAGACCGCAGCAGGCAAATTATTCCAGTCCTACGACGTACGCGGTATAAACGACGAAGCGAAACGCTTAGTCCGGACCGTAGAGGTTTCAACAACGTAAGGGTGGATATTCGTCGAACGTCGTGTTGTCCGACTTAATATTTAATCATTTAAAAAATACTTACATTTGATACTTTTTATAAGGTTCTTCTATTAGTAAACAATGATCAAGATCTCTTAATCAACCTTGATTATTGAACAAGTGTTGACTACATCTGATTTCATTTTATCCTAATAATTATCAAGTCGTTTGACTTTTTAGACAGACTCTAGTAGCTATTTTAGTTGTAGTTACACTACACCGGACTAGTGATGTACGGTTGCCGACAATATTGCCGTGAAGTGGGAATATTAATGGGAATATTGCCGGGAATATTGCCCGAAGTATGAATATCGGTGGCAATATTGCCAGCAATATTCCCATATTGCCGGCAACGGCACACCTCTACCGGACAAGCCGCTAGGTAGTCAAAATACAAATGTCAAAACGGGCTTATTATTTTCTGTCAACTTTAGAGTTTATACAGTTAGTTGCTAAATAGTCGATACCTTTTTGTTTGTTGTGAAATCCTCTAATAACTTTTACTGACTAAAACCACTAAAACCTAAACCAACCAACCAACCAACTAACCTAACCTATGTTACTTCATAGCGTTTTGCGTTCTAAATCCAATATGACTCTTTCGAACAATTCCACATCAATCGATGCCTAATAGTTTCAAATAAAGCAAAATAATCTACATAAATCTACAAAAAGTTTACTTGTTAATTAGACAATATATTATGTCTGTACAAATTTTTAGTCGTTCGCGAAATCGATGTAAATAACTTGTATACATTAAAATTGTGTGTAGCTTAATATGTTACTTTTAGGCTTTGTTTCATCGCAATCGGTTGATAGTCAACCGATTGCGTAAAAAAATATATTTATTCTACTTTCGTTGACTATTAGGCGGTACGAAGTTCGCCAAGTCTTTTTTATTTTTTCGTTAGGTAAAAATCATCCTATGACAACCCCCGCTCTTGGGTGGAGCGGGAGATAGTGTCAGACTCTAACTGACTAAAAACCCACTACGTTCCTTCTAGCCTGTCTAGGGTTTAGATTTTGCATTTTTTTAACCGACTTCTAAAAAAGGAGGAGGTTGTCAATTCGGATGTTTGTATGTTTTTTTTTAATGTTTGTTCGCGCATAACTTCGTCGCTTGCCAACCGATTTGAAAAATTATTTTTTTATTAGAAAGGGTATACTTCCCAAATGGTCCCATAGTCACCAAGTTGGAATCTGATGATGGAAGCTTGGCAAAATCGAGGGAACTTCTCAAATTCAATTAATTTTTTTTAGAGAAGTCGGTAATTTTTTTTTTATAAAAAGGTATAAGGTGTATTTTTGGAATTCTATTCTATTAATAGCAAGGTATACGGATAAGCTACCTGATCTTTCTCTCCAAAAGAAGCCACAAAGTCAGTTGATTTAAAAGCTTTGCCAAAAAGAATATTACTAAAGGTAGAACTATACTGCGCACACGTTTGCCACGTACGCCGTTCTGGGCGGGTCGGTCTCCAACTCTCCATACATTTTATATGGCAACTTGACTTGTAGAGCTACACTAGATCCATGCACGTGATACCATGCAACGTTCTATGTACAAACCAGTACACACAGCCAAGTTGCTAATCTGCAATAGTTAACGCTAGTAGAAAGCTTCAAATGTACGGGAATGTCGTCATCTCAACGCTCAGTCACGTGGTCAGAACAAAAGAATTGGCGGCAAGGTCAACTCGAAGCGTTCGACGCAAGCGAAACGGTTGTAACTTGGCTAGAGGGGCTGATCTTCTCCAAAAGAAGCCAAGAAGTCCCTTGATTTAAAAGCTTTGGTAGGAAGACCAAACAGGGTATTCCTAAAGGGACTATCATAGGTCCTGTACTTAACAGGCGTTTTCTACAAAAAAATAATCAGATTCAAGTAAAGTCTTAACAAATCGATGAGTTTTTCGAATTAATCGACACTTTATGTTCGTTCACGCGAATAAATATACATAGTTTAGTTATGCTATGCGTAACGAGTTGATTTTTTAATTAAAAAAATCTAGTTTCTGCTCGCGGCTTCGCTTGTTTGAAATGTTTTAAATTGTCCAAGGGCAAAATTTTACTTCGGCAGTTCTATAGTCTTTGACTCTTCTGAAATATCGCTAGAAATTGTAAACTATTTTTCTAATTAAGCGACTGTGCAGACCACGTTTTTTAAACTCGCCATTGACGCGCGTATTGGAAACTTGCGTCGACAGATAAAAAGTCAGTAAGTGTCTGACATACCCTTGCGCTCCGCCCAAAAGCGAGAGATGTCATTACATGATTCTCCCACCTAAATAAAAAGACGGGATAGAAATTATTCAGGTTTAACAACCAACTAATCATCATCATCATCAACATTTCAACCATGAGAATGTGTACCTAATGGCGTGAAAATTATAGTTGGTAGTCATGTAACAGGTGAAACTATGTGATGAGCATATTAAATAGTAGCGCAACAAATATCTAAATACACTAATTACAAGCTTTTATTTAGTTTCACCTGTCCCGATGTTTGTCTGTCATAAAATCTTGCAAATCAAATTTGATCCACTTCTCGGTTACCGATTGAGCTGAAATTTTGCATGCATGTGTTAATTAGATGACAATGCAAAATTATTATGACATACAGCTGATTTGATGATGAAACCGGAAGGTGGCTATAGGAACTTGGTAGTTCAACGACACAACCCCATCGAGTTTGGGCTCGTATGATTCGTCTTGACGAGTATTAATTATATATGTATACCGAACTATATAAAGGCTTGTTATAAAAAAAATATTTTCATTAAAAACTTGTTTTAATTAGTATCTACAAAAAAATGGGCTATATATGAACCTGTTATGATCATATTTGTGTAGTCAAAAGAAAAAAAAATACAAAATCCCATCTCCTAGAGAGCAGGTCTGAGTTTCAGCAGTGGGAAGTGGGAACATTAGCTATGCTTATGCTTGTAGCATAGCATAGCACATCATTGTCGGCCTTGCATGTTCCCACTGTTGGGACTCAGGCCTTCTCTCTAGGAGAGGGAATGGGCCATAATCCACCAAGTGGGCCCAGTGCGGGTTGGTGGATGTCACATGTCTTCGGATTTTTGTATGTCGTCGTATTTTTTATGTCGGCGACCTTGGTTCTCCTACTGATATCTTCATTCCTGATGCGATCACGTAAGAAAACTCCGAGCATAGCCCTTTCGATTGCACTTTGGGTGACTGCCAATGATGACTCCACCCCAATGATGTCATTTTTTTGGTGGGTAAAAATCTTCTAAAGGACATCCCCCGCCCTTGGGCGGAGCGGGAGATAATGTCAGACTTTTACTGACTAAAAAACCCCACGCCTGTCCTTCTTACCTTTCATACCCTTTCGGAACAAGACTCTAGCCCCAGTAGGCTACGACCCAGCTCGGCCCCTCCTGTTGCTGACAACTCCTTGAGGCGCGCGGGAACAGTACGCGCCGTCGACGACTTGGGCTCGGTCCGGACAGTTACCGGACGGTCGGACAGTGAGCTACCCATTGCTCGCCGTCCGCAAGCCCGCGCATACGGTGGCCGGTAAACGGGATCGGTATCCCGGCGGCGCCAATGATAACTTTACGTCATCGTCTTCATCCAATCACAAACTCCTAAATTATTTAAAAAAAGAACGCGAAAAATAATCAGTTAGGTTCCTCCTGTCACTACCCGCATCCAGGCGGTCGTAAAACCCGAATTATTAACATATAAATTGTTATTTGTCAAGCACGGTGCCCGTGGCGCGATAAGGCACGGCGCGCAAACGATTATATTGTGTTCTATATTATGCGGAGGTACGTTGAGGTGCTAAGTGGAATAAACTTGTTTGGAGTAATTTTTTGAGCTAGGTTTAACGATTTTAAGAACCTTGGTTACACATGAAGGAGCGTAGTGATGAAGGAACTTTGTACCTAGATGTGATTTTAGTCAGTAAAAGTCTGATACGCCTTTCCACTCAACCTGGGATTTTTTTTAAGGCCCAAGCGCCCGAGCAGTGCCATTAAACAGTGACTTTCTGAAGCCTACTCCTCGGTAGCGGTCAAGTGAAAAAAACACATTGTAGATTCATGAACAACATTGTCAACATATTTAGCAATTGCAACTTTTCTGTAGCTGTACTCCTCCAAGCGGCTTGGATCTTTAGAAATATTTTTACACAGAAAAATTGGTGGTTAAATATTCTTAAAAGTGAATATAGCATAATATTATTTAATTACATATGTAAATCAATAAATATTCCGCAAAGAAAATGGAATAAAAGGTAAGCGGGGCTCTATTCGGGCGTAGCTGGCCGAAATTAAATGCACAGATACTCCGAATCGACGTAAACTGTTGGATATTGGCCTCCCCCAAGCGTCGCCACAATGATCGATCCTGCGCGTCCCGCATCCATCAGATTCCCGCAACCTTCACCAGGTCATCGGTCCACCATGTAGGAGGCCTTCCGACACTGCGTCTACCAGTACGCGGTCGCCACTCCAGAACCTTTCGGCCCCAACGGCCATCTGTTCTACAAGCAAGCAAACTTAAGTGGCAATGTGCCCTACCCATTGCCACTTAAGTTTGGCGGTTCTTCGTGCTATGTCGGCAACCTTGGTTCTCCTGCAGACTCCGTATACGAAAGAAAAGAAAGAAAGAAAACTATATTATTTGGCACACACACTCGTAGATACACACAATGTAGTAACAACATGTAGACACTAATTATAAGCCAAGGGACTATAAGCCTTAAGGTGGTGCATCACGACTCACATTTTCACTATTTTTCATACAACCGCTCATAACTGATTATGACGTTATTACACATTTTTCATTAGATATTTTGGAAACACAGTATCTTGTGGATATTATCTAGGTTTCCAAAGAAACCAATTTCTAAATTTGTGTAAAACTAATCCAGTAAAAACCTCTGAAAATGTCCTATTTTGGATGAACTTTGATACTTCATAATTTGTCTGAAAATTAAAAAAGTCACAAAAGTAGTTCTCTAGAGACCTTGCAAATTTTATTAAGATTCTAAATGATGATAACTTTTTCCAAAAACTTTTAAGGGTAAAAAAAAAACAGCTATTTCCTGGAGCAAGTTTTGTGAAATTTTCGAGTAAATCTCGGAATTACCGAATACTAACAGAGTTTCCAGCCGTTATCTCTCTTTTTTTGCGTTGCCTTTTCGTCAAACATCGCGTTGGATTGCATTAAATGAAGTAACAAGCTTTTAAACCATTTTCGATGTTTACGATAAGCGAGTGGAGAAGGACCCTCTTAAGGTGAGAATCAAAACGCGCCGTTGATGATTCGGGCTCGCGTTTGACCACTTTCTCACCTGATGGTAAGCGATGATGTAGCCGACGATGGAACAACCTTGCCTAGAAGCAATCGAGGTACACAGAACTTGGGGAATGTGTATTTGACGGCGTGCAGTTATATCCACCGCTCCAAGATCGTCGAGTCCCACTTGTCAGTCTGCGTTCTAAAATGGTGTTGGGGCTGGCGCGTACCTACTCGGCATAGCAATGCATGGGTGAGCTAAAGTTATTGAATTTATGATAGATACTTACGATTTTAGGGTTGCGTACCTAAGTTGGCATAAACGATGACTTTGTTGTCCGTCTGTCGCTCAAGACCCTTTAATTCATGAATCCCCAAGCGACCACCGGTGGCCGCGCATCTATTGTCTTACTATTGTGTCTCTAATTGACGGTATCTGAAGGGTTAACTCGGGAACGAATAGAGGTATCGAGTTGGAATTTAAATTATATAATCAAGTGCGCACTAGGCCCGCGTGGTGGAATACGGCCCATTCCCTCTCCTAGAGAGGAGGCCTGAGTCCCAGCAGAGGGAACATTAAAAAGACTGATGATGATGATGATGATGAATTAATTCTGCGGTCCCTTGGCGCTGTGAAAAAATCAAACTTCTAAGTTAACGAAAAAAAAAAAAGATACGTCACGAAAAAAAATGTTTTTTTTCGTGACGTATGTCAAAATTTTCAGATTTTTTCTATGCTTGTGCTATATAAAGCAAGGTCTCTGCTTTATGCCATTCTGGATTCTGGGTCAACGAGAAGTGCACTATCAATTTTCATTCCTTTAAGGGTTACGAAATAGATATACATATAACACACACTATAAACAACCGTATCTTTTTTTTTTTTCGTTAACTTAGAAGTTTGATTTTTTCACAGCGCCAAGGGACCGCAGAATTAATTCATCATCATCATCATCATCAGTCTTTTTAATGTTCCCTCTGCTGGGACTCAGGCCTCCTCTCTAGGAGAGGGAATGGGCCGTATTCCACCACGCGGGCCTAGTGCGCACTTGATTATATAATTTAAATTCCAACTCGATACCTCTATTCGTTCCCGAGTTAACCCTTCAGATACCGTCAATTAGAGACACAATAGTAAGACAATAGATGCGCGGCCACCGGTGGTCGCTTGGGGATTCATGAATTAAACCATTTTCGATGTTTACGATAAGCGAGTGGAGAAGGACCCTCTTAAGGTGAGAATCAAAACGCGCCGTTGACGATTCGGGCTCGCGTTTGACCACTTTCTCACCTGATGGTAAGCGATGATGTAGCCAACGATGGAACAACCTTGCCTAGAAGCAAAGGTTTGGAATAATCTTCGTAACTCGATTCGGGAAATGAACTGATTTCATAGGTTAGTTTGTACGGAGCCCTCAGTGCGCAAGTCCGCCTCGCACTTGACTGGTTTTTGTTCTAAACCTACAAATTTGATTGTTGGCTTGGAGTAAAATTTCTCCAAAATCTATTGATGTCTCATAGGTTCATAGCACGTAAGTACAGCGAAAGGTCTGAAAACTGTAAAGTAGTTACATCACAAAAAAAACACTTTTTCTGCAATTCGGAAACATCGTCGAGACTCAACACGGGATTTGATCTATTTATAATAATCATAATCATAATAATCATAATCGTTTATTTGCTAATATGGGTAATTACATAAAGATATTAAGAATAGCACAGTCTAACCATATTACACCTTGAGGCATGCAAATTACAAGCTTTATGTATTATAATACATTTTCTAATTGATAATAATGTCACTTGAAAAATTGAATTTTAAAATGTCATTTGATTAATAATAATGTCATGATACAATTGTGAATAAATGTCAAAGTAGGAATAATAGATATAATGATGTAAAATTAAATTAAATTCGTGCATTATTTAGTAATTACTACTTATATAGGTAAGTTTTTTTTTATACATATAAACAAGTGCCTGACTGCGATCCCACCTGATGTTGCTGTAAGTTTCTACGGAACCTTCAGTGCGCGAATCCGACTCGCACTTTCCCTGTTCTTTTATATTGATAATACTTGGCCGGTTCTTCTTTAGATGCACATACCATCTTCCTCATAAAATTCAGCCTACGGCTGTCACTTAACATAATTATGACGTGCAAACTGACGACTATTATCAACAATTATTGTACATTATCAACAATTATCGGCCTGTATAGCCACACCTGTCGGTAATTCTGTTTGCCTCATTAGCGCAAAGATTGCTGTGAAGATAGGCTTACAGTGTGAATTGCGTTGTAATGTACGTTATTAGCAAGTAAAATCTATACTTATCTATGTTTAGGTATATATCTTTCTATGTACACACTTAGGGTGCAGTTGCTGGAGTCGCACCATAATGTCAATTTCAAAGCGTGTGGTGCGAGTCCCGAACACTTTTCTGCCCCTCATGTTGAAGGAAGACTTTAGGCCGCAGGGCGTGGTGTTCCGTCGCTTCCGCGGACAGGTGCCACAGAACAGCACGAAGTGAACTTAGTGCAATGTGAAGTGTTACTAACATAGATTTAAGTCTTATTTACTAACGACAAGATGTGTTTACTCTATATATATGTTAGTCTGTAAGGTATATATCTATGGGCCTAGATGCCTGATAATAAATGATTTATTATTATTATTATAATTCTTGGGTACGTATTTTTGTCACGTAACTTTTTTTGACTTGCCCGTTTGTCTAGTGGTTAGTGGCCCTGGCTGTTATGCCGGAGGTCGTGGATTCGAGTTCCACCCAGGACAAATGTTTATGTGATGAGCATGACCTTTTGTTCTGTGTCTGGGTGTAATTTATCTATAATATGTATGTATTTAGAAATATATAAGTATGTTTATCTGTTGTCTAGTATTCGTAACAGCAGCTCTGCTTAGCTTGGGGCTAGACGGCGTTGTGTGATAGTTGTGAAAAAAAAAATGTAACTATTATAATTACTACAACACCTCTATTTATATACAGGGTTATTTGTAAAACACTGGCAACTTCTCACAACTATTATTCATTACAAACATACACACAAAAATACAAATTTTCCCTCTATAATATTAGTGTTGATTTAGGCAACACTGAACATTATAGTAAAATCTATTTACAACAACAACCAGCCATTGCTGTCTTAACAACTATACCCCAAAATGGCAACCCCACCACTTATAACATACCTCCCATAAGATATGACTAAACGGCGTTGTGTGATAGTTGTGGGAAAAAAAACTTCTTAAATAGCTGTGTATATATTTGAGTGGATCCCTGGAAGGTTTGAAAATAGTTTTTCAGTTTAAGTTCTTAGAGTCCAATCCTAGGTTGTCTGGTAGATATCCTTGTCAGCGATAAGACTGCCATTGTATCCATAGATTAAGTTTCTGTGACATTGTTAGGTAATATTTTGGTATACAATAAAGTAAATTCTATTCTATTTTATTATTATTAAGTAGTTATATGTTGGAGTCATTTTTCTGTATTATAATTAGACTAGCTGCTCCCATCGGCTTCGCCCACGTGATAGCAGAAAATTATCCCAAGGGAACATACTTCCGGGATAAAAAGTCCCTATGTGTGTGTGTAAAGTACAGGACATGGTCTATCCGTGTACCAAGTTTCATCAAAATCGGTTTTACCATTTAAACGTGAAGGCGTAACAAACAAACAAACAAATAAACAAACTCAATTTCGCTTTTATAATATTAAAGTAAGGATATACTAACGCGCATCGAAGTATTGGAACAATTTTCCTGCTACGGTCTACCCGTCCAATTAAGAAATATAGTAATCAGAAACGTTTATTTCAAATAGACCAATTACAGGCACTTTTGAATTGTCAATATGTCGGTCAATCAAAAATAAAAAAAGTGAAGCTAAATTGCACGTTCCAAAGCGTAGATCTCTATGGAGAAGATGATTATGGCGAAAATATAGGAGCATGAAGCTAGAACTGCTACTGTCTTCCCGTCCAATTATAATTTAGGTGACTTCAAGGCAAGAGTGAATAGGTTCTTAATAAACTAGTGCGCCTCACCATCAACGATTGCATCACTGCTTACCATCAAGCGGGATCGCAGTCAAGCACTAGTTTATCTACCCTATCATAAAGAGGTAAAGTTGTTTTTTTTTTGTATTTAGGAGGTAATCTCTGAAAACACTGGTCGGATTGCTAAATTGTTTTCACCGTTAGAAAGTTGCTTAATTCCTGAGCGACATAGGCTATATTTTATGTGCGCAGGAGAAGCCGCGGGCAAAAGCTAGTATCTTAAAAAAAAGTCAGTTCATAAGCACATTCTCTAAGATGCTACACAAAAATATCTACCAAAATGTATGTCCTCTCTCCCCTACGATATTTACTTACTCCCCACAGACACATAATACCCCAAAAATGATATAAATCACTTAACAATACCAAACTGGGGCGAAGCGGCACAATTAGACGCTAACTAGTCCAAATTACCCACATCTCCTCGTCTCGGGGGAGAATGTAACAGATTATATTGGTGTTACGAAGCGGCCGTGGGGGCGTGATGGTGCATTTTTGCCTATTCTCCTCGTAATGGAGTGGGGAGTGCATTATTGTTGGTTTCTGTATGAAGAATGATCGTTTTACTTGTCCTATATTGTCTATGGTTAGTGGTGATACTGAAATATTATTTCAGATTTGCTGACTCGCACTTTTCTGCATTATGTATTTGTTTTTCATGATATTGCGTGTAATATTTTTCTGCATAGCATCAGTAAAGAACTACACAGTGCACACGTGTGCCACACACGCCGATCTGGGTGTCGGTCTCCATAATTTTATATGGAAACTAGACTTGTAGAGCTACACTTGATCCACGCGACGCGACGTCGTTCTACGTACAAATCAGGCGTGTTTCACGTGTGCGTCGGCCTTATGTAGTTCTAGCTTAAAACTCACCCGTGTTCCTTCAATTATTTTATAAGAAATTTCGTCCATTTTGGAACAATTTTCACCAACAACATCAAATTAAAAACATCATAATTTAAATTACAACACCAATAAAATTCCCGCCAATTCTCGAACGTCAAATTCAAATACCACTAATCACTCAAAAAAAAAACAAAACCAAAACGCTCCGTTCCACGTAACGAAAACCCGAAAAACGATTACAAAAATAAGCCATGCCCACACCTATTTTATTACATGCAGATAACAAAATAATCTTCAAAGCAGGACCACATACTTACCGTGGATATTTAAAAAACTATAAAAAGTAAAACTGGTGATGGCGGCTGTTAGAAGCGTGGGTCTTTGTAATAAAACATTGTTGTTTATGATCGGTTCTAAGCTGCGGACCGGACCCGTTTATATTTATACGTGTGATTGGGAGTAGGTAGTCTGATTTTGTATTTGATTGGCGATTTCGGCGGCGAGGTAAAAAGGGACGATTAATTTTTTAGCTGCGGTTTGGATTTCGTGTTTTTACCTGCTTAGGCACCTCTGCTGATTTTTTTTTAATTCCAAGACTGTTCCTTGGGTTTTCTTGGATGGGTGACCATCTTAACATTCCTTTCCTTCCCCCTTCTTCTACCCTCTCTCTTTCACTTCTTCTCACTCACCTCCCACACTTCCTTCACCTTTCTAAGTTTCTCTATTCTCATTTTTCTTTTTCTCTCTCTTTTTCTTTCCTTTTCCTGGCGGCTGTTAAGAAGCGTAGGTCTTTTATATTTAGACACGGTGTGATTGGGAATAGTTAGACTGATTTTGTATTTGATTGGCGAATTCGACGGTGAGGTAAAAAGGGACAATTATTTTTTTAGCTACTGTTTGAATTTCGAATTTCGATCCTTTGGCTAGATGCGATTTTTTATGCGATGGCTGTTTCCTGGGTATTCTTGGATTTTACGAAGTTGGTAAGAGGGGTCGTGGGGCTTTTTGAAAATCTTCGACCTGTATACCTTTAATTCATTAAATTCCAAGCGAACGGCAGCGTTCGCTCTCTAAATGTTGTCTTTCTATTGTGTCTTTATTTTCGGTATTCGAAAGGTTAAAAATATGTAGTATTTTGAGAACACAAGGAAAAGGCCATTAAAGTAGATACAGTTACAAAAAAAAAAAAAACTGTAAGCCATCAAAAACATAACTTGTAAAAATATCAAGGCTTACAACTCAGTCCTTCTACCATAAAAAGTTAATATTCCACATAATATTCCTCAACTATCACACAACGCCGTCTAGGCCCAAGCTAAGCAGAGCTTGTGTTATGGGTACTAGACAACTGATAAACATACTTATATATTTCTAAATACATACATATTATAGATAAATTACACCCAGACACAGAACAAATGATCATGCTCATCACATAAACTTTAGTCCTGGGTGGGAATCGAACCCATGATCTCCGGCATAGCAGTCAGGGCCAATAACCACTAGATCAACAGGCCAGTTGTGAGATCCATACCTAATACCAAGTCGGTTAATTTATTCAGTCCGTACCTATGGGACCTTGATGACCTAGATTGACTTGGTAATCAGACTAAACAATCTAATTTAATTATGTTCTTGTGATATAACTTCGATTTTTCTTCTTTCCAGCCAAGAAGGTTCTCTGGCCATTCAGAATAGATATTTCAAAATATCGTTACCAACTATAGAATTATTTGCCGCCATTTTGCATAACCTGTCAGTTTAGTGTCTATGCCCGTCGCAGAATTATGTCCAGCGTTAATAAATACAAAACAACATTATTTATTATCTAAATTATTTACTACTTAATTATATGGTAAGGAAAAGTGGTGTTTTAAATAAATTACGCGAACAGCTGTTGGGCATAATTTGAATTTAGCTGTAGTAGTTGATCATACTATTATGGCCCAATTATGTTCATAGATATACCTACAACATTCGTTTATGCGAAAACAGATACACGTGTCTAGTATTTTTATGTAAATAATCTATGTACAAAATTTCATAACTGTATCATGAAATAACATTACAAAGTTATAAGCTTGTTATGTCAGCAAAAATAGTCACTGGGCCATTTAGGCAACTGGCGGGTTGTTTTGCTGTTTGCTGATCCTTCATGCCCGCTATGACCTGCCGTGACCTGTGTTGGTGTCCAACTTGTCACCATTTTTAAATATTTTTGGGAAAAAAATATTTATATTCTGAACAAATTATATTCAGGTTTCGCATAGACTAAAAATTATGTTGTTATACTATATGGATTTTAAATACAGCAAGGACGCGTATTTTTTTGAGAGATGAAAATCTTTAAATTACTTCTCCCGCTCTGGGTGTAGCGAGAGGGAGTTTTGACTTTTATTTCCTGTCTATTTTTAGTTCCCAATTCTATGGTGTCTTTAAAACAAGATAGACGCGTCAAATAAGTCTGCCGTCGGCGGCTAAAAATAAAAATTAGTTGCCTAACCAAAAAAAAAACACGAATCAGACCCTAACTTTCGATTTGAATTGTGCAGACTGTATATTACGAGATAACGGCTCGGAAATATTAGAATAACACACAAAATAATAAAGCATGTTTTTTAAAAGGGTCCGACCAAAATAAAAATCTTGAATAGTTACTATGTTTTTTTTTTTAAATATTATAAATATAATCGCTGTTACGGGGCTGTGAAATTGACATAGACCCGGGCAAAGCCTTTGCTAAATATTCTATGACTACAACCGGCTCTTAACGGGCAATGCCAAGCCAATTAAAAAGTAAGAAAAAAAGATGAAAAATAGGTATGATATGGAGTTTCATTTACCTCGATAAGCAAGAATTTTCTTACTATTCAGTAGATGTTTACAATTTTTTTTTGTTAGCCTGTTCTGTCCCACTCCTGGGCACAGGCCTCCCTCCACTCCTTCCATATTTCGCGCGTCCGGGCTTCTTCTTGCCAGTTCTGGTGGGATCTGTCCAGTTCGTCGCGCCATCTTTTTCGCGGTCTACCGCGGCCTCAACGCACTGTTTCATGGCACCAACTTTGTGCTACTTTAGCCCACATTTTGTCGGGCATGCAGCAGATTTTTATTAATTTATTTCAAGTAATAAGACTCATTTTAGCTACTTGCATCACAAACACATAGACAAATTAAACTACTTACATTTAACTAATTATTTTGTAATGTAATTAAAAATAAAATAAAAATTGTTTAATTGCACCCTCAAGTAAACACGTTTTACTAATAACAGTAAATTAAACTAATTACATTACAAAATAAATTAAATTACACATAATTACAATTTAATTTCATTCTAATAAAATAAAATGCATTTAGATGTCTAATGATTATAATAGTAGATAGATATGTTAAGTCCGCCTTTGTACTCTTTTGTGCATGAAGAATAAAATAAATAAATAAATAGGTATGTTGAATTCATAAGAGTGAAGCTTGTTTTTCTAAACGGAAAATACTACACATAATTTTTTTTTCATTTCTTCGTAATTACATAATTTGACATTTTCAGGATTCCGACTAGGTATACAAGGTGTAAGGGACAGCCCTCCACAAACTTTAATTCATGAATCCCCAAGCGACACCCGGTGGCCGCGCATCTATTGTCTTACTATTGTGTCTCTAATTGACGGTATCTGAAGGGTTAAGGGCTTGCTCAGTAGACGAAACTGATCAACCTTCCACAATTATTTTTTTTCAGGAAATGAAAAAAAATCAACCTCGCCATACAAATTGTCCGATCATCATCATCATCAGCCTTTTTAATGTTCCCACAGCTGGGACTCAGGCCTCCTCTCTAGGAGAGGGAATGGGCCCGATCACGGAATAAAGAAAAGTAGGGCCCGATTGTCTAATCCCTACTAATATTATAAATGTGAAAGTAACTCTGTCTATCTGTCTGTTACGCTTTCACGCAAAAACTACTGAACGAATTTAGATCAAATTTGGTAGGTAGGTAGAAGAGACACTGGAATAACAGTCATAGGCTACCTATAATTCCACTGCTGAGCACGGGTCTCTGCCCGCGCGATATAAACTGTAGTCCACGCGGGCGAAGCAGCGGGCGGAAAGCTAGTCAAGTTTATAATTTTGTATGGCGAGGCCGATTTTTTTCCGTTTCTTGAAAAAAAATCTTGTTCAGTTTCGTCTACTGAGCAAGCCCTTAAAGTTTGCGGAGGGCTGTCCCTTACACCTTGTCTAGTTCGTAAGTGCGAATGTAATTTGTCTCTGCATCAGTCCGCCCTCTGGGTACTTTTGTGTGCATAAATAATTATAATTAAATATAGAGTATACTAGCTTCTGTCAGCGGCTTTACCCGCGTGAAAGTCGGTTTCCTCATACTCGTGGTGTACAATAAAGAATATAATAAACTTTGGACCCCCGTTTCATCCCCTTAGGGGGTGAATTTCAGAAAATCCGTTCTTAGCGGATGTAGACATCCGCTAAGAACGGATCTCGGACTCGGACTCGGACTCTATAAGGAACCTATCTGCCAAATTTTTACTTTGTAGGTGTAACAGTTTCTGAGATTTCTTGATTAATTAGTGAGTGATATTTCGCTTTTATCCTAGTACTAGCTTTCCGCCCGCGGCTTCGCCCGCGTGGACTACAGTTTATATCGCGCGGGCAGAGACCCGTGCTCAGCAGTGGAATTATCGGTAGCCTATGTGTTATTCCAGTGTCTCTTCTACCTACCTACTAAATTTGATCTAAATCCGTTCAGTAGTTTTTGCGTGAAAGCGTAACAGACAGACAGACAGACAGAGTTATTTTCGCATTTATAATATTAGTAGGGAAGTAGGGAAGTAGGGAAGTAGGGATTATAGAAGTTATACGCTCTAATTATTTATTTAAACGTTCAACCATTGAAGAATTACTGTTGCTTGACTGTTTCTCTAATTTATTAAATGACGTTTGGTGCAATAGAGTTAGCCTATCCATGGAACTAATAAGTTTCTTGTGCCAATCATGAATACCAAAATCCTATCAAAAAAAAAAATCTTTGTTTTCAAAACACAAATCAATAAAAGCGAAGATTATAAAATCAACTGGAAGTTCTCACAATCGTTTGCTACTAAACCCCCTCTACAAGAAGGCGTGTATATAACTAGCCTCGATGTTCGATGCCTTTGCTCCTAAAAAAAGAAAATTAAAAAAAAAACCACCCGACGATGAGGTAACGAACGAGGCGCGTTCGCTGCGTTCCTTTTTTAAAAACCGTCGACGTGTGTGGTCCGATTGGATTTGATTCAAGCGAATTTTAACTTTATTACCTAAACCTATGGTTGTTTTTCCGAAGGGAATGTTTCCGAGAAATGTTTTGCCGTATTATGTATGAATATTGGAACTCTAAAGAACTTAATTGATAGAAAATTGTATGTAATTTTTATTTCGTGTGTGTGTATTTTGACTAGCCTAATTTTTGTATGACTCAATATTGTGTTACTTATTTAATTGGTTTAATTTTAGTAGGAGACTAGTTTTTAAACACCTGGAATATTTCCTTGATGTTGTGAACTTACATGGAAAAAGAAATAACCATAGTGTAGCTACATAAGGTTAACTACCAAAGAGTTATTATTCTACCTATATTTTTTATCGAGGGAAGTGTGGAAGAGTTTTTTGACGCCATATTTTAGTTTGTAATTAGTTTAGGGATTTAGTTTTTTTTTTTATATTTTACTATATCTAACTAGATTTTTTTTAAATGTAAATTATTCGTGTAAATAAAATTACATCCAAAGTCATGTTCAAAATTACACAAAACAGTAAAAAAACACAAAACAGTAAATCGTCATAATTTTTTTATAAAAGCAAATTATAATTAGATACACGATCTTTGAGGCCTACTTATGTTTTTTTTTTGGAAAAATTAAAACATATATCTCTAAAGACAACATTTCTCCTAGCTAAATGTGGCGCAAGACCTTCATGCTGCAAAGTCTATTTTGAAAAATATATTTGCGATATCCATCTTCCTTAAGCCCTCAATAGATGGCGCTATTAGCCTCTTTAGTCGCTAATTCAGATATTATGTATTAGGTATAGCATAATTATTGTAGATTGGGAATCTAATTAATGACCTATTGATTCTAATTTTATCAGCCCCATTTTGGTGTAAGTTAAGTAGAGTATAATGTTTTTGTACCTACCTACTTTTTTATGGTGGGGAAAATCATCCAATGACAACCCTCGCTCTTGGGCGGAGCGGGAGATAGTGTCAGACTCTTACTGACTAAAAACTCACCCCGTTCCTTCTAGAATTCATACCGGGGCTGGAGCTCCCTTTCGGATTACCATGGCCCCAGTAGGCTTCGACCCAGCTGGGCCCCTCCTGTTGTTGACAACTCCTTGAGACGCGCGGGAACAGTGCGCGCCGTCGACGTCTTGGACTTGTCCTACTTACTAAAAAAAATTATTTATCATACACTACTTTCAACCGTTAAACGTCCAAAATTGGACATAGGCCTCCCCTAAGTGTCGCCACAACGACCGGTCCTGTGCGTCTCGCATCCATCGGATTCCAGCTACCTTCACCACTTCATCGAAGCCTAGAATATTCGAAGATTATTTACCAGTGCGAAGCAAATAAGAAGCTAAAAGGCCAGCAGTAGGAGCAGCGGTGGCCGAGTGGTAACGGCCCCCGACTTACGAGTTGTGGCTCAACCCCAACCAGGCGCATTACTTCCGACCGTCCGGTAACTGTCCGGATCGAGCCCAAGACGTCGACGGCGCGCACTGTTCCCACGCGCCTCAAGGAGTTGTCAGCAATAGCAGGGGCCCAGCTGGGTCGAAGCCTACTGGGGCCAGGGTTATCCGAAAGGATACTCGAGCCCCGGTACGAAGAGGCTAGAAGGAACGGGGTGGGTTTTTAGTCAGTAAGAGTCTGACACTATCTCCCGCTCCACACAAGAGCGAGGGTTGTCATTGAATGATTTTTGCCCACCGTAAAAAAAACCAGGCGCATTACTTTGTGTAATTTAATTCATCACCACTGCTCTCAAAACGGTGAAGGAAAACATCGTGAGGAAACCGGCATGTCCTAGAACCAAAAAATTCGAAGACATGTGACATTCACTAACCCGCACTGGGCTCGCGTGGTGGATTCCCTCTGCTAGAGAGGAGGTCTGAGTCCCAGCAGTGGGAACATTTTATGGCCGACTATGCTATGCTATGCGAAGCTAAGATGGGTCGCTATTCATAAATTCTTATTTTGTGAAATAAGAAATAAACGTTATTATTATTTTTTTAGCCTGTTGGTCTAGTGGTTAGTGGCCCTGACTGTTATGCCGGAGGTCCTGGGCTCGATTCCCACTCAGGACAAATGCTTGTGTGATGAGCATAATCATTTGTTCTGTGCCTGGGTGAAATTTATCTATAATTATGTATGTTTTTAGAAATATTTAAGTATGTTTATCTGTTGTCTAGTACTCATAACACAAGCTTGGCTTAGCTTGGGACTAGACGGCGTTGTGTGATAATTGTGGATTATTATTACTATTTTCCTTTGCGGCACACACAGAATGCTCATGTCACTGTCAACAGAGCGATAAAGATTTGCGATCAAACCTTCTTGGTCACTCAATGATCATTCATCTCAATTGATTACCTTATCTGTGGCAGTTACTAAAGTGTCAAGTTTCGAACCGACGGGCGACAGCAAATATTTTGATGGGAATTATGCTGTAGTTTAGATAATTACGAGTAAGAGGATTTTTTTTTTCTGTCGACGGGGAAAATCATCATTGACGAAACCCGCTCTTTGGGTGGAGCGGGAGACAGTGTCAGAGTCTTACTGACTAAAAACCCCGCGGCGTTCCTTCTAGCCTTCATACCGGGGCTCTAGTTTCCTTTCGGATAACCCCGACCCCGGTAGGCTTCGACCCAGATGGGCCTCTCCTACGAGTAAGAGGTAACCACTTTAATTCCACCAAGCCCGTTCCATCATCAGACCACAAGACGTAGGTACGGCGTTGCGCTACCGGTGCATGGTGGACATCCCACCCATACGTACAAAGCGTTTTGGGAATACATTCATTATGCGTACAGCTAAGGAGTAGAATTCCTTGCCGGAGTCTGTGATTCCTGATAGCTATAACCTAGGGGTCTTTAAGTCAAGAGTGAATAGATTGCTTCTAGGCAAGCGTGTTCCATCGTCGGCCACATCATCGCTTACCATCAGGTGAGATAGTGGCCAAACGTGAGCCTATATACATTATAAAAAAAAACCACAGAAAAGATGAAAGAGGTTAGAAAGGAAATACTTTCCGATTTGTGCTACAACGAGTGTCGCCGCTTATCTCCCACCCTTTAACTCCACTACAGGCAATAAACCAATACGAACGCGCATTACGCAACTAGCTGATCACGCACACGCACCAAGTTTGCTGTTGGTAGTTGAACTATGAGCATTGTCCTACTTTGTGGCACGCCTGCCCCGCCCACAAGGCCATTCTAGCCTCTTCCATCTGTTCTGTGGAGGTAACTGAGAGGCGCCTAGTTAGGTACTGGGTTGTCGAGGTCAGATAAGTCAGTATTCAGTAAAAGTCTGATATATTATCTCCTTCCGTGCAGAGCGGGAGAAGTTATTTTGTTTAGAGTTCCGTATCCAAAGTTTAAAACGGGACCTTATTACTAAAACTCCGCTTTTCGACCGTCCGTTTGTCACCAGGCTGTATCTCATGAACCGTGATAGTTAGACAATTTAAATTTTCGTAAATTATGTATTTCGATTACCGCTGTAATATCAAAAATTAAAAACGTAATTAAATCAATATTTAAGCAGGCCTCCCACATAACAAACATGATTTTTTTGACGCGACCGAACCCTTTGTGCGCGAGTCCGTTTCGCACTTAACCGTTTTATTTATATAATAAAAAAAATAATTTCATAATAACTATATATACTATTTTAATGTGCTTGACCACGATAACACCTGATGGGTACTAGTTTATTAACCCTTCAGATACCGTCAATTAGAGACACAATAGTAAGACAATAGATGCGCGGCCACCGGGTGTCGCTTGGGGATTCATGAATTAAGAGCCTATTCACTCTTTGGTGCCCGGACACAGCAACGCGGGGCCGAGGCAGACCACGAAGGAGATGGCGGGACGACCTGGATGGCTTCCTTAAGAATTGGAATGAGAAGGCGAGGAACCGTGATCATTGGAAGGAGTGGAGGGAGGCCTTTGCCCAGCAGTGGGACAATATGGGCTAACTATATTATAATAAGTATAATAATTCACTCTAGCCTTGAAGACACCTTTTATAATTGGACGGGAAGACCACAGCAGGCAAATCGTTCCAGTCCTACAACGTACCTACGCGGTATATGATACTTTCCTAAGCACGATAAGTAAAGATATATATCATAATTTGTCATAAAGTATAAAAATACGATAATTATATGTTTTTCAAAGGAGAGAATCAAATCCAGCAAGTTTCCTGCTAGAAGTTTATAATCCGTCATATTTGGTTTTGTATTTGAGTCACCAAAATAAAAATAATCAGCCTTTTAAAGTCCCCACTGCTGGGACTCAGGCCTCCTCTCTAGGAGAGGGAATGGGCTGTAATCCACCACGCGAGCCCGATGCGGGTTGGTGAATGTCACATGTCTTCGAAAACACTTCTAAGTTTTTGAGAAGCATTATCTATGATTTTTTTTTTGTATAAAAATTTTTGAAATTAAGATTAAAAGACAATTGGTTAGTTGGTACCGCTACCGATTAAGTTAAAAAAATACTCGCGATAGCTGGCTGCTATCTAAATCAAAACTAAAATGTTTCGCAACTTTGGAAAATTTTCTTCAGTACAAAATTAACGAAAATGCGTCGTAATTTTCAGAGTAAGTAAACTTTATTCCTTCGTAAGTGTATTGAAAAACGTCGTTTGAAAAATTGAAAAACGTCGCACTCGGCTCCATAACACCCTCGCTACGGCTCGGGTGAATTTCACCTCGGTTGCAATGACAAACTTTCCCACTTGTATTAAAATGCATTATACCTACTGAACTATAAACCACACAAAGAATATATATTTATAATAGCCAATCAATTAAAAGAACTATAAAACCGAAGAACGCACAACGCTAGGCATTTCAATTATAAAACATGGCAACCCCGCCATCTTCGCCAATTATCTGCACATAATTACTTGCCACGCTTTTAGTTGGCAACACTGTAATTATCTTATTACATTGACGTGCGCAGGCGCAAGTAATGGCCGTAAACAAGTCATATCTTATGGGAGGTATGTTATAAGTGGTGGGGTGGCCATTTTGGGGTATAGTTGTTAAGACTTAAGACATTGTTGCAATGGCTGGTTTTATATTTAGGAAAATCTATTTTCAACAACGTTATGTTCAGTTTTGGCTAAATCTATACCTACTAATATTTTAAAGAGGGAAAGTATTTTTGTTTCTTTTTTTGTTTTTTGTTTGTCCGTGATAAGGCTTGTCATACTGTATGGATCAGAATGTTGGGCTGCGAAAAAGACTGATGAAAAAAGATTGCATGTAGCGGAGATGAGAATGTTGAGATGGATGTGTGGTGTGACGAGAAAGGATAAAGTGAGAAATGAGTATATTAGGGGAAGTTTGAAAGTGGCGCCAGTGACTGAAAAGTTGAAAGGAAATCGTTTGTCTTGGTATGGTCATGTACAGAGGAGATATGAAACGCAAGTTGATAAAAGAGTTATGAATTTACATGTGGGTGGATGGAGAGGGAGAGGGAGGCCAATGAAAGGATGGATGGATTGTGTGAGAAGTGATATGAATGAAAAGGTGATAGCGTGACGAGCGACAGGACAGAGAAGAAAAAAACGTGTTGCGCCGATCCCAAATAAAACGGGATAAGGACAGGAAGATGATGATGATGACACTATCGCTGCCACTGTGGCGAAGTTGTCAACAGCCTCGGACACCACGGTCTGTCATGCAGCCGAAGTGCGGGTCGCATAGCGCGGTACGCAAATATCAACGACATCATCAGACGTGCTCGTCTTGTCACCGTCGGCGTTCTGGCCATATTGGAACCTCATGGCCTGGCACGCGACGATGGAGACCGGACGGCATGTCGTTATTTCCTTGGAATATGGGTAGGCTTTTATTATGGGACGATACATGTGTCGATACTCTTGCGCTTTCACATCTTCCTAGCTCATCACGTCGTGCTGGTGCGGCCGCTGCGGATACGGAGAACCTCAAGCGGCGGAAATATAACCTGGAAGTTATATTTTCGAACCATTCGGGGTTGAAACTCTCGGATCGTGGGGTCCGAGTGCTCACAAATTGTTTAAAGATCTGTCGAAACGTCGTTGACACTTCGCGTAACCCAAAGGCTGGTTTTTACCTTGGACAGAGGATAAGCTGGCGGCATTGCAGCGCTGTATGGCAATCATACAGCGTGGCAATGTCGCCAGTCTTTTAGGCACATTAACAGGTGACAGCGATGTGGAAGAGTTTTTTGACGATAATTTTTTTTGTAGGTATGTTTGTAATGAATAAAGTCGAAAAATTCTTTCACCATTGTAAAGCTACATTTACTCTGAGTAACTTAGGCTATTTATTGCCCGTGCAAAACCGGGCAATAAATAGCGGCCCGCTAGTCTATATATATAAAAATTAATGCCACTTTTCGTTGTTATTTTATAACTCAAGAACGGACTCAGCTATCCAAACCAAATTTTTTGGCTTTGTTCGGACTATTTAGTAGATGGTTTATGTGAAGTTTGGTAGGGTAGAGCAGTGTAGAGTAGCGTATAGTAGGGTAGAGTAGGGAAGAGCGGGAGCGAAGCCGTGCGGGCAAAAGCTAGTAAATAATAAAAATTTACACAAACTTTTACATAGTTTTCAGTAAGTCTTAAAAAAAATATACTTGGTAAAAAGATTACCTTGATCTGGCGAAGATGAGAACGGATGGATTTAATTACCAACCTTAGGACACGGAGCGATTTTCCTGGGATCCAATGATTTTGCCACGGGCTTTATTGATGGAGTTACGGAACTGACCCGATCTATAGCATAGCATAGTCGGCCTTATAATGTTCCCACTGCTGGGACTCAGGCCTCCGCTCTAGGAGAGGTAATGGGCCGTAAGCCCGTAATCCACCACGCGGGCCCAGTGCGGGTTGGTAAATTTCATGTCTTTGAATTTTTAGTTTCTACACGATGTTTTCCTTCACAGTTTTTAGAGCAGTGGTGATGAAATAAATTACACAAAGTAATGCACTGACAGGGTTTGAACCCGCGACCTACAACTTATAAGTTTTACCACTAGTCCATTACCACTCGGCTATTGCTCCGATCCATACCCACTTAGCATCATCAACGTAATCAAGTTCACACCTGTCTGCGAAACATCTGCAGCTAATTATGCCCAAGAATATTGGATGTCAATCAAATGATTAAGCACTTGTTATTGATGCGGACGCTATGTTTTGTGTTGTGAACTCATCTTGGTACTTTGGGTGGCGATGTAATTATTATTGACTTATTAGCTAACAACTGCCACCGGCTTCGCCTGCGTTAGATAGCAGAAAAATATCCCAAGAGAACATACTCTCGGGATAAAAAATATCCTGTGTACGAACGAGGGCGGTAAAGTCCGTGATCTTAATGAAAGAAATATACAGTTTTATATCTTTGAGCAGTGTTGGCCGAGTGGTAACGGCCCCGACTTACGAGTTGTAGGTCGCGGGTTCGAACCCAGCCAGACGCATTACTTTGTGTAATTTATTTCATCACCACTGCTCTCAAAACGGTGAAGGAAAACATCGTGAGGAAACCGGCATGTCCTAGAACCAAAAATTCGAAGACATGTGACATTCACCAATCCGCACTGAGCCCGCGTGGTGGATTATGGCCCATTCCCTCTCCTAGAGAGGAGGCCTGAGTCCCGGCAGTGGGAACATTAAAAAGACTGATGATGATGATGATGATGAATTAATTCTGCGGTCCCTTGGCGCTGTGAAAAAATCAAACTTCTAAGTTAACGAGTTAAGGCTGATGCTGATATCTTTTATTTTTCAACGTAATCAATCCCCTTCAAGTGAAATGCACTTTTGTGCCGCCCAGTGCCATAACTAGGGCAGTGCCAGCGGTGCCCAGGCACAGGGCGCAGACCCTGGAGGGGCGCAGAAATCTGTGTACCAAAGATCCGAATCCGTCCAGCTGTTCGAGCGTAAAGGAGTAACAGACAGGTGGGATGGTGGTCAAACGCAAGCATATCAATAAAAAAAAAACAGACACAAAATTTTGCCTTATGATATTACTGTGATTAATGCTTTGACGTAGGATGAGTTACATTATTGTCCTTAGTGAATTTGATTGATAAATTGATTGAGTCAGACCTCAGTGTCATCTGACCTCAATGCCTAGTTAAACCTTGCATATATTATAAGTATTTATATTGCACCCTTAAAACAAAAGTGACACTATACAAAATTTGTGGACAAAAATCATCTTATGACAACCCCCCTCTTGGGTGGAGCGGGAGATAGTGTCAGACTCTTACTGACTAAAAACCCACCCCGTTCCTTCTAGCCTCTTCATACCGGGGCTCGAGTTTCCTTTCGGATAACACTGGCCCCAGTAGGCTTCGACCCAGCTGGGCCCCTCCTGTTGCTGACAACTCCTTGAGGCGCGCGGGAACAATGCGCGCCGTCGACGTCTTGGACTCGGTCCGGACAGTTACCGGACGATCGGACAGCGAGCTACCCATGGCTCGCCGTCCGCGAGCCTGTGTCTACGGTGGCCGGAAATCGGGATCGGAATCCCGGCGGCGGCGGCGAGGGCGCCGTTGCCTGATGCGGTCTGTCATCTTCTTTGCTAGCATTACTGCTTCGCAGAAGCAGGCGACCGCCTGCCACTCCCCCTCGCTCCGGACTATGGCCTCAACCAAGGCCAGGCGCGAGAGGTCTTCGCCGCCGCACCAATAGCTACTTATGTCAGAAAAGTAATGAAAATGATTACACGTTCAATGCACCTTGTAAGTAAAAACGTAAAGCATTTTTCAGACCGTACCGTTTCAAATTTTAGTTCATGTACGAAAAACGGTATCACCAAACCCGTATTTCAGCAACACTCAAAATGACCACAGATAACATAAAACATACAACCTAAGCCTTATCGTTCAATCTTACTTTTAAAGAACTCTTTTGAAAACCAATTTTCGCCGCCACCATTTTGGCCGGGCTGGAAAAAAACGAGACTTGTTTGAAAGAAGAAAAAAAAAACGAAAAACGGGACGAAAAAACGAGAATTATTTTGACAGGTAACACAATAGGAGATCCCGTAACGCGCTGCGTGAAGTCCCTAATCGGTTTTAGACCCGGGATATGGTAATTTTCGGTTCTGAGTTTTTTATTTTATTTTGTCATTCTTTCGACTGTATATTTTTGTTTGCAAATGTTGTTATGTGCGTATGTTTAGTTTTTCCTGTTATGCAGAATATATGTTTATGACTATTTAAAAGCAGACGCATAAAAATGTCTAGAGAATCTTTACGACTTTATTTTCTTCGAATGTTTATATTTTTATGTCACTCTAGCTGCCGCCTGCGGTTTCACTTGCGTTTTTGGGTACTGCGCCGTTCCTATTGGTCGTAGCATGACGTTATATACTATATATCCTTACTCAATAAATGGGCTATCCAACACTAAAAAACTTTTTCAATTCGGACTTCTAGTTTTTGAGATAACTGCGTTCAAACAAACAAACAAACAAACTTTTCAGCTATATGGTACGAAGACGACACTTCATTTGAATTTTTTGTTATGACTTAATTTCTTCTCTGCCAAACATTTTACGTAATAAACCGGATCAAATATATTCGAGTCTATTCGAGTTTGAGCAATAGGGTGCTAAACTTTGTTTGAAAGGTTTGATTCCCGCACCCTCGACCTAATACTTTTAATTCGGAGCCGTTACCTCTCGGCCACCACTGCTCTACCCTACTCTACCCTACTCTACCCTACCCTACCCTACTCTGCCCTACTCTACCCTACCCTACCCTACTCTACCCTACTCTACCCTACTCTACCCTACTCTACCCTACTCTACCCTACTCTACCCTACTCTACCTTACTCTACACTACTCTACACTAGAGAGGTTTATAAATATATAAATAGTATTTTTCCTTGGTCGCTACTCCAGAACCGACGCTTGCCGAAATCCGCTCTCGCTCAACGCTACCTCCCATCTCCATGTCCTCTCCTCAATCCATGGCTGTTCAAAAACACCTTGAATACTTTCACCTCCCCGTTATGAGGTAATTAACTCTCCGCGGGTATCTGAACGCAGCCTTTTGTCCACCATCTTGGATCCTGAAGAACAAATAATGGGAATTTGGGCGGGAATTGATGTTTTATTTTAAATAGCTACATTTTTTGTAATATGAAATAGAAATAATATGATTTATTTATTTAGGTCACACATAAACAGTTAAAAATTAAATGGAAAAATACAGCTAAAAGAGTACAAAGGTTATTTCAATGATAAGAGAGAGATGAGATTTGATTTATAAGATTTAAAGATTTTTTTAATTATTGATAGGCTTGCGTTTGACCACCATCTCACCTGATGGTAAGCGACGATGTGGTCGACGATGGAACACGCTTGCCTAGAAGTAACCTATTCACTCTTGACTTAAAGACCCCTAAGTTGTAGCTATCAGGAAACACAGACTAATTTTCTCGCTAAAATACACAATCAATACAGTTTATTTATTTATTTAATCTTCATGCAACACAAAGTACATAGGCGGTCTTAATGCCTCAAACACGCAGTGTCTATGTTAAAAGTAGGTACCTTACCGTAACATATTGTGAGAGACTGGTGCCTAAACTAGGCTATGCAGTCTAAGAAATATAGTAATCAGAAACGTTTATTTCAAATAGACCAATTACAGGTACTTTTGAATTGTCAAAAAGTCGGTCAGTCAAAAATAAAAAAAAGTGAAGCTAAATTGCACGTTCCAAAGCGTAGATTTCTATGGAGAAGATGGTTATGGAGGAGCATAAAGCTAGAACTGCTACGGTCTTCCCGTCCGATTATAATTTGGGTGTCTTCAAGGCTAGAGTAAATAGGCTCTTAATAAACTAGTGCGCCTCACCATCAACGATTGCATCACTGCTTACCATCACGTAGGATCGCAATCAAGCACTGGATTATATCATTAAAAACAAAGCTAGAACTACATCAGACCGACGCACACATGTAACACGCTTGATTTGTACGTAGAACGACGTCGCGTGGCGTGGATCAAGTGTAGCTCTACAGGTCTAGTTTCCATATAAAAGGTACATGTTGTTGCGTGGTGCCGCGTGTAGCCGTCCTCAGAAACGTCGATACACGACATCTTTCGGTCAAAAGTCCTCTCTCATAAAGGTCTGTAGATGGTGGTTTGGAACTCGTATCACGAATGACTTGAAATGGCACGAATCCAGCCTTTCGACCAGTTTCTCTTTATCTTCATATACACGACCTCCTCAACCTTCGTAGAGCAATGCAGATGCGAAATATACAGCTGCGTCGTAGACACAGCAGGACGCAGAAACATATTTGGTCCAGTCGGTGTGGTACCGTACTGGTTATGGGAGCAGGGCTTCTTTTTCTTTTCTACTCGAGTGCCCTCTTCATCAACTTGGCTTGGCTTGGGTTTAAACGATCAGGCCAGTTTTAGTTGGCCATATCATAAAGTGATCAATTCTAAAATCTGGCCACGACATTATAACTATAAAGATAAGTAGGTACTAAATACTATACATGTAATTTCTAAAAACGAAATTGGTAGCATGGGGAAACTTTGTATATTTGTGTACATATTTGTAAATCACATTAAATATTATCGTGTCAAAGATCAATCCTTTACACAGCTCTTCTACTCAAATATTCAAAAATTTAATACCAAAGACAAAAACATTTTTCCTTTGACCGAAATGAATTTGGCGCGTAACGTTTGAAACAGGACCGTTCTCACTTGTCAAACGCGTTGAGTGCACTTTGTTCGGTTTGTTCTCGATTACATGCCGCAGTGATATTGTTTGCCTGTCCCGTTATTCTTTATTTGAATGTTTTTGAATTTACGTTTTTTTTTCTACAGCGACTTGAACTTGACGTGCTTCGATTTTTAAATTTTGAAAAAGACATGAGATTTCTTTTTTTTCTATTCTAATGTAAGTTTGCACGTCAACCGGACACTGACCGCTAGGCAAGAGTCTCCACAAAGTACACCTGAAGATGGACGACACCACCGAGGTCTTCTTATTTGTTTTATTGGTTGGTCGATCTGGGAAGACATGGCGAGTTGACCTAGACGACTATCGCAAGAGCTGGTTCGAGGTAGCTCAAGAAATGAATACTATATGTGTCGCTCTAACATTCGGTAGTTGCAAAGGCCTGTTGTCAAAAGCTTCACAGATGAAAGTTCCTGTCGGTAAAATGTCCATAGGTGAAAGATGCTACTGGAGAAACGGAAATAGGTAAATGATTCTTCCTGTCGACGAACAGTCTAATGACAAATTTGTCTTAGGAGAACGGTTCCAGAATCAAATTCAATACAGGAACATTTCTTATTTGTAGTACCTATTAAGGTGATACCTATTTAAATAAATGAAATTAGAGTAAGAAGGGAATTTGCTCTTGTACTTTATATGTTTAAAGTACTAAGAGGAAAACTAGATAACGCAGCTTTGTTAAAGATGTTGTGTCCTGACAGATATGTTTGGCACCGACTTCGGCCTCCACTGCTGGTGGTGCCGAAGGCGAGAACAAACCTGCTCAAAGAGTCGCCTCTGACGCGCGCACTTCGCACTCTCAATCTCGTACACGGCAAGACAGATCTATTCATTTGTACTTTGAGTGAATTTAACAGAATGGCACTAGCAGTTATATGCTTTAGTAATTAATTAAGGTTTTAGTAATAAATTGTGTGTTTGGATAGTTATTCTGTACCTACTGTCGCATTAGATTTCCCTGTAAAGATGGTATAAGTTTGATAAATAAATAAGAGTCATCATTCATCATTTCAGCCGACAGACGTCCACTGTTGGACATAGGCCTCCCCCAAACGTCGCCACAATGATCGATCCTGTGCGTCCCGCATCCATTGGATTCCCACAACCTTCACCAGGTCATCAGTCTCAATTAGAGTCACAAATTGATTATTCCTAAATGTAGGTACTGTAAAATCTACTCCAATTTCGAAATAACATCAATAACATGTCAACTACAGTTTCAGGAACGTTTCTTATGCAGGTTTACTGTTCAGTACCTGTAAAAAATACCTGCACATTCAAAAGTAAGTGCAAGGTCATCTTCAAACCAAATTCCAATACAATTCAAGTCACACTACAGGTAATTTGGTTTATTTACATTCACACAATACCAATCTTCTTACATTCCTACCCGTAAAATTGTAAACCCAACCAAACTCTTTGCACAAAAAAAAATAACAAGGCCCAATCAGCCATGAACCGTGCCCGTCAACAAACAAAAAAAAAAGACGTCAAAACACTTGATAATCAATTTTACCGCGAAAATTGTGCGCCGAAATATGTGACAAACTTGTATTTTCGGTTGACGGACTGAGTTTAGTTCTGATGGCAAATGGATTTGGTGTTTTGACTGCTGTATGTGTAAGTTTGTTTGGATCATACAATGGTTTCTAAGAAAACCTGCCGTGAATTTTTAAATCTGTTTCATTAGCGACAAGCGTAACTTATTAGACGTATGAATGCAGCACGAAATTGACAATGCGATCTGTATTTTACAGATAACGCCATATTTCCGTTTTTGAATTTGTCTGTTTGGCGAGCCGTGGACAAAATGTTTGCTTGAAGCGAGTTTACGGCGCAAAATTTTTCTTTTTGGTTTTTTAACCCTTCAGATACCGTCAAATAGAGACACAATAGTAAGACAATAGATGCGCGGCCACCGGTGGTCGCTTGGGGATTCATGAATTAAATGTGAATCATTCCTACAGTTATTTTTCGATAAGAAAAAAGCAACGTAATTAATTAATAATAATATATAATAATTATTATTGACCCAAGGGCTGGCTTCTACCTCGGTCAGAGATTAAGCATTGCCATACAACGTGGCAATGCCGCCAGCCTTTTGGGCACACTTCCAGTCGACAGCGATGCGGAGGAGTTTTTTGACGTCATATTTAGTTAGGCCTTTAGTGTATATATTATTTTTAATTACTTAAGTTTATTTTATAATTTAATTAGTTCCTTATAAAATAATAAATAATGAATTATTAATTAATTAAAGAATAAATAAAGCAACTTTCTATCAGTAAGAAAATTTTAGCAATCGGACCTTTAGGTACTTTCAGAGATAGCTTCCTACAAACAAATTTTTGTGTAGACACTAGACAGGCATAATAAGGTGGACTAAATTATCTTCTTTTTTTTCGTAGGAAATCATCAACTGTTGTCTTTTCACACTGGTTGAACCGAGAAAGTGTCAGACTTTTAGTGACTAAAACGTAATGCTCCTTCAGCTCCCATTTGCAAGGGACCCGGTAATTTTTTTTTTTAATTTGTTGCTTTGATGTTCAAAAAAGTCTCTTAACTCTTCAATCGTGATAATTAGAGACAGAATAGAAAGACAATGGATGCGCGAACGCCGGGCGTTCGCTTGGGGTTTAATGAATTAAACACAAAAAGCTTGCGGGACACCGTCCAGTTAGATACTGGGTTGTCGAGGTATACCTATCTGACCTCGACGATAACTTAGAAGGTACCTTTTACTGACCTCAGTAAGATAAGATAAGATAAGATCATTTATTTGTATAAACATGTGTCAGTAGTTAGTCAAAGTTTGACACTTCGGCTCACTCTATCCGAAGCGGGAGAAGTGTTTTTTTTAATAATATAAACTAGTGCTTGACTACCTACGATCCCACTTGATGGTAAGCAGTGATGCAAAGCGCACTAGTTTATTTTAATTCATGAATCCCCCCAAGCGACACCCGGTGGCCGCGCATCTATTGTCTTACTATTGTGTCTCTAATTGACGGTATCTGAAGGGTTAAGAGCATATTCACTTTTATATAAATTATCTAAGGTAAGTTTGCACGTCTTGCACCTCATGGTTCCTAAAACCCTCATTAGGTACAAACCGTGAACATTCCTCCACACACCGTATCAAAAGATTCCCAAAATCCACATTCAGACTTTACTAGTCAAAAACTCAAAGTACAAACTCCCACAGCGTTACAAATCGCGCCAAAATATTGACGTTAAGTTTGACAGCTCTTTGAAAAACGAACACCGAATTGTCTCTGTCACCTGGCCATAGACAATGGTGTGTTTACACCGACGCGAATTTATGCTTTGAATAAACCTTCTTTGTGTGAAAACTTTTTGTAGGTGTTTTGAGGTGAATGTTTTTGTTAAGTACTTTTGTGTTTATTGTTTTATTTATGTTATTGTTTGGATGTACTACTGGACATGTTACGCGTGCCCAATTTTATTTCTAAATACCTTTGGTAATGGAGTGTTTGGAGAAGTTTAGACAAAGGTATGACGTTGAGGAAGAGTTTTTGATGTGAATACGTCTTTAGAATTGCTTGCGTTAAAAAGGAGGCAATTAAAAAAATCACGAATGATAACAAAATCAGGGAATACAGTTTGGTGTTGCATCTTCATACCTATCATTGCTATCCAAAATTCAATTATACCACTGGATAGCTAAAGAATCAATTTTTTTTTTGAGTCACAACATATTTTTAAAGAAATACGGATATTGAGTTTGTAAGTTCCGTTATTCATGTTTTAAAAAAAAAATGTGAATGCAGGGCCATGGATACTTTTTTCCCAGTGCGGTGTAGTGGAAATCACGTATCTTATTTTCGAATTATTGGTCCTCAGACTTGCCTGTTTCCTCTTGATCTTTTCCTTCCCCGTTTTGAGAGCAGTGGTGATGAAATAAATTAGGCAAAGTAAAATGCCTGGCTGGGTTTGAACCACAAACCAGATGAAAGAGGTTAAAATGGCCTTGAGTGCGAAACAGGCGTGCCACAAAGTGGGGCAATGCTCATATTTCAAATACCAATAGCAAACTTGCGATCTAAGTGTGCGTGGTCTGTTAGTAGCATAATGCGCGTTCGTATTGGTTTATTGTCTGTAGTGGAGTTAAAGGGTGGGAGACAAGCGGCGACATTCGGGGGAAAGTATTTCCTTTCTAAACTTTTTCATCTTTTCTGTGGTTTGTACCCACAGAAAAGATGAAGAAAAAGAAGAAGATGATGATGTTGGTGTGGTACCCACGATGTTACCTATAACTCCAAGCTCCGACTTTACGAGTGTTGCTTTGAAATTCATAAAACTATAATAATAATAATTCGTTGAACTATGAAAATATATTCCCCATATCAAGTTCCCAGTTCCCACGTCCAACGTGAGCAAATCAAAACCCAAGGAAATGCAAAACGAAAATATAACTCGATACTTTTCATTATAAAGTAAGTCGAAGCATTATTGTTGACTGGGCGCCAATATGAGCGTGAAATAAATAAGCGAGCTCAGTGGCGGATTGAGTCAGCGCGGGGCTTGTTGCAAATATGACCAAGGGGCCCCCACGAAGACCTATTCAGTACACGGAAAAAGATTAAAAATAATTCTCATTCTCTCCAATAATATAACCCCTTCATTTATCGTGGATTTTAAAATTGGGTAATGAGGAATCTTTAAGTCAAGAGTGAATAGGTTACTTTTAGGTAAGCGTGCTCCATCATCGATCGCATTGTCGCTTTTCATCAGTTGAGGTACTTAGCGGTTAAGCGTAAACCTATCAACAATCTATACTAATATTATAAAGAGGTAAAATTTGTAAGTTTGTAAGTTTGTATGTAGGGGGTAATCTCTGGAAGTACTGGTCCGATTGCTAAAATTTTTTCACCGATAGAAAGCTGCTTTATTCCTGAGTGACATAGGCTATATTTTTTGTACGCGGGCGAAGCCGCTGGCAAAAGCTAGTAATAAATAAAGAGGGAAATCTAAGAGATTGACTATATTATGTTCAATGAAGTAATCAGTTATAGTCGGATTTCAATATAGGTATCTATTTATTTTGTCTATCGTTTTTGGCGTTTGAGTGCAGGATCCCCGAAAGCGCAGGGCCCCCGGTTTTAGGGGCCTGTGGCATTTGCTGCTCTTGCTACGTGGGTAATCCGCCACTAAGCGAGGTACGGCCGGCTACCGGTGACCAGTGACCAGTGACCAGAGACCACAGGATCTTAATAACAATATTATTGTGAACACTGAAACGAAAAAGTGGTATCTCAAAATTTTTTAAAATTATATTTATTTTGCATGGGAAAACTTTGTAGTGAGCACATTAGAGGAATCGCTGTCAGCTATAATTCCGCCATCATAGCCATAGATACCTACACCTAACCTAGGACCCTAGTCTTTAAGACAAAATTAAATAGGTTGCTTCTAGGCAAGCTCCGTCGTAGGCCACATCAACGCTTGTCCATCAGTTGAGATAGTGGTCAAACCTGGCCATAATAAAAAAGATTTAGGTTCTATGAAATTGTTACTATGAGTATTTTAGTGTAAGTTTTTTTTTATTGTTATAAACTAGTGCTTGACTGCCATCCCACCTGATGTTAAGCAGTGATGCAATCTCTGATGGTTAGGCGCACTAGTTTATTAAGAGCTTATTCACTCCAGCCTTGAAGACACCCAAATTATATTGAAAAAGCTGGAGAAAGATGTAGTTACCTACGATATTTTTATTAAAAACCCACGCGAGGAAAGCTACTTTCAGAAGCTAGTTAATAAAAAAAACATCTTTTCTGAAAACTCATTGTGTTTGAGTTACAGCTGCTAGACATCCGTGGGCAGTATTGGTTATGAGAGATTGTCGTACATTTTATTGCGCATGCGCTGTGAAATATGAGGAAATTGTTATGTTGGCATTTCAGGGTTGGAGGGAAAAACGCGCCATTTTGAAACTGGTGACTTTTAACCACTGTTTTTTTTTTATAAAAAACTTTATGGTAGTATACGAAATTTAAGTTTCCGTAAGTTTTTTGCAATTTGTAGTTCAGTATCGAATAGAAAAAAAAAATATATTTAGCAGAATTTTTTCAAATGAAGTTCAATGGCTGTTTTAATTATTCGCAAATTGATTCGTAGTAGATATTGTGATGTAAAATTGGTGTAGTTTTGTATCTCAAGTGTCCGACAATATGTAGCATAATTGAAACAGGTGCGATCTCGGTTAAATGGAACTAAGAAATTGATTGTATTGTTGACTGAAACTTGCCGAGATGGCCGACTCAATTATTTTTTAATGATGTATGTATAAGTACTTAAACTAGTGCTTGACTGCGATCTCATCCCACCTTGTGGCAAGAAGTGCAGCAATAAGCAATGTTTGATGGTCAGGCGCACTAGTTTATTAACATAGGAATTTGCTGCCCAATACTACTAAAACATTGCAATATGTTACATCCGCATTCAAATGGAACTAGTTAGTCTAGTAGCTTAAAGGACTTAGTATCAAAGCCATTAAAAAAAAAGTTGATAAAATGGTTATCTAAGCAATACTTTTTCAAAACCCGCACTAAAATCTTAAATACTCTTACCTACAAATTAATTTTCCGCTCAATTAAGTTTTATTATACTACTCTCATTAAATAAGCTGTTACCACAAAGTCTAATTAAAATAAACTTCCTAGATCATTCTCATATTTAGGGTTCCTTACACGCGTATGACAAACGACTTTCAACGTGACTCCATAATACTACTAAGCTAACGCTGTTTGTTAGTTAGTCTGTCTGTCTATCTGTCTGTAACACACAGGACAGTTTTTTTAGAACCGTAATAACTGTAACTATCGATTGTGGTCGATCTCCGACTCGATGGATCGATCTCATCACCAGGGCTACGCAGTCGACAGCAGTACAGTGTGCGCGTAATGCCAACAGCCACCAGAAATGGAGAGACATCGCTCGACATGCCGCAGACTTGGAGGCAAACGACGATGGCGCGCCGCAGGCCTGTTCATCAACAGCCACGACCACTCTGACAAGAGTGCCCGAGTGAGAAGAAAAGAACTACTTATAATCTTTTTTTAAATTGGTATAAGTAAACCAGTGCTTGACTGCGATCCCACCTGATGGTAAGCAGTGATGTAATTGTTGATGGTGAGGCGCACTAGTTTATTAAGAGCCTATTCACTCTAGCCTTGAAGACATCTTAATTATAATTGGTCGGGAAGACCGCAGCAGGCAAATTGTTCCAGTCCTACGATGTACGCGGCATGAACGGCGAGGCGAAACGCTTTGTCCTGACCGTAGGAGCGTTAAAACAACGTAACTAAGGGTGAATACTCGCCGTACGTCCGGTTGACCGATGTTTCATTTTCTCGTGTATCAAATGACGTTTTTCAGTACACTTAGAAAGAAATATACAAACAGGGGTTGTCCGGCGCGGCGACTTGAGAACCGTTACCTACCTATATGTTAACCAGTTACAATTCTTACATTATTTTCTCTTCATTTGTTTTTTTCTCTTTTCTTCCAATTCTCCTTTCACGGATATGCTGGAAGAGATTTCTATAGAAATAAGCATCACCTATGTACCTATTTCTCTGTTTCTGTCTTGTTTTCTTTTTATGTTCAGTGTGTACATTAATTGTTAAATAAATTTAAAAAGAAAGAAATATTTATTTGGCGACACTCACCTGCTAGTGCATCCAAAAGAAATAAAATAAAAAGTGACAATCATTAAAAAAACTGAATAAGTGCGGGTTGGTATGTAAATGTTTACTTATATAATGTTCAATTTCCGAAGATTCCCGCTCCGCCCTAGAGCGCGAGAAATCATTCGATGATTTCCACCAAAATTAAAAAACCACTTTCTTCGCAGTCGACTATGACACGTTTTCCTTCCTCGGGCGTTCAGTCGGGCTCGCGGACGGCGGGCCATGGGTAGCTCGCTGTCCGACCATCCGGTAACTGTCCGAACCGAGCCCAAGACGTCGACGGCGCGCACTGTCCCAGCGCGCCTCAAGGAGTTGTCAGCAACAGGAGGGGCCCAGCTGGGTCGAAGCCTACTGGGGTCAGGGTTGTCCGAAAGGAAGCTCGAGCCCCGGTATGAAGAGGCTAGAAGGAACGGGGTGGGTTTTTAGTCAGTAAGAGTCTGACACTATCTCCCGCTCCACCCAAGAGCGAGGTTTGTCATTAGATGATTTTTGCCCACCGTAAAAAAAGGCGTTCAGTGAGAGACAATCTTTGCCCACTAAAATTAAAAAACCAACATATTCAACGTGTTCTCTCTAACATGTGAGATGTCACAGAACCCTTGTTGCGCAAACCCGACTCGCACTTAACCAGTTTTTCAACTAAATACCTACCTACTGCTATTTGAATGTTACGCCTCATTTAAAAGTTAATCTAAGAGAATTAAGTCTTCTAGATAGCTTAGCGTCTTTTGTAATTTACTTGCAATAAAAAAAATTAAAAAAAATTATAATGGCGTCGTTGTAAAAAGTGAATCGTTATGTATATTAAGCTATTTATCTTCGTGGGTAGGTCATTAAGTTTAAATAAGAGTGGACTAGCTTAAGGCGTTTGCTGTCATAATATTAAAATTATTGTAAGTAGCAGCCGATGCCGACGGGGCCCAAAACATCGTTTAAATATACCAAAACATAATTTTAGCTTAATATTCTTTCGAAAGTATAGTTAGGCTTATAATGTTCCCACTGTTGGGACTCAGGCCTCCTCTCTAGGAGAGGGAATGGGCTGTAATCCACCACGCGAGCCCAGTGCGGGTTGGTGAATGTCACGTGTCTGCGAATTTTTGGTTCTAGGACATGCTGGTTTCCTCATGATGTTTTCCTTTACCGTTTTGAGAGCAGTGGTGATGAAATAAATTACACAAAGTAATGCACCTGGCTGCGTTTAAACCCGCGAACTACAACTCGTAAGTCTCCGTTACCACTAGGCCACTACTGATCCTAAGATTTTAGCTTATTATTGTTACGAAAGTAATAATTCTAATTCTTTATTGTCACAATAGTCCTAAGTTGAGCTATACCTACGAATACTAACAAATGCTTGCACTGACTGGACAAGTCCACTCAAATCTGTGTGATTCTTTCCTCAAAAGACCATTTCAGACACTAATCTGCATGGTTCTCATATGATTTGATCAATACTTGTTTGCTGTATGGACTTTAAAAGAGACTTTGACCCCTGAGTTTGTTTCGATGTTTCTTCTCAGGGTCAGTCAGCTAGAAAACACCGGCTTCATTTAGTTTAAACTGAAGAAAAAATTGACGTGTAAAAGTGTTTTTAAAAAAACCTATTTGCAAAAATATATCAAATCAATAATTATAGGTACAATTTCCGAAGTCTCTGACTTTCAAATTAGGAGGCCCTGTGGATGAAGAACAAGAATTCTCCTTGGAGATCGGGTCCGTGGACTCACTAACGGTCAACAGTTAGCCACAAAACTACCTTGCGGAATGAATCTCTCTTAGTCTGGCCGATACAGACCGATATAGACCTAGGGTTTATTGGAGCACGCAAGCCCCAATACGATGTCAATGTAGAGATACGTCGAAAGGGTCATCAACGGGGTATGGCGATGGAAGAAATAATAATAATCCTTTATTGGCTACTATTTCTGATGCCTTTGAATCCCAAGCGAACTAGACGAAATATATAAAAAACTTGGCGGGGCTCTGTGCGGGCGCAGACGGTAGTGGAGCACAGACATAGGGTAGCCAGCCTTTCGGTATTTTACAGGATGCATTTTGGTGAGTGTGCGCGGGAATTACATGACTTGATTTCGCCATCACCTTTCTACCATCGGATAACCCGATGTAGGTACGGCGAGTGTCCACCCTTACGTTGTTGGCACCTCTACGGTCTGTACTAAGCGTTCCACTTACAGCTAAATATTAGTGAAAGTATTTTCAAAATCGGTGCAGCGATTATGTAATTATCTCACTTAATTATCAATAAATCTGTACTTATAAGATTTTAGTTGTGCGCGCATCAAAATTTAGGAATTCGAAGTACTCCTACTTTTAAACAATATAATTGTGTGTGACTTAATATATTACTTTCTTAGACTTTGTTTCATCGCAATCGGTAGACTATATCGAAAGATATACTAAGTACATCCATTGATGTCAAGCGGTACGAAGTTTGCCGGCTCGGCTAGTACTTACTTAATATATTAGTGTAGATGTAGATACATAGTTTTTAAATGTGTATTTCGCCCAAATCAGTCTATTAGCTATAAAGTTAGAGAACATACCCTGAAGCATACTTCAAAAACATAAATCCCCGGGCGCTTAAAACCTCCTTTGTAGTCAAGCTTCACACAATCAACGTCATTGCACGTTTAAAATATATTCTCTAACCACAAAACATAATCAAAATGAATAGTTATTTTACCACGCTACTAAAACCATACATTACAGCTAACAAATGCGCACAAAGAACGTCTAAAAACACTGCTGCGTAAAGCACTATCGGCAACTCTCAGCAACTAGCGGAAAAGTTAAATATGGCGGTTCGCAAAACCGAAACGGTTTAATTACTGCAACCCGAGAGCGGACCACACACGCAGCTCATTAAAACACGAATCATAACAATAATTATTTTACCCCAGCATATAATTTCGCGCGAGAGAAAAAAAAAGTTAATATTAAAACATAACCTCATTATCAATGTGTCAACAACTCAATTTATGGCGGGAAACCGGCAACGCCCTGCGCGCGGGAAATATCAGCCAATGACGCGTAGCCTGTTCTACTTTACTGCAACAACGTAAAATATCGCCATCTCTTTCTCGCTTGTACAAAAGCAATGACAATCGAATCGTTTGTCAATGTTTCTATCTCTGTCTTTTCTGGGGGGAACGTTCTATTTTTAAGGCTAATGAATATT
The DNA here is from genome assembly GCA_949319445.1 of Mythimna lalbum. Classification (NCBI taxonomy): domain Eukaryota; kingdom Metazoa; phylum Arthropoda; class Insecta; order Lepidoptera; family Noctuidae; genus Mythimna; species Mythimna lalbum. Next base: position 10,055,291 of record OX439372.1, read on the forward strand.
ACGGGATGACGTTATTAATTTATGCCGAGGGATTTGTTTTTTTAATCACTGGCTTTGATTATATAGGCTTTGGGAAGATTTAGGGTTCGTTTGAAAATATGGACTGTTTTTTTTAATTATTATTTTGCACTATGATGGGTGATTAGAATACTTCTGTGGCATTGCATATGTTAACTAGTTGTTAATTTGTCTTTGCCTATGTAGGAAGTTAATATAGTTTTAATTTTTCTTTTGTATTTTTGAGTAGGTACAGAGATAGCCCGATAGTGAATAGATTTTTTCTGTATTAATTTTTATCCTTTCTTATACTTATAAATAAAAATTAACTGCCATAAGTAATGCCATCTTGATTTGAAAACGACACGAACCTTTTTGAGGTTATTATTTTATTGGAAAATTGAATGGTAGCTGTACGAAATCTGAATAAGTTGGGATTTCTCCGTATAAAATACGAAAAATCAACAATCAAACGTCAAAATATGTCTCCATTATTAAACAATCTAAAGCTACCATATCAAAAACTATATTAATTCAATACACTTAATTGAATTACACAAATTGACAGCCACAGCCGCGCCCCTATCTCTCAGCATGGATGACATGTGACAAACATACTTAGCGGTTATTCTTTATTCATGATAATACAGACGGAGACGGGTCGAATTGAAAGCTCGCTCAATCGATGTAAATTAGTTTATTGCTTATTCATCTTTTTATACGTTTTTCCTACCCATGTGGTTACAGGAACTGAAGAAATGTTGATTGATGTATCAGGTTTGTTTAACTTTTTAATAGATTTTTTTATTATTATTGATAGGCTCGCGTTTGACCACCATCTCACCTGATGGTAAGCGATGATGTGGCCGACGATGGAGCACGCTTGCCTAGAAGTAACCTTTTCACTCTTGACTTTTAAAGACTCCCAAGTTGTAGCTATCAGGAAACACAGACTCCGGCAGGGAATTCCACTCCTTTGCTGGATTTGTTGGATTTTCAGAGCTCAGGCATAATATGAAGCTTTATAATTGACATTGTAATGAATTTATGCTCACGAGTGGATTTTTTTTACATTTGATAAAACTAAGTCCTCAACTCTACCACGTGGGTCTTGTCTGTGTATAGTTTTTGAGTTTAACGCGAAGCTCAAAAACTATTGAGCTTATTTTCATGCAGTTTTAACCAATCAATAGACAGAGTGATTAATGAGGAAGGTTCAGATGTATACCTTCACGTTTCTGCACGTTCTTCTCCATAGATATCTACGATTTGGATTTTACTATAACTACATAGTATAAAACAAACTCGCTTTTTCTGTCCCTATATCCCTATGTACGCTTAAATCTTTAAAACTACGCAACGGATTTTGATGCGGTTTTTTTAATAGATAGAGTGATTAAAGAGGAAGGTTTATATGTATAATATTGCACCCGAGCGAAGCTGGGGCGGGTCGTTAGTTAAAAATAATTAGTGCCTGTATTTGTACGTAGTTGTACGTGTGTAAAAGTGTTTTTAAAAACCTATTTGCAAAATAAATAATTTTTTTCCGTGTAAAAGGGCTGGGTCGCTTGTGACAATAAAATTATTATCTCCTTTTTAGATTGATAGATTTAAAAAGTACTTAGACCTAGCGCTGTGACATTAAATGGGTGATGTGCTGTGTCTGTCATCATCATTAGGCTGCGATAGACCGTGTTGACTTGCTTATGTGTATACTTACTACTAGCTTTTGCCAGCGGCTTCGCCCGTGCATAAAATATAGCCTATGTCACTCAGGAATAAAGCAGCTTTCTATCGGTGAAAAAATTTTAGTAATCATACCAGTACTTCCAGAGATTACCCCCTACATACAAACTTAAAAATTATACCTCTTTATAATTTATACAAAGGGTTTAAGGAATGGAAGAATTCAGGGATGTAGTGGGAAATATACAACGTGTAACGAAATGCGCAAAACCTCAGACACCCCAAATGATTTTTAATTTAATTGGCCTAATGCTGTGAAAAAAAATCATTTAGTAGTAGTTAGATATCTATTTTCTTTATCTACTCCTTTACATAACTCAGCATTATTGAAAACCACAATTAAATTTTGTGAATAGCCATATGAAAAATGATCACGACTGTGACTATGGACATTTATACGATCGAAGAGCACAGAGCATAATGTGTAATTACATCACAATAACAATTAATAATTACACTTCAAATTATTATTTACGACGGAACCCACTTATTAATTTCAACACCCACACTAACAAAGATTTTATGTCTTACGTATAAACAGGGTTGCCAACTCATAGACTTTTATGAATTCGACCTCATTTTGAAAATAGATTAAAGATTATTTGAATTTTTAGAACTGTGTTGATATTTATTTTTTAATCTGCTGTCATAATATTTCTTTATGATATTTGTTTTATTTTTTGTTTTTATGTGTTTCTGGCTGCGGTCTTTATTATAAGGTTTTATGGTCATAGATTGGGTCGAGTATATACCTATAAATACATGATCTTATAGAATGATGCAGCCATGAAGCGCACATCGCTCTATGTTATTTATTATTACATAATTGCTGATCTAACAAAAATTTTACTAAGTAAAGTACATCGAGGTAAGATCGTCATTGCGGTAAAAACATATAAATATAAATTATATTACTTATTTAGCTTTATTTTTAGTGCTAGTCATATTGCGTGCTGCGTCATTATGTCCACCTTGTTCAGCAATGTGGCTGGCATTAAAAATATAGCTAAATAAGTGGTATAATTTATATTTATACGTTCTTACCCCAATGCCGATCTTACCCCGACCCATCTTACTTACTTACCGATGTTTATTCTAATCTGGTTTTAAGCACGTGTCTTTCTTATTTATTTTTAGTTTGTACTCGTAACACTTGATATATTGTAGTACTGTATTGTCTGCTCAAATTCTAAACAAGATAATACATAATAAAAAGAGGAAAGGATTTTATTATTGTTTGTAATGAATAAACTCAAAAACTACTAGAGCGATTTTAAAATTCTTTCACCATTAAGAATGCTAGTTTATTACTGAGTAACATAGATATGTACCTATATTCTACTGTCATGTCACGTAGGTGAACCTGCTGGTTGAAGCTAGTATCTAATAAATACATAAGAATAATGTTACTTACTACCTTTGCCTAGAGCTTTCTAGATTTATATTTAAAAAAAAATCTGATCTATTCTGATTTTAAAAAGCAAACAATTTTCCATGAACAAGAGGTACAAAATGCTCACAAAGACTGTAAAAATCCCTTTAACAGTCAAATATAAAACTAAATCTTCAAAAGCCCTCATTCACGCCTATGTTCCGCCGAGCCCTACATCAAAACCCAACCATATAATTATGGCGGCAACAAAAACACATTTCGACGGTCGCCATCTTGAAATCATTCGAAAACGCGGCAGAGTCAACTTTTAAAAACTTAATTCTTTCGGTCGTTAGTGCTGGCTTCGGTACAGGGGCGTAACGTGGACTAGTTTAGCGAAGGCACATCAGCCAGGCTTTTTCATTCATAAATTCAAAAACGTGACAAGCAACTGTCTGGCTGTCTGATCGGCAATGATGCACTTGTTGAGTCGAAGCTTCAAAGCCTTTGGCATCGCCTCCGAGTTTTTAGCCTGTCAGTTTTCTATCAAAAGTCAAAAAGTCAAAATATTTTATTTCACATAGGCCTACATGGGCACTTATAAAACGTCAGAAGCTGGTGCACGGTTCCAAATTGGTCGTTTCTTATGGAGAAGAACCGGCAAGAAACTCCATGATTTGTGCACTGGAATTGCACAATTTAATTCCGCCAAGTCTGTTCCATCATCAGATCACTAAACATATGGTGTTACGCCACCGGTACATGGTAGACATCCCACTCGTACGCACAAAGCGTTTTGGGAACACATTTGTTCTACAGCTACGGAGTGCAATTCCCTGCCAGTCTGTTTCCTGATAGCTACAACTTAGGGGTCTTTAAGACTGAATAGGTTACTTCTAGGCAAGCGTGCTCCATCGTCGACCACATCATCGCTTACCATCAGGTGAGAAATAATAAACTGTTGCAACCCAGAGATCAACCTCATAGTTACCATCAAGTAAAGTAGTGGTTATACGCGAGTCTATCAATTAAAAATAAAACTCTCGTTCTTAAAAGAGCCCTCTCTTGCGCGAGGTCCTGATGCGAGGCCGCGAGCAAGCGCCCATTTTGCCGCACCCACGCCTAACTACGCTACTGCTTAGGTACTAAGTGGATTTCGGTATAATACCGGTTTTTAGTGCTATGTAGGACTAAAGGGTTTCACGGAAATGTTGTGGTAGGAAATAATTAATGGTATGAAATGTTTCGGTTCAGTTTTTGATGTAAGGGGTCCGTTTGGAATTATTTAAGTCTTATTGGGTGATTGCTAATTGGTGTGATTTCATTAAATATAAATAAGGCTTGTAACGTATATATTCGGCCGTATACCGAATATTCGGTGAACTTTCGAACCAAATAGCCGAATATTAGGCATAATTATTCGGCCGGAGTGTAGCGCCAAAACTTGCATCGGCATGATTGTTTGTAATCTACTTCTAATGCTCTGCACCATAATCTTTCTATTCTAAATTTTATTATAATTTTCAAAAAATTCCTAAACTTTTCTATTTTACTTTACCTATTTTTTCACCGACAAAACTAGATACTCGTACTTATATTACTTAACCCTTCAGATACCGTCAATTAGAGACACAATAGTAAGACAATAGATGCGCGGCCACCGGTGGTCGCTTGGGGATTCATGAATTAAGTATTCAATATTCCCCCTAAGTGTCGCCACAACGAATGGTCCTGTGCGTCTCGGGTCCATCGAATTCCCGCGACTCACCAGGGCCTCAAGTCTGCTATTACAATAGTGTCAGAATGGTCGATCATTGATTTCAAAATTGTTGATTTTGACAAGTTTTGGTAATCTACTAATATAATGGCGTCATAATGACTTTCCAATGGTCAACCACTGACACTGCATTGAAAGAAGTGGCTTGAAATGGTAATCTAGTACATAATGACAAATGAATATCTGACGTAAGCGGTATTTTGCAAAACTTTTGACAGTTGTTTTGATCAGTTACCTACCATTAAAACGTTATTGTACAGTTACTGGCTTTAATAAGCTCGATATTGTCATTCTACCACCACTCTATTACGAGACCATTGACCGATCAATGATCGATCATTATGATTTAGCAGATTATGAACTTTTAGCAAAATGACAATGGGATCGTGTTGGAATGACGACTTTATAAAAATAGCAGACTCGGGCCCCTGGTCATCGGTCCACCTTATGGGAGGCGTTGTGTTTTCCGGAACACGGTCTCTACTGTAAAATCTTTCGGCCCCATCGACCATCAGTTCTACGAGTGTCAATTAGTACCACAACCACTGCCAATTTAGTTTGGCGATTCTTCGGGCTATGTTGGCAACCTTGGTCACAAAATAGATAGGTACAGAAGTCAATAATGTATGTAGTACTTCACTTTTTTTACCTACGCTAGGCGATCACGCTAGGGTCACCGCGATTGAGCCGAGATATCGTGTCCGTGAGCGGTGTCTATTATGTGTGTTCAATGTTACCTTTGGACATTGACTCAGCATTCGGCCCGACAGAGGCGCGGCCCAGTTAAAAGTGACTAGTTGCATCCTACACGCATAAAACACGACGATTTTATGTAATAGTGTGTGTTAAGAAAAAGTAGTATATAAGCTGTAAATTATTGTAAATAAATCAGATTAGAATTTTATATTCTTGTCTCATTACCCCTCACTGTGGCTAAGACACCTTTAGCCATCTCAGATCAGTCTCGTGAGTCTGCGGGACTGGCAGTGAGTGTACCCTTCCCGAACCTGGACATCCTGTCTACTATCCGTCTGTACCCTTAGGTCGCATGGTGCAGACATCCTGAATTTATTTATATATTTATTTATCACGAATAGGTATATGATAGGGTAGGGCTGTAGGGCTTATAGGGCCTAGGGTCGTAGGACTGTTAGGCGTGTAGGTCTAGTAGGTTCCCTTATCTTGTCATATTTGCATGTACCATCGAACCCTTACGCTATTGCGGCCTTTCGTTACTTGAGTAAGGGTGAGCTGTACAATGTGCGTTGCTCGAGCGCGCTTTGCATGTAGATTAACTTCTGTACCATCTATTTTATGCCTTGGTTCTTCTGCGGTTAATAACAAGCAACAAACATAACATAACAGAACAAGTAAGCAATTATGACAATAAATAAAATGAAACTCATTTTAAAACGTAGAAATTTAAAAAAGGAACAAAAGAAAACTAACAGCTGCCTACCTATTCCAATTTTGAAAACAAACTCGGAAAACGTATTAAAAATCTATAAAAATAGAGATTTCAATCTATGGTAGTTGTAACCTTCAACTAATTAATGCCGTAGAGTTTTGGAAATAGAAAAAAATAATCCCATCTGCCGTCTGTTCGTCGGACAAAAAAACTTAATAACGAAATTTTGGGAAATAAGGATTTTTTTAAATCGTTAGTAGAGAAGATACAGTGTGTTGTTTTTCGGAAACTTTATTGAGACTACAATTCTCTTTTTTACTAATACAACAAAAAAATTAGAATGTGTAACATCCACATTCCCCTCCGGCTGGCCGACAAAGTTTGTGGAAAAGGGAGAGGGATGCCCTCGTCCAGTTGTGGGACATAATTTGGCTAACATACTAACATCCATACTCTAATGGTAAACAAAATAATTGTAACATCCATATTCTAATAGTAAACCATGCAACTATATTCATGCAAAAACATGGCTTAAAAGACTAGTATCCAAACCAGAAAAAAATAGTTATATAAAAAGTGTTTTACGAAAGTTTCAATTTTATTATTTCAATAAAATACATTTTTAAATAAAAGTGTTTATTTCAACACAAACTCTGCTCATGTAATAAAACATAGAAAAACAATATCACGTAGTATCAATAAAAACAAAATTATTTATGTAACTAGTTTCAAAGTAAAGTTGTAGTTGCGAAATAACTTTGCCTGAAAGTAAATACCGACTTAGGTATTGTATAAAGAATTGCTCAATTCGTGCGTGAAGTCGATAAGAAAATATCGTAGGTAATTTTCTGGCTATCGTACGAAGTTACGACTGAAAAGTAAATTGGTCATGTAGCCATTTATTTTACCCATTTGCTTTACAAACATTTAGTACTAGCTTTTGCCCGCAGCTTCGCCCGCGTACGTGAAAATATAGGGTATGTCACTCAAAAATAAAGCAACCTTTTTTTTCATTAATTTAACAATCGGACCAGTACTTTCAGAGATTATTTCCTACAAACAAAACAAAAATACTTTTTATAATATTAGCGTAGATTGCATTTGCAAAGAGCGCCACGGAGTTTCTTGCACATTTTTCTCCTTAGAGGTTTACGTCAGATTAGCGTATTTTTTTTGACTGATTGACTTTTTGACATTTCGAAAGTGCATGTAAATGATTTAAGTATTTGAAAAACTAATTTAAGTTGTGCCTTTTTTGAATGATTCCACATATTGTCCAGCTGCGAAAAATCCACTATGAATCGATTTGCGAATGATTAGAACAGCCACTGTACTTCTTTCTAAAATAAAAAGCTCTACAATCCGGCAGCCATTCGCTAGCATTATGTAATTTTATCTAGACCCCAAGAAATTCTTCCAAATACATTTAATTTCGTGCTTTTAAATTTTCACGTTTTCCTTTTAAAAATCACGCTGTATATACGGTAATCAACCTCAAATGACACTACCGACTGCGCCCATAAAAAGCAAAATGTATGTTTCAAAGCTCTTGATAATTGAAAAAAAAAAAACTAACCAATATGGCGTCCTTTGCTACATATTACAAAAAAAAAAGAACAAATCTCTCGCGGCGGGAAAGAAAAAGCGGCACTAATTTCATGCACTCATGCCGCGTTCGATTTTCAAAATGACCCTAGAAAGGGATGCAATTACAAGTTAAAAAGAGACAGAAATATTAATAATGTTTTAATCGGCTCATATATTTTGGTCGATATGTTGTTTATGCCTGAGTTTAAAAAGTATGCTTTTTATTATTTTTCGGAGTTGGAAATTATAATATTTTCGTTCACAATAATATATTTACGATATATTGGTGATAATTATTTTATATTTGTGCTGATTTGGTACGGGGAAAAGACTAAAAGCTTATATGCAATAAAAAGATTATATTTCGAGAAGGCTTAATGGCTCCCGTTCATTATGGTTGCCTGATATGCACAGGAGTCGAGTGTCGGCTTTGGATGCATGGAAATTATTTTAAAGTGACTCATTTCGGGCTCCAGTGTAATTGACAATTATCTTGAGTGTGATTTTTAAGGTTTTCTGTTCTTAAAAATGTTAGTGCATGTTATTACTGAGTACAAAATGTTGTTGAAGGTAATCATGTATTTACAATCTGAAATAAGTAAGTGTAGCGTTGTGTGGCGTTAGAATCAGTTATAATGGTAGCTCTTCCCAAAAGAAATTCTTTAAAAAAATCCACCAGGGTGTATAAATATAGGTTTTAGTTGGTAAAAGTCTGACACTCCTTCTCGCTCCACGCAGGGCAGGAGAATTCATTTGACAACTTTTCGCTTTAGACTCTTAATAAACTAGTGCGCTTCATCATCAACGATTGCATCATTGCTTACCATGAGGTGGGATCGCAGTCAAGGACTGGTTTATATTATTAACCCTTCAGATACCGTCAATTAGAGACACAATAGTAAGACAATAGATGCGCGGCCACCGGTGGTCGCTTGGGGATTCATGAATAAAAAAAAAATGGCTGTAAGTGCATTTTATTGCACCATTTCAGAGTTGCCGCAAATGAATTTTATTTAACTACTAAAACATTAATTAATAATAATATAATAATATTCCACAACTAACACACAACGCCGTCTAGTCCCAAGCTAAGCAGAGCTTGTGTTATGGGTACTAGACAACCGATAAACATACTTATATATTTCTAAATACATACATAATATAGATAAATTACACCCAGACACAGAACAAATGGTCATGCTCATCACACAAACATTTGTCCTGAGTGGGAATCGAACCCATGACCTCCGGCATAGCAGTCAGGGTCACTAACCACTAGACCAACAGGCCAGTCAATTATATTGGAAAACTATATTTCAACTGTATTTCAGGACATTTGTCATATTTCAAAACGTCGTCGGTACTTTTACTATGTTAAATATAAAATAATAATTCTAAACCCATCCTATTATTGCCCGCACATCAAAAATCATGTAAACACAATGTTGCCAGCAGGAAATATAACCACAACACAATAATGATGACCATTAAGGGCGCGCCCTGAAGCCGATGGAAGTAGATTAAGAAAAATGTTCCACAGATTAGAGAAACGAGTCCGCCATTTTGGGGTGAGGTAGGGTGACTGTGATTTTATATGTTTTAAGAAGGCCTTTTAGTAAAAACGTTCTTTTTGGGAGCTTTTTCAAGTAAAGTTTTGGCTACATTAGTTGTTTACAAATTGATTCCTAGTAGATATTGTGATGAAAAAATTGTAAAACAACTGGATAATACGTGGAATTATTGAAACAGGCGGGTCTCGGTAAAATGAACCTGTAATTTTTGTTGTAGCATTGGCTACCTCATAGAAGTTAGATTTTAAACATTTGCTGCCAAATTGCAGACATTGATATGGATATCCATATCCATATAAACAAATTAACTACTAGTCGTTTTTTGATTGTCTAGTTAGAAAAACATTAGGTTTCTTCTTCTTGGACGTTTCACTCTTGCCAGAGTGGTCGTGGTTATCACGAAGGTAGCTCTCCGGAAGCCGTCAGGGTACGCCGCACGACTTTTGCCTGCTGGCAGTCATCCGGGCACACCATTCACATCAATTTTACACCGTCACAAATGTTATAATATCCACTTGAAATCAATTTGCGAACAATTTCTTTTGCACAATATCACACAACGCCGTCTAATCTCAAGCTAAGCAGAGCTTGTGTTATGAGTACTAGATAACTGATAAAAATATTTATATATTTCTAAAAACATACATATTATAGATAAATTACACCCAGACACAGTACAATTGTGGAAGTTCCCTCAAGGAGTTGTTAGGAAACCGTAGGGGCCCAGCAGGGTCGAATCCTACTGGGGCCAAGGATCTGTTTCTGTAAGGAAGATTTGCCCCGGTACGAAAGGCAACGAAAGGGACAGGAGTTTGGGTTTTTAGTCAGTAAAAGTCTGACACTATCTCCTGCTCCTCCCAAAAGCGGGGAATGTCATTGGATGAGTTTCCCACCTAAAAAAAGACCGTTGTCATAAAAATATAACAATCATGATATTTATCCTACTTATTGAAAACTCATGGTCACTCTATCATGGGAGAAGCCAGGTGTGTCTACAATAGCACTAATGCTACGCCCCGACCGCGCTCGCTTTATACAACGTTATTTATTGGTAGGCGAATCTGTTTATTATATATATAGGTAGATATTGTGTAGTATTTGAAGAAGAGTGATAGAGTAATTAATATAAATGCATTGGGCTCCATAGGCGGTTGTCACACTGCCACGCACCTTGCAGTGTAGCGCATGTTTTTTTTTATAATTAAGCGTTTTTCAAGGTCATTCACTGCTTTCAAAACGGTGAAGGAAAACATCGTGAGGAAACCGAACCGGTATGTCCTAGAACCAAAAATTCGAAGACATGTGATATCCACCAACCCGCACTGGGCTGGGCCCGCGTAATTACGCAATTATAATACAATCCTGCGTGCGAGGGGTTAAACATCTATGGTTTAAACCTACCTGTGACTTTTCAGTTGCTCTTTCCATTCCAAACCCACGGTGACTATTTCAAATAATCTACAACCTAAGTCGATATAAACAATTGGATCATTCCAGCAAATATTATTCAAGCCATTACTAGCGGAGTCAATATGGCTAACTTTTCGGAGCCATATTACTGAATACCATAGATATTATTTGATACGAGTTGTTAGTAAGCTATGAACCAATTGAGCTGCTGCAGAGAGGGATTCGAGCTTCCTTCATTTTATTAAGAGTAAAAACCTTTAACTTATAGTAAAAACTAGCTTTTATCGCGTTTATTAATATACTTTCATTCATCTCCCCTTTTCTTCCCTCTTCCTCCCACCTCTTTCAATAAAAAAAAAATAGCCTATGTCCGTCTCCAAGGTCCCAACTATCTCTGTACCAAAATTCATCAAAATCTGTTGCTGACAACTCCTTGAGGTGTGCTAGAACAGTGCGCGCCGTCGACGTCTTGGGCTCGGACCGGACAGTTACGAGATAATCGGCTACCCATGGCTCGCCGTCCGCAAGCCCACGTCTACAGTGGCCGGAAATCGGGATCGGAATACCGGCGACGGTGCCTGATGCGGTTGGCCTCCTCCTTTGCAAGCATTACTGCTTCGCAGATGGAGGCGACCGCCTGCCATTCCTCCTCGCTCCGGACCATGGCTTCGACCAAGGCCCGGTGCGAGAGGTCTCCGCCGCCGATCGCCCCCACGAGGGCACGGCGATGCTCCGCCCAGGACACACCACGACTGTGTGCTCCACCGTGTTCTCCGGGCGTTTCGCTCAGTGGCGACACCCGGGCGTCTCTTCCGCTTTAATCCGCTACAGGGACCTCCCAAACGTGCCGGTGAGGACCTGCGTGATGCGGAAGGTAAGGACGCCGTGAGGTCTTTCCAGCCACGCCTCAAAGCTTTGAAGACACCTGAATTATAATCTTTTCGATATTATCACATTAATTACGAAACCTAGTTCGACCCTGTCGCGTCTAACAAGCCCGAAATAAGGTAAACTTACAATGAAACGCTCACGCGAAAATCTTGCTAAGATCCAGAAGATAGTAAAACGCTACACTTCACAAACAAAAACCATTTTTAACCCCTTAAAATAAAGCACATTTTCTGTTAACTTTATGAAAAAGTTGTAACGTTTTAGTTTCACAAGGTTTACATTTCGAACGATATTTGAAATTAGAAACAAAATAATTGAATAGTGAAATTATTTTGGCGCACAATTTTGCTTTTGGGAATCCCGACCGAATATAATTTTATCTCACATAGGCCTAGATAGGCACTTATAAAACTTCAGAAGCTAGTGCACAGTTCCAAATTGATCGTTTCCTATGGAGAAGAACCGGCAAGAAACTCCATGGTTACTCTTTAAAAAAAAAGGTTGTTGTTACAATATTATATTATATAGTTACAGTACAGTATAAACAGATATTATGTATGAAAAATGTAGACCAGTCCATATTGTCAATCAATCAATTAATCTTTATTTGTGAACATAGGTATTACAATAATGGTCTTGCATTGTATCCAAAAGCAAAATAAAAAAAGTGATTCGAAATAAGAAGTCGTCTCAGAATTCGTGGAGTCTATTAGATAATTAAAAATAAGTTTCTAAATAAAAGATACCTTCGCCTTTTATGACCTTTTTCATCACCTCCTATTATAAAGTAATCATCAATTCATATAACCCACTAAATAATTATCTAGCAAACGCATACCCCGGCTAATCGTAAACGCAAACAACCCCTAACCGAATTGCTTACAGTATTATTATTTACAGAAAACTCATTGGTACCAAAATGGCTGCTATCACGGGAGCGCGGGAAATTTGACAGCTGTCATGGATGCCATGTTTATTTAGATGAAAGTCTACTTCTTTATGATTTTGAAAATTTTTAATTTGGAAGGTTATTAAGGTTTAAAAAACGAAATTATGTGAGATTTACTGTCCACGCACGAGGGCCACAAAAAAAGCCGCTTCAAGCTTTTTTTTTTGTCGACGTCGAAAATCATCTTTGACAAAACCCGCTCTTGGGTGGAGCGGGAGATAGTGTCAGACTCTTACTGACTAAAAACCCGCGCCGTTCCTTCTAGCCTTCATACCGGGGCACGAGCTCCCTTTCGGACAACCCTGTCCCCAGTAGGCTTCGACCCAGTTGGGCCCCTCCTGCTGCTGACAACTCCTTGAGGCGCGCGGGAACAGTGCGCGCCGTCGACGTCTTGGACTCAGTCCATTACCGGACGATCGGACAGCGAGCTACCCATGGCTCGCCGTCCGCGAGCCCGCGTCTACGGTGGCCAGAAATCGGGATCGGAATCTCGGCGACGGCGGCGAGGGCGCCGTTGCCTGATGCGGTCGGCCTCCTCCTTTGCAAGCATTACTGCTTCGCAGAAAGATGCGACCGCCTGCCATTTCTCCTCGCTCCGGACCATGGCCTCGACCAGGGCCGAGAGGTCTCCGCCACCGATCGCCCCCACGAGGGCACGGCGATGCTCCGCTCAGGCAGGGCACACCTAGACGGTGTGCTCCACCGTGTCCTCCGGGCGTTGCGCACAGTGGCGACACCCGGGCGTCTCTTCTGCTTGAATCCGATGCAGGAACCTCCCGAACTTGCCATGTCCGGTGAGGACCTGCGTCATGCAGAAGGTAAGGACGTCGTGAGGTCTTTCCAGCCACGCCTCAAAGAGGGGACTTACCGGTTACTTGGGAGCTTTTCCGGCCACAAGCTGTCGCACGTTACAGCTGTTTTTTGCGGTGGCTTCTAGCTTTTATTTGTGGCCGCTTCTAGCGATTTTTAGAAACCCGTGTGCGGGGATACTTTATCACTTATCCTTCCCGCATACGGGCCTCAAAAAATGCAGCTTCAAACTTCTTTTTGAGGCGGTCTTTTTTTGTAGCTCGTAACCGGCGGTGCCAACACTAAAAAACGCTTGAAGTAGCTTCAAGCTTCTCCGGCCTCAAGCTGTCGTGTGTTTCAGCTGTTTTTTTGCGGCCGCTTCTACCTTTTTTTTGTGGCGGCTTCTAGCTTTTTTTGTGGTGGCGTTTTTTTGAAGCCCGTTTGATGGGACACTTTATCACTTATTGTCACCGCACAAGAGCCACAAAGAAAGGCCACCTCAATATGAAGCTTGAAGCGGCGTTTTTTTGAAGTCGTGTGCGGGTCATTTAGTTGTTGTAGTTGTCTAAATCTCCAATCTAATCTCAATCTAATCTTGTGAGACCACAATAATTGTTAGAGGTTCAGACAGTATCTGGCAGAACTGCGGGTTTGTACCAAAGAGTTAGCGCGAACCTAGAACACAAAGGGCGACAGAAAGAAGAAGAAGAAGAAAAGAAAAAGAAAGAAGAAAGAGAAAGAAGAAGGGGTTTTAGTCCGTAAAAGTCTGATAATCCCTTACGCTCCACCTAGAACAGGAGAAGTTATATAACATGACGATTTCTCACCCTCATAAATAAAAAAACTATTGTTTTTTTTTAATAGATAACTACGCAAGCACGTACATACGTACACATATTTTATACAACCTGCGTATTCAATCCCACGCTCAAGATACCTACCCATATGTATAAAATAACATAACACCAATACATAATAAAAACAATTATCTACAACTAAACATCACTAATAAGAAAGTGTAATTATGAGGTCATAGATCACGAGCCTATCACAATTAAGGCTCTAGCTCCCGAGCAGTGCCATAAAACCGTATCTTTCTGAAGCCTACTCCTCGGTAACGGCTTGGTCAATAGGTTTGAAAAACAATATATGTTTATTTGCATAAACCGTCCGATAACTGTCCGGATCCGTCCGATAACTGTCCGGACCGAGCTCAAGACGTCGACGGCGCGAACTGTTCCCGCGCGTCTCAAGGAGTTGTCAGCAACAGGACGGGCCCAGCTGGGTCGAAGCCTACTGGGGCCAAGGTTATCCGAAAGGAAGCTCAAGCCCCGGTATGAAGAGGCTAGAAAGAACAGGATGGGTTTTTAGTCAGTAAGAGTCTGACAGTATCTCCCGCTCCGCCCAAGAGCAGGGGTTGTGATTGAATGATTTTTGCCCACCGTAAAAAAAAAACCCGCGTACATAAAATATAGCCTGTCACTCAGGAATAAAGCAGCTTTCTATCGGTAACTACAAACAAAAAATAAATAATAAAAAAAACTTTACTTCTTTATGATTTTACAACATTATCAACATGTGATTTTTCTGTACGACTAATACCTAAGGCAAAAAAATAACTTTTAATTCATGATATTTTTCCCTTGATTACCCTACTCCTTTCAAACAGCTTTGATCTTCAGAAATATGTTTGTTTACACAAAAAAATTGCTGGTTAGGTGTACTTCAGAATTTACATAGCATAATGTAAATCAATCAATATTTCGCAAAGGAAATGGTTTTAAAGGTCAGCGGGGCTATAAACGGACGCAGGCGGCAGTACGAGTATGTACGCACTTAACTCCAAATCAAATATTCAAGGGACTATATGCCTTAAAATTTCACCAAAAAAACAGCGAAATAGTGCCATAAAACTGTTATATCCATCTCTTTTCAATTAGAAATAACAAGTTTGACATACCGATAAGCGCGTGATGAAAGTTTAACCAACAGAGCGAGATAGCGCTATACAGCTGTCATATCTCCATCTCTTTTCATTTAGAATGTCAAGTTTGACAGTTCGATGAGCGCGTGAGTGTTTTTTTTTCTAATTTGACGTTTGTTCGTATGTCAGTTAAACTTGACAGGTTATGTGTGAAGTTTAAAATGCTTGTTCACACGTCATAGTAAGTGATGATGGTTACTGTGAGGTACTTATCTGGTTAAATAGGTTATTATAATTATTTAAGTGAGAGAGCAGTGGTGGCCGAGTGATAATGGCCCCGACTTAGGAGTAGGTCGCGGGTTCGAACCCAGCCAGGCGCATTACTTGGGGTAATTTATTTCATCAGCTTGATTGTGATCCCACCTGATGGTAAGCAGAGATGCAATCGTTAATAGTGAGGCCATGGTGCGTCACAACTGCTCTCAAAACGGTGAAGGTAAACATCGTGAGAAAACTCTTATGTCCTAGAACCAAAACTTCCCGCTTTGGGGCGGAGTGAAGGGACGTGTTAGTCTTTTACTGACTACACTGCGCACACGTGAGCCACACACGCCGATCTGGGCGCATCGTTCTCCATACATTTGTTATGGAAACTAGACTTGTAGAGCTACACTGGATCCTCGCCACGCGACGTCGTTCTAAGTGCAAAAATCAGGCGTGGTCCACATGTGTGTCGGTATATTGTAGTTCTAGCTTAAAACTACACCAATTTTCCTTCTTTACTTTGCCTTGCAGGACTCCGGGGATCCCTTTGGAAGCCAACCCAAAGCTTTTGGCCCCTAAAGTTTTACTAACAACTCTTTGATTCCGCACTTCGATAATAAATCTATAAATGCGCATTATTTTGTGTAACTTATGTCATCACCACTGCCCTCAAAACGGTGAAAGAAAACATCGTGAGGAAACCGGCAAGTCCTAGAACCAAAACTTCGAAGACATGTGACATTCACCAACCCGCACTGGGCTGCGTGGTGGATTACGGCCCATTCCTTCTCCTAGAGAGGAGGCCTAAGTCCCAGCAGTGGGAACATTATAAGTCCGACTATGCTATGCTATAGTTTTGTTAACATCTCTTTGAGAGGCCCGTGGAATACTACGCGGCATGGTCCTGAAGGTTACCGGACGGCGAGCTACACATTGCTCTTCGTCCACAGACTCACGCCTATGGTAGCTGGAAGTCGAGAAAAACAACCCCCCATTCGCATGGATGGCCCGGTGACTATGTATTTTTCTGACATAATAAGCCTATAACTTTGTGATTTTTCATGATACAGTTATGAAATTTTGTACATAGATTCTTTACATAAAAATACTAGACTCGTGTTTCGAATTTCGCGTAAACTAAAACTAGAAAGAAAGAAAGATAAACGTTTATACATTTAAATGAAAAAGCAGTAGAATACGATACAATACAGAAAATACCATCCAATTTAGTGGGAAGATCAAAGGTAACTTTAAAATTTGTGTAAGATCAAAAAAGTAGTGTTGTATATAGATAAGAAATCTACATAATATATGTATTGTATAGTTTCGCTAACATAGTATAAACTAATAAATTCTATACATTTAGCGTATAAACTAGTGGTTAAACAAAACGCAGCAATTTGCAGTAATAATTCCGTAATTGCTGGTAACAAGAATATGCCGACGAAACATGTCATTTTGTTTGCGGTGACCAAGAATTTTGCAAGACGGTTTTTATTTTTTTATCTGATACTAGCGACCTGCCCCGGCTTCCCTCGGGTGTTTCTCCACTACTTAATGGATGTTATTGTACATATAAACCTTCCTCTTGAATCACTCTATCTATTAAAAAAAACCGCATCAAAATCCGTTGCGTAGTTTTAAAGATTTAAGCGCACATAGGGATATAGGGACAGAAAAAGCGACTTTGTTTTATACTATGTAGTGATAAACTAGTGCTTGACTGCGATTCCACCTGCCCTGCGTTAAAAAATAAGTCGAGAGAGTCGAGTAGAGTTGCAACCTCAGGTCGTTCTTTTATAACTCGAGTAGCTAACCTAGAGTTAACCCAACTAACTCTAACTCTGAGCAGGGTAGGTTGGAGTAAGCGGCCAATGCTTGACATTGACAGTTGAACTCACGTTCGCGTTCAAAAATTCCAGGGTAGAGTAATTACCTTATGACGTCATTAGACTTAACTCTAAACTCAAATTTGAACGCAGCTCTGATGGTAAGTAGTGATGCAATCGTTGATGGTGAGGCGCACTAGTTTATTAAGAGCCTATTCACTGTATTCTTGAAGACACCCAATTTATAATCGTACGGGAAGACCGCAGCAGGCAAATTGTTCCAGTCCTTCGATGCACGCGGTATAAACGACGAGGCTAAACGCTTAGTCCGGACCGTAGAGGTTTCAACAACGTAAGGGTGGATACTCGCTATACATCGCGTCGCCGTACGTCGGGTTGTCCGATGGTAGAAATGAGATGGTGGAATCAAGTCATGCAATTCCCAAGCACACTCTCCAAAATGCAACCTGCAAAACACCGAGAGGCTGGCTACCCTACGCCTGTGCTCAACGCTTTGAAGATTGAACCTCACGAGAATTACTCCTCTACAGTCGAACCCACCAAATGCAGCGCCGCAGCCAGTCGCTCAACCACTGCGCCAACCGTGATATCAATTTAAATTTAATCAAAGGAAGCTTCAACCTTCCTAAGGTTGAAGCTTCCTTGACCTTTCACCTTCCCAAAGTAAACAGAAGGGTAATGAAGGCTGTTGGTTCGTAAATAATAAATTCGTTAAATCGTACCCACTGGTAAAGCCACCGTACAGGGACACCCTAGTGCAGGGATGCCCAACCCTTATCGATCTGCCACTAACTATATTATAAAAAAAATTAAACCACACAGCATACTTATGCTGCCAAATATTTTTTCAATATAAAACCCGCTCTTATCCCACTGCTTTTAGGCACGCAATTGACTGTTTTCCGCACTAGTGCAGTAAAGTGCTGAGCTCGTTTCGCCACAATTTTATTATATTTATCGTATTAGACTGGGCGCGCGTGGATTCCCAAAACGGAAGGGCGTGTCAGACTTTTATTGACTAAAAACCCACTCCTTTTCATCTTTTGCCTTTATTCTAGGGCCCTGGGAATCGTGATTTAAAAGAGTGTCCATGGAGTTTCTTGCACGTTCTTCTCCATAGAGATCTACGCTTTGGAACGTGCAATTTAGTTTAACTTTCCTTGGACAGACCGACATTTGACTATCCAAAAAACCTTTTTATAAAAAAAAAATAACCGACTTCGCCAAGATTTCATCATCAGATCCCAACTTGGTGTCTATGGGATCATTTGGGAACTATACCCTTTCCAACAAAAAGATAATTTTTCATCGGTCAATCGGTTGGCAAGCGACGAAGTTATGCGCGAACAAACATAATAAAAAAAATACAAACATCTGAATTGAGAACCTCCTCCTTTTTTAAAAGTCGTTTAAAAAGTGCCTGCAAATGGTCTATTTGGAATAAATGTTTTTTTTTTTTTCAATTATATGTTTACAGTTTTTCATGAGAAAAATGTATAAAAAATATAGAATAGGTTGACCACCCCTGCCCTAGTGCAGCCGATACGTCAATACGACTTCATTATTCATGGCGGTTCGGTGTCTGTCTGGACGTTGTCATAATATGTGAATGCGAAATATTGTTTGTGATTGGTGTCTTACGTTGACGTGGGGACAGATGCGACAGGGCTTTTGTGGGACAGATTTATGCCTACTGTTTTGTACAGGCGATTTTTGTTTGATTTTTTTTTCCATTCCTGAACAACTATCATTTCTTAGAAGAAAGAAAGAAAGAAAAACATTTTATTCACGCGAAATAAGACGCATACTTAAAGCTAAATAACAAACACAACACAACATAGGTTTCTAGGAAGATATGCGTCTCATCCGCGCAAAACGGCCCAACGCTCAGCATAAAGCTGTGACCTCACGCATAATGCGATGATTCATGATGATTGATGATTCTTCATGTATAATGACCTTTTTATGGTGGGGAAAATCATCCAATGACAATCCCTGGATGGTGCGGGAGTTAGGGTCAGGCTTTTACTGACTAAAAACCCACTTCTGTTCCTTCGTTGCTTTTCGTACCGGGGCTGCGCTATCTTTCGAATTTAACCCCGGCCCCAGTAGGCTTCGAGCCAGCTGGGCCCCTGCTGTTGCCGATGGATGCGGGACGCACAGGATCGTTCATTGTGGTGACACTTGGGGAGACCTATGTCCAGTAGTGGACGGTTATCGGCTAAAATGATGATGATGATGAATTTATATAGCAGAACACCGTTTGTCAGGTCAAATACCTATTTAGATTATAAAGAGGAAAGATTTGTATTTATGTTTAAAATGAACAAACTCAAAAACCACTAGAAACTCTGGAATGTACTTGCCTTGACATCAAAAAAGCTGAAAGTAGTATCCTCAAACGTAAAATTCGAAAGAATTACTTGAAGTCCTCTCAACTTTAGTTCTGGCTTCGTCTGAATTGTTATTAAGTTCATTTAATGATTTGATATTTTTCATAGTTTATTTTTTTTAGCATATTTTAGCTATTTATGTATTTTATTATTATAAATACCGTAAAACGGGGTGAATAGAAACAAAACTTTGGTTTGGTTTTTCACTTGGGTACCATATTATCGACCTCTTACAAAGTGCGCATTGATTTTTTAGAATATCAATTTATTAATTATTTGTTACCTATAGTTTTAAAATGCTGCAAAAAATATTCAACTATCGAGAAAATACCCTTTGAAGTTTTGTTTTTATTTACCCCATTTTACCCGGTAACTTATTTTATTTTTTCCGTTTGAAGTATCTGTAATAATAATAATAATAACCCCATCGTCGTATCTCTACGTTGACGTCGTGGTGGGGCTTGCGTGCTCCAACATGCCCTAGGTCTGTATCGGTAGAATTTCCTTTACCGTAACATACCTAGGGTGAGGGGCCAGACTAAGAGAGATACAACCCGCAGGGCAGTTTTGTGGCAAACTGTTGGGTATTAGCGACCCCACAGACCCGATCTCCCGGGAGAATTCCTGTTCTTCATCTCCGGCTTGCCTTTATTGGCCGGCCGTAGTGAACACTGACGAGGAACAGAGCTCCCACCTCTCTCTTGCCTTTATTGGCTGGCTTGAGTGGAGAGTCGCAAGAGCAAACATGCTCGGGAGATGGATGCATAATCCAGTAAGGTGCTGGTAGGGATCTTGACCGTACTTCCGGGATTGTCCTGATAGCCGTGGTATGCCTCTCCACTCCTCTAGCGCCTCAGGATATGTTGCCCTCTTGTTGCTACGTCCCTTCGTGCTAGCGGCCGTTTTTGGGGGCCCATTTATTGAGTGTGCAAGTCACCCCCTGCCTTTTATCGATGGATATTAACAACATTGTTCAGGCAGGGGCCATAGTCTTAACATAGCTCCATATTACCAGTCCACTTAAGACTCCAAAACCCATAGCCCTATTATTTTGTTTTTCATATCAGTCGCAATAGTTTTTCAAACCGGGGATTGTCCTTGGATGCACTAGCATTGCGCGTACAGGGATAGTCACCAGTTGATACCACGTTCCATTAAACGCATCTAAAGAGGCCTCTGCGAGTTGGCTTCGGCCCCTTGTACGCCTCTCAAAGGCCCAGGACCTCAGGGTCCTGAGATTAATAAAAAGATAAAAATAATAATAATAATAACTTTTATTTCGCAAATATGGGTACAAGTGATGGTGATACAGTGTTTTAGTGATGAGAACAAGCCATATTTAGCCATATTTAGCCATATTTTGCCAATAGCAAGGCATGCAAAAGTACATTAAAAAAAAAAAATTAACCCCACACAATTATGCAGGTAAATGTTTTTTTTTATAATCAATTAAAACGAAACTATTGAATTACCAATCAATACAATAAATAAAATAAATTTAGCTCAAATAATAATAAATTAATAATAATTATTAATTTGTTTATTGTGAAAACCCACCACATTGTTGTCTTTTTTAACCCAAAGGTTGACTGGGAGAGAATGCCTTTTTGCATTAAGTCCGCCTATGTACCACTACTGTACATGTTTTTTTTTTTTTGTGTTTTCTGCTTCATGGCAATCTGTTTTCCCAACAATAAGCCACTTCTTTGTTTGATTCCTCTGTTTTACTACTGTACATGTAGTTTAAATAAATAAACTCAAAAACTACAGGTATGATTTAAAAATTCTTTTATCAGTTTTTTTTCTTTTATTACTTTATCACTGAGTGACATAGACTTTTTGTGAATCGTTCATGAAAGTCAAAGAAATGTCGCATCTACACATTAAGCATACAAGTTTATTACTCTTTTGTCATTTCCTTGAAATTCATTGGAAATCATAATTTGTTTTGTATTGAAGAAATTGTTATAGGAAAGATAATATGATTGTTAGTTTGTTTATATTCGAACACTTTCAATATACAACTTTATTATTAGTTTAAGTGAAACCTGAAAGTTTGTTCAGAGTCAGTAACTGAATGGATTCCAATAGTTTTTACACCATGGTTTATTTTTTCCCAAATATATTTAATTCATGAATCCCCAAGCGACCACCGGTGGCCGCGAATCTATTGTCTTACTATTGTGTCTCTAATTGACGGTATCTGAAGGGTTAAAAAGGTTGCTTATTAAGGTTTCATCATCAGCATCATCATATCAGCCGAAAGACATCCACTGTTGGACATAGACGGAGGCCTATGTCAAACGTCGCCACAACAACCGGTCCTGTGCGTCACGCATCCATTGGATTCCCGCGACCCTGACCAGGTCATCGGTCCACCTTGTTGGAGGCCTTCCAACGCTGCGTCTTCCGGTACGAGGTCACCACACCAGAACCTTTAGTCCCCATCGACTACTGTTCTGCGTGCAATGTGCCCTGCCCATTGCCACTTAAGTTTCAGAATTAGATAACTTCAGGTTTCGCATTTATTAAAACTAATGTTGTATACATGTAACGAAATGACATTTCATTAATTCAAATTTGCCGCGCTTCGCGCGTTGAAGTTGTCAATGGAATTTATGTTCTGTGGAACGGGGTGACGTGTGATTGAATGGCAGATGATGTTTAGATTATTTTGCATATTTTATTGTTAAAAATTCTATTGTAAAGAGATAAAATAAAGGGATATAATTGAGGAGGCGATATTAGTAAACTTTAAATGTCGTTTCTTTGATTTTCAGGTAAGTTATAGGTGTAATGGTCATAGTTAAACGTTGTAATATAGTAAAGACGTATTAAATAAACAAACCTTTGATTTTCAGAGAAACAACTTGTCTTGACAGACAAATACGGTGTGGGACTTTGTTTTATAGAGGAGGCGCGTATGCTTAGGAAAACCCAAGTCACTTCATAATACACCAGCTAAATATTGCTCGATGATTGCACTGGCATTATCAAGTCCACAGCTACTAATTTAACTGTAATTTCCTACCATGTTGTTTATGTCGCGTCTTTGTTTTGTTCATAATTTGTTTGTCATTCTGTGAAGTTTCTGCTTCGTTATAAGTTATATTTTTGAGTCGTTTGGGGTTGAAACTCTTGGGAAGTGGGGTCTGAGTGCTCATGCGCTTTTTAAAGAATTATCCAAACGCTGGACCAGCTCATCCGAAATACCAGTAAAACCGTAGGAGCCCAGTCACAGGGCCAATGTTCGATAGGGCCTTGGAACTTAAATGAAGTTGCTTTGCTTTTTTTCATAGAAGTCGGTTATAGTCTTTTGAAAGAAATACTTTTTTTCTGTGAAAATTACGGTTCAAAAATGTTGTTCATTTCGAGTAACCGCCGAACGATTTACGATTAACGAGCGATCAACGCCATCTAGTGACAGTTTATGTTACTAAAAATCTTCATGTTCTGATTTTTTTGTTTTCACAAACCTTTACGTCATGGTTCTTGTGAGAAGGAAAACATCGTGAGGAAACCGGCATGTCCTAGAACCAAAAAATCGAAAACATGTGACATCCACCAACCCGCACTGGGCCCGCATGGTGGATTACGGCCCATTCCCTCTCTAAGACAGGCGGCCGCGCACTGGGCCAGCGTGGTGGATTACGGCCCATTCCTTCTCTAAGAATGGAGACCCCGCACTGGGCCCGTGATGTGGATTACGGCCCATTCCCTCTCTTAGACAGGAGGTCCCGCACTGGGCCAGCGTGGTGGATTACGGCTCATTCCTTCTCCTAGACAGGAGGCCCCGCACTGGGCCAGCGTGGTGGATTACGGCCCATTCCCTCTCTAAGACAGAACGCCGCGCACTGGGCCCGCGTGGTGGATTACTCCCTTTCCTTGACAGGAGGCCTGAGTCCCAGCAGTGGGAACATTAAAACGGCATATTATGCTTCTAGTTATGTTTATGCTTGTTTTTTTCTTATTAATTTGTAAGAAAAAAAAAACAACGAGCGTACCTAATTCCAATGATGATTCATAGTACTTAGTTATAATATTATCTACGCTTTTTGACACTAGTGTGATACAGGTATGAAGTATATTATGTAAGTTTGTAGTAGTGGCTGTGAACACGATACGAGCTGTGTGCGCGGGCGCGTGTGCCCGCCACCGGCCTTTAAGGCGCAGACCACTCAAACGGTTGTAACTACAAACAGATTTTTCATTACTCATACTCTGAAAGTAGGTCTGAAGTTGCCTGAGGAGCGGGCTGAAAAGTATCACACTTTTCATTCCTAGGGAGTTTTACTTTCACCTAACAGATATCAAATTATTTAAAAAAAAACTAGGTCTATCTTCTTGTATTCGTAATGAAAAGCACAATGCTTACCTCGGGGTTAAAGTTACTTATTTAGTCCCTCGAATTAGCGACCTCCCTACGCTCGGCCGCCAACTCCTTCTCGGGACGAAATAAGTAACTTTCACCCCTAGTGTAACAATGTACTATTTCAATACACTTGCTCAGAAAGTGACTCTTATTGCACTGCACTTAGGTATATAATGGCACTTGTTACCAAACTGACATTTTGATTACCATTACGCACTAGTGCTATAATGTGGTTTAAAACCTTATTGTTAAACTTCTCTCCCGCCTTAATTTTATGACATTTATCATATCAACGGGCGCAGGACGTCCCTCGAGGAAAAAAAATTGGGCGTCCTTATGAAAACAGATTTTTACCGCCACAAAAGTTTACTAGTTTTACAGTTATTTTATTCTCAAGTGTATTGAAAAACGTCGTGTGATACACGTGAGTAATTAATGATTACCGTTCTCGGCTCTTTTAAGACCCTCGCCTTGGCTCGGGTCTAAATACCGCCTCGACTGTAATCACTAACATTACACACTTATATCATAATGTACTATTATTTATCTCATGTTATATTTTTAGGAACCAAAAGTGGATTTTTAATAAAAAAATACAACTGTCAGACTAGCACATTTTATTTACAAACTGACTAATTTTAGAGTCTGTGGTCAATTGGCCCCGCTCGAATTGGGTCGGCGGGATCACTCGATCCAGTCCCATTTTGAATGGGTCGACTGGACCCACTGCCCAATTTTGTTACAAGTACAATCACGAAAGAAAGTTGAATCCGTTAGTTTTATTTTTCAAATCAAAATCAAAAACGTTTATTTCAAATAGACCAATTACAGGCACTTTTGAATTGTCAAAATGTCGGTCAGTCAAACAAACAAGTGAAGCTAAATTGCATTGACTTAAATTGCATTGATTTTATTGACTTAAAATCTGTACCCAACGAGTAACATTAAATGCGCAAAACCTCAGACACCCCAAATGATTTTTAATTCGATTGACCTAATATAGTGAGAAAAAAATAATTAGAAAAAAAAATTAAGGTATTATGAGCAGATTTAGTTTGTTTAAAATTCATATCTGCATTGAAATAAGACCTTTTATTATCCCGTGTATGACAAAATTTGATTGGAATACAACTATTTGTGTTTGTTTACCTATTTCAGCGGGCTTGCGCATGTGATGGCTTGACCTATTCATAAATAGACAGGTCGAAGTTTTTAATGAAGATTTTTTTGAAAAATGTAACCTATATTAAAAAGTGGTTTAATTGATTCTGCTCGTTATTCTGAACAAACTAATTTCAGGTTTTGCGCATTTAACGTTACACCTTGTATATAATTATATAATACTAGCTTTTACCCGCAGCTTTGTCCACGTACTTATAATATAGCCTATGACATTCAGGAATAAAGCAGCTTTTTATCGGTGATAAAATTTTAGCAATCGGACCAGTAGGTACCAAACAAAAAACACACCCTCTTTTTTTTGGTCTAATTTGATTGCACTAAGTACTATTACTTTTTTAAAAAAATCCATGTGTTATGATATAAAATACAATATTAAGGTGCCAAAGCAGACTAGGTATAAATAAAAGCAACCAAACTTACTCTTCGCATTTATAAACAAGTAAATAATCATTTATCACCCTCTACAGCTTCCTTCCTGCATCCTCCCTCTCTTCACTCGGGAGTCTCCCCCTTAACGGCGCCGGCGCACATTTAAACGCCTGCTCGGACCACACACGACGTTCACAAATAGACTCGATCGTACGCCAGAATGGGAACGACGGGCTTTTCTCGGGTACCTATAGCAAGTTAGTTTTATAGATATAGTTTTATTGATCACACACTAATCGTTGTAGCGACATCTATGGCGTCACAGAAGAACTACTATGCGTTCCAAATGAGAATAGGGTCGATTGCATGTGGTGACGTCACGATTTACTGTCAAATCGAAGAAATTTTGTCAAAATTGAGGAACTCAGAGATGAGTAAAATTGAAGAACTGGATTCTGATTAAACTTTTTTCGTTCACAGTTCGTAAATAAATTAAATTTTTCGTAAAACAGTCAACGTTTAATTCATGAATCCCCAAGCGACCACCGGTGGCCGCGCATCTATTGTCTTACTATTGTGTCTCTAATTGACGGTATCTGAAGGGTTAAAATTTTCTTTCCTCGATTTGACAGTAAATCGTGACGTCACAACATGCAATCGATCCTATTCTCATTTGGAACGCACTGTACACTAAGGAATTCTGCATCGCGCAATTAAAGTTTTCTGCACGATTTGAACATAGAACATTCGTTTTAGTATATGCGAAACCCGAAACACGTGTCTAGTGTTTTTATGTAAAGAATCTATGTACAAAATTTCATAACTGTATCATGAAAAATCATAAAGTTATAAGCTTGTTATGTCAGCAAAAATACATAGTCAACGAGCCAACCAGGTGACTGAGGGGTTGTTTTGCACTTGCACCCAGCGGTTTGCTGGCTCCTAGTACTTGTGACCTGCCGTGACCTGTGTTGTACTTAGTGTCGGGGATTTCCAACTTTTGACCTTTTGAAATATTTTCGGGAACACATTTTGTGCGTGCAGCTAAGGAGTGGAATTCCTTGCCGGAGTCTGTGTCTCCTGATGCCTACAACCTGAGGATCTTTAAGTCAAGAGTGAATATGTTACTTCTAGGTAAGCGCGTTCCATCGTCGACCACATCGTCGCCTACCATCAGTTGAGATAGCGGTCAAACGCGAGCCTATAAAAAAAAGGCATTTGATGATGAATTAAATAGAAAATATTCGCAAAAAAAGAACTTTTATTTCGGATAATGCCTCGGCTTCTGAACAGCCCCCCTAGCCAAGTTACAACCGTTTCGCTTGCGTCGAACGCTTCGAGTTGACCTTGCCGCCAATTCTTTTGTTCTGACCACGTGACTGAGGGTTGAGACGACGTCGTTCCCATACATTTGAAGCTTTCTACTAGCGTTAACTATTGCAGATTAGCAACTTGGCTAGGGGTACAGGCCACAGAAGCGATGACACAGGAAAAAACTAGTCGATAACACAATCGATATACAACAATTATTTGCGTGCACACAGCTAGACAAATCGATAATCGTTATAATAAACAATGGCTTACGTCTACACTGTCGGGTGGCCGACATCTTGACAGGCATAAGGACGGGGTTATAATGCTAGCGGGAATTATTATGGGTGGGCGACAGGTTATGTTTCGTTTTGGTCGAATCGTATGTATACTATGTAAGTACGTAGGTCGCAAGTTTAAACCCAGCCAGGCGCATTACTTTGTGTAATTTATTTCATCACCACTGCTCTCAAAACGGTGAAGGAAAACATCGTGAGGAAACCGGCATGTCCTAGAACCAAAAATTCGAAGACATGTGACATTCACCAACCTGCTCTGGGCCCACGTGGTGCATTACGGCCCATTCCCTCTCACAGAGAGGAGGCCTGAGTCCCAGCAGTGGGAACATTAAAAAGGCGATGATTTAGGTACTGTTGAGGTAATTATAATAGTCAGGTAATAGATTAGTTAAAATGTTAAAATATTGGTTTGTTATTTTTTCGTATAATATGTAACTGGAATAACGCACATTTATTTCTAACTAGCTTCTGCCAGCGGTTTCTCCCGCGTGATAGTAAATTTCTCCATACAAACTTACAAACCCTATTTTACCCCTCTAGGGGTAGAGTTTATTCGCAAGTAAATTATGACAAACCGAGTGAGAAATACCTGTTTATATATTAATATAGGTTTAACTTAGTATTGTGATTGGCTAATTGCAGTATTTTATGTAATAATGCCATTGGCTGCACAACGAAAAGATATTTCGAATGACATAAAAAACTGGTAATTTTTCGAATTCCGTGGTATTGGTTTATTATCATCATCATATCAGCCGAAAGACGTGCACTGTTGGACATAGGCCTCCCCCAAGCGTCACCACAACGACCGGTTCTGCATCCATCGGTATTGGTTTATAAGCGACGATATCTCTCTTTATGGGACCGCAGCTTCACTTGACATTTGACAGCTATTTAGGCGGGAAGTGACAGCGCGCTCGTTATCGGCGCCATCTTGCTTTATCTTTCTATTGTTTTTGTTTACACATAGTCTAGTCGGCGCTTACAGCTTTGTGTTAATTATTATTTTACATAATAATTTAATGAGTTAGGCGCCATATTTGTTTTATTTATTTGTTACATTAGCACATGATAGGAATGAATTTTATTGTTCTAATTTTATTATGTTAGATATTGGTGCACAGATTTTGGATATTTTAAACGCGTGTTTTTTTTGTTTATCATTGGGACACTAAAAATAACTCACAGAACAGAATAATGCCTGTGTTCTGTAGAATAACTCACCGTAGGCGTGGGCTTGCGGACGACGAGCTATGGGTAGCTCGCCGTCCGCCCGTTTAGTCCAGACCATAGAGGTTTCAACAACGTAAGGGTGGATATTCGCCGTACGTCGGGTTGTCCGATGATTGAAATGAGATGGTGGAATCAAGTCATGCAATTCCCGCGCATACCCACCAAAATGCAACCTGTAAAACACCGAAAGGCTGGCTACCCTACGCCTGTGCTCAAGCCTTTGAAGATTGGACTTAAAACCATATCTGGATCACCAATCAGTCTCTTCGCACGCCTTTCCACCGAGTCCAAAGCTGCCAGGTGGCATTTTGCAGCACTAGCCCATATGTGGTTGCAGTACTCCACACAATATCGGACCTGTGCTGGTGTGAAGTACCGCCAGACCTTTGTTGCACTATTCTACTTACAATCGGGCAAAGTCGCGGGCGGAAGCTAGTAACAGATATTTGTCAAACAATCGATAAAGCACACCTCACACCTTCCTCATAAATTATTTAGGTAGGTGTACATTAACATATATTAAAGTATACTAGTTATCCCCTGCGGTTTCACCCACGTCTTTGTTACTGCTCTGCTCCCGTGGATTTTGGTATGATGCTATATAACTTACTAGCTTTTGCCCGTAGCTTCGCCCGCGTACATTGAACAACAGACAGACGTGATGGAGAACTTTGTTTCAATAAGAAATGTAACAAGATTTTTATAAAAAAAAAATCATTTTCATAGCAAGCTTTTATAGCTCGGTCTTCCTATATAACTAATACTCGTCAAGACGAATCATACGAGCCCAAACTCGATGGGGTTGTGTCGTTTTACTACCAAGTTCCTATAGCCACCTTCCGGTTCCATCATCAGATCAGCTCCATGTCATAATAATTTTGCATTGTCATTTGATTTATACATCCATGCAAAATTTCAGCTCAATCGGTCCGTAAAAAAGTGGGTCAAATTTTAAGTGGGTCAAATGTAAGTGGGTCAAATTTTATTTGCAAGATTTGATGACAGACAAACATCGGGACAGGTGAAACTAAATAAAAGCTTGTAAAAAGTAGCAGTGGTCCTGAAACATCAAGGGCTAATGAAGGAACACAGGTGTGTTTTAGTCTGTAAATATCTGAAACAAAAACGAGAGGGTCGTTCCGGTTTGAGCAGAAAAAGTTGAGTATTTGATATTTTTATCATTTCCCAACTCAAAAATAAAATGTTTAACAGATTAAAATTTTTAAATGATTTATGACTACTAGCTTTTGCCCGCAACTTTGCCCGCACTGATCAGGATAAATGATCATGCTCTCAACCCAGGACAAATGTTTGTGTGACAAAAATTTGTCCTGGGTGGGAATCGTCCCTACGACCTCCGGCTTAGCAGTCAGGGTCGCTAACCAGTAGACCAACAGGCCATTCAATAATAAGAACTCATTGGCGCCAAACAGACCCACTCGCATCACCTACATGAAACACAGGACCTCGTTTAATCTCTACCGAAGCCAGCTAATCTGCATAAGTGTAAGTGGCCGACTTTGAAGTCGCCGAGACATATTGTGTGCCGACAGAGTTAAAGGTCAGAAGGCACAAAATATATAGGTACAGAAGTCAATCTACATACAAACCGCGCTCGAGCAACGCTCACACAGACACCGCTCACGGACACGATATGTCGGAGTGCCTCTGCCCGCTCGTCGAACAGTTCCGGCTCAAACGCTCATTAGTGTGCGTCCACCGAGCATAGGTATAAAAAGTGAAGTACATACATACAATAATATATTTTTATTATGACACAGATCCATGTCATAATAAAAATGATGGTGTCTGATGATGGAACCGGAAGATGGTCGTAGGAAATCAGTAGTTAAACGACACAACTCCGTCGAGTTTGGGCTCGTGTGATTCGTCATGCTTAGCTTAGTCGGCCTTATAATGTTCACACTGTTAGGACTCAGGTCTCCTCTCTAGGAGTGGGAATAGGCCGTAATCATCACACATGTCTTCGAATTTTTTGGTTCTAGGACATGCCGGTTTCCTCACGATGTTTTCCTACACCGTTTTGAGAGCAGTGGTGGTGTGGTGTGGCGGTGGTGAGTGGTGGTGGTGGTGAGTGGTGAGTGGTGACGTTTTGAGTGGTGGTGGAGTGGTGGTGGTGGTGGTGGTGGTGTGGTGGTGTGGTGGTGGTGGTGGTGGTGGTGGTGGTGGGAGTGGTGGTGGTTACACAAAGTAATGCGCCCGGCTGGGTTTAAACCCGAGGGTTACCACTCGTAAGTCGAGGCCCTTACCACTCGGCCACCACTGCTTTGATTCATCTTGACGAGTATTATTTATACAGGTAT
Organism: Mythimna lalbum; assembly: GCA_949319445.1. Taxonomy (NCBI): domain Eukaryota; kingdom Metazoa; phylum Arthropoda; class Insecta; order Lepidoptera; family Noctuidae; genus Mythimna; species Mythimna lalbum. The sequence goes on from OX439372.1 coordinate 10,086,309, forward strand.
ATTGCGCTATAAAAGCTTGCTATGAAAAAAAATCTTTTAAAACTAGCGTTGACAAGACAATGCTATTGTATAGTATTACCAAATATTCATTAATATTAAGTTTTATTCACAATATTCTGTTTAGGTGATGTAGTCGGCTCTTCAAAGATATGACCTTAGACCTTGTCGCCAGGTTTCATTGTCTTAGGTAACACCTTAGACAAATGTACAGTCGGCAAAATAAATGAGTATATGGAGAGATTTTGGACGATCTCTCCCAAAAATAAGTTTACTATCTCATTAGACTATATACAAAATACAGATAGACTTTTTGCCCTCGGGTAGTTTTGGAAAGACCTCACGGTGTCCTCACCTTCCGCACTCATTGGATATGGTAAGTTTCGGAGGTACCTGCACCGGATTCGTGTGGAGGTTTTTTTTTTTTGTTTGAGGTGGTGATGCCCGGGTGTCGCCACTGTGTGGACCACCTGGAGGACAGTGTGGAGCACACAGTGGAGTGTGCCCTGCCTGGGAAGAGCATCGCCGTGCCCTGGTGGGGGCGATCGGCGGCGGCGATCTCTCGCGCCGAGCCTTGGTACAGGCCATAGTCCGGAGCGAGGAGGAGTGGCAGGTGGTCGCCTCCTTTTGCGAATTAGTAATGTCAGCAAAGGAGGAAGCCGACCGCATCAGGCAACGGTGCTCACGCCCAGCCGCTGCTGGGATTCCGATCACGACTTCCGGCCACCGTAGGAACAGGTTTGCAGACGGCGAGCAATGAGTAGCTCGCTCTCTGACCGTTCGGTAACTGTCCGGACCGAGCCCAAGTCGTCGTCGGCGAGCCCTGTTCCCGTGCGCCGCAAGCAGGCCCAGCTGGGTCGAAGTCCAAGGGTCTGCTTCTAAATGGGAGGCTCGGCCCCGGTAGAAAAAGCAACCAAGGAACGGGGTGGGTTTTGTAGTCAGTAAAAGTCTGACACTATGTCCCGCTCCGGCTCCGGGGAATGTCATCTGGATGATTTTTACCTATCAAAAAAAAATAAAAGAAAAAACCTCGGATAGTTTTTTCCATATTATTTGTTAGTTTCTTTCTGGCTGTCTTTCTTTCTTACCTTCCTTTTTTCTTTTTAATGTTCCTGTCTTACATACTTTTTTCATTTAAGTATCACTTTCTTTTGTTTAATATGACTAAGAAATCTGTTTAGCCGTCTGTACATATTATTGTATTATATGACACTTGCACTTATGTTAATACAGCATTGTTCCAAAGAATAATAAAATACTCTTCACGTTAGAAACAGTGATCACGCATACTCATTTATTAACTAGCTTCTGCTCTCGGCTTCGTTCGCGTCAGAAAAGAAAATTATATCTGTCGAACATCATCATCATCATCATTTCAGCCGAAAGACGTCCACTGTTGGACACAGGCCTGCCCCCAAGTGTCGTCGCAATGGACGGCCCTGTGCGTCTCGCAACCATCGGATTCCCGCAACCCCTACCAGGTTATCAGGCTATGCTAAGTTTCCTTGCGTGATCGTGCATTCCTTGTGAACACATGCTTGTCTGTTCACCGCCAAAAGGAGCACGTTCACCTCGGCTCCTACTTTTCAGATTCCGCCGGGATTCTTATAAACGCGGGCTTGCGGACGGCGAGCTATAGGTAGCGAACGTCCGGTAACTTTTCGGACCGAGCCCAAATCGTCGACGGTGCGCCTCAAGGAGTTGTCAGCAACAGTAGGGGCCCAGCTGGGTCAAAGCCTACTGGGGCCAGGGTTATCCGAAAGGAACTCAAGGGGCTTGAGTATGAAGAGGCTAGAAGGAACAGGGTGGGGTTTTTCGTCAGTAAGAGTCTGACACTATCTTTCTGCTCCGCCCAAGAGCGGGGGATTTTGGCCACCATAAAAAAAATGGTTTTAATTTGAACTTGATACCTCTACGCGTTCTTGACAACAAGACAGCAGGAAGTACCTATTCTATTTCAGTGGTATAGACCAAACTCGGCATCCGATTACCAATAACACACACACCTAGCTACAGCCCTAACAATTATCTACACAAGTAAATACAATTGTTCGTTCCAATCTTCCGGTTGAATACTTTACATATTCAGGGTACAGACCAAGCGAACGAACGCTTACATCGCGAGGCGTCTCGCTCAAAACTCAACAACGCGCGAACACGCGGCACGGCAGCTGTATGGGTCGATTATCAAGGCTTGTTGATGAATCGGTGACTATTACGTACGGAAAATCAACAATGCCTCGGAGCAAATTAAGCCATTGGTCATGGCTGTCATTTGTAGATCTTTGTCATTTGTTACGGGTCACCAGAAACTCAACAACCAAAACCATCGTCAGGCACTAGCTGTCTGTCATTCATGCTGAACTATTTACCAAATAAATAATTTTTCTTTCTTTCTTTTCTTTCAACATCATCTTGACCATAATTTCAGTCAAAAAGCGTCCACTGCTAGATAGTACGTAGTGCATAGGATCATCGGTACATGGGGTATATCTCACCCGTTCGTAGAAAATGTTTTGAGAACATATGCATTATGTCAATCGTTGATGGTGAGGCGCACTAGTCCATTAAGAGTCCATTAACTCTAGTCTTGAAGACACCTAAACTATAATTAAACGGGAAGACCGCAGCAGGCCGAGGAGGAGTGGCAGGTGGTCGCCTCCTTCTGCGAAGCAGTAATGCTAGCAAAGGAAGAGGCCGACCGCATCTGGCAACGGCGCTCTCGCTACTGCCGCCGGGATTCCGATCCCGATTTCCAGCTACCGTAGACGCGGACTCGCGGACGGCGAGCCATGGGTAGCTCGCTGTCCGACCGTTCGGTAACTGTCCAGACCGAGACCAAGACGTTAACGGCGCGCACTGTTCCCGCGCGCCTCAAGGATTTGTCAGCAACAGGAGGAGCCCAGCTGGGTCGAAGCCTACTGGGGCTAGGTTTATCCGAAAGGAACTCGAGCCCCGGTATGAAGATAAGAAGGAACGGGATGGGGTTTTGAATCAGTAAGAGTCTGACACTAACTCCGGCTCCACCCAAGAGCGGGGGTTGTCATTGGATGATTTTTGCCCACCGAAAAAAAGATCGCAGTAGGCAAATTGTTCCAATCTTTTGATGTTCGCGGTATAAACGGCGAGGCGAAAAGTTTGTTCGTTCGTTCGCTTGTCCTGTCCCTGGCATTACACAACCTCACTTTGTCACAATTGGTTAACTTTTAGAAGTCATGTTACGCTCCGTGTATTCGATACCAATTAAATTGTTTGGCAGAATCAAATAATACTATGACGTCACGGATAAGGATCGGTAATTAGTGATAGGTCACCACAGTTAATATCGTCGACGGCGCGCACTGTTCCCGCGCGCCTCAAGGAGTTGTCAGCAGCAGGAGGGGCCCAGCTGGGTCGAAGCCTACTGGGGACAGGGTTGTCCGAAAGGAAGCTCGTGCCCCGGTATGAAGGCTAGAAGGAACGGCGCGGGGTTTTTAGTGAGTAAGAGTCTGACACTATCTCCCGCTCCACTCAAGAGCGAGTTCTTCGACGGCGCGCACTGTTCCCGCGCGCCTCAAGGAGTTGTCAGCAACAGGATGGGCCCATCTGGGTCGAAGCCTACCGGGGTCGGGGTTATCCGAAAGGAAACTAGAGCCCCGGTACGAAGGCTAGAAGGAACGGCGCGGGGTTTTTAGTCAGTAAGACTCTGACACTGTCTCCCGCTCCACCCAAGAGCGGTCATCGTCAATGATGATTTTCCCCGTCGACAGAAAAAAAAAAACCCAAGAGCGGGTTTTGTCAAAGATGATTTTCCCCGTCGACAAAAAAAACCACAGTTAATATAAATAGAATTCGCCCTTGGTAAATAGTGATTGGGCTAAATAAACGGTTCATTATTTATTTAAATTAGGGGGTAGCGACATATATGACGCCACATAAGAACTACGAAGAAAACACGAAATCCTGCATCGCGCAATCAAAGTTCTCCGCGCGATTTCAACATATACGACAGCCCGACATCAACTATCGGGCAGTCGCCCACCAGACTATAACACCTGTCTGGTCAGAGGATCCTCACTTTTCAAAGGAGGTAATGTGGGACTTTATTATCTGTTCCACTTACCTCCAAAACTGGTGACCCTCGACAAAGAACGTTAGCAGCCTTCGTGCAGATACCTCCAAAAGGGAATCCAATCTCGCAAACGCGGACACCGCACACCTTTTTTGCGGGATCCTGCATGTCTGCGGGATTGAATATTTATATTGGCTTCAGACGACGCGCCGTCTAATTATGTATTTATTAGACCCAACACAGCCTCTTTAGTAAGTGAAACCCTTTATTTTTACGCGAGCAAAACCGTTGGATAAAGCTAGTAATAATCATAATTCACAGCCGTACTTCACACGCTGCTAGGCATTTCTTATACATTGATAATATCATCCAATAACAAATTTAATGAGACACGCAAATTAATCTTGATTATTTTTTGTCAAAACTCAATTAAAATCTTAACACTTAAAAACCTACTTGTAACTAAACCAATTAGTGCATAGATTGTAAATCATAATTAAAAATATTATTTCTCGGATATGTTCTTAAGAGCGACCTTCCCGAGGTTACTACCTATATCTTTCTCTAAATATTTTAGAAAGAGATATTTTGTGGATATTATCTAAGTTTTTATAGAGATTAAATCATAAATTTGGGCCTTCATAAGGTAAATACTCATAAATTAAAAAAAGGAAGTATAAAAACCACATAGCATTATATCTAAATTCTGAATGATGGATTTTTTTTTTGCAAAAACTTTTAAAGCTAAAAAAAACACTAGGAGAGAAAGAAGAAGAAGTATCTTGGAGTAAGTTTTTTGAAATAATCGAGTGATCGTCGGAATCACCGAAAGCCAACAGAGTTTTGAGGCGTTATTCCTCTTTTTTCGCGTTGCCAATTCAACGAAGTGCGTTGGATGAAACATCAAGCTTTTAAACCATGCTCACGTTGACGAGTGGGGAAACCCTTCCTCACATTTGACCGGGATCGTCGTCCCATTTTCCACGTAGAAATTTTTTTTTGTCATAGTATTTTGGGACCACTAGCAGTTTATTTTATTAGTGGTCCCAAAATACTACTCAAAAACAAAAATTATTTTTATAGGTGGAATTTGGGACCGCGGTCCCGGACCCATGGTCCCACGGCCCACGTCCCAGGAAAGGCCCTCTTAAAGAAAATTGATTAAAGAAGTAATTAAGAACCACATCTGATTGACACGCTCATTTTGACATTATTAACTAGTTGTTATTATTGATTATTATTATAACAGGAATACAATGATTTTGTAGTGTGAAACTAATCGCATTAAAAATATAATTAAAACCATAAAAAGATATGTGGAAAGTGGTGTAGCATGTTAATGTCGAGTGGAGTTTCATTGATAAGTGGTTCCGTATGTTTATTTTTTAATAATATCCGCTTGGCTTTGAATATTTTTAGTCTAGGTTCGAAATAGAGCAGTAGTGGCCGAGTGGTAACTTACTAGTTATAGGTCGCGGGTGCAAACCCGAATGACAACCGGCATGGCCTAGAACCAGCGGCGTAACAAGTCTTTTATACGCCCGGTGCAAGCTTCTTTAACTGCGCCCCTAGAAAAAAGTACAATACGAACAAAAAGGACTATTAGAGATTATTGCGCCCCTCCAGGGACTGCGCCCTGTGCCTGGGCACCCCTGGCACCGCCCTAGTTACGGCACTGCCTAGAACCAATATCGAAGACATGTGACATTCACCAATCTCCATTGGACGCGTGTGTTGGATTACGGCGCATTCCGTCTCCTAGAGTGGAGGCCTGTATCCCAACAGTGGGAACTAAGGCTGACTAAGCTATACTCTATGCTGTAGGTTTGAAATATAAGAAACATATTAAATTAAAACTCTTCTTCTTCATCTCTTAAGTATATGTGACAAATCAATTTTGTGTCCGCGACGCCACAGTCTTACTTAGGTACCCATATGAAAAAATAAATGCATTAAAATAAATAATTTCGATTTTAACATACGCAGTTAGCGAAATAAGTATTGGTTTTTTGGAGGAATTTTTATACAAATAAATAGTTTTGATAGGGTTAAAAAACACACTTGAAACGAAATTACAGGTATTTTTTTAAGCAAATTTTTTTCACAAGCTTAGGTTGCTCAAAAATATTTAAAGAATACGTTTATTAAGTGCAAATATTATTGGCTAATTATAAAAAAGAAATTTATCAAAATTTAGAGTTCAGTAGTACCAAACCTAACCTTTATTTTGATATACAAGTCCTTTAACCGACGGAAACCTCACAATGTTATTAAAATTAAGAAATTTAAAAACCTATCGTATTTATTTTATCATTTATAAGCAATAAGTAAAATTTACAAAGTGGCAAAAAAAAAGGTAAAATAAATAGTCAATTATAAGCTAGACTAGACGGCCGCACACTAAAAAAAAATTAGGTTATCCGCAAAATTGTTATTCATAAACAGTCATCATTATCATCATCAGCCTTTTTAATGTTCCCACTGCTGGGACTCAGGCCTCCTCTCTAGGAGAGGGAATGGGCCGTAATCCACCACGCGGGCCCAGCGCGTGTTGGTGGATGTCACATGTCTTCGAATTTTTGGTTCTAGGACATGCCGGTTTCCTCACGATGTTTTCCTTCACCGTTTTGAGAGCAGTGGTGATGAAATAAATTACACGAAGTAGTGCGCCTGGCTGGGTTCGAACCTACAACTCGTAAGTCGCCGCTGCATTCATAAACAGTAAGTAAAATAATAAGCAACATTCTACAACGTAGCTTTAAAATAAATAGTCAATTATAAGTTACACGCCAACGCAATAAAAAAAATACAGATAGATTTAGGTTATTTACAAAATTGTTAATTATTTTATCCCTACTAATATTATAAATGCGAATGTAACTCTGTCTGTCTGTCTGTCTGTTACACTTTCACGCAAAAACTGCTGAACGGATTTAGATCAAATTTGGTAGGTAGGTAGAAGAGATACTGGAATAACACATAGGCTACCTATAATTCCACTGCTGAGCACGGGTCTCTGCCCGCGCGATATAAACTGTAGTCCACGCGGGCGAAGCCGCGGGCGGAAAGCTAGTCATTTATAAGCAGTAAGTAGAATGATAAGTGACGTTTTACAAAGTGGCGCTAAAATAAATAGTCAATTATAAACTTTATTAGACAGCGCATTAAAAATAAAAACAGAAAAATATAGGTTATCCGCAAAATTGTTCACAGAACCCTACCCAGTAATAACATTCAGCAATAAAACTCCAACAATTGTAGATATTATCGCGACCATACAATTTCATATTAACTAACACAACTTAATTGCTACAGTATTATGTTATAATTTCTTTAAAAAATCCTACTCCATCGATGGCCGATCAATAATTCAACATGGCTCATGTCTATCAATATAATAATACTGTCAAACTTTAATTGAAATTCTGTACAAAGCTTGCCGCAGTATTATTGATACATTATGGGTGCGCGAAAGAGCCATAGAAGCAATTTACAACTGAATTACAAATCTGAACGAAGACACACTAAATACACACTCGGGTTAAATCAATTGTCGTACATCCATCTCTGTCTTATCCACACAAACGCCGTAAGATAGAGAAGGATGGAAGATGTAAAAGATGTTGTCGAGCAATGAAAAGCGAACGGTTAACGCCTACAAAACGAATGGGGAAGGGTACAAAGCTTGTTTGTTCGGGGGCGTGTCCCCTCGATGCGGCGAGGGGCGCAGTATCTCGGCAGCCGCCGCCGGGACCAGTGCCCGTGACACACGCCACTGACGTTTCAATCTGACAGCTCAGGCTGTCCATCACGTGCCCTTTGCCTCAAAAAACTAGTGCGGTAGAATTAAGAAATCATGCTAATCGATTCCGATAAATATTAATGTGAGGACTGTGTCTCATTCAAATCATCTGACATTATTTTATGTGTTGTATAATGTACTGACTTTTAATAAACTTGTCGTATAATCGGTTTGGAAAACTGTGAAAGATGGCGTTCGAAGATCGTTGCAGCCCGAACCAGGCGAACAGTCCTGGTCCAGTCACTGGAAGAGTGCCTGCTCCTCATGCAGAAAACCCAATCAACTATTGTCCACCAAGTCAGTATACGTGTACTACTATTGACTCAAGATATGAGCGAACATCCCCGAACATGACGATAGTTAAAGTGCAACCAAATTCTCCTCCACCAAGCCCAGAGAACCATAATGAGATGGACAGTTTTCAGAACTACTATAGGCCTGAAACGCCTGATGTCAAACCACAAATAAATCCAGAAAACCAGCGATTTGAGACCGATAAACTTAGAACTCAGAGGCAGCAGCCGTCGGCGCCTATAGCCTTCTCAATAAACAATATCCTACACCCTGAATTTGGTTTGAATGCGTTAAGAAAAACAAACAAAATTGAAGGTCCTAAACCAGCTGGGCCTAATCACAGCATTTTGTACAAGCCCTACGATTTATCTAAGCAACAGAATGACTTCCAAAAATACAGCTTTGACTACCTAAAATCTAAAGAATCAGAATTCAGCTCGTTGCCTCCTCTTGGAGGTTTGAGACAGACGGTATCACAAATTGGGGAGCAGGTGCCTAAAGAGAGGGAGATGCCGAAAATAATAGAGAATCAGAAGAGGCCTGATTCTGCCAGTTCTGTGGTTTCTTCTACATCAAGTGGGGCTTTGTCGACCTGTGGAAGTACAGATACGAATAGCCAGTCTGGCAATGCATCTCTGTGGCCAGCTTGGGTTTACTGCACCAGATATAGTGACAGACCTAGTTCCGGTAAGTGGCAGTACTTTTTTTCCCTTTTTTGTGGTAATGTTGTTTATTTTGCGTGAGGCAGTTGTTTTTTTTTATTTATCTGTTGGTTTATCTGCGGTTACGTGCAGTTTTTAAAAATAATTGTTAGCGGAACAGCTTCAGGTATTTTTTTGGTCGTGTTGTTTTTTTTTTTTTAAAGAGTTGAGTTGCACAGTAGCTATTTTCAGATGCAAATTAATTGACGATTTAGATGTTATCGTGTCTTGTTAATATACTAATTAGTTAAATACATACTACAAGCTAGTAGTAGTATTTATACTGTAATTCTTTTTCTGGTTCACTGTTACATCAAGTTGCAGTTACATTTCCGTATAAAAACTGTCCTAGCTTACATTGACGACATTATCAAACCATCTCGCTTTTGTAAACCCTTTTTTTTACAAATTTCCTATTCAAGTAAAGGAAATTAAAAACGAAACTTCGTGCTTGATCGCCATTACACAACTTTTAAACGACTAAAATATTCCGTTCGGACAAAAACATACATAAATATTTTGACAATGAGACTTCGAAGTATAGACGTATGTATTTGAATACATTATAACGAATGATCCGTAACATATGCTGGTATATTTTGTCTGTTGACACATCGCTACAGATGTAATGACTTTCGTATTTATTTATTCAAAATGTTGTTTTCTTTTTTTTATTTCTGAATTAATTTTAGGTTGAACGCGGTGTCCTTTATGGGAGATCTAATGGATAAGGACATCTTTATTTCATTTAAAATTTAAAACAGGAGTTTGTTTGTTTATCGGATATTGAATTTAAAATGGCCTATGACTGTTTTGTCTAGATCTAGTTTTGTTAAAGTTTCTAATATTTATTAGTGGTAAAAATAGTAAAAATGTGAAATATTGTTCGAGAGACTTACCTGGGACGCAAAAAATCATTGAAAGAACTTGGGTTTTAGTCAGTTAAAGTCTGATTCTCCATTCAGAGGAGGGAGGAGTTATTTGATGATTTTTCATCTAAAAAATATAAGGATCCTGTAATTTTGCTATTTTTGCCTACCCATAAAGCAGAAAATCGTGATAAATGTGTGTATCATTAACAGAAGCAATATTTTTGTACTTATTTTTCGATGTGGATAATCTCCAAAGTTGCTAACGATAAATAAGGAGTCTAAAAAGTAGATTCCTTAAGTACTAGACGAAGTACCTGCGTTTTATTTCAGTAGCACTTGTTATTGCCATACATTTAGTAAAGTTTGACAGTTTATGTTGCGCTGTATAGATTCTCAGTTGTCTATAGGCAGCTCTCAGGTGGCCCGTCGGCATGTTTGCCAACATAACAAAAAAAACGAGTAAGAATTAGGGCGCGCTGTATAGGCTTATTGGTGCCCCGTCGGTTTACGATCGTGAGTAGATGGGTAATATGCTCTACTTCAATACATTTTTTTTACGGGTTTTTAAGTGACTGATGTTTTGCTCAAACAGTGCGATGAATTTATAAATTGCCTGGATATGACAACCTAGTATTGTAATCGTTTTGTTGTGTTTCATTTGCACTTATTGTTTTTTTTTTTTTTATGAGGGTTTGATTTAGCTTGAGTTGGTTTAAAACCAGTGGTGGAACGACCCCAACTTTCGAGTTGTAGATCAGGGGTTCAAACCTAGCCAGCACATTAACATTGTGTATTTTATATCATGACCACTGCTCTCAAAACGGTGGAGGAAAACTCGTGAGGAAACCGGTATGTCCAAGAACCATAAATTCGAAGACATGTGATATCCACCAACCCGACTAGGCCCGCGTAGTTCATTATGGCCTATTCCCTGTCCTAGAGAAGAGGCCTGAGTCCCAGCAGTGGGAACATTATAAGGCTATAGCTGTTCGCTTTGCTATACAGAAATTTCAGACTTCCGGGTAATTTGATTTACATTTTTAATCTTTGACAGTAATTGCTGATTGACGGGAAGCCAGGCTCGATATCTACACTAATATAATAAAGAGGTAAAGTTTGATTTTATGTTTGTAGGAGCTAATCTCTGGAATTAATTATAATAATATAATAATATAATATAATATATATAATATATTATGTAAAGAATGTTTTTTCAATAAGGAGTGCACTTGATTTCAATAGACTTTGTAGGGAACTTGATATCGACTTGTTCTGCACCAGTGTGCCGTCCTTGCGACGACAAATAGCACAGACATTTTTTTTTAATTCATGAATCCCCAAGCGACCACCGGTGGCCGCGCATCTATTGTCTTACTATTGTGTCTCTAATTGACGGTATCTGAAGGGTTAAATAAAATAGAAAATTGTAATCACACCCACATTTTCACGTACTTTCCCTCTCGATATAAAATACATTTTTTTTTTTGTCTACGTGTGGAGGCTTGTAATTAGGCTATTTGAAAATATCACACTTTGTATATCAATTATTTTGTTAGTCTGTAAGCCTTCTTTAAAATGGAATAAATAAATTACAGGTCCGATTGCTAAAATTTTTCCTGAAACTTGTCTATGTTTCTTTAGTTTTTAATAACACAAACTAGTACTTGACTGCGATCCCACCTGATGGTAAGCAGTGATGCAATCGTTGTTGGTGAGGTGCACTAGTTTATTAAGAGCCTATTTACTCTGGCTTTGAAGACCGCAGCAGACAAATTGTTACCCTTAGTGTTCATTGTAACTCTTTTGAATATTTCCACTTTTTATAGTGGAGCATAACCTCATAGATCTATTGTATTCTATTTTTTGTTAATGGCAAATAGAGCGATGTCGACTATTCTTCAAATATCCAAGTAAATTAGAAAAGAAAATAGTGTGTAATATCAAAATACAAAATGAAAAGGGTCAGTAATTATTGAAGATTTTTGATTGACTGGCCTGTTGGTCTAGTGGTTAGTGGCCCTGACTGCTATGTCGCAGGGCGAGGTTTCGATTCCCACACAAATGTTTGCGTCATGAGCATGATCATTTGTTCTGTGTCTGGGTATAATTTATCTATAATATGTATGTATTTAGAAATATATAAATACGTTTATCAGTTGTCTAGTACCCATAACACAAGCTCTGCTTAGCTTGGGACTAGACGGCGTTGTGTGATAGTTGTGGAATATTATTATTATTCAAAATTGTTCTGGTGATAAAATTGCACTTGATGGATACTAAGCTCATAGATCGATCAAAGCACTTGTTATTAGACCTGTCATTGTGACAGCGTCATAATGACATTACACTAAATGTCAAATTTCGAAGCCAGCTTTCACCGAGTGAAAGTGTTTTGACAAATCAACAGTGTTAAGTTCTAGGGTCAAATGTAATGGAGAGGTTTTAGTTATTGACAGAAAAAAATATGGATATGAATTATTTATTTTAAATGAATTTGATTACTAGTTTTAAGTTTGTCTTGGTACGGTCAGGTGAAGAGGAGGGCTAAAACGTGTTGCGCCGACTCCAAGTAATATGTAGGTAGGTCAAAGACATTTTAAACATATACTACCAACAGACAGGACATAGCGAACAAAATTCTAATCCGAGACTTGTTACTAAAGTAGTAAACAAGTCGCTGTCACCTGTACCTGTCAAGTCGCGTTTGTGTCCGCTATACGCACCAAAAGAAAATATTTTTTGGAGAAATATGCCGAGTTGCGCATTGCACCATTGTAAATCGTATTATGGCAAAACGACTGGACCTAACTCCAGTTTATTTTCGTAAATATTTTTCGTCTTCACTGAAGCATAGGATGACAGTTTGTCTAAGACATTTCTTCTGATGACCGCTCTATTGTATCTATTAAATATCTTTGATATCTAGGTATAGTAGTGACTTGTCCGAGCTAGGTTTGTAAATCTTGTAATTTAAGAGTTTTACCTGTGTTTGTGCGTGTGTCATATTATTTTATACACACTATTAGAAATGTTTGGCAAATATTTATTTCTATAGCAAGAGAAGAAGAGTAATACAGTATTATAAAAATCTAACAATAAATATTTTTTTATTAAATAATTAAACATTTAATTCATAAAGATTTTGCTACGATAATCCAATTAAATACTCGTAGCTGACATTGTTTTTTTTTTTATTTAAACTTTATTGTTTATTTTTTATGGTTTTATTGACTCATCACAGTATAATTGTATATAGGTATAATAGTAAAATCGCTGTTCATCAATTATGCATTTTTTTTTCATGTTAAATATTTATTTAAGTAAGGCGTTTTATTAGCATTAAATAAATATTTATTTTACCTATAAATATTGAGCGTTAATAATATATTCAAACACTGATTGTATGTATGTCTGTCAGCATGTTTAACACTGTATTGTTTTTTCTTCTCATTGTATGTTAATTTCGTGAATTTCGATCAGGTAAGGGACGGAATTAAAATTGCAGGACTGGTATAGGAATGCATGGTATAGCATAATCAGTCTTATAATGTTCCCTCTCTGCACTCAGGCCTCCTCTCTAGGAGAGGAAATGGGCTGTAATCCACCACGCGGGCCCAGTGCGGGTTGGTGGATGTCACATGTTTTCCTTCACCATTTTGAGAGCAGTGGTGAGGTTTTGAACCCACATGGCTACCTATGATAAGATAATAATAGTATTACTGGGTGGCTACCATTTTGTATTCATTCAAGTGTGGGTTGTTAACTAAAATATAAAATAGCAAAATGTTAAGAGACAAAATGATTTTCTTTCTTTTTTCAAATGTCTGTTCCTCGTAGGACTTTTCCTAGGTGTTCCTTTGTTTTAATTTTGAACGCAACTTAACTTGATTTTTTTTTGAGTGGCCGATATTTTGTCAATTCAAAAGACATTTTTTGCGTTAACAAAATTGAAAATGGATGACTTTTATTTTATGCAAATCAATATTGTAATTTATTTTAAAATTATATTAACAAATTAATGTAGTCAAACAGATCACTGATAAGGAAAACTAATTTTAATTGAAGTCCGTTCACCGAATTTAATTTTGTTCTGCAGTGTGTCCACCTAACAAAATGAGTTACCGGTGATTCGGACACCAGTGTCCGAATTGACACATTTTATTTCAATATTTTTTCACAGACGATTTGGAGACCACCATATTTATTGAAGTTATTTAGTACAATCATCGTACCAGAAGACGCAGCGTTGGAAGGCCTCCCACAAGGTGGACCGATGACCTGATCAGGGTCGCGGAAATCGGATGGATGAATCCTAATATATTATATTTTAAAACTGTTTTACCTGACTTTTCTAAACAGTGTGTGTCCGAAAAAAAAATGTCATTTTGGACACTGTGTCCGAGTCAACAAAATTACGCCACTGAACACAAGAGAAGGGATTTCCTAGTTGAAACTAAATTGTATAGAGTTATCGATACTAATAGGAAACGGCCTTATTCGATTCGTTCAAGAACTATATTGGTTAAATAGATAGTTTAGTTAGTCATGTACTTAATTATATCAAATCGAACTTATTTAGTAGATACTAGCGTTTGCCCGCGGCTTCACTCGGATGATCTTAACAAGGCCCTATGATACCATATACCAACGCTGCGATATTTTACTTTTTTGTTAAATATTGCAGCATATGTTGAGATACGAGCCTTTTTGACCTCGCACCATAACCATAATCAGTCTTTTAATGTTCCCACTGCTGGGACTCAGGCCTCCTCTCTATCAAGGAGTTGTCAGCAACAAGAGGGGCCCAGCTGGGTCGAAGCCTACTGGGGCCAGGGTTATCCGAAAGGAAGCTCGAGCCCTGGTATGAAGAGGATAGAAGGAACGGGTGGGTTTTTAGTCATGAAGAGTCTGACACTATCTCTCACTCCACCCAAGAGCGGGGTTTGTCATTGGATGATTTTTGGCCACCGTAAAAAAAGGCCTCCTCTCTAGGAGAGGGAATGGACCGTAACCTACCACGCGGGCCCAGTGCGGGTTGGTGAAATTGGTCTCCTGGCACAGGTCTCGCACTCCTCCATTTATTTTAATGTTTTATTGTTTTTTACTTTTATTTAAGTATTTTTAGATTAAGTAGTTACTTTTTATTTTATTGTTGTTTGTCCTGTGCGATTCATAAATAAATGTTTTTCTTTCTTTCTTTTTTTTTGTGACGTTATAATATTATCCCAAGGTAACACATACTCCTGGGGCAAAAGTATTCTATGTGCTATTCCAGGACATGGTCTACTCGTGTACTCAATATCAACTCGCTGTTAGACTTCTACTGACTAAAACCACACACTATTTAAAGGCAAAAAAGGAATTTAAACTAGTGCGCCTCACCATCAACGATTGCATTACTGCTTACCATCAGGTGGGGATCGGAGTCAAGCACTTGTTTATATCAATTATTTTAAAGGAAAGATTTAAATTTCTTTAAAAATAACTATATTTAGGCAAATCAAAGAATGAAAGTAAACTTAAAAACTCATAAAACAATAAACCATGACGATATTTGCATTAAATTCAATGAAAAACATCTCTAATTCAAACTTGGAAGGCAACACAATAAATCGTTGACGTTTCATGTCAACAAGATGGCGGCCTGACAGCTGTCACATTGAATGACACGGGAAAATGACGGAAACAACTCAAATGTGAATTTTCTCGGAAAAACAATGGAAGCAATTTAAAAGTGTTATTACTGTTTTAAAATCTGTTTGTTTTTTATGAATGTAATAACAGTGGAATAAAAGTGATCTGGCAATTTGATCTTTGACTTCTTGGTTATGATTTAGTAACTTTTTAAATAAATATTATGTTGGTACACCAGTTAAAAAAAAAACCATAAAATGATGCACATAATACCAACAGATCTACACTACAAATAACATCATCAGCATTTTCCTTTTCATCATCAGCATATTCCCACTGCTGGGACTCAGGTCTCCTCTCTAGGAGAGGGAATGGGCCGTAATCCACCACGCGGGCCCAGTGCGGGTTGCTGGATGTCTTCGAATTTGTGATTCTAGGACTAGGTTTCCTCACGATGTTTTCCTTTGCCGTTTTGATAACACAAAGTAAAGCGCCTGGCAGGGTTTGGAGGTAGGTGGAACAGAGAGTAAAGTCCCACATACCTCCGTTGAAAAGGGAGGATCCTCCGTCCAGACCGGGTGTTATGGTCTGGTGGGCGACTGCCCTATAGTTGTTGTCGGGCTGTCGTATATGTTCAAATCGCGCGGAGAACTTTGATTGCGCGATGCAGGATTTCGTATATTCTTCATAGTTGTTATGTGGCGTCATAGATGTCGCTACATCACTCCCCTCCGGAGATCGGAGATCGATGATTCTTGATGCTTCTTGATGTGTACCAGGCCAGCGGTAGATTGGTTCCAGTGAGTCGGAACCGATGCCGCATAGTTCACGGTGTGTCGAAACTGACTGCGGTGATGCCCCAGTGAGTCGGGGTATTGCTATCCCAGTGAGTCGGGATAATGCCCCAGTGAGTCAGGGTGATGATGTCCCAGTGAATCGGGATGATGCCCCAGTGAGTCGGGGTGGTGCTGTCCCAGTGAGTCGGGACGATGCTGCAGTCTCCAGTGAGTCGGAGTAGTGCTGCTGGCTCCAGTGAGTCGGAGCGGTGCTTGTGCGACGTAGGGCTTGACTGCTGGCGTCGACCAGGAGAGGTTCTTCATGGCTCTTCATATGACTGGCCGAAGGTGCGTTGTGCCAAGGTCGCTGATGCGGCCGAGGTGGTGACCAGGTATGACCAGGTAGGCATACTGTTGGTCAGGATACCATTAGCCGAGGGTGCTGGCTGTATGGCTCGTTGCTCGAAAGCTTGAGGAAGTGATGATGACGTCACGAAGTAGTAGCTTCACGAAGGCTGCGCTGACGTTCTTTGTCGAGGGTCACCAGTTTGGAGGTAGGTGGAACAGAGAGTAAAGTCCCACATACCTCCGTTGAAAAGGGAGGATCCTCCGTCCAGACCGGGTGTTATGGTCTGGTGGGCGACTGCCCTATAGTTGTTGTCGCGCTGTCGTATATGTTCAAATCGCGCGGAGAACTTTGATTGCGCGATGCAGGATTTCGTATATTCTTCATAGTTCTTATGTGGCGTCATAGATGTCGCTACTTTGAACCCGCGACCTACAACTCGTAAGTCAGGGCCATTACCACTCGGCCACCACTGCTCTCAAATATCACAGTATCTGAAAATTTGCAGTATACCTAACTAAATGATAAAAAATTCTAGAAGTCTCATTACTGGAACAATTTGCCTGCTGCGGTCTTCCCGTTCGATTATAATTTAGGCGTCTTCAAGGCTAGAGTGAATAGGCTCTTAATAAACTAGTGCGCCTCCAATCAACGATTGCATCACTGCTTACCATCAGGTGTGATGGTAGTCAAGCGCTAGTTTATATCTACATATTTAAAAATCATTAATTGATTAAAGATAATTTTTTGTGAAGTTCATTAGGTTTTCAGGTCTACAAAGTTGGTTATTGGACGAATAATTTCTTATTGGAATGTTGGCACTCTTGTAGTAGCTTGTTTTGACTGGCCTGTTGGTCTAGTGGTTAGTGGCCCTGACTGCTATGCTGGAGGTCGTGAGTCGATTTCCACCCAGAACAAATGTTTATGTGATGAGCATGATCATTTGTTCTATGACTGGGTGTAATTTATCTATAATATGTACCTACGTATTTAGAAATGCAAATATAAGCATGTTTATCAGTTGTCAAGTACCCATAACACAAGCTCTGCTTAGCTTGGGACTTGACGGCGTTGTGTGATAGTTGTGGAATATTATTCTTATCTTAGCTAGATTTTTGCGGTCTAAGGGTTTTGTCGTAATTAAAATAGGCTTAGAGTGCGCCCGTCGGAGTTGTAGCCTTAATAGGTCGGCTACGGTTGTAGTTTATGCCATTTCAAAGAAAGACTAAGATTTTGTATTTTTTTTTTCTAATATAATTTTTTTTCTTTATATTTGAGTGTACATCCTTACTAATATTATAAAAGCGAAAGTGAGTTTGTTTGTTTGTTACGTCTTTACGCATAAATGGCAAAACCGATTTTGATGACACTTGGTACACGGATAGACCATGTCCTGGAATAGGACATAGGATACTTTTTATCTTGGAAGTATGTTCCCTTGGGATAATTTTCTGCTATCACGCGGGCGAAGCTGCTGGGAGCAGCTAGTAAATTATAAAACTAAATAAATAGCTATGGTGAAAAGTTTTTTTTTAAATCAGCACAGTAGTTTTTGAGTTCATTCATTACAAACGTACACACAAAAATACAAATTTTCCCTCTTTATAATATTAGTGTAGATATGTGTTATTATGTATAGAAAGAGTACTTAGCGCAATGAGCGCATTAATGGTAGGTACTAGTCGCCATTTTGTTATTTAAAGACAATTTCTGTAAAAAAAACCTTTTAATGGACACGAAAAAATCTAGTAGAATTTCATAATAGCTCATTTAAGCGTTCGGAGGAAACCGGTTCGATCTTTCATCGCGACCGCAGCTAAAAAGAGCTCATTACTTTAAAAAAATGCTCTGACAACATAATTGTACTCGTATCACACCAATTATATATCAAAAAACAAGTCTTTCAACGATAATTCAACTCTATTCATCAAAATATAGAGTTTAATTTCGCAAAATCGAAGGAAAACCCTTAACACATTGACACAGGCTTTATTTTTCTATAAGCATTGACTATTTGACTATTACAGTTAGCAAAACGTTTTCAAATAAATGACGTCTTTTTTCCTTTGTAATAAGACGGTAAATCGATTGATTTTTTTCAGTGAACAGCGTGTGTATGTTTGTAGAATTAACAGGTGAAGTAATGAAACAATTTAGCTCAATTATATCGTGCAATTATTCTTTTTTCGAACGTCCGCCATTTTGGTTCAGTCGCGTTATGTTGGTAACGCCCAGTAGCATTTAAGGTCAGATTCCGTGGCGGAATATAATTATTTTTAAAATAAAATATCGCTTCGATAAATTGTTTTTTTTTCTTTTTTTTTTTACTTATAAGCAGTTAAGGTGTGAAGTGTGTAGTAATATTTATTTATTATGCATTGAACTTTTAAAGCCATTTAATATTTTCGGTTCCGATAAGAACTGTTTTAAGTGGTTTTTTATTGGGTTCTTAATTCAAAAAGTTCGCACACCCTTTTTATAAAGGTTAATCAGTGATTAAACTTTAACAATATAGGCATATCTTTATTTAAGGTTTTATAATAAGAGTTTTATGGTCATAATACATTAAATCATTAACAGATTTTTAGCAGGCTCTCTTAATTGACTTGTTATTGCTTTGCTAGCGCATATGCCGACTATTTTTGTTAATTACTTAAATGCCTATTTAGTTTTTGACAATAACTTATTTGCTTTTCATTTTTTCTTCGCCCTATTTGAGCAGGCTAAGGTCTTAGAGGCCATACCGCCTCGTTATTAGTAATAAATAATATTTTATTTGAGTTATATTACAATAGGGGTGCAACACATTTAAATGTTTTCATAGCATTTGGCAGCAAACGTATTGAGTTGGACTCCTCGGTAGGCTTCGACGAGAACACGCCTGTTTCAATGATTCCATATATTATATTGTCCAGTTGCACAGACCCTTGAGATACAAAACTGCACCAATTTTACATCACAATTTCCACTAAGAATAAATTTGCTAGTAATTAAAACAGCCACATTCGAAGGAATCCTGCCAAAAAACCACAATTTACCGCCTCACCATCAACGACTGCATCACTGCTTACCATCAGGTGGGATCGCAGTCAAACACTAGTTTATATCATTAAAAAAATGCATTTATCCGAATGGTATACAAGATCCTTGTTTGCATTATTTCAATTTTGACAATCACTTAAACTTTGTTCTACATTCAAAATTCATGAAAGCATTTTTATAAAACAGTAGAACCAACCTTTTCTTATCATGACCATAAACAAGCGAAAGTTCAAGAAAAGCTCGTAAAAAAACCATAGTGCAAGTAGTTGTACTCTTTCTTTATTCTTTTACTCATAATACCATAAACTATAACAAGTTTATTCGCACACACATGCTCCACAGTAGTAATTAATCAATTATCACTGTACTTTTTCGCCGTAACAAAGTTTCTGAGAAATAAATGAAACAAACGAGTATATCGTCAGAGTTGTCTACTTATCTATGTTTGCAATAGAATGAGGTGTAATCGACCGTGAATTTTAGGCTATGGTTCTGTATAAAATGTTTTTAAAGTTTTGTGTTTTTTTGTAATAGGTGATGTTTGCACTTTATTTGTGACATATCTATTCATGTATATTTTTTTTTATTCTCTGAAAATATTAAAACGTGTTTCTCCTTTAAAGTATTACTATAATTATTTTATTTCACAAAGATATCAACAACTTTTAATTTAGGGTGCATGTTTTTTTTACTGCGATCCCACCTGATGGTAAGCAGTGATGCAATCGTTGATGGTGAGGCGCACTAGTTTATTAAGAGCCTATTCACTCTAGTCTTGAAGACAACTAAATTATAATCGGACGGGAAGACTGCAGCAGGCAAATTGTTGCAGTCCCTCGATGTACGCGGTTTACAATGCGACGGGTTTGACTCGTGTTGTGTAAAGGAGTAAAAGAGCCGTCATTTAAATATTGTCTACGTTATATTGTAGTAGTACATTTGACTAGTTGCATCCTGTGGCTTCGTCCACATGAAAGTAGAACATTGTCCCAAGGAACATGCACCTAGGGTATTAATATCTTGAGTGATATTCCTAGATATGATTCAAAGCAGATAATTGTCCCAAGGAATAAGCTTCTAGGATAGTGTGCTGTTCCAAGACATGGTGTATCTATGTGTCAAGATGTCAGCAAATCCATAAACGCCCAGCAGGGCCGAAGTCTACTAGGGCCAGGGGTTCGCTTCTGAAAGTAAAATCCGTGGTTCTGGAACGCACGGCAATGAAGAAACGTAGGAGTGGATTTTAGTCAGTAAAAGTCTGACACGCCTTTCCGATCCACCGTAAAGCGAGAGAAATTAACACACGTAAAAACAAAAAAAAAATTGTTAAATAAATTGTCATCATCATATCAGTCGAAAGACGTCCTCTGTTGGACATAGGCCTCCCCCAAGCGTCGCCACAACAACCGGTCCTGTGGAAATAAATTATAGTAGATGTAAATGTATATCTGACTACTCAAATAAACTTAAATAATTAAAAATAATATATACACTAAAGGCCTAGCTAAATATGACGTCAAAAAACTCCTCCGCATCGCTGTCGACTGGAAGTGTGCCCAAAAGGCTGGCGGCATTGCCACGTTGTATGGCAATGCTTAATCTCTGACCGAGGTAGAAGCCAGCCCTTGGGTCACGCGAAGAGTCAACTAAAACTACTCAAATAAAGGTTTTTACCTCGACAATTTTCATCACGGACCCCTAAAAATCGTTAAGCGCGAGAAGCGAGTTAATTGCCCAGTGAACTGTAACCGCTTCTTATGCCCCAAAAAGGAAATATACACATTCCACCTCGGTTACACTAACTGCGAGTTAAACTAACTATTAGTTAACTGCATTTCTACCTTTTGTTTTCTAGACAATGACTGACAGACTGATGAATTCATGTTTTTTTTTTCTATGACTGTATGATTAGATATTTTTTGTAACTGAGGTTAAGCTGCACTTGGTGCGGTCAGGAAAAAGATGGGGAACAAATCGTAACAATAATTTTTATTGTTGTCAGCAGATAACACTGACTCCAACAATTTGCCTGCTGCAGTCTTCCCGGCTAATTGTAATTTAGGCGTCTTCAAGGCTAGAGTGAATAGGCTCTTAATAAACTAGTGCGCCTCACCATCAACGATTGCATCACTGCTTACCATCAGGTGGGGTCGCAGTCACAAGGGCAGGGCACATCGCTCGCAGAACAGATGGCCGTTGGGGCCGAAATGTTCTGAAATGGCGACCATGCACCGAAGGACGTAGCGTTAGAAGTCCTCCTACAAGGTGGACCGATGACCTGGTGAAGGTTGCGGAAATCCGATAGATGCGGGACGCACAGGATCGTTCATTGTGGCGACACTTGGGGGAGGCGTATGTCCAACAGTGGACGTCTATCAGCTGAAATGATAATGATGATGAAGTTTGACTTCTATAAATTATTTGGTTTAGTAAGACAGATGTTTCTGCCGACCCCCTTATGCTGAAGAGTCGCAATGATACCAAGGTGTTGAACCCACTTGATCATCTACAACGTTTCAATAAAAAGCGAAACCTCAATCGCTTCGGTAAAACTTACAATTCTGTCTCAGCACGACAAATATGTCTGTACTGTCATCAACAGAAATGATTCGTTCATTCATAAACGTCATAGAGAAGAATAGTAATATAATATACTCGTACTAGCTTTTACCCGCGGCTTCGTCCGCGTTTATTAATACAATTTACTCCTTCTCCCCCTTTTCTCACCATAAAAAATATATAAAGCCTATGTCCGTCTCCAGGGCCCCAACTCCCAACTATCTCTGTACCAAAATTCTTCAATATCGATTTTGCCGTTTAGCCGTGAAGATGTAACAAACAAACAAACAAACTCACTTTCGCTTTTATAATATTAATACGGATTCCACAACTATCACACAACGTCGTCTAGTCCCAAGCTTGTGTTATGGGTACTAGACAACTGATAAACATACTTATATATTTCTAAATACATACATATTATTATAGATAAATACACCCAGAATACTCTATACAACACTAGTTTTAGTGTATGCGAAACACGAAACACGTGTATTTTTTTGTAAAGAATCTATGTACATAATTTCATAAATGTATCATGAATAATCACAAAGTTATAAGCTTGTTATGTCAGCAAAAATACATAGTCACCGGGCCATCCAGGCGACTGAGGGGTTGTTTTGCTCTTGCACTCAGCGGTTTGTTGGCGCCTAATATCCGCTATGATCTGCCTTCAGTTGCTCTTTACGATCCGTGGTCATAGCAACTCTTTTGAACATTGCCACAGCTCAGAATTGAAACAGATGATATCATTACAAGCTTTTATTTAGTTTCACATGTCCCGATGTGTGTCTGTCATCAAATCTTGCAAATAAAATTTGACCCACTTCCCGGTTACCGATTGAGCTGAAATTTTGCATGCAGGTGTAAATCAGATGACAATGCAAAATTATTATGACACGGAATTGATCTGATGATGGAACCGGAAGGTGGCTAAAGGAACTTGGTAGTTAATGACACAACCCCATCGAGTTTGGGCTCGTATGGTACGTCTTGACGAGTATAAATTATGTAAGTATTATACCGTGCTATAAAACCTTGCTTTGAAAAAAATGTTTTCATTAAAAAAGTTTTTTTTAATATTTTTTTCTAATTTAGAAAACACTTTACCTCATACCTGTACCTCGTTTATAAGTACCACCCATCTCCGCAAATTAGTGAAGACCTTCCCGCTACTGTGACAATTGGTATTACAGAGAAAAACAGTGATGTGCGTTAGCGGTCGATATATCGATAGATTTTGACATAAACTAAAAAAAATATATCGATAAATATTTCCACATTACCTGTTACCTTTATTCACCTATTGCAATTCGATACTATACAGTAGCTTATTAAAAAGATAGAGTATAATAATAGAAAATAAAATAAAAAAACTTTAAAAGTACTATTTCAATTTCGAATGGCATTCTATACAGCTCAGAATAATTTCTAATCAAAAAATCTAATCGAGTTTTTGTTTGTCTCTTTAAACAAAATGTAAAATTACATACGGCCATTTCTATCAAAGTTGATACTGGTTGCATTTAATAGGACTATAAGACCCAATGAATATAATATTTAAATATATATCAAAATAAGTACAATATTAGTTCGGTTTTTAATCGAAGAAGTAATTTTTAGAGGTACCTTTATGTTTGTTTCTATCGTACTAAATAAGCTGACACATACAGCTTATTTAGTAAAAGCTAAATACACTATCTACATTTATTCTGAAGAAACTATACTAATATTATAAAGAGGTAAAGTATTTTTAATTTTTTTGTTTTATACTTTGTTGGATGTAATCTCCGGAAGTACAGGTCCGATTGCTAAAATGGTTTCACCGATAAAAAGCTGATTTCTTTTTAAGTTAGGTTATATTTTAGGTAGGCGGGTGAAGCCACGGGCAAAAGCTAGTAAAAAATATTTTTCTGATTCTGTTTAGTGTACGATTATGTCCTGCTGTCCCTTTAAAAATAATTACACTATAAAACACTGTGCAGATTAAAGAATGTTTCAATACTTCAGGAAGTAAATAGTTTCATATAACTACATAATCATTCACCGACTAAATATGCCTCTATAAAGGATCTATTGAAAATCAAATTACTTAATAATATAATTGTCACGACAGACAGTGTCTCACGACAAGTTAAACACAAAATTGTTGCCTTTTCCATATCAAAGTGGTTATTAAAAATAATAACTGTTTGTTTAAACTATGTTTAAATTAAAAACCTAATAGTATACGAGGTGGATTGTTTGTTTTCTTGAGTGAGTAATTCTTGAGGTCGTTTATAAGTTATTTTCTTAGTTTAATGATTGTATAGTGGCTGGCTAGACTGTTGTATGGGTCAGTAAATTGCTAGGTAATTTAATCACTAAAGAATGCTCGTAACTGTATTATAAATTGATTTAGGAGTTGACTGCTGAATAATTGTATAAAAGTTTCGTATATGTCAGAACTAGGAAAGCGAGGGAAGGGAGAACCTCGCTCGCGGGGTGGGAAGGTGCAGGAAAAAAATACACTGTTTTCTTTAAAAAAAGGTACCCTACAGTGGGAATTAATCCAGTATAATTAGAGCGTTCACAAATAAGACAATTAACATACACAAGGCACTCAGACTAGCTCTGCAAGTCATACAAATATTTGTTTCGTGCGGGAATTGAACTCGCGACACGCAACGCAGCATCCAATCGATTAAAAAAGGAATTCAGACTGAAAGTAAATAATAATATACAAAAATAAAAACGAAAATGCTTGTTCATTTTTTTTTTTATTAGCATAATATTATCATTTCTTTTATTAACATTATTTGTATTTGTCATGTAAAATATAAATAAAAAGTTGAAAATAAAAAAAAAAACACTCATCAAATAATTTATTCAAAAATGTCGATACCAACTTATCAAAACCGATCGGTGTCCCATCCTTACGCAACAATACATCGTTTATTTTTAATGGCAACCCTTTACGGTATTGTATAGGGCAATAACAAATGCCATCCTCAAGAATGAGTATTGAATTTTTTAGACTAGTCTATATATTACAGGTTTGTCTGGATTTTTCTGCATTATGGGTTTATCATTGTGCTCTCATTTGGATAGGCATGTCGATAAATTAAGACCACATAATAAATTGTATAGACTTATTGAATGATTCTGGTTGTCATTAAAGCTGAAGTTCTCAAGAGTTTGAGGATTGAGATATTAAAATATTATGACAGGAATGAGATCTTTGAACATTAAGGTCTTATTAAATATGTGGACTTAAAGATATTGTGATTTTGAAACTTTAAGCTTGTTCACATTTTAATAAACAGCACTTTTGACGTAGAGACAGCTGCATTAATTGGGTACTCTTACCTGATACTTGGTATCTTGATATAATATGACTCAGGCCTCCTCTCTAGGAGTGGGAGCGGGCCCTAATCTACCGCGCGGGCCCAGTGCGGGTTGGTACTAAGTGACATGGCAATTTTATTTTATTTCACAGATTTATTTGATGTAACAATTTTACCAGTATGTTGCATGATATATTATTTTTTGTTCTAGACTTTTATTTCTAACAATTGCAATTAACTTTATTTAATATTTTGTGTTCAATCTTATAAGCGTTTTGCGTTTTGATTTTCAAAATAAATTAATCTCCTCTCACATTAAAGTATCTCAAAAAGTCAATAATCAGTTGATAACACTGTCCATAGGTACAATAGTGTGAATATTTCTTCACAATTTCTATTTACGTTTTGTTATAAAAGGGGGCACAGAATTCCAACTGCTAACAAAAAAACTACTTAAAAAAAATTTCGTTATAAATTCAATACAAGTAATAAATAATAGATTTACGTAATTGAATATTAACAAAAAAAAAAAAAATAACAAATAATTTTTATATCTAAGTTACTTACTAAAAAATATCGAAAAAAATTTCATGATGCAATAAATATCGACATAAAAATCATCGACTGCCCCCATCCTTACCTACTAAGAACAGGCCACCGTGCGCAAGAGTTTTTGTTTTAAATCAAGAATGTCCTAATAACTTGATTTGGTGCGTTTATCGCGGATTGTTCTCGATAGCGGGTAGGCAGAAGTCTAAGTCGTTATGTTGAAATGTTTCATACTCACTTTATTGTCTCTACCTGGAGGTATTTTTATTGATGGCGGGTAGTTGTTAGTTGGTGGTGGTTCGGAGTTTGATTCCTGAGTCGCGGATATTTTTTACTTAATTTTGACGACGAAAAATTTTTGTTACTATTTTGGTGTGCAATAAAGTTTGTTTAAAATAGAATAGAATACTATTTTATTTATTCTAAATAAAAAATTCAGTACCTAGACTTAAAACTAAACTTTAGTATAATATAATTTACCCTAATATTATAAAGGCAAAAAGTATGTCTGTATCTTTTCAGAAACGGTCACAGAAACCGTTCAATAGAATTTAAAACGTTTAAAATTCGCAATTTCATGTTTACTCAATATTCTTTGAACAACCAAATCTTTCCCTTAAGGGTGTAAAAACAAAGATTTTTCTATGTAACAAGAAACCACCCTAAAACAAACCCTCTAAAAATCAAAGTAGAAGAAAATCTTTTCTAACGTTAAAAAAAATACCACAATAAAATATCAACTCTATTTCTTTAGTAATAAGTTTGAAAATCGCTCAATAAGTTTGCGAAGGAAATTGATAAAAATGGTGCAAGCGATTATAGGCTTTATTGCTGGAGAAATAAAGTCCATGTGTTTTGAATTGGGTTGAGTGAGCGTGTGCTGAATATGTAATAGGGACATGGATGTGTGAAGCGGTGTGGTGTTGAAAATGGAGGTGCTATAATAGAATAATAAATCTTAGTACTTAATATTATAAAGATGAAAGTTCACGAGTGTGTGTGTATGTTTGTTATTTCTTTAGGCTCGAATGGCTGAACGGATTTCGGTAAAATAAAAAAATTGCTGTTTCAACATTGTCCTGAAAACTGGCATTTATCATCCAGAAAAAAAATTGAGAATGAACCACGCGAATATACACATAAAATCATCTAAATCGTTCAAACCGTTTAGGAGGAGTTAGACAAACATATGCACAGAAGAATTATATTTATAATCTTTTATTAATACTATAAAGAATTTAATTATTTTTTTGTTTGTAGAAGGTAATCTCTGAAGTACTGGTCCAATTGGTAAAATTTTTCACCGATAGAAAGGTGCTTTATTGCTGAGTGCCATAGATTATATCTACGCGGGTGACATCGCGAGCAAAACTAGTCTTTAATAAATTTTATTTAAGCCCTTGAGAAATTAATAACATTTCTCTTAGCCGGTATTGTATCCCAAACTACGAGTATACTTAACATTAAAATTTAATTTGACAAGTCCTCAACCACAAATACTCCATTCAAAAACCCGTGGAACTTACAACAACACCCAAAATCTGGGATAAAAATGGCGCATCCATTTGTAATGCATCTGTGACTAATAAAAAAACAATCTCGCTATTGAGCAAAGTGCTGCAAAATGTTATTCCTGAGGTACTTTTATTTTGAGGTCGGAGGTCCACCCTTACGTTGTTGAAACCTCTACGGTCCGGATTAAGCGTTTCGCCTCGTCGTTTATATCGCGTACTACAAAGGACTGCAACAATTTGCCTGCTAGAGTCTTCCCATCCGATTATAATTTAGGTGTCTTCAAGGTTAGAGTGAATAGGCTCTTAATAAACTAGTGCGCCTCACCAACGGCGATTGCATAACTGCTTACCATCAGGTGGGATCGCAGTCAAGCACTAGTTTATATTTAAAAAAAAATAAGTTTTAAGTTTATGAAGGAAAGATTCGGCCCCGGTACGAAAGGCAACGAAGGAACAGGAGTGGGTTTTTAGTCAGTAAAAGTCTGACACCATCTCCCGCTAAACCCAAGAGCCAACCTAAAAAAAGTAGCAAGTCGAGAAGGTAACCCATAATAAGTGTAATTACTGACATTACAGTACCGATGATTACTGAGCATAAACTGTATAAATTGGTAATTGTTAAATATCGGTAAAAAAGAGTTATTGTTTACGAATGTTCATTCTTTGTGGGACTTGCGGTTTGCGGATTGCGCTTGTAAATAAATGTTTTAAATTATTTATTATTATATTTTTTATTTTACACCCCATAAACAAATATATAGGACAAACATTTAAAGAAAAAATAGTGTACAATGGGCGGTCTTATCGCACATGGCGATCTCCTACAGACAACCTTTGGATGGACTGAAAGAAGAGAGATAGTAAATCTATCTCGGGTTGTCAGAAATATATATAACTAGCTTTCCGCCTGCGGCTTCGCCCGCGTGGACTACACTTTATATTGCGCGGGCAGAGACCCGTGCTCAGCAGTGGAATTATAGGTAGCCTATGTGTTATTTCAGTGTCTCTAGTACCTACCTACCAAATTTGATCTAAATCCGTTCAGTAGTTTTTGCGTGAAAGCGTAACAGACAGACAGACAGACAGACAGATAGACAGAGTTACTTTCGCATTTATAATATTAGTAGGGATAGTAGGGATAGGATACATTAATACAAATACATACATACAACTACAATCAAAATATCAATTACAGCAAATGAAGAAAAAAGTGGGTTTGAGTCGGTAACAGTCTGAGACTCCTTTTTGCTTTCCTGAGAGCGGGAGATTTTTTTAAATTTTGTTATTGACACACTAACAATTTATTCACAAGTTTAATCTATATACTAGATATAATGGCTCCAAATGGTTCGTGTGATATTACACACGGTGCTGCTCGCCAGTTCTGTTACTTGAACTTGGCTTGACACGCTACCGCGTGTCTACATACATCTGTAAATTAGCAGTGGTGGCCGTGTGGTAACGGCCCCGACTTTTCACAAGTTCTAGGTCGCGGGTTCAAACCCAGCCAGGCGCATTACTTTGTGTAATTTATTACATCACCACTACTCTCAAAACGGTGAAGGAAAACATCGTGAGGAAACCGTCCTTGAACCAAAAATTTGTGACATCCACCAGTCTACAATAGGTTAGCGTGATGGATTACGGCCCATTCCCTCTCCTAGAGAGGAGACCTGAGTTCCAGCAGTGGGAACATTATAAGGCTGACTATGCTATGCTAATAAATCTGTAGAAGTTTTTAGTTGTACGCTCATCACGTAAAATACACGAAATCGATGAAGATTACTTTTATACATTAAAATAGTGTGTAACTTGATATATTACTTAGGCTTTGTTTCATCGCAATCGGTTGACTATATCGAAAGATATACTGTAGTATATCTTTCTTTCACGGAGTTCGCCGGGTGAGCTAGTTTGTATTTAAAATTTAATGTCTTCTAGCTACGATTTCGTAGCATTCGTAGTACGTGCTACGGCGTAGCATATTTTTATTTTATGATTATGAAATTATGATTATCAACTTATGATTAATCACGGTTGGTGGAGTGGTTCAATTCTCGTGCGAAATAAATTTTTGTATGGCCTGCTGATAATGGTTCCGGGCTTAGGTGCCTTGTGTATTTAACCGACTTCTAAAAAAAGAGGAGGTTTTCAATTCGGATGTTTGTATTTTTTTTTATGTTTGTTTGCGCATAACTTTGTCGCTTGCCAACCGAATACAAAAATTATTTTATTGTTGGAAGGGGTACTTCCCAAATGGTTCCAATAGTCACCAAGTTGGGATATGATGACGAAATCTTGGCAAAATCGAGGAAACTCTTCAAATTCAATTCAATTTTTTAGTGAAGTCGGTTATTTATTTTTTATAAAAAAAAAATATTGAGTTTACATGTTTGTAAATGCACACAACACAGGAATAATTCCTAGTGTGGGCAACATCTAAAATAATATTAATTCATGAATCCCCAAGCGACCACCGGTGGCTGCGCATCTATTGTCTTACTATTGTGTCTCTAATTGACGGTATCTGAAGGGTTAAATACAAGGAATTTTTGTATACAATTCACTACTCTAATCTATACTAATAATATATTAAAGAGGAAAGATTTAGTTTTTTGTTGGTTTGTTGACGGTATTCGGAAGGTTAAATACATATTTAACCTTTCGCAAACTGTCAATTAGAGACACAATACAGACAATGACAGAGCGAATGCGGTGTTTGCTTCGAGTTTAATGAGTTAACTCAAAAACTACTTGATCAATTTCAAAAATTCTTTCACCATTAGCAGCTCTTCACTGAGTGACATAAGCTGTTTATTGCTACTTTCATGCGGGCAAAGCCGCTGGCAGAAGCTAGCCTATTTTACACTATGAGTTTACATGTTTTTGAATGTACCCACGATATTGAAATAATACCTAATGTACAGTAGCAAATGACAGATAATAAAACACTTTTAGTAGCCAGTAATATCAACTAAGCTAGACCATTTTAAATCACCCGAAAGTCCATTAAAACTTTAGAATCTATGACCTTTGCGAACTTAAGTCCAAGCTAATGAAGTTATTATCGTCTATGGTAACAGTTGAATGTCGAACTGGTTTGAACCGGTTTTGACTGGATCGCGTTGGGGCTTAACCCTTCAGATACCGTCAATTAGAGACACAATAGTAAGACAATAGATGCGCGGCCACCGGGTGTCGCTTGGGGATTCATGAATTAAGAGGCTGTTTGTACGTCTGTCACCATTTTTGACGAGAATTGCTGAGTGTGTTTGCGTAAATGTTTTTGCATGTGGGGTGGATTGGTAAATAGATAGTTTTTCTTTACTGTTCTTCAATTTGAACTGATTTTTAATAAAGGTAATTTTTATATTTATCTATCTGAAGGAACATAGGTGTGAAAAGAAAGAAAGAAGAAAGAAAGAAAGAAAAACATTTTATTCACGCGAAATAAGACGCATACTTAAAGCTAAATAACAAACACAACACAGGAATAATAATGTCAGTAGAAATCTAATGCCCTCCCACTCTACCCTAGAGCGGGAGGCTATCAGGAAACACAGACTCCAGCAGAGAATTCTACTCCTAAGTTCTATGCATAATTAATGGGTTTCCAAAATATCGAAATCGTATGGTATTGGTAAACACTACTGGAAGTTAAGCTTCCTCCAAAAAAATCTCAGGAAATACTTTTACTCCAAAATTATTTTTTATTAATTCTTTTTAGCGAAAAAAAAAAGTTTTGAGATAAAAAAAAATCAGAATAAAACATTAAGTATCTAAATGAATTTATCTCTTAAACACGTATAGATATATCACCTCATTTGTCCCCTTAATGTCCAGATAGGGTTGCCAGGAATTTAAATGGCCCCAACTTGGGGTAGGGGCATTCAAATTATGTCTTTTAACGGGTATATGAGCGTTAATTTGTTTTGTTTTGTACTTAGTAAGTGATGTATTGAGGTTGGAATGTATTGCAGGGAGGAAACTGTTAAGAGCTGTTACTCCTCATGTTAATAGCTTATCAGCTTTATAATGTTCCCTCTCTGTACTCGGGCCTCCTCTTTAGGAGATGGATTGGGCTGTAATTCACCAAGCAGTCTTAGTGCGGATTGGTGGATGTCATATGTCTTCGAATTTTTTTATAACTATTTTTTCAGTTTTCAATTTACTATTTTTTTTTTTATTTACTTAATCTTGATTTTAACAAATTATAAATTGCTAGCATGCAATTGTTGAAACAAAGAATGTTCATTTTCATTAAAATCGATTCATTCATTTTGATACTCGTAGTTTATTTATTAACGCTTCTAAAAGCGTAGTCGCGGTTTTAGACTGGTCTTATTTCCATCCTTACTAATATTATAAAAGCGAAAGTGAGTTTGTTTGTTTGTTACGTCTTCACGCCTAAATAGCAAAACCGATTTTGATGAAACTTGGTACACGGATAGACCATGTCCTGGAATAGGACATAGGATACTTTTATCCCGGAAGTATGTTCCCTTGGGATAATTTTCTGCTATCACGCGGGCGAAGCCGCTGGGAGCAGCTAGTCTACATATATTTTGAGATTTTTTGCCTCACTTAATATTTTATAGTTAGAAAAAAGTTACTCTATAGTATTCAACGATAATGTGTGAAAGAATTTTTATTATCTGAATAGTATTTTCTCATTAAAACAAAAAAAAAACACTCTAGATAGTTCTAATAATTTCCAAAGAAGATTTTTCAAGAGCTCTGTATAAGTACCTAATTTACATACCTATTTATTTTAAACCATTCTTTGTCTGTGCTAAAACAAAATACACTAACAAAACAACTGTTTTATTTTGTTTTTTTATTACATTTGCTAAACAAAGTAGCAATAAGCCACCATAATTATCCCAAATTAAGTAAATAGACCACCCATTTTGGTAAACAAACAAATTCCAAAATGTAAAATAGTAGATAGTTTACAAATCTTCAAATTAACCAACTAAAAATATTACACACTCCATATTTCTTACTCCGAAGCGTAGGTAAATGTTAGAGAGGAACAAAAAAGAAAATGGCCGACGTTCTTTTTTTAAAGTGAGCAGCAATTTTCTCGCGTCTTTCTCCAAAGAAATAAGCGACCATAATTATCCCAAATTAAGTAAATAGACCACCCATTTTGGCAAACAAACGATTTGCAAAACGTAAAATAGTAGATAGTTTACAAAAAGTCAAATTAACGAACTAAAAATATTACACACTCCATATTTCTTGACTCCGAAGCGTGAAATAAAAAGAAAATGGCCGCCATTCTTTTTTCAAAGTGACCAGCAATTTTCTCGCGCCATTCTCGCAACGGAAAATGTCCGAAACATTTTCCAACTCTTGTTTAATTAAAAACGCGAATAAAAATTTAGCTTGCCTCCTTTATTGCTCTGATGTATGGCCTTTTAAACTGTTCCAGAAAAATAAACTGTATTTTCTGTTGAATAAAACGCATTTTTCAGCGTTGGTGTTGCCGTATTCTTTTTCAGAAGTCCAGTGTTTTACGATTTCCTGTTCTATTTTAAGGGTAATAAAATACAATTTTGATTGCGGCGTTATTGTTTCGATTTGAAAGTGATTTTCCGTTTGATTCGTGGAATTGTGTTTGTAATGTACATGCTTTATTTTCTTGCCTTGTGAGCAGAATTTCAAGTATTCTATAACTTAAGGGTTTTATAGTGTTTGATCTTTCTTACAGGCTCAAAAGTTAACTAC
Source organism: Mythimna lalbum (assembly GCA_949319445.1). Lineage (NCBI taxonomy): Eukaryota > Metazoa > Arthropoda > Insecta > Lepidoptera > Noctuidae > Mythimna > Mythimna lalbum. The sequence goes on from OX439372.1 coordinate 10,119,505, forward strand.
TTACAGGATTTATACTTTATAGAATTTATGTATTTAGGGTTCTCTCCGGCCGTCCGGTAGTCAACCGGACCGAGCCCAGTCGTCAACAGCGCGTAGCGACCCACGCGCCCTTCAAGAGATGTCAGCAAACTGTAGGGACCTAGTATGGTCGATGCTCGCTAGCTAGGACCGCGGGGAATTTCTGAAAAGGAAACCCGTAGCCCTAGTACGCAAAGGGCAACTGAAGGACACAGGTGTGGTTTTAGTCAGTAAAAGTCAGACACGCCCTCTCGCTCCTCCGGGAGAAGTCATAGGATGATTTCCACCCTCAAAAAAAAAGTTTCTGTACCTAATGGGTAAAACAGAACCCTATTACTGTCCATCAGTCTGCCCATCTGTCACCAGGCTGTATCTCTTGAACCATGATAATTAGACAGTTGAAATTTTTACAGATGATGTATTTCTGTAGCCGCTATAACAAAAAATACTAAAATTAGAATAAAATTAATATTTAAGCGTGGCTCCCATACAGCAAACCAAATTTTTTGGTCTTTTTTTTTCTAAGGACGTTACGGAACCCTTTGTACGCGAGTCTCCACTCGCACTTGGCCAGTTTCTTTACGATGTGTGTATCCGGTATTACGTCCATCTTTTAAAAAGTAATAAAATCATGATTAAATTATTATTAATTTATTTTGTCTTTGATCAAGATTGGTGTGTTGCCAACATCAATAAATGTAACGGTTTAAATTTATTTATATTAGTTCAAAAGCAAATAGTTTTTCACTATAAATTATTTCATTCATTTAGTTTAGTTTAGAAATATGATAATCATAATACATAAATATTATGTATGATTTTGTTATAATAACCAGTAGATATATATCTGTATATTTATGCGTATGTATATATATATAGTTGTAGTATTTGTTTATTTACATTTCTATAGTTAGGTACAACGTAGTTTTTTTTTTAAATCGAGTTACAACATATTTTTTTATAGTCTGGGAAATCTCATATAACTTTTCCCGCTCTAGCTGGAGCGAAAGGGAGTGAGAGTTTTATTAAAATTGTCTATATGAACAACCGCCGGGCAAAAATCAAAACAAGATAAATTAGTTGATTCGATAAAAAAGAATTGCAAATTTAACCCTAACTTACTATTTCAAACGTAAAAGTTACAAAAAAATAATGAAGCTGGTTTTTTTAAAGGGCAACGCAGAAACAATAATCTTTAATAGTTGTTTTTTTTTTATAAAAATAAAATCGCTGTTATGGGGGGGCGAGAAATCGACATAGACCCAGGCATGCCCAGGTGGAGTTCATAGAAAATAATGTACTCAGTGACTACAACCATTACCATGAACCCATTATCCCCCCTACCCATATATCCCATCAACACTCTATTACAATTTAAAACGAATAATAAAATGGCCACAATCACCAAGATCTAGCCAACAGCAATAAATTCTCAACATTTTAACACTATCGCGAACAGTAGCCGCAAGGCCATAAACACTTCTCTGTTTTCCTGTACCTTGCTTTATTTTTTAGCAAAGGAATTTAGTATACAGCCTGTAATGTGGGAATGTTGGTAGTACTGGACAAGATGGCGGATTGAAAAGTGTTCTAGACTTTGTATTGTCTATGGCAGGATGATGTAAATTCTTTTGCGTGGTTGTTTCGTATCAATCTGTGTTATCTTTGGTGTTTTAGTACATGTAGTTCTAAATTCAGAGTAGATGGTTTGTTAATTAGTGACTTAAGACTGATTAGGGAAGTAAAGAGGCTCTGAAAATTTGTGTTGTTTGTGTATTGTTGACTAGCTTTTGCTCGCAGCTTCGCCCGTGTAGGTACATAAAATATAGCCGATGTCACTCAAGAATAAAGCAGCTTTCTATTGGTGAAAAAATTTTAGCTATCGGACTAATACTTCCAGAGATTACCCCTACATACAAACTTACAAATTTTACTTCTTTATAATATTAGTTTAGATATAGACTACCTCATTTTTCGATTTTTTTAGACAGACTATATATAATACGAAGACTTGGCTTAAACGACTTATTATCCAAGCTAAAAACATCAAATAGAGCAGCCAAAAATCCATAAACAACATGTCACACCACACTCAAAATCCTGAAAACAGCCAATTAAACCCACCATTTCTTTAACAATTAAGCCCTGGCACACGAATGGCATAATAAATCATAGCCTGGCATGCCATCACGCTAGTGCCAGCAAAATATTTAAAGTTAACACTTCTGAATGCGAATGTGTTTGGTCGCCATGTTGGATTTGACACTTTTAATTACTGAAAGTTTTTGTACTTATATCTATTTTTTGTATTAGTGTTTATATAATTATAGTTTATTAAGTTTTTTATAAGTATATAGCAATTATTAAATAAAATACTTCCGTTTAGAATTTTTTTAATAAAAAAAAATTACAGTTCTATAATTATTTCTGTTATTACAGAAAAACAAAAACAGAGAGGTACTTAAAAAAACATAATTGCTATCTTAAAGCCCTATTTATCAAACATATATTTTTTTTCATAAAACTTGCCTAATTACTCACAAAATACTTATAAGTAGGTATAATACCCATACCTCCGATATACAACCGAAAATACTCTACCAAGTAACGTTTATACCCGCAACACTATTATTAGGGTTCATTAAATTATTTATTAAGGACAATAAACGACAAAAGGGTTTCGTAGCCCCGCCTCATTTCATTCTATTTATGATTTCGTTACGGTTCGTTTGGTCACAAAATAGATAGGTACAGAAGACAATCTCCTAAATGTACTTCACTTATTATACCTACGCTCGGTGGACGCACACTAATGGGCGTTTGAGCCGGAACTGTTCGACGAGCGGGCCGAGACGCTACCGAGATATCGTGTCCGTGAGCGGTGACTATGTGTGCGTTGCTCGAGCGCGCTTTGTATGTAGATTGACTTCTGTTCCTATCTATTTTGTGGTTTGGTTGAGACAATTTTTGAGGTTATTCAATTAACTGTTAGTTTCATGTGTACAATTTCATTGATAGTTTAATATAGTTAGAGGAAAAAGGGAATGTTTGGTATTAAGAAAGTATTTTAGGGTGGGTCAAAATGATTTTTTAATAAGCACTTTTGATATTGTAGGGATCGGAGGTAATAAAAAAAATTAAGGTATGTGTAACAGGGTATAAAGTCCCACATCATCATTATCATCATATCAGCCGAAAGACGTCGACTGTTAGACATAGGCCTCCCTCAAGCGTCGCCACAACGACCGGTCCTGTGCATCTCTCATCCACCGCATTCCCGCGTCTCTTACCAGGTCGTCAGTCCACCTTGTGGGAGGCCTTTCAACACTACGTCTTCCGGTACGTGTCAAAAAAAAAAATCCCTCATACCTCCTTTGAAAAGAGAGGATCTTAAGACCAGATGTATGTTATGTCTGATCTGGGTAACTGACCGATAAATGAGTTCGGGCTGTTGTATATTATAATGTTCAAATCGCGCGAAACACTTTTAATTGCGCGATGCATGATTTCGTAGTTTTTTTTTAATTATTATTGATAGGCTTGCGTTTGACCACCATTACACCTGGTGGTAAGCGACGATGTGGTCGACGATGGAGCACGCTTGCCTAGAAGTAACCTATTCACTCCTGACTTAAAGACCCCTAAATTGTAGCTATCAGTTAAAGTTCATATTGTCATTTCGGCCCTTAGAACAAACTTCTGAGCTATCTACGGTAATATTTGTCACAACCTAATCTTCTATTTCCTTTGTCCACAGGTCCTAGAAGTAGAAGGATGAAGAAGAAAGATGCTCCAGAAGAGAAGAGACCCAGAACTGCCTTCAGTGCTGCTCAACTCACCAGATTAAAGGTAATCCATCTACATACTTATACTGGCTGACCATTCCCTGCCAGAGTCTGTATTTCCTGATAGCTACAACTGAGAAAGCTTTAAGTCAAGAGTAAGAGGTTACTTCAAGGCAAGCCCGCTCAATCGTCAATCACATCGTTGCTTTCCATCAGGTGAGATAGTGGTCAAGCGTGAGCCTTTCAATAATAAAATAAAAATAAATATATCGGTAATATGATTTACTGACGTTTCGGACACAGTGTCCGAATCAACTTTTTTTCCCCCTGATAATTTGGACACCACTAAAATTGAAGCTATTTAGTACAGTCAGATAAAAAATAGTATTAAAATATAATATAAAGAAACCAAAGTAGCCGCCTTAAATCCAGCCTAAAATAATTTTGGTAAAGATTTTTTTTTCATACATTATATTTTAAAACTATTTTATGTGACCGTACTAAACCGTGTGTCCGAATATACTGCGTCAGAACCGCTAGTAGTTAGTTAGTTAGCCCATTTATGTCCCACTGCTGGTCGAAGGCCTCCCTCTCCCTTTTCCACACACGTCTGTCTTCGGCCATTACGGGCCAGTCCCTCCGGTGTTTATCAAGCTCATCTCTCCACCTTCGCCTTGGTCTGCCGCGATGTCGCCTTGCGTTCAATGGGACCCAATAAGTGGCTCTTTTAACCCACAGTTCATCCGACATGCGGCAATTGAACCGCCAGTAAGTCAGCAATAATATAGCTCTATCCCTTTAATTCAATTTGGGTCGTCAAATTGAGCTTGTAGCAGAGCCTCTAGGCCCTAAATAGGTACATTAAAATACCTCATAGAGGCCATATAAATAGTAGATCTAATCTCAATTATTAGGTTCCTAATGGCATACGTTGCTAAAGGTTTTCATATTGAAGCTAGAGTCGGATTAGATTCTTAATAGTTTGTGATATCAATTACCTAGATTAAAATAAAATAAAGGCGATCGTCCATTGCTGCTTAGGATTTGATCTAAAGAATAAGAAAAAAAATAAAATAACGAAAAAGAAGCGGGATGTTATTGGATGGTTTGCCAACCTAAAAAAATTTACAAAATACAATATTTAGGTAAAACGAAACAAAGATGTAAAAACATAGTTCTGTGAGTGATGGCTGCACCAAAACCTGATCTAAGTTGAAGAGTTACCGTGTTCCCGGAACGCAAAAGTTTTTTGAAAGAAAACTAGGAGGGTTTTAGTCAGTAAGTCTGTTATTTGTCGCTTTACCACCTCAAAAATTTTGCAAGAAGAGGTTTTTCGCGATAGCAACGCGCTCAATGTTTTCCAAATCACCTTTTGTTTTTTTTTGGGTTTGTAATTTAGTCGAGCAGGAGGGAGTATCAGACTGTAACTGACCAAAACCTACCCCTGTTTTTTCACTAGCCTTTTATGTTTCAAGATTGCGGCGACTCTTTCGTTCAACAAATAACGTCTCTTACTTTAGGTGATGTGAGAACGAGAATCAGACTTTTACTAAAACCCACTTGTGTTACTTCAGTTGCTCTTTGAGTTTCACAGCCACAGTAACTCTTTTTGATCCATCCGGCAGCCTAGTCCAATCACATATCCGAGGTAGATGATCCCGCTTAGATTTTTCTACACAAGGCAAGCTACGCAGATCATACTGGTTTAGCTTCGAGCCGCTATTGGACACTGCCTTTAGTCTGTTAGACCTTTGTAACGTAACACTTCAGACCGTATGTGCAGTGACCTTTGTGTTATTGTAAGAAATTGATACCTTTTAGAATAGAAGCTACTAAATGCTATATCTGGTAAATTCTTACATTCAAGTGGTCAATAAAGATGTTCTGATAACCTTTTTGACCCATTTAGCGACGCTGTACTCATATGAGTACGGTAAAACAATTGAGGGTAGTTTTAAATTTTTTAATGGCGTTGTTTGTTATTTGCCGCTTCTATTGTCAGGGAGTGCTTCTGTTACTAAAATAATACAAAATGAAAGTGTGGATAGTTTTAAAATTAAAGATAATAAGGACATTTTGTTGTAAGGCCGATGACTTGGTTAGGGACGCTGGAATTCGGTGGGTACGAAACGCATAGAACTGGTCGTTAAGACGACACTTGGAGGAGGCTTAAAACCATAATGATCTCGATATGAGAAGAAGACGGAGCTATATAGGACCAATAGTACCATCTTTTTCTAATGACAGAATCATTATTCCATTCCAAATTCAAAAATTAATAAGCTTCTTTGTCCACAGCATGAGTTTGCTGAGAACCGCTACCTGACAGAGCGCAGACGCCAAAGCCTGGCTGCCGAGCTGGGGCTGGCTGAAGCGCAGATCAAGATCTGGTTCCAGAACAAGCGAGCCAAGATCAAGAAGGCGTCGGGGCAGAGGAACCCGCTGGCGTTGCAGCTGATGGCTCAGGGGTTGTACAATCATAGCACAGTGACGGAGAGTGATGAGGAGGAGGAGATTAATGTAACGTAGGCTGATGGAAGAGGTTTTGTAAGGAAGCCAAGAGGAATCTTATGAATTATAGATATCAATGGGGCTAAGGGCGGATCCAGGATATATTTCTAGGTGCACAAAAGCCAGGTAAAAAAGGAGTGTCTCCTTAAGACTAATTTTACTATCGACTAGCTTTTGCCTTTTTTCGTTTCCTTTTTTGTTTAGTAGGTTTGCTATACAATCGTCTAGGGGAAACAGTACCCACCGTGCCCCTTCTCTGGATCCGCCCTTGAATGAGACTTCAGTGACATACTATCCACGAAAACGATAGTTAAAAAGTCCAACATATATTTCTTATTTCTTTTGGTTTTAGTCAATTTGTTCATACAACCAGTAATGAATTTAGAAAGTACCCAAATGTATTTAGTTTTTCACACAAAATGCAGTCACTTTGTTTCCTATTAGAACGCGGATGTGACTACCATATAAAGTTTTTTCAGTAATTGACTGTAAATATATCAAGTCAGTCTTTTCAGCTTCGCTGAAAAGTCCAAATTGTCAGCTCCAATTTATCGAGATCGTGCCTGTTTAAATTATTTCCACATGTCCAGTTGTGTAGACAAGTGTCTACTTGAGATAGGAAACTACAGTAATTTTAGACCACAATATCCACTAGGAATCAATTTGTGAACAATTAGATCAGTTACTGAATTTCACTAGAAAAAAATTCGTCGAAATAGAACCAATTTGGGATTGATAATGAGATATTTCGACAGCGCGTTTAAACTTTTAGACAATCACTTTCGTTAAAAGAATAAAATAATTTCACACAGTCTAGACCGTTTGCTCAACGTTCCTTTGAGATAAAGGATTTGTAATGATTTAAATCAATTTAAAAAACAAATGATTGCGATGTCACTTCGTCATATTTGAATTTCGAAGGAGTGGATCAGATTTTTTTTTGAAGGTTGGCTAACACTAATCAACGATTTTGACAGTATTTTAATAGACTTTCAGAATTGAGAGTCTATGGTTTGGTGTTGAGACTGTATGAGCTCGAAAGGCAAATAAAGAAATGCCTAGTAAAATTGTAAAAGAAACTAATTTACGTCAATGTAATTTAGCAATATAATTATTAAAATTGAAGAGGTATTACCACATATTGTAAGTAATATAATATCGTTATTTATAATGACTTAATGGTAAATAACTGCAGTTTTCTAAAAATAGCGTTTAGAGGTGATAGAATAATGTCATTTACAATTTGCCTAAAAAAATATGCGTCCAATTACTCGAGAATATGTTAAAGAAATAAAAGGCCATTTAGAGACTTCATGTTATATGACATATTTATAATAAAAGATAACTAAAATATGGTACTTTGCAAAATAAAGTAAATGTTCCTGGTAGTGTAAATAATATACAAAGTCAAATTAAATTAGCTGGCGAAACTACAACATACATAATGATTATTAAACAATAAAAAAACAATAATTGTTTTTTTTTAAATATGTAACAAAATATTAAAAAATCGTTGAAATTCTATAGATTTAAATATGATTCCTCATTTTTGGTACTAATTTCATAATTTGTGATTGACCGGCCAAAATTGAGGAGGAGATATTTTTATTGGGCGTTGTCCTTTCTCAATTTTTAATTTCAAATAACTTTTTCTGACTGCTGTGTAGTTTCGCTGAATAATTTAATTTGACACTGTAGTTAAACGTATTTATTCCTATTGAGTAAAGCGTAGTTATGTTAGTTTAATTGTAAAATAGCTGTTAACATAGAAAATAGGGAAATGTTCTAAAATGATTATAATTATTATTAAAAATTCAGTTTCTTTAAAATGTTTGGTTTCTGGGGAGTTCATCTGTCCTGTCAGGGTGTGTCGCGACCCTGGAATAGACTTACAATCAATCTCGCCCCATCCAGAGCAAGAGAGATTCATGAAATCCCATCCTTATTCAATCCCAAAAAAAACTCTACATAATATTTGTCCTCAGATTTTTTTAGGAGAAATAGAAAAAAACGAATTAATACAACACAACACACAACACAATAACAAAACAACACAAAAAAAAAACAACACAACACAATATAAAACAACACATTTGAATTTGGGAAAATATTTTTTAATTATTTATTATTTTATTTTGTAATATCCTCAGAAACTGAGAAACATCATTTACATCTAGTTTGGCATATAAGTCTTGAAAAATTTGAATCTCTGAAATAGCTAAAAACTAAAAAGTACTGATATATAATGATGCGATATAATAACCAAATAGTTTGTAAGTTTGTTTAGTTATAATTTATTAATATTATAATTATGTTATTCAATGATTCGGTGAGGCGATGTACAAGAAAACTTATGAATAAAAATTTCATTGAAAGAATGAGGAAATAATGTGAAAAAAATGAGGAAATATTACTTATTTGAGAAATGCTATTCGAAAGTAGAGTCTGTCTAAAAAGTTAGTTCTATAATTATTAAGAAATAATGAAATCTGATGTACAGTGTTGACCTGTTTCAATAATTAAGATTCATTAAGAGATCTTGATCATTGTTTACTAATAGAAAGAACCTTATAAAAACTATCGAATTTAAGTATCTTTTAAATTATTAAATATCATACCAAATTTCCAAGTCGGTTGACTTTTTAGACAAACTATACAATATACTTAACTTATTTCTTCATATTTCTTCAAAACATTGTCGAAAGAATTAGGAAATATTTCTTTTTTGAGGAATATTATCTAAGGCAAGCATCATAACATCATCATCATAACTCAGGCCTCCTCTTTAGGAGAGAGAATGGGCCGCGTAACCCACCACGCGGGCCCAGTGCGGGTTGGTGGATGTTTCGTCTTCGAATAAAAAATTCAAATTTCAATTTTCAATTTTGAGGAATTTTCGTCTTGAAGAATCAAGACGAAAATTCCTCAAAATAGTATGAAGATTAGGTGTTTTTTTTCCTTATTTTAGTAACATGATTACTGTATCATTTTGGCAGAATAAATTCACTTATCTGTATTATAATGTAAAAATTATAAATTTAAGTAAATATTATTATTTATGTGTGCTTTGTAAATAATAAAAAACGGTGTTTCTATTTTAATTTTCTAGAAATTGCTGTCCTGTTTAGTCATTTCATTTCTTCCATTTTTTTTTCTTTTTATTAATTGTAAATATTTATTAAAATATTATTATCCGGGTAGTTATTGTGACTGTGCTAGTTTTTAAATGCATAGAAAATAATAAATAAATTATATTACGTTATAAAATTATTTTTGTTGTTTTTGTTAACATCCCCAATATACCTAATTAGACTATATAAAAATTTTATTTTTCTATTTAGAAAAATAAAATTTAAAGAAAGTTTATATTGCCTTTTTGTTTGTAAAAGTTCATCACTATTTTTAAATAAGAAGCCATTAAATTACGTTTCTCTCTGGGTAGATAAGAGGGAGTGTCAGAATTTTACTCAACTTGGGCTTTCTGGACGGCGAGCTTAGTACTCTCCGTCCAGAAATCGTGATGAGCTTTTTTATATATAAGAAAAAATAACCGACTTCACTAAAAATAGAATTGAATTAGAGGAGTTCCCTCGATTTAGCCAAGATTCCATCATCAAATCCCAACTTGGTGACTATGGGACCATTCGGAAAGTATACCTTTTCCAACAAAAAAAAAAAAAATCTTTCAAATCGGTTGGCAAGCGACGAAGTTATGCGCGAACAAACATAAAAAAAAAATATACAAACATCCGAATTGAGAACCTCCTCCTTTTTTAGAAGTCGGTTAAAAAGGAGGTAGTCCTCCTTTAGTTAAAAGGAGGTAGTCCTCCTTTAGTTAAAAGGAGGTAGGCCTCCTTTTAACACATTACTGCTTCGCAGAAATAGGTAACCACTTCCCGTCCGTACCATACATGACCTGCACTAATGCAACTAAGGTTACCACCAATGATTACTTCAACAAGTACCTACACGGCGGTGCTCCACCTCCTCCTCCTCCACTCCACCAAGTGGCATAGACCTCCGTATGATTCACCGTGTAGTCCGGATAATCTGCACAATGACATTTGTACCCCTAACCAAGTTGCTAATCTGCAATAGTTATCGCTAGTAGAAAACTTCAAATGTATGGGAACGACGTCGTCTCAACGCTCAGTCACGTGGTCTGAACAAAAGAATTGGCGACAAGGTCAACTCGAAGCCTTCGACGCAAGCGAAACGGTTGTAACTTGGCTAGGGGGGCTGGGTATTTCTTCCCACCGAACGTCAAGGGAAAAGAGAGGAGGTCGTAGTGCCTCTGTAGCCAGTCCTCAAAGAGGGGATCTGCTTTTTCACTTGCTTATCGTCAATATCGAGCATGGTTTAAAAGCTTGTTTCTTCATCTAACGGATCCAACGCGATGTTTGACGAAAAGGCAACGCAAAAAAGAGAGATAACGCCTGAAAACTCTGTTAGTATTCGGCAACTCCGTGATTTACTCGAATATTTCACAAAACTTGTTCCAGGAAATACCTGTCTTTTTTTTAAACCATTAAAAGTTTTTGAAAAAAACTGTCGTCATGTAGAATCTTAATAAAATTTGCGAGGCTTCTATAGTTTTACTTTGATTATTTTTGAGTAAATTATGAAGTGCCAAATAGCAGATTTTCAGGGGTTTTTACTGGATTAGTGTTACACAAATTTAGAAATATTGATTTTAATAGAAGCCTAGATAATATCCACAAGATACTGTGTTTCCAAAATATCTAATAAAAAATATTTAATAACGTCATAATTGAGTAAGAGCGGTTGTATGAAAATGTATGTCGAGTGCATCCCCTTAATGCCGCGCTTGTGGCTTACCCAGAACTGGGTTGCGACAGTCGCTGTCTTCATACCACCATGAGGCCCTGCCGGAGATATGTCCACCGTGTCGTGGTTCGTCGCTGCAGTGAAAATAAACCCTGGAAGTAAGGATAATGAGGTTTGGAGTTAATAAAAAGGCTAATACACATTTGAATTTAATTGACAATGATGCACTCTTCGAGCCAAGGCTTCAAAGTCTGGAGCATCGACGTCGAGCCTGTCGGATTTCTACCGGTTGCATTTCGGGGAGTGAGCGTCAAAATTGCATAACCTAATTCCGCCTAGCCAGTTCCATCATCGGACCACCAGCCGTACGGCGATGCGCCACCGGTACATGGTGGATATCCCAACTACACGTACAAAACGTTTTGGAAACACATTAATATTGCGTACAGCTCTCAAGGTTACAGACATAGCTCAAAGAATCACCAAACTTAAGTGGCAATGGGCAGGGCACATAATTCGAATTTTATTTTACTTATTACTAGCTGCTCCCAGCGGCTTGCGCGTGAAAAGAAAATTATCCGAAGGGAAACATACTTCGGGGTTAAAAAGTGTCTTATATCCTAATCCAGGACATGGTCTACCCGTGTATCAAGTTTCATCAAAATCGGTTTTGCCATTTAGGCAGTGAAGACGTAACAAACAAACAAACTCACTTTTGCTTTTATAATATTAACTAGCTTTTACCCACGGCTTCGCACGCGTTTATTAATATACTTTACTCTTTCTCACTTTTTTTTAATTTAGCCTATGTCCGCCTCTAGGGTCCCAACTATCTCTGTACCAAAATTCATCAAAATCGGTTTTGCTATTTAGGCGTGAAGGCGTAACAAAGAAACAAACAAATAAACAAACTCACTTTAGCTTTTATAATATTAACTAGCGACTCGCCCCGGCTTCGCTCGGGTAACAGTATTTCTCCACTATTTAATGGATATTATTATACATGACGGAGGATCGATATCAGTGGGTCGCGACATCGGAAATAACACTCACAAAAACCTTTGATAACACTTTTAATTACTCGTAACACACACTCAGTACAAAATAATCAAGGATGCCTGAGATATGGCTTGATTAAGAATTTAGGAACGCGGGAAGTTCAGCGTGGAGTAACCAATGTCTTCCCTGACCGGCCGACCGATTCAAAGTGTCCTCCAAATCCACGGACACCCGACACGTGGCCCTATTGCCGGTTAGCCAATTTACCGGTCAACGTCAGTACCTGTCAATGTCGAATAATCGATTATACCTCCGGATCGACATTTGACTCGACTATTCGCTCAGTGTTGCTATTACTCCACGCTAACCATCCCCAAGTTAATACTTGACGTTCCCAAACGTAAGCTGTTCAATCTAACTACATAGTTCCTCCAGTGAAAGATAGGTGGCGCTGATGCAGACCGACTGATATGCGCCAACGCTTCGACATACATATAAACCTTCCTCTTGAATCACTCTATTATTATTTATTATTATTATGAGCCCGTTGTGTCCCACTGCAGGGCAAAGGCCTCCCTTCCGTTATTCCACTCTTTTCTGTCCTTAGCCACTTCTGGCCAATCCTTAAGGTAGGAGTCCAAATCGTCACGCCATCTCCTTCTGGGCTTACCGCGTCGCCGGCTCCTGCTGTTCATATATATTAAAAAAAACCGCATCAAAATCCGTTGCGTAGTTTTAAATATTTAAGCGTACATAGGGATATAGGGACAGAAAAAGCGACTTTGTTTTATACTATGTAGTGATTAAAGTAAGGTTTTAAATTCAGGTTTCGCACAAATTATAAGTACTGTTGTGTAAGTCGACACTGTATTCTACACACTCCTTTGCCACTACGAAAACACAAACCATTATGATTTACAGTCACAGTCAGAAGAATGTACAATAAAACGCCATAAATCAAAAACAAACTGCATACACCGAACCGCATGATTTAACTGTACTCTACCGGGAATCGAACTACGGATGTCGCGATACTTGTTAACTACTGAGCCTTAGTTTCCTTTGAAGTTTGAGCGCGGTTTGAAATGGTGTGATGTAAAGGTTTTTGAGTAGTGATGTGCGTGTGGTTGGTATCGCTTTCGGCTTACAGTCCAAAGCCGAATAAAAAGAATAGAAAGAAAAAAATACGGTATTTGGCTTATTGGTTTCTGTGATGAGGGCATTGTCATTATGTAGGGCTTGTTAATAGTGATGTAACTCAACTACTCGAGTAGTTTGGTATCGGTTTCGGCTTTCGGCCTTGTTTTGGTGTGTTTAAAAAGTAGAAGAACTAAGTTGACTTTTAACTTCGATAGAGGGTAGTGGCAATGCCACCAGTTTTTTGGGCACATTACTAGTCGACAATGATGTAGAGGAACCACACAGATTTGAGTGGGCCTGTCCAGTCAGTGCAAGCATTTGTTAATATTCGTATCTATGTTTTTCTTCAATAGATGCAGTGTGTTTGTGAATTTACTCGTATATATTTATTACTTCTTCACGCTCGAACGCCAGAACAGATTTCGATGAAACCTGGTACACGGGTAGACCATAACCTGGACTAGAAAACAGGACACTTTACATCCTATAATAGGGGAACATTATTACAGGACTTAGAACAATTTTTTTTTAACAATATAATCTAGAGCTTGACTGCAATCCCACCTGATGGTAAGCAGTGATGCAATCGTTGATGACGACGCGCACTAGTTTATTAAGAGCCTATTCACTCTAGCCTTGAAGAAACCTGAATTATAATCCTTCAGTTACATTCCAGTCCTTCAATGTACGCGGTATACATGACGAAGCGAAACGCTTAGACCGAACTGTCGAAGTTTCAGCAAAGGGTGGATACTCGCCGTACGTCGGGTAGTCCGATATTCGGCGAGTATAGTAAATGTAAGCTACTCTAAGCCTGTGCTCAAAGTTTTGTGACTAGACTTATTATTAATAATAAATCCCGGAAATTTAAACTTAGAACAGTTTTCTACTAACATGCGAGCGATTCCGCAGTACCTAATCAAATTTTCTTTTAATTTTCCTCCAATTAAAAATATTACACACAATTAAATTTCCTCAAAAGAAACCTTTCCACTACTCCGTCTCTAAGCGGGTGCCAAACGCCCATAACTCGAGACCTATGACGTCCGATATTAGGCTCCAATTAGTCCAGTATTTGGTCATCCATCTATACGACACCTAAATTATATTTGGACGGGAACACAGCAGAAGGCAAATTTTCTACGTAATCATCGGCAGTGGTTAAAATTTTTCCCTATTTTTAAATATTACACACAATAAAATTTCCTCAAAGCAACCTTTCGACAACACCGTTACCAAGCGGGTACCAAACGAACATAACTCAAGACCTATGACGTCCGATATTAGGCTCCAATTAGTCCGGTATTCGGTCATCCATCATGGCTGTTTAGTTCCCGTGAATGTGCCGTCTAATACTTTGTACTGAAATAGATGGCTCGGTATATTTGTGGCTTGGATGCTAATTGGCGTTTTTGCTTGAGATTTGATGGTAGAAATTGTCTGTGACAGGAGGGACGATTATGAAGCAAATAACTTTGCTACATGGACGATAGATGTACGTTTGTGAAAGATGATGACTTGAAAGGGGGGTGAGTACCTACTATTTTTTGGGTTCCTTACCCAAAGGGTACAAATGGGACTCTATGACTAAGACTTCGCTGTTTGTCCGTTCGTCTATATCTCAAGAACCGCGATAGTTAAACAGTTGAGATTTTAATAAATTATTTATTTCACATTTTTTATGTAGAGCAGTGGTGGCCGAGTGGTAATGGACCCGACTTACGAGTTGTAGGTCGCAGGTTCGAACTTTGTGTAATTTATTTTAACACCACTGCTCTCAAAACGGTGAAGGAAAACATCGTGAGAAAACCGGCATGTCCTATTCGAAGACATGTGACATTCACCAATCCGCGATGGGCTCGCGTGGTGGATTGCTTGGCGCTGGGCTCCCCTAGAGAGGAGGCCTGAGCCCTAGCAGTTGGAACATTACAAGGCCGACTATGCTCTTTTTATTTTACGAAAGAAATCATCCAGTGACTTATCTGAAGAGTGAGAAGTATTCTCTGACTAACTTATTGAAACACACATGTATTATTCATTTTATTAAATTTTCTATAGAAGGATTTTACAGCAAGAAGAATCAAGTTAATTGTGCAGAAAATTGGAACTTATCAGAAAACTGCGACAATATGAACCTTCGCATATTTGACAGTTCAGCTCATAGAAAGAAAGAAAGAGAGAAAACTTATTTATTCTGCCTAAACAGACGCACAATTTGTTTTAAAAACAAGTTTTTAAAGATGAGAAATCAAATCTTATACGAGCCCAAACTCGATGGGGTTGTGTCGTTTAACTACCAAGTTCCTATAGCCACCTTCCGGTTCCATCTTATTTTAACATTGTAATCTGATTTACACATGCATGCAAAATTTCAGCTCAATCGGTAACCGGGAAGTGGATCAAATTTAATTTGCAAGATTTGATTACAGACAAACATCGGGACAGGTGAAACTAAATAATAGCTTGTAATATAGGGCATAATTGTAATGCATCATATGACCATAGACAACACAGTTCATACGAACTGTCAAACACAAAGCTGCCATGCGTCTTTGCATTGTAAAAATCTACTATATCTCTACTACAGTATATTTAAAAAAGCATATTTTAATAATATAGTCAAAAATAAACTAGCCATTACGAACAAGTAATAGTTCAAGAGAAAGATCCTGTCAATATCCCAACTAAAACACCGTATTATAAATACATTTTGGTGTTACTTAAAAAACTAATAATAAACTGCTGAAGTTTGTCCGTCTGTAACGTACAGACGGTACTCAAAAAAAGTCAATATTAAAAGGTGAAAGTTAGTCTGTATGCGTGTATGTTTTCCTTTCCCCTTTCACTTTTCCTTTTTTCCCCCTTTTCCCCTTAAATTGCTGAATTGTTTTGCTGATGAAATTTGGGTCATGGGTAGACGTTGATAAATGACAGGTTTTAAAAGACACTTTTACACATCATTTTTTTTCGACGATTTAAACTAGATGTTTTCTAGTTAGCTGCCCTGAAAAGAAACACCGAAACTAACCCAGTCCATAAAGCAAGTATGTAATGGTCAAAATCCCAGTATCTTGGGCTGGAATAGCACATGGGATACTTTGAGTCTATTCTTTGGAGTCTATTCTCTTATCATAAATTGCTGGCAAAATCTAGTAACTCCTAAAGCTAAAAATCTAGTAACTCCTAAAGCTAAAAATCTAGTAACTCCTAAAGCTAAAAATCTAGTAACTTCTAAAGCTAAAAATCTAGTAACTCCTAAAGCTAAAAATCTAGTAACTCCTAAAGCTAAAAATCTAGTAACTCCTAAAGCTTAAAATCTAGTAACTCCTAAAGCTAAAAATCTAGTAACTCCTAAAGCTAAAAATCAAGTAACTCCAAAAGCTAAAAATCTAGTAACTCCTAAAGCTTAAAATCTAGTAACTCCTAAAGCTAAAAATCTAGTAACTCCTAAAGCTAAAAATCAAGTAACTCCTAAAGCTAAAAATCTAGTAACTCCTAAAGCTAAAAATGAGCCCTTTTTGTAGTATTTTGAAAGAACTACAATCAGTATCATCACCCATGGTCCCAGGAGGCTTCCGTCCTGCATCAAGTGCCCGGTTACCTGCTCACGTAGGGACCTAATGACAGCATCAGCGGATGCCATTGCCGTGACTGAATTCTGGGCCGGGCAAGGATTTTAACTAGTTTTACCATCGATACGCTGAGAAGTAGCCCTGCCTACTTGTTCTCTACTTCGAACCTGCTGGGCTCCTATGGTTGCGGAAAAATCCTTAAACCACGCGTGGAACAGCACGCGCCGTACCATATTTAGTATTTAACTTTGTTAAACACCTTACATGCTTAGTACCTACATATTTATAAAGTCAAATTATTATTTTTAATACGTAAATATTATGAAAATTAATCACAATTATGACTTACAAAATAAATAACGTCTACTAGATAATATTATATTTAACGAAAAACAAATATTTTTCCAAGCAAACCCCCGTGCGTCAACTAGTACACAACCAATAAAACGCATCGATGATATAGCACGCGAGTAAATCTGTCATCCGAGCCCATCCGTCACGCCTGACGCTAAGATATCAATATGAGTCACTGCGCACGCGCATAGAGTGCTAGTGTGTACTTCGAGTAAGGAGGATTTGATGATAGGTGGGAGATAAGTTTTGTAGAAATTAGGATATTAATAATAGTACATTGTTACACTAGGGGTGAAAGTTACTTATTTCGTCCCGAGAAGGAGTTGGCGGCCGAGCGTATCGCTAATTCGAGGGACTAAATAAATAACTTTAACCCCGAAGGTAAGCACTGTGCTTTTCATTACGAATACAAGAAGATAGACACATTTTTTTTTTAATAATTTGACAGTTGTTAGTTGAAAGTAAAACTCCCTAGGGATGAAAAGTGTGATACTTTTCAGCCTGCTCCTCAGGCAACTTCAGACCTAATTTCAGAGTATGAGTAATGAAAAGTAGATTTTTTTTCTCCTGCCAGATGGACCAATGACCTGGTGAAGATTGTGGGAATCTGATGGATGCGGGACGCACAGGATCGATCTGTGATTCGCATCATCTTGTTTGTAACAATTTGACTGGCGTGTTGGCCTAGTGGTTAGTGGCCCTGACTGCTATGCCGGAGGTCGTGGGTTCGATTCCCACAATGTTTATGTGATGAGCATGATCATTTGTTCGGTATCTGGGTGTAATTTATCTATAATATACAGGGTTATTTTGTAAAACACTAGCAACCTCTTAGGTGCTAATTAAGAATATCATAAACAACAACTTTTGTTCTATGACTTTTTACAAAACATAATATATTTACCAAAAAAAACCTTCAAGATTTCGTTGTTCTATTTAACACATTTATACTCTGTATTTTGCTGTACCTACACACTATTCTCGTAGTAAAAGTAAGCAGGCTTCCGAAACATTGTTATCACACTTACCTAGTAAGTATTTAAATTCGAAAATGGTGCATTCGGATCATTTTCGAATTTAAATATTTTTATTTTTGTAAGAAAATCTGATGAACTAAAATATGATATTTTTGTAAAAGTCATAAAACAAAATGTTGTTGCTTATGATGTTAGTAACACAGTCCTGAGAGGTTGCCAGTGTTCTACAAATAACCCTGTATATGTATTTAGAAATATATAAGTACGTTTATCAGTTGTCTAGTACTCATAACACAAGCTCTGCTTAGCTTGGGGCTAGACGGCGTTGTGTGATAGTTGTGGAATATTATTACTAATATCGTTCAAGTGTGTTCATTTTGACTAGTTATATATATACCACAGGCTCGCCGGTCCTTGTACTCCCAAAACTTTCTAAAAATCCATCGTGAACTACATTTAATACTGTACCCAAATATTAGTTCACGTTTTCACCTATTTAACAGTCATAATTATCATTACAATGCATCGTCATAACTAAACCTAATATTGACACAAAACAAACTTAGTAAATGCGGCTGTGAAAATTCAAAACACGAATACAATGTTCCAACAAACTCGAAGAAGAACGGTAAATTCAAATTGGTAACCGTCATTTTGAAATACCAAATTATATTTACAGTTCAGACTGTTCGAATTTCAAAGACTTAGTTCGAAACGAAACTGAAAATCTAACTTTGTAGTAGTCTAACCTAGTCTAACATGAAAAATGTCAATATTGATGGTGTTCTTTAAGTCGATCATGATCGTCAAACATCGGACGTGCTCGGTAAACTTCGGGAGCGTTCGGCAAACATCGGCTTTAACAGCACATAGTCGTTGATTGGTGATAATTTGAAAAGTGTAGCATCAGTGGTTGTTTTTGAGTTATTACTATTAAAAATTTAAGGAAAGGGGTTCAGTGTTGGTAATGGGAGATGGTATGGGTGCATCCGTGTTGTATTACGAGTATTTTTAGTCAATAATGGCTTCCAAAAATGCCTCTACAGGACAAATGATAAATCTGCAGTCCGCAGTCAGTCACGACTTAGACGCGGACTTGCGGACGGCGAGTAACGAGTAGCTTGCCGTTCGACTGTCCGGTAACTGTCCGGACCGAGCCCAAGACGTCACGGCGCGCACTGTTCCGGCGCCCCTCAAGGATTTGTTAGCAAATGTATAGGCCCAGCAAGGTCGAAGCCTACTGGGGCCAACGGTCTAGTTCCGAAAGGGAGGCTCGGCCCCGGTATACCTACTAGTAAAAGGCAACGAAAGAACGTGGTGAGTCATTTAGTTAGTAAGAGTCTAACAATATTTCTCGCTTCGCCCAAGGGCGGGGTATGTCATTTGGATGTTTTTTGCCACCTGAGCTGAGCCTCAGAGAGATATCAGGTAGGGCCAGTAGGACCGAAGCTTACTGGAGCCATGTGTTTACTTCCGGAAAGAAAATGGACCTGGAACGCTAGATAAAGAAGGAATAAAGGTGTAGTTTTAGTTAGTTAAATTCTGACACGGCCTCCCGATTCAGCCTAGAGCGGGAGTAGTATAAGATGATTTCCCGTCTATAAAAAAAGATGTTCCATTAAGAATTTCTCACTACCCGCTACAAGTCCGACTCCTCGCCCGATTGATGGCAATAAATCTTATATCAATGGCATGGTCAAACGAGGATTGACATATCATCAAATGTTAAGGTGGTGCATCACGACTCACATTTTCACTGTTTTTCATACAACCGCTCATAACTGATTATGACGTTATTACACACTTTTCATTAGATATTTTGGAAACACAGTATCCTGTGGATATTATCTAGGTTTCTAAAGAAAACAATTTCTAAATTTGTGTAAAACTAATCCAGTAAAAACCTCTGAAAATGTCTTATTTTGTATGAACTTTGACACTTCATAATTTGCCTAAAAATTAAAAAAGTCAAAAAAGTAATCCTCTAGAGACCTTGCAAATTTTATTAAGATTCTAAATGATGACAACTTTTTCCAAAAACTTTTAAGGGTTTAAAAAAAACAGCTATTTCCTGGAGAAAGTTTTGTGAAATTTTCGAATAAATCTCGGAATTACCGAATACTAACAGAGTTTCCAGGCGTTATCTCTCTTTTTTTACGTTGCCTTTTTGTCAAACATCGCGTTGGATTGCATTAAATGAAGTAACAAGCTTTTAAACCATTTTCGATGTTTACGATAAGCGAGTGGAGAAGGGCCCTCTTAACCTTTAAACGATTAGGCCAGTTCTAGTTGGCCATATCATGAAGTGATATAAATTCATTATTGTATGTAAACACAACTTTTATAAAACAAACAGAAATAACAGTTGTTGCGAGTATACCGCATCTGAGGCCAGTTCATCCATCATGCATCCTGAAAGTCCAATTCCATTTCAACCTCGAAGATTTGTTTCCAAAATCGACGATACCTGTCTTAAAGCGTTTTATTTGGTTTAATATTTGTTACTAGTTTTTGCTCGCAGCTTCGCCCGCGTACTTACATAAAATATAGCCTATGTCACTCAGGAATGAAGCAGCTTTCTATCGGGGAAAATATTTTAGCAATCAGACCAGTACTTCCATAGATTACCTCCTAAAAACAAAAAAAAAAATTACCTCTTTAGTACCTATATTAGTGCTCGCAGAACAGATGGCCGTTGGGGCCGAAAGGTTCTGGAGTGGCGACCGCGTACTGGAAGACGCAGCGTCGGAAGGCCTCCTACAAGGTGGACCGATGACCTGGTGAAGGTTGCGGGCATCCGATGGATGCGGGACGCACAGGATCGTTCATTGTGGCGACGCTTGGGGGAGGCCTATGTCCAACAATGGACGTCTGTCGGCTAAAATGATGATGATGATATTAGTGTAGATTATGATTATTATTTTGAAGATAAGGGGCTATGCATCTCCCGTAGTGTAGGGGATGTAGTCACAGCGACCTAAAAGATCTATTGTGACTCGCCACCTTGTTAGAGTAAGTCTTTAGTGTAGATTATATTTATTTTAATATTTATTTCATATTATTTTTTGACGAATTCGTGCAGGTCATCAGTTACATCAGTATATCTTTTTTATCTGTCTGTTTGTCAAAACCCTTTACTAACCCTAAACTAGTAACTTAATATTTTACCCTTAACCCCTAGACCAAATACCAGTCAAACACCCAAAAACCATTCCAACAAGATTCCCATAAGAACTAAAAATCTTTCTAAACGCGAAGGTTTCTTTTAAAGTTTAAAGCTGAAGTAGAGCATACTGCTAGCGTATCGGACCACACACGTCGCGGCCGCCGCGTGCGAGCCAGGTGCTGGGCTATTGTGGATGAGACGTCGGACGGAATGCACAGGTATATTATTTTGTTGGGAGATTCTTATTGGAATATTTGGTGGAATATATGGGGGAAGGTTTAGTTTGACGGTGTTTGAGTTGGCATAATTGTGTTATTTACAAAATATATCTAAAAAAAAAGTGTTTTAAGGATTCATTGTATGAGTTTGAGGCTGATCAAAGTAAAAAGAGTAAATTAATTTTTCATTTGCTTCCTGAAAGTGAGATCTTTCGAAGTGAGGATTTGAAATCATCTTAATAAATACGAAGCTATTTACTCAATTTATATTAGAATTATATGAACCAAGTTTTTTATGCATCATTCCTGGGCACTAAAGAAAGAAAGAAAGGAAAAGAAAGAAAGATAAATTTATTTGGCACAACATAAAGCCTACAAATAGAAGCTAGTATAATACCTACGTAACAATAAAGAAACTAAAAAACAAACAGTTTGTAGTGTCATGCAGTGAAATCATAAAGTTGTCAAAAAATAAAAGGCTAAATTGACAACCTAAGCTTGTCTTGTGTAGTGTAACTACTGCTAAAATAGCTACTACTACACCGGATCTCTTATTTATTTTATTGTTTCTTTCAGTTTCGTTTCAAGTGACATTCTAGGAAGTCTCTTATACGTCAAAATGGGCCTTATCTTTTTTGACTAGTTTAGACTTTAAAAGAGACTTTGACCACTGAGTTTGTTTCGGTGCTTCTTCTCAGAGTAGTCAGATAGGAAACACCGGCTTCGTCTAGTTTAAACTGACGAAAAAAAAAATGACGTGTAACAGTGTTTTTTTAAAACCTACCCTCACTAATATTATAAAAGCAAAAGTGAGTTTGTATGTTTGTTAGATCTTCACGCCTAAATGGCAAAACCGATTTTCATGAATTTTGGTACAGAGATAGTCGGGACCCTGGAGACGGGCGCTAATATTTTTTTTTAAGTAAGAAAAGGTGGAGACAGAGTAAAGTATATTAATAAACGCGGGCAAAAGCTAGTTTGAAAATATAACTATCATTATCCATACAGTTGAGCAAAGTCATGTCCACATTAGTCCCCCGCTCCGCCAGCACAGTAATCGTCCAGAAGCAATAAACGACCAGTATTAATAACAATAATAAACTTTATATAGCGACAGAGTCGACAACCAATCGCACGCGCATACAGAGGTATGGCGATCGTGAGAGAAGTGGCGATTAGGGACCGGTGACCAGAACGGTGGACAGATGATGTGTCGTGATGGACAAGGTTACCGACATGGCCCGAAGAATCGCCACACTTAAGAGGCAGGGCAGAAAAGATGGGTGATTGATGGGTACGAAAACTTTTGGATACGTGACCACGTATTACCGGAAGACGCAGCGTTGAAAGGTATCCCACAAGGTGAATCTTCTTTTTAAAGTCGTTTAAAATCACCCAGAGCTTCCAGCCAACAGAAGCCATGCCATGGGTAGCTCGCTGTCCGACCATCCGGTAACTGTCCGGACCAAACCCAAGACGTCGACGGCGCGCACTGTTCCCGCGCGCCTCAAGGAGCTGGGTGGGTTTTTAGTCAGTAAGAGTCTGACCCTATCTACAGCTCCACCCAAGAGCAGGGTTTGTCATTGGATGATTTTTGCCCAACGTAAAAAAAAAAATTATGTGTCGTGATGGTTACCGACATAGCCCGAAGAATCGCCAAACTTAAGAGGCAGGGCACATTGCTCGCAGGAAAGATGAGTGGTTGATGAGTACGAAAAATTCTGGAGAGGCGACCACATATCTACCTGAAGACGCAGCGTTCAAAGGCCTCCCACAAGTTAGACCGATGGTGAGGGTCGCGGGAATCCGATGAATGCGAATCGTACAGAATCGGTCATTATGACGACACTTGGGTGGCTTCGAGAAAGAGGTGAATCTTCGTACCAACTCGGCTGGACAGCGTTCGGGAAGCTGCGTAGTGTCTTCTCGTCCAATATACCACAGTGTCTCAAGACGAAAGTCTATGACAAGTGCGTGTTGCCAGTGATGACATATGGATCCGAAAACGTGGTCGCCTACAATGGGCCTCATCAGAAGACTTAAAGTCACTTTAAGAGCAATGGAAAGGTCTATGCTTAGAGTTTTCTTCGTGATCATATCAGAAATGAAGATATCCGCAGGAGAACCAAGGTTGATCATGCTAATCACACAAACATTAGACCTGGCGAAGTGAAGCTAAATTCCACGTTCCAAAGTGGAGATCTCTCGTAGGGGCCCAGCAGGGTCGAGGTGTACTGGGGCCAAAAATCTACTTCTGAAAGGAAGATTCAGCCCCGGTACGAAAGGCAACGAAGGAACAGTACCCCTAGCCAAGTTACAAACGTTTCGCTTGCGTCGAACGCTTCGAGTTGACCTTGCCGCCAATTCTTTTGTTCTGACCACGTGACTGAGCGTTGAGAGCGCGTCATTCCCGTACATTTGAAGCTTTCTACTAGCGTTAACTATTGCAGATTAGCAACTTTGCTAGGGGTACAGGTCTGTTTTAACAGGAGTGGGTTTTTAGTCAGTAAAAGTCTCCCACTATCTCCTGCTCCGCCCAAAGACACGAAGATATCATTAGACGATTTTACCACCTAAAAAAAGCGTAGATCTCTATGGATACGAACGTGCAAGATACTCTATGGACACTCTTTTATGTAAATTATATTACGAGTAGCTAACCAATAGTTAAAACTCTGGTTTAGTAAGCATTTAAACGGATGTTTAAGTTCCCATTAGCGGTTACTTAGCACTCGCCACATCAATCAAAGTTATCGTAACCTATAAGTGATCAAAAATGAACTACAGAAGAGAGATGATAATATTTTGATGAGCGAAAGAGCTGTGGTTTGTTCGGTTTTCTACTGATTTTTTTACCAACTTCTAATAAAGGAGGAGGTTCTCAATTCGTATGTTTTAACCGACTTCTAAAGAAGGAGGAGGTTTTCAATTCGTATATTTGTAATTTTTTTTTACAGACTTCTAAAAAAGGGGAGGTTCTCAATTCGTATTTTGTATTTTTTTTTAATGTTTTTCGCGCATAACTTCTTCGCTAGCCAACCGATTTGAAAAAATCTTTTTTTGTTGGAAAGGGTATATATACTTCCCAAATAATCCCATAGTCACCAAGTTGGGATCTGATGATGGAATCTTGGCGAAATCGAGGGAACTCCTCAAATTCAATTCAGATTTTTAGTGAAGTCAGTTTTTTTTATATTTTAAATAATGATTTTTACTGTTTACCCGACTGGACTAAAAGAAAAGTAATATTTTTCAAGTGTATGTATATGTTAATTTAATTTATTAATTTTATTAAAAGTATTTAATTTGTTAACCCTTCAGATACCGTCAATTAGAGACACAATAGTAAGACAATAGATGCGCGGCCACCGGTGGTCGCTTGGGGATTCATGAATTAATTTGGCATTTAAAGGTATCTTGAGCAGTGGTGGCCTTTTTTTCGCGGTGGGAAAATCATCTAATGACATCCTCCGCTCTTGGGCGGAGCGGGAGATAGTGTCAGACTCTTACTGACTAAAAACCCACCCTGTTCCTTCTAGCCTTCATACCGGGGCTAGAGCTCCCTTTCGAATAACCCTGGCCCCAGAGAGGTGACACTTGAAGGAGGCCTATGTGCAACAGTGGATGTCCTTCGGCTGAAATGATGATGATGAAGTTTAAATATGTATTTGTCAACTTGCTATAACAAAATGCTACTATAGGTACCATTGACGAATTCCTTCTTGACAAAATGTTACAAACTGACAATTGTATATTTATTGACTAATTAATTGTAAAATTTGACTGTATGATTGTGCGGGCTCGCGGACGGCGAGCTATGGGTAGCTCGCTGTCCGATCGTCCGGTAATAGACCCAGTCCAAGACGTCGACGGCGCGCACTGTTCCCGCCCGCCTCAAGGAGTTGTCAGCACCAGGAGGGACCCAGCTGGGTCGAAGCCTACTGGGGACAGGGTTGTCCGAAAGGGAACTCGTGCCCCGGTATGAAGGCTAGAAGGAACGGCGCGGGGTTTTTAGTCAGTAAGAGTCTGACACTGTCTCCCGGTCCACCCAAGAGCGGGTTTCGTCAAAGATGATTTTCCCCGTCGACAAAAAAAAAACTGTACCTGATTGTAAAATGAACACTTGACTAATTGATTGTATCAATGTTTGTAATAATGACTAATTGTATTTTAATTTGTATGGTAATTTAAATCTTGACATTTGTTTTGAATGTGACATCAATTTTAAAGTTTCATATCAT
This sequence comes from Mythimna lalbum, assembly GCA_949319445.1. Taxonomy (NCBI): domain Eukaryota; kingdom Metazoa; phylum Arthropoda; class Insecta; order Lepidoptera; family Noctuidae; genus Mythimna; species Mythimna lalbum. The sequence goes on from OX439372.1 coordinate 10,145,274, forward strand.
TAAGTAGTGTATGCCTAACAGGCAGTTTTTTGAGTTACCATAAATTAACTGTAAGACCTGCTGTATCACCAAAAAACACACTAATAAATTCTTTGACTAGGTACTTTGACTTTGTCATTGAGAGAGATGAACACCAGAATAATTTTAGGTACCTACATTTTATCTAATTTTGGCACCGAACATTAAACATAATAACAACGACTAGGTAATCTCGAATAATATCACATCATTTAATTTTATACACTATATGATTCATCATTATGAACAAACACAGATGAGTAGATGATAAAGATAGAATATGATATTACCATTCTTAATTAGGAAGTTGCTAATTAATTAATGCCAATTAATTTTCAATTTTTAAAACTTACTGACGAATCGGACACCATATATTCGGACACAGTGTCCGAACTGGCACATTCTTATTTTAATACTAGCTTTTGCCCGCAGCTTCGCCCGCGTACATAAAATATAGCCTATGTCACTCAGGAATAAAGCAGGTTTCTATCGGTGAAAAAATTTTTAGCAATCGGACCAGTACTTCCAGAGATTACCCCCTACAAACAAAAAAACAAACTACCTCTTGATTGCCATTTATTTTATTATTTACTAGCTTTTCCCCGCAGTTTTGCCCGCATACTTAATACATCCCATGTCACTCAGGAATAAAGCAGCTTTCAATCGGTGAAAAAAATTTAGCAATCAGTGCTAAACCGAGCAAAGCGGCGAGACAGTAGCTTGGCAGCCGTTCTACTTACTAGGCCGAGTGCCCATCCTCCCGTTTCCTCGCACCGTCTCGAACGCTCACTCGGCAGGTCTGAACGTGCACTGTCTCTCTACTCGGCCACATGATAACCACTTTGTATATTTTTTAATAACCTTTTTACGATCCGTCGTGTCCGAATTGTAGTCTCAATTGACTGTCAATCTAAACTGACTGTGCCCATAACAAAACATGTGTGAACAGCTACTCACATAGGTACATCACTGTCTTGACCGCGAACCATTTTACTTTCTCGCCTTTTTACTCGGTACGTATGACCAAAGCATATCTCCCGCTCCGCCCAAGAACGGGGGATGTCATTAGATGATTTGCCACCGAAAAAAAACATAGAGCTCCTTTTTTAAAGTCGGTTAAAAGCACTAACAGCTTCCAGCCAACAGAAGCAAAGCCGCGGTAAAAAGACTAGTTTACAAATAATTAATGAGAACTACTTAATAGCCACAAACATTTGGCGGATGTGGACCATTAGGAGCTGATAGACTACTCATCCACATCAATCGTTTATCAGTAATAATATGTAATAGTATGCTTTGAATTAAAAGTGTACTAGAGGCGCTAAACAAACATTCAATTGTGGAAATATACGGGGAGGGAGTTGGGACGGTAATCCATACTAATATTATAAATAGGAAAGTGTGTGTGTCTGTTTGTCTATCTTTCACGGCAAAACGGAGTGACGAATTGACGTAATTTTTTAAGTGGAGATAGTTGAAGAGATGGAGAGTGACATAGGCTACTTTTTGTCTCTTTCTAACCCCCCACTTCCTAGGGGAACCGTGTTACCCCGAATTTAACGCGAGCGAAGTTGCGGGCAAAAGCTAGTACTACATTATTTTTAAAACTTACTGACGAATCGGACACAGTGTCCGAACTGCCACATTCTTATTTTAATACTAGCTTATGCCCGCAGCTTTGCCCGCGTACATAAAATATAGCCTATGTCACTCAGGACACACAACAAACTTTACCTCTTTAGTGTGGATTATCCTCGAGTTCCTGGAGTTTTGATTGACACTTTCGCTTTTATAATATTAGTAAGGATTATCGGCCTCTAACAAAGCTTTTACTTTCTAAAATATCAATTCATTAATAAATTGAAAAAATATTCAAATATTGAAAACCTTTGAAGTTATGTTTCTATTTAGCCCTGAGTATCTATTCACCTCATTTTACCGTTATCCTGTTTTTATTTTTATATCCTACACTTTATTTATTTATTTAATACTCAATACTCAATACTTTATTGCATTCCATATGTGTTTAATGCTTCATGCACACATAGGTAGGTACAGAGTCTCACTAAGCGGGCTCGCACAAAATTTCCTCCCTTGTGTTTCCACACTAAATCGCCCAGTACAAGTACAATCATTGGCTGAGATCAAAAAATGTATTGGTGCAAACCTCTGGACTATTACAACCGTGCTACTGCGACCTACGCACTTGATACTTGACATTAATTGACTGACTATATTAAATTATTGATTTATTTTTCACAAATTACTACTATTACTGATACTGACTGATTGGTTTATTTTTATTACTGTTTTTTTTTTTTTACTTTTGTGGAATAATAATATTCCACCATAATTATATAACGACATCTAGTTTCAAACTAAGCACAACTTCTGTTTTGAGTACTAGACAACTAATAAACATACTTAAATATTTCTAAATACAAAAATAATAGAGTAGTTTCCAGGGTCAAAATAACTAGGTACATATTATTTAGTCTGTATTTTAGATTATAAAAAAATATTGGACACGTATATTTTATTTTTCGATTGCACAAAAAATAACAAAGATATAACCCATTAAAGTTACGTATGACATCACTCCGTGCGAAAAAATGCAGCAACGCGGCGTGACGTTACACGTAACTTTAATGGGCTATATCTTTGTCAATTTTGGTTTAATTTACAAATAAAAAAATACGTGTCTCTTATTTTTGTAAAATCTAAAATACGGAATAATTATTTTTTTTAGGGCAACTAGCCATATTCCACATATTCCTAGACCAAGTAGTTTTGGCTGTGTCAATCTGTCAGTTTCTTTTTATGTAGTCCAGGGTTACTTGTGAAACACTAGCAACCTCTGAGGTGCTAGTTAAGAACATAAACAGCAAATTTAGATAATTTTATTATTTATTTATTTTTAACTAACATCTATCATTACAGGGTAAGGTAGTAAGTATTTTTTTTTTCTTCGAAACTAGAATATTAAAATTAGGAAGTATAGACGCAAATTATCAAAGATAATTTATTCTCATAAAAAACTCATTAAATACTTAAACATTAAATTCATTTTATAGTGGTGGCTACCCTGAAATAATAATAATAGAATTATTACTGAAATAATAATAACAGAAAAAATACTTTTATCTGCATACTTGGTCAGCAAGCAAACAAGGTTATTTTAGTGGTACCACTTACCACTAAAATAACAGAAGAATATAATAAAAATAACTCATAATAATATTACAATTTACTAGCTATTCCTCACGACTTTTCAGCTCTCGTGAATTGTAACGTGATGTTATACGTATAATCTAAAGTTATTACATTTTAAATTAAATTAAATGAGTTATCAAACATTAAAATTATTCGACTACTGGTTCGAATAATTTTTGAGATTAGCCACAAACAAACCAACAAACTCTTCAGTTTTATAATATTAATATAAGTAAGTAACATAATTATATAAAAAGTACAACGCCCAAAATACTAAAAACTTACCTGTGTTTTATAAAAAGTCTTCGAAAATACAAGTAGGTACCTATATTTCTCTTCTTTACTGTCAAAACCTCTTTAGCAGTGACAATTACGACTGAACGCAAAATCCTTAAGCAATTTAAAACAAAAAAAAAGTTAAAAACATCTCAATTAAGAAAAATAATGACCATCAAAAACCAACCGGAATCATACCCGGACTTGCCTAAACCAATTGTGATTTTGATTGCACATCAAAATTCGCTTATTAAATAAAACAGCGAAAAAAAAATATAATTAAAAAAAAAACAACTATCAAGACTATAATGCCGTTGTCGAATAGTTCCTTGGATGCCAAGCGTCGACTTGGGTGGTCTAAACGAAGAGTGCTATCTCTTTCTTTCGTTAACATTCTGGAGTAGTGTTGTCTCTTTTCCTCATGAAGTTTGGCTGTCAAAGAGTAAGTGTAGATTGTTCGAGATTCGCTTAATTTCTTCTATCGGAGATCTGAAGTACCTTTGATTGGGCTTGAGTGCTGAAATGAAGTACGTTTTGAAGATTCGTAAGTACGTTTTTGTATTTTAAAAGGAGTTTTGTAAACGAATAGCGTTTGTTTTCGGAGTTTAGAGTATGGCGCTTGTTTTGTCTACAATTACTGTTTGAGTTGGTCTATTAAAAGATGGCTTTCACATAGAGTATAAAATTGTTTGATTTTTAGTAAAAAATGTTGACTGCATATTTTTACTCACATATTTAGGAAATGATAACATATTTTAAATTCGGAAAAAAATATTAGATTATTTTTTAACTCTTCAGATACCGTCAATTAGAAACACAATAGTAAGACAATAGATGCGCGGCCACCGGTGGTCGCTTGGGGATTCATGAATTAAGATTGGTCCATTTCCCTTCTCAATCTTACAAAAATGAGTTAAAAACACATTTTTTTTTAATATTTAAGTAATTTTATTTATTTATTTCAAGTTACAATAGATTCATTAAAATTACTTAAGGTTTTTATGTACATATGTAAATTTTATCTAATATATAAATAAAATGTAAGTATAAACTTTTATAATAATTACTTAGGTATCATAAACACACTATTCCAATTTTGTTTATTTTTTTTTAACAAATAAATTAAGTTATATAAAATTAAATTATTATCATTTTTTTTTTCAGTTTTCTTTTGTTTCTATTGTCTATGGGTGCATGATACCATAGTGTAAGTAATTTCTGTCTATGGCAGCTGACCGGGTCTATCTCGGGCTACATTTGGGGCGTTCCTAGAGATGGTAGCGGCACGTGCCGGTATTTAGGGCCGGGGGTAAAGTTTTTTTGGGTTGTTGTTATTAACCCTTCAGATACCGTCAATTAGAGACACAATAGTAAGACAATAGATGCGCGGCCACCGGTGGTCGCTTGGGGATTCATGAATTAATATAGAAGCTATGTTGACCATAATTATTATTACTTTTAACATAATATGGGTAAAATACTGTCAGTAGGGTTCCGTACCCGCACTGAAAAAAAGAATGATTGATTTTACTAAATTCCGCGTAAATTTTATCAAATCCGCGGGTTAATATGGTCCTACACACGAAATTGTTGATTTTACCAAATAGAACTGGTTGATTATGTAAATCAACAAAGTGGATTTTGTTAAATTCACTCTTGTTATAGTAAAATTAACTATGAAAAGGGTTGACTATGGCATTCGTTACTCAACCTACGCTAATTTAGTACATTCAACAATTCTTTTTTTTCAGTTCCAAGGTACTAAAACAGAACAAAGTAAATATCTAAGTAGGGATACCATGCCAACAAGTACGGTTTTCAGCTCGATATTATCTGATATTGTAGTACAGAACCCTTCATGTGCGAATCTGACTCGCACTTGGCCAGTATTTTTTTTTTATCGCTTGAATAACAACAATCGCATGATTTAAGCAACACTGCTGAGGTCAGTCCATGGATGGATGACCATCCTTCACATATCGAGATTTCTTCGTGGAAATCACTTCAGGATGTTAGCCCCAGCTGTCATTTGTAGATCAGTCTCCAATAGGTCTTATTTTTTTAATGTACACTTAAATAGGGCAACTCAAGAAACACAGGTGGGTTTTAGTTTGTAAAAGTCTGACATTCGCTCTCGCTCTGCTGTCTAAGGAGCCACCCTGGGCGTCATCGGGAGTCACAGAGCTCACTCTGGTCACTGTAGGCGTGGACTTGTGGACGACGAGTAATAGGTAGTTCACCGTCAATATTATATCACAACATATCTAAGAGGTACCGCTTCAGGTTTCACAATTTTCTACCAAAATAGGTTTGTAATTGGTATACGCGTAACTCACACTATTTCTCTTAACTTTTCCGTAAAACCATTGATTTATGAAGCTATTTTTATTTTATCACAACATATACAAGTTTTAATCAACAAATTAAGTAATTAAATTTTAATCAACAAATTAATTAAGTTTTAATTATAATACGTGGAACTGTCAAACGGTACTTTAATTGAGTATTATTTAAATGTTACGGCCGCCAATCATATGCTTGACTGCGATCCTTCATAATGGTAAGCAGTGATGCACTAGTTTATTAAGAGCCTATTCACTCTAGCCTTTAAGATACCTAAATTATAATCGGATGTGAAGACCGCAGCAGGAAATTGTTCCAGTTCTTCGATGTACGCGGTATAAACGCAAAATGAAAAAAACTTGAGAACATTAACTTAAAAATATCTATTGACATCATGATTTTATTTTCCCTCCAATCTAAATCACATCTGTCACCAAATAATCTATGCTTTTCATTTATCATTATCCTTTTCGCGGTATCTATCTCTTTCGCACTCGTTTATCTGTATATCTCCATTTCACGCGTCCACCTATGACCTCTGCGTGTTCTTTCTCTTTCAAATCGCGAAGAAAGCTGTTGTCGTCTCGCTCGCACTGAAGTGTTCTAAGTTCGAAATGACTTTTCATTTGAAATTGGTACAGTGAGTTTTTGATGGGAAAAAAATATAATTTTGAGTCACTATAAAAATATGAGCAGTGGCGGCCGAGTGGTAAGACCCCGACTTACGACTGGTTGATCACGGGTTGAAACCCAGCCAGGCGCATTACTTTGTGTAATTTATTTCATCACCACTGCTCGCAAAACGGTTAAGGAAAACATCGTGAGGAAACCGGCATGTCCTAGAACCAAAAATTCGAAGACATGTGACATTCACCAACCCGCACTGGGCCCGCGTGGTGGATTACGGTTCATTCCCTCTCCTCGAGAGGAGGCCTGAGTCCCAGCAGTGGGTACATTATAAAGCCATTTTTTTAGTCAGTAAGAGTGACACTATCTCCCGCTCCACCCAAGAGCGGGTTGTGTCAAAGATGATTTTCCCCGTCGACAAAAAAAAAAACTAGGTATGCCATAAGAAATCTGATTTTTCGAAAGAGTAGTTCTTTTATTGAGGGCTATATTATTGCCATTAATAGAGCAATATTAATATTGTGCCATGGCAAGTGGGAATTTAGCCTGGAATTCAGCAACCACAATGACTTTTCAAAATTAACACTGCTAGGCAAGCGTGCTCCATTGTCGGCCACATCTCTTACCATCAGGTGAGATAGTGGTCAAACGAGGCATCAATCCTTACTAATATTATAAAAGCGAAAGTGAGTTTGTTTTTTACGTCCTCACGCCTAAATGGCAAAACCGATTTTGATGAAACTTGGTACACGGATAAACCATGTCCTGGAATAGGACATAGGGTACTTTTTATCCCGAAAGAATTTTCCCTTGGGATAATTATCTGCTATCACGCGGACGAAGCCGCTGGGAGCAGCTAGTAAAATATAAAAATTAAAAGTAAGATAAAAAAGAAATATCAATGGTTACAAAATGTATGAAACCAAAATGCCACCATATTATTAGTTTAAAGTACTCTTAAGTGACATATTAAAGATAAAGGAAAACATCGTGAGCAAACCGGCATGTCCTAGAACCAAAAATTCGAAGACTTGTGACATCCACATCCCAAATGCACGTCGCACTTCATGACGCTAAGAACCGCCACAGATGGAGAGACACCATCAATAAGAAGCTAATCCAGCGGGAACTTCACGACCCTCAGTAATGAGGAATACGACTCGAGGAGGAGGAGGAGGAGGTGACATCCACACACTTACGAAGAAATGAAAAACGGGTGGCGACTCGTGGGGGTCAAAACGCGCCCAGCCTGATACGATAAATGTAATAAAATTGTGGCAGGGAAGAGCACGCGCATATTTCTGCACTAGTGCGGAAAACAATCTATTGCGTGCCTAAAAGCGGTGGGATAAGAGCGGGATCTGGAGGTAGTGTATTGTAAAAGTCATTGGATGATTTCCCACCTTAAAAAAAAAACTGTCTGGCATAGTGCTATTTTACATTTAAAACATCTCAAAAAACCTATAAAAACACCCTCTTACTGAGCTACATCTATCTTTCTAGTCACCCATCAAATTCTAAGCCTGTCCCGCCCGTTGCTTACCATCATAAAGTCATAAACATACAAAACATGTAACAATAATTGCTTACACGCCAGCACGCTCTTGTCACGACACTTGTCAAGACTGTCAAAGCTGTCAAAACTGTCAGAAATGTCAAATATGGTGGTCGTCAGAGGTGTGTTATCGATCTAATTGATCTGAAGTTGAGATATGATCTTGAGATTGTGGGTAGTGAATGCTACGCGATGCGAGGCAGGAAAGGAAATTAAAACGATCAATTCATTAAACCCCAAACGAACGCCAGCGTTCGCTCTCTCATTGTCTTTTTATTCTATTGTGTGTATCTCTAATTACGGTATTTAAAAGGTTAAGTATATTTTTATTGTAAAAAAACTTTTTACTAAAAAAAAAATAAAAATACAACCGACTTAAATGTAAAAAATGCAATGATTTCGGAAGTCGGTGTTTCTATAATAGTTTTTGGTCTCTTCGTTATTTAACACTGACTAGGCGACTTCCATAATTAAAATTATTTTTTAAAGACCCCCAAGTTGTAACCACCAAGAAACACAGACTCCGGTTCAGGTTTTGTAATACCGGTTGTATTACAAAACCTGAACCGGAGTCTGTGTTTCTTGGTGGTTACAACTTGGGGGTCTTTAAGTCAAGAGTGAATGGTTTACTTCTAGGCAAGCGTGCTCCATCGTCGACCACATCATCACTTACCATCAGGTGAGATGGTGGTCAAACGCGAGCCTATCAAAAATTAAAAAAAAAAATAACAGTTATTTACGACAAAAAAAACGACTAGTACTTACTAGTACAAAATTTCTTAACTGTATCATGAAAAATCACCAAGTTGTCAGCAAAAATACATAATCACCGGGCCACCAAAGCGACTGAGGGGTTGTTTTGCACTTCCACCTAGCAAGCAGCAGTTTGAGACCTGTCGGTGGTGAGCAACCTTTTTAAATATTTTTGGAGAACAATATAACATGGTGTAAAAACTATTGGATCCCAATAGATCCATTACATTTTATTATTCAATAGACATCGCTCGCAGAACAGATGGCCGTTGGGGCCGAAAGGTTCTGGAGTGGCGACTTCGTACTGGAAGACGCAGCGCTGAAGGCCTCCTACAAGGTGGACCGATGACCTTGTGAAGGTTGCGGGAATCCGATGGACGCGAGACGCACAGGATCGATTATTGTGGCGACACTTAGGGGAGGCCTATGTCCAACAGTGGACGTCTGTCGGCTGAAATGATGATGGTGATTTAATAGACGGTTAAACTCTAACAAATCCATGTGTTTTTTATTATTTACCATTTTTAACAATTTACCATTTTAATAATTTTGTATATTTGTATGTATTTATAAAAGTATTTATTTTTATAATTATGTATTTATTTTGATTTTAATTTTCTTTTTGTTTGTTTGCTTTAAAGTTCGCACCTACCATGTTATGTTTCTGCACCACCCTAAGGTCGACTGGTAGATAATGCCTAAGGCATTAAGTCCGCCTTTGTACAGTTTATGTGCAATAAGCATTAATTCATGAATCCCCAAGCGACCACCGGTGGCCGCGCATCTTTTGTCTTACTATTGTGTCTCTAATTGACGGTATCTGAAGGGTTAATAAATAAATAAATAAATCATTTTCTGGACTCAATATTATAGCTTTATGTGTAGCACCTGCTTTACAGAGTCAATAGTCAGCAGACCTCATACTTGTAAGTCACGCTTAACTCATAATAGGAGAGTTAAATTAACTCTCTCTGTCTTCTATAGCTGCGTCTAATCAGCCAATTGGACGAGCTTGAGTTGTCGACTGGCCTGAACAGGTCTAGTAGTTAGTTGTCCTGACTGCTATGATGGAGGTCGTGGGTTTGATTCCTATTCAAGACAAAAAAATTGTGTGCTGAGCTCTACCATTTGTTCTGTGTCTTAGTGTAATTTATCTTTAATTTGTACATATTAACTTAACTAACTTTAAATGTCGTTTTATAAGATATGTTATTGAGGATTTTCCAAATAAACCACAAATTGTTTCTCTGAAAATCAAAGTTTTGTTTATTTAATACGTCCTTACTATATTACAACGTTTAACTATGATCATTACACCTATAACTTACCTGAAAGTCAAAGAAACGACATTTAAAGTTTACTAATATCGCCTCCTCAATTATATCCCTTTATTTCATCTCTTTACAAAGAATTTTTAACAATAAAATATGCAAAATAATCAAAACATCATCTGCCATTCAATCACACGTCACCCCGTTCCACAGAACATAAATTCCATTGACAACTTCAACGCGCGAAGCGCGGCAAATTTGAATTAATGAAATGTCATTTTATTACATATATAAGTATGTTTATCAGTTGTCTAGTACTCATAACACAAGCCCTGCTTAGCTTAGGACCAGACGGCGTTGTGTAATAGTTGTCAAAAAAAAAAGAGCGGGTGTCATCATCATCACCACAGTCAAAAGACGTCCACTGTTTGGGATACACTTGGGGGATCAAGACAGTCGCCATAACGACCATCCATCGGATTCCCACGACCCTCACCAGGTCATCGGCTAACCTTGTGGGAGGCCTTTCAACGCTACGTCTTCTTGTGTGCCGTCGAGAATCTTTCGTCTCTATCGACCATCTGTTTTGCGAGCAATGTCTCCTGCGCACTAAGTTGGGTAATTCTTAGCAAATATTGTAGATTTATTTAAGACGTGAACTTAAAGACAAGAGAAACACTTTAGATCTTTAATAGGCTCGCGCTTGACCACTGACCACCATACCCCCTGATGGTAAGCGATCGCTCCTACGAGGAATCGGCGGTGCTCTGCCCAAGCGGGGCACACCTCTACCGTATGCTCAACCGTGTCCTCCGAGCGGTCCACACAATGGTGACACCTGGGCGTCACTTCCGCACGAATCCGGTGCAGGAACCTCCCGTACTTACCATGTCTGGTGAGGACCTGCGTCATGCGGAAGGTAGGGACGCCCTGACGTCTTTCCAGCCACTCAAAGAGGGGCCTTACCGCCTGCCTATTGCAATTTATGTCTGTGTGTATTTGTTTCTGTTTCACCCTTGAAGTCCGTTCTGATCAGCGTCGGCGATCTCTCGCGCCGGGCCTTGGTACTGACAATGGTCCGGAGCGAGGAGGAGTGGCAGGCGGTCCCCTCCTTCTGCGAAGCAGTAATGCTAGCAAAGGAGGAGGTCGACCGCATCAGGCAACGGCACTCTCGCCGTCGCCGCCGGGATTCCGATCCTGATTTCCTGCCACCGTAGGCGCAGGTTTGGGAACGGCGAGCAATGGGTAGCTCGCTGTCCGACCGGTCGGCAACCGTCCAGTAACTGTCTGGACCGTGCTCAAGACGTCGACGGCGCGCACTGTTTCCACCCCTCAAGGAGTTGTCAGCAACAGCAGGGGTCCAGCTGGGTCGAAGCCTACTGGGGCCAGGGTCTAGTTCTGAAAGGGAGGCTCGGCTTCGGTATGAACAGAAGGGATGGGTTTTTAGACAGTAAGAATCAGACACTATCTCCCACTCCGCCCAAGGGCGGGGATGCCATTTAGATGATTTTTACCCACCGAAAAAAAGATAGTTTTTATCCCAAGAGCAAGTTCCCTTGTGACAATTTTCTACTGTTGATTACGCGGGCAAACCCGTTAACATAATCTAGTAACCCAATATATTCGCAAATAAAACCTGCAAAAACCTTACTTAAAACAGACCCACTAGCCTGCTAAGTTAAACTGATTAAAAGTGAATATTGTAAATTGATATATAATGTGTGGGCCACCCAGATCGCGCGCCGTTTGTTTTTATTTGTGTAGCGCGCGCGCCGGTCGCGGTGCGGTGATGGATCGGCGCCGGGGTCGCTGATTGGTTGGGGAGTAGGGTTGGCGAGGCCATGTTTTGGAAAAGTTGTTTTTTGAGAATTAGGGATTTGTTAGTAGCTTTTTGGGAAGACATTCATAATGCGTAGGCGTTCAGCTAAGGAGTGGAATTCCCTGCCAGAGTTTGTGTTTTTTTATAGCTACTTACAACCAGAGTGAATAGGTTACTTCTAGGCAAGCGTGCTCCAGCATCGACCACATCATCGCTTAGCATCAGGCCCACACACTACCTTGTCAAGTGCGAGCCTATCCATAATACCTAATAAAATAAAATGGATTAAAGCAAGTTGGAGTTTTTTTTTTGTTATTGTTGATTAGTTTGCGCTAGACCGCTATCTCACCTGATGGAAAGCGAAGTTGTTAATAAATTAACCTCTACGAAGTGGTTTTTTTTTTCATAGAAATATAAAATTTATAAAATAAATAAGAAGCTATACAAAACTCACATGAATGTAAATCATCATCTTCCTGCCCTTGTCCCGTTTTATTTGGGGTCAGCGCAACACGTTTTTTTCTTCCATTCTGTCCTGTCACTCGTCATGCTATCACTAACTCCCTTTTCTTTCATATCACTTCTCACACAATCCATCCATCTTTTCTTTTCTTTGGCTTCCCTCTCCCCCTCCCTCCATCCACATGTAAACTCATAACTTTTTTAGCAACATGCGTTTCGTCCCTCCTTTTCACATGAACATACCAAGACAAACGATTTCCTTTCAACTTTTCAGTCACTGGCGCCACTTCAAACTTCCCCTAATATACTCATTTATCACTTTATCCATTCTTGTCACACCACACATCCATCTTAACATTCTCATTTCTGCTACATGCAATCTTTTTTCATCCATCTTTTTCACAGCCCAACATTCTGATCCATACAGTACGACAGGCCTTATTATGGATTTGTAGATTTTACCCTTCAACTTGAGGGGCATCCGTGGGTCACAAGTGGTTCCTGTGACTTGTCGCCATTTCATCCATCCTGCGTTGATCCGATGTGTTACGTCCCGGTCTACCTCACCATCCCCTTGGACGAGCGACCCTAGGTACCTAAAGTCGGAACAGATCGGTATGGGCGTTCCGGCGAGAGCTAAAGGCACAGGATTGGAGAGACCACCGAAATCGCAGAACAAGTACTCTGTTTTGGTTCTGCTCAATATCAGGTCAACACTCTCCAGTCTATACCACCACACCTCCAATCTGTTCTGGACCTCTAGGCCACTCTCACTCACATAAATGTAAATAAAATTAAAATATGTCTTTATAATATTAAAATTACACTTTTAAAAAAAATTAAATACGTAAGAAATTATTACTCGATATCGACACATAACCAAAATGCAAATAACTAACTTTTGTCTGTCTATTTATTTCTAGATTAGCCGGAACACAAACAAATAGACAAACCAAAACTACTGGATCGATTTTAACTATCAAATCCAAATTAAGGAAATTAATTAATTAATTACCACCACCACCACTCCAGAGTGGCATAGGCTATATTTGAGGTACGCCGGCGAAGCTGCGAGCAAAAGCTAGTTTATAATATTAGTTTTCAATACACTTGCTCATAAAGTGACTCTTATTGCACTGCACTTATGTATATAAAGGCACTTGTTACCAAACTGTGACATTTTGATTACCATTACGCACTAGTGCTATAATGTGGTTAAAAACCTTATTGTTCAACCTCTCTCCCGCCATCATTTTATTACATCCAGGAGGAAAAGAAAAAAACAAATATGGGCGCGCATATGAATACAGATTTTTACTGCCACAACAGTTTACTAGTTTTACAGTTATTTTATTCACAAGTGTATTGAAAAACGTCGTATGATACACGTGAGTAATTAGTGATTACCGTTCTCAGCTCTCTTAAGACCCTCGCCATGGCTCGGGTCTAAATACCGCCTCGACTGTAATCACTAACATTACACACTTATATCATAATGTACTATTATACTTAGTTTAGATTCTCGTGCGTGCCACCCCTGCCCGCTGATTGGCGCTTGCGCACCGCAACTACAAAAATTCCTCGCATTGATACTATAAGTCTAAATAAATGATTATTATTTATATTTTATCCCACATATATTTTGCATACATTCGCATTTTTTATAAATGCCACTGCTATTTGCTGTCAAATTAGGGATTAAGGGGAGCTTTATCGGCGGCATTCTGATCTTTGGTTATTTTTTTTCATGGTGGGAAGTAATCTAGTGACTTCTTTCGCTTTAGGACGGAGCAGGAGAGCGTGTGAAACTTTTACTGCTTAAGGGTCAGAATATGCTTGCAAAGTGCGGTCGCACGCGTAAAGGAATGGACTTTCTTACGCCCCAGCCACCTCTTGCCGCGAGTTTCTTCGCGCCTTTTTTTTCGGTGGGCAAAATTCATCTTATGACAACCCCCGCTCTTGGGTGGAAAGGCATATGGAGTCAGACTCTTACTAAAAACCCACTCCGTTCCTTCTAGCCTCTTCGTACCGGGGCTCGAGTTTCCTTTCGGATAACCCTGGCCCCAGTAGGCTTCGACCCGGCTGGGCCTCCGGCTCCAGCTGGGCCTCCAGACTAGGACGGCAACCTTGGTTAGGTTGCCGTCATAGTCTTCTGCGAATATCTTTATTTGTTGTTGGAATTTTAAGCCAATTTTTTTTCCTTGTTGATAAGTTTGCGCTTCATCGATATCTCACCTGATGGTAATGATGAATGATGGAGCGTGCTTACCTAGAAGTTACTTACACACTCACTCTCACTCACTCGCCACTCTAACACTCTTGACTCACCAGATAAAATGGGGTGAAAAGAAACAACTTCAAAGGTATTTTCTCGATATTTGAATATTTTTATAAACTTTTTATTAGAATTACCTATTAAGTCCCGATGTCACTTAATTCATGAATCCCCAAGCGACCACCGGTGGCCGCGCATCTATTGTCTTACTATTGTGTTTCTAATTGACGGTATCTGAAGGGTTAAACCTGTAAATTAAAGACCCACTTCCCGGTTGAGCAAAAATTTTGCATGCTACACATGCATGCAATTAGGTGACAATGCAAAATTATTATGACAAGGAACTGAATCTGATGATGGAACCGGAAGGTGCCTATAGGAACTTGATAGTTAAAAAACACAACCCCATCGAGTTTAGGCTCGTATGATTCGTCTTGACGAGTATTAATTCATGAATCCCCAAGCGACCACCGATGGCCGCGCATCTATTGTCTTACTATTGTGTCTCTAATTGACGGTATCTGAAGGGTTAATTAAGTATACCGAGCTAGAAAAGCTTGCTATGAAAAAAGAATGACGCTCCGCTCTACTCCTCTCCGCTCCGCTTTATTCCTCTCCACTCCACTCTACTCCCCTCCGCTCCGTTCTACTCCTCTCCGCTCCACTCTACTCCTCTCCGCTCCGCTCTACTCCTCTCTGCTCTGCTCTACTCCTCTCCGCTTCGCTCTACTCCTCGTCGCTCCGCTCTACTCCTCTCCGCCCCGCTCTACTCCTCTCCACTCCAGTAAACTAAACTAGCTAGGCTATTACCACTTGGTCACAACTGCTCTTGTATCTAATTTCGTTAAATCACCAATCTTGCTTTACGAATTCGTGATTTCTTAACTACCAGTTAAATTCTATCTATACAACTAAAAAAAAATTAATCGCTACTTAAGAAACCCATAGACAAGGATTATGTGATGGCCGATACTTAGATCGAAGCTAAATGACAGTGTTATACCAGAAACAATCTGTCTTAACATAAAACCAGAACTAAAAGATCTCTCATGTCGCTCTAAAAGTTCTAAAGCTCGGGTCAGTTTAAACTGGTTTTATCCAGTATAACTAGAACCGTGTAAACCTATTAGGTGCTTCAACGAACGGGTCAGGATAAAATAGACAATAAACCATAGCAATAGGCCTCATTTTATTGAATGAACGTTCTAAATGACAGCTCAACTTATGTTAGATGCTTTTCGAACGATATTTGAATCACGAACGAAACCGAGCAAATCTTGCTGTCTCCGTCTACTGTATGAGGAAATGGAAGGAATGTTCTAAGGGAGAAAGGGACGGGGATAACCGCTGTCGCGGAGTGGTTTAGTGCAGTGCGTTCGTCGTGGGTGGTCGGTGATTTTTATACGACGTCAAAAGGTCATTCACCCCCGTCCGATTATTTTTTGACACCTGTATGGATGTTTTTTTGTATAGTTTGTTATTCATGTCGTGACAGAAAGTTCCTCTTGAGTTTATACATTGATTAATTGGTAATTAATATGTTCAATCTTTTTGCTTTTAAAGCTAGGTAGGAGAACGCCTTATTTTGCATTTTTTTTTGTTAATTTATGCTTTTAGTCTTTTAGGCTAGGTTTTTAGTAGTTACTTTGAAATCGATTAGAACGCGGATGTAATATATCCTAATGTTTTTGCAATATTTGGCAGCAATCTCACCTTCACGCACAAAGCACTTTGGGAACACATTTATTGTGCGTACAGCCAAGGAGTGGAATTCCCTGCCGGAGTCTGTGTTTCCTGATAGCTACAACTTGGGGGTCTTTAAGTGTAGAGTGAATAGGTTACTTCTAGGCAAGCGTGCTCCATCGTCGACCACATCATCGCTTACCATCAGGTGAGATGGTGGTCAAACGCGAGCCTATCAATAATAAAAAAAATGTATCAAGTCAGCCTTCAGCAAGTTTCGCTGTAGTAGTCAATACTACAATAATTCTCAGCTCCATTTCGCCGAGGTCGCGTCTGTTTCAATGATTCCACATATTGTCTAGTTGCGCAGACACTTGAGATACAAAACTACAACAATTTTACATCACGATATCCACTAGGAATCAATTTGCGAATAATTAAAACAGACCCTGAACTTCACTCGAGGAAATCCCGCCAAAAACAATTTTTTTTTGTGATGTTGGTAACAACAAATTTATAAGCCTACAAGTAGTGGCTTCTGGATCGAAGAAATTTAAATTGTCGTTACAAATCTATACCATTTATTATTATGAATAGGTAGTTTGATTTTTTTTTTGTTTTTATTTGTAGGAAACCTATGTCACTCAGGAATAAAGCAGCTTTCTTTTGCTGAAAAGATTTCAGCAATCGGACCAGTACCTACTTTCAGAGATTACCTCCTGCAAACAAAAAAGAACTTTACCTCTTTATAATATACTAGCGGCCCGTCCCGGCTTTACACGGAAAATTAAATGTAGCCTATGTTACTCAGGGTGAATGTAGCTTACCAATATATAATATATAATCATTTATTTCAGGAAATTATTCCCATATAGATTACAATTTCCTTTCCTTCATTGTAATCACGTACAAAAATAAAATTTAAATTACATCACTCAAAAAATACGTTAAAAAAATATTACACATTAGAATCATTGTATCAAAACAAAGTCAATCAATCAAAATCAGATGAAATAAATTAGAAAAACATAAAATACTTTAAAATTAAAGTCAAAATAAATTAAAATAGAATTAAATAATGGTGAAAGAATTTTTGAAATCGGCACAGTAGTTTTTGGAGATTATTCATTATAATTAAACACACAAAAATTTAAAAAAATCTCTTTATCATATTAGTGTAGATAATTATATGAGACTAGCTTTTACCTGCGGCTTCGCCTGCGTTTATTAGTATACGTCTTACTCTTTCTACCCCTTTTCACACTTTTTTTTTTAAATTAGTCCGTCCTATGTCCGTCTCCAGGGTCCCAACTATCTCTGTACCAAAATTCATCAAATTCAAATTCAAAATCATTTATTTCAAATAGACCAAATGTAGGCACTTTTGAATAGTCAAATGTTGGTCAGTCCAAGAAAAGTGAAGCTAAATTGCACGTTCCAAAGCGTCAAAATCGGTTTTACCATTTATGCGTGAAGACGTAACAAACAAACAAATAAACAAACTCACTTTCGCTTTTATAATATTAGTAAGGATATGGATTCGATGGATCAAAATTTACCTTCAATTGTCATAAAAAGTAAATTTCATAATAAGGGGTGCAGTCTAATTGCCAAACAAAAAAAGTACCTTTGTCAATTTAAGTGTCAACTGTGAAAAAATCGCAAAAAGACAATCACATCACCCTCATAGGGGGATGTTAAATGAAGTCGCGACTTGTAATCAAACACAAACCGATAGGGGTGTAGTCCACCCCCTCGATAGGTTACGGACAAGAATTTCGATACCGCTACTTCAGAATAAGCGGGGTTTATATGGGTGGGTACAAATGTGGGAATTTATACTTTTTAAGGCTCTTGTTCCCATTTAGTGCTATAAAACGGAGACTTTCTGAAGCCTCCTTTTCGGTAGACTTAAAGTCACCCAAAGGGCGATGGAAGGGGCTATGCTCGGAGTTTCCTTGCGTGATCGCATCAGAAATGAAGATATCCGCAGGAGAACCAAGGTTGCCGACGTAGCTCGAAGAGTCGCCAAACTTAAGTGGCAATGGGCAGGGCACATTGCACGCAGAACAGATGGTCGATGGGGACGAAAGGTTCGGGAGTGGCGACCACGTACCGGAAGACGCAGCGTTGAAAGGCCTCCAACAAGGTGGACCGACGACCTGGTCATGGTTGCGGGAATCCGATGGATGCGTGACGCACAGGACCGGTCGTTGTGGCGACGCTTGGGGGAGGCCTATGTCCAGCAGTGGACGTCTTTCGGCTGATATGATGATGATGACTTCTCGGTAACAGCTGGATTAATAGATTTGGAACAAATGTAATGTACTATAGTCTGTCTAAAAAATCAAACGACTTGGGAATTTTTTCTCAGTTCGATTGCATACATTTTCTCAGTTCAATTGCTATTTTTTCTCAGTTCAATTGCTATTTTTTTCAGTTTGATTACATTTTTTTTTTCAGTTCGATTGCTAAATAAATATCTTCCCTGTTTGTTGCCTGCGGGAATCGAACCCCCAAGAGGTAGCGCACTGCTATCTAAGATTAGTATAGGTCGATTAATTCATGAATCCCCAAGCGACCACCGGTGGCCGCGCATCTATTGTCTTACTATTGTGTCTCTAATTGACGGTATCTGAAGGGTTGATAGAACCATGATGTGACATAATGTAAGTACTTACTTTTTTCAACAAACCTATAACGGACGTAGTACGAGTATCTACTTATCACTCCGTCATACATTTATTCATATCTCCATGTAAACGCCATCTTTGTTCGACGCGCGCGTGTCCCGTACTTGTCTTCAAATCAACACTGTTTTTTTAACAACAATAAACAACAGAAAACAAAAGTTGCTGTTGTTGTAAATTGTTTAGCTTGAGAAGAGAATTAGAGTGTAGAAGAGGTGGGTTAGGTTTAGTGAAATACCTAGTGCAATCGATTTTTTACTAGTTTTGAAGTATTTAGTTAGATTGATGTTAAATTCAAGGCAAATCATTATTGATGGATGATATTTGGTTTTCTGTTAAAATCTTAGAAATACATAGTAAAAAACTTTTAGAGAAATCTTTGGCACAACAGACTATCAATAAAATCTAAATCATTAAAGCTATTCAATTGAGACTTTGTATGTTTAATTAGTCTATTATTGACATCATATCCTGAGAATATGAACTATCTGGTACATCGGGAACCAACTCTATGAGGGTTCAAAAAACGATGAAACACTTCGAGAAAAGGTAGGTAGTGCCCTTGCGCTTCGCTTGGCTCGTCTTTGGCGGAGGCACAGCCGTGCCCCTAGATATCCAGTATGTCTAGAAATATTTGTATTTTTTTTCGATTCTTGTCGAGTTTTTTCAACTTTTGAAATTAATCCAGTATCGTAGATACATTGACATACAACCATGTAAACTCACAACAGGGCACCTAGACCCAAAACAGTTATAGGCTATACAAATATTTGATCCGTGCGGGAATAGAAGTCGCGACACGCAGCGCAGCAGCCAACCTCACTTAACCACTGCGCCAATGTATACCTATGTAGCAAGGAATAAACTAAGCTCTAGATCTCTTCAGCAAAAATCGACTCTTTTATTTACTTAGCTATTTATTTTTATAGTTATAAATTGATTACCGACAGTCAATATGGGCAGAGCTACCTCTGTTGATTGAGAATTGAACAAAAAGTTGATTGATCATTTACTGTAGTCAATCGAATTGTCAATCAATCAATTGACTACTGAAAATACAGTTACAGATAGATTAGTCAAAAAAAACATGTACAAATAGAGTGAGGTCCTGGCTCCTATGTCAGGTGGAAATACCTACGTTACAGGGATCAGTGTCATCTCCCAAATATTTATCTAAACTTTAATGAAAAATTGAATTAAATACCAAAATACAACCAACAAACAATGTATATATGTAGTAGATGTCTGTCTCAACCTATTTTTTCGCTTCAAGGAGTTGTCAGCAGCAGGAGGGGCCCAGCTGGGTGGAAGCCTACTGAGGACAGGGTTATCCGAAAGGAAACTCGAGCCCCGGTATGAAGAGGCTAGAAGGTACGGGGTAGGTTTTTAGTCATTAAGAGTCTGACACTATCTCCCGCTCCACCCAAGAGCGAGGGTTGTCATTAGATGATTTTTGACAACCGTAAAAAAACCTATTTTTTAAAAATGGTTTAATTGATTCTGCTCGTTATTCTGATCAAACTAATTTCAGGTTTTGCGTATTTAACGTTACACCTTGTATAAGGACTAAATCCGAGTCTCAAAGAGATGTCAGCAAAATCGTAGGGCCTAACAGACCTTTTTCCATTGCCCTTTAAATGAGTTTTATCCTTCTGATGAAGCCCTAGTGAGCGACCACGTTTTAAAAAAGCGAAAAGTTATCAATTCATCATCATCATCATCATCATCATCATCGGTGACCCAGAAATCATCATCATCAGTCAACTGCTGGGACGCAGGCCTCTTAGGAGAGGGAATGGGCCGTTATCGACCACGCGGGCCCAGTGCGGGTTGGTGAATGTCACATGTCTTCGAATTTTTGGTTCTAGGACATGCCGGTTTCTTCGCGATGTTTTCTTTCACCGTTTTGAGAGCAATGGTGATGAAATAAATTACACAAAGTAATGCGTCTGGCTGAGTTCGAACTCGCGACCTACAACTCGTAAGTCGGGGCCATTACTACTCGGCCACTACTGCTCTCACTCGATCCAGATATGGTTAAGTCCAACCTTCAAAGGCTTGAGCACAGGCGTAGGGTAGCCAGCCTTTCGTTGTTTTACAGGTTGCATTTCGGAGAGTGTGCGCAGAAATTGGTGCCACCATTTCAATTCTACCATCGGACAACCCGACGTACGGAGAGTATCCACCCATACGCTGTTGAAACCTCTACGGTCCTGACTAAGCGTTTCGCGTTTATACCACGTACGTCGAAGGACTGGAACAATTTACCTGTTGCGGTCTTTCAGTTCGATTATAATTAGTGTGTCTTCAAGGCTAGAGTGAATAGGCTCTTGATAAACTAGTGCGCCTCACCATCAGAGATTGCATCACTGCTTACCGTCAGATGGGATCGCAGTCAAGCACTAGTTTATATCAATTAAAAAAAAAAACATAATTTCAACCGAAAACGTCCACTATTGGACATAGGCCTCCCTCAAGCGTCGCTACAACGACCGATCCCGTCCGTCTCGCATCCACCGCATTCCCGACTCTCATCATTTCGTCCAAAAAAGTTAATTGCTACATTTTTATTTCCCCAACCCCAAATCGACATAGAAACAAAATACACATCGCTAAAAAAGTACATTTTACACCCCCTAACGAATTTCTTAAACTTCACCCCTTTTAATTTGGTGTCTTGCGAGTGAACTGACAGCTGGGGGGTGCTAGGGGGTGCTGGCGGGTGTTAGGGGTGGTTTTATTGAAATACTTGCGGCGGCATCGCGAATCGGGAATGTGGGTTCGATTCCCGGGTGCTAAACTTTAATTTCGGGTGTTTTTTTTTATTGCATTTTTAAATGGGAAGCGAAGACTATTGACGTGGTGATTGGTGACAGTTTTTACGAGCAAATGTAATGAACGGAGTTTTTTTTTACGGTGGGCAAAAATTATCTAATGACAACCCCCGCCCTTGGGTGGAGCGGGAGATAGTGTCAGACTCTTACTGACTAAAACCCCACCCCTCTTCATACCGGGGCTCGAGTTTCCTTTCGGATAACCCTGGCTCCAGTAGGCTTCGACCCAGCTGGGCTAATGAACGGAGTTTATTTTATCAGAAACTGCAGACTTCCATCTTCGGACCACCAGACGTACGGCGATGCGCCACCGGTACATGGTGGACATCCTACCTACACGCACAAAACGTTTTGGGAACACATTCATTGTGCGTGCAGCTAAGGAATGGAATTCCCTGCCGGAGTCTGTGGTTCCTGATAGCTACAACCCAGAAATCTTTAAGTCAAGAGTGAATAGGTTACTTCTAGGTAAGCGCGTTTCTTAGTCGACCGCATCGTCGCTTTCCATCAGGTGAGATAGCGGTCAAGCGCGAACCTATTAAAAATAATTTAAAAAAACTGCAGACTTCTTACATCACGGGATTATGGACGGCGAGCAATGGGTAGCTCGCCGTCCGACCGGTCTGGTAACCGTCCGGACTGAGCCCAAGTCATTGAAAGCGCGTAGTGTTCCAAGCGCGCTTCATGGAGATATCAGCAAACAGTGGGAGCCCAGCTGGGTTGAAGCCTACTGGGCCATAGGTTCGCTTCTGAAAGGGAAACCCGGCCCTGGTACGAAATGACTGAACGGCACCCTCGTCGTTTATACCGCGTATATCGAAGGACTGGAACAATTTGCCTGCTGCAGTCTTCGCATCTGATTATAATTAGGTGTCTTCAAGGCTAGAGTGAATAGGCTCTTAATAAACTAGTGCGCCTCACTATCAACGATTGCATCACTGCTTACCATCAGGTGGGTTCGCAGTCAAGCACTAGTAAATATCATAAAAAAGAAAAAAAAAACATTTCTCCATCTCGATTATTAGACTCGTTGACTCCGAATAAATTTGGGTCCATGACTAAAATAAAACAACATAATTTAATTTAACTTCTTTTAATAAGATTTGTCTATAAATCGCTACTTTTCACATTTATAAATTGACAACACATTGAAAATTACAAAAAAAAAATTCCAAACAAAAAAATACAAAAAAAAATTGGAAAAAAGTTTGTGCCACTAACATTATTTTTTGTGCACCATTTTCAAAATGTTGTCAAAATATAACAAATGACTAATACTGCTACATTGCACAATAAATAACTTAATAATAATTTGTTAATTAAGTCTTATAATTAAGTTTTAATTATTTACACTTTTTTATTTTATACAATTCGAGTGGGAGATTCGACTATACTTTTTTACAAAAACTTTTTTAGTGTTTTTTTTTTTAATAATGGCTCTCAAACGCAGGGATTATTTTAAACGTTGTGTACATATTGGCTTATGTAGAATCTTATCTCGTTTTTAATTATTTGACGACAGGTCATAAAAAGGATTTAATAACCATAGTTAGTCTATAGTTATTAAATCCTTTTTATGACCTGTCACGATCATCATCATTATCATATCAGCCGAAAGACGTCCACTGCTGGACATAGGCCTCCCCCAAGCGTAGCTACAACGACCGGTCCTGTGCGTCACGCATCCATCGGATTCACATCGGAAATAGACTGAATAAATAAATAATAATACCTGATTTTCGGAAAGAAAATGAATGTAATGATTTTACCACTTAAAAAAAATTGTCTTTCTATTACGTAAGAATTCAAAAGGTTATTCCCGAAACGGCGTTTAATTCGTAATACATCAATAATTGCGTTTCGAAAATAGGATATAACTTATGAATATCGGGAGCATGTAGAAATACATGTCAAAAACTTAATTTAAATAAAACAATACAGAAGCCAAAATGTGCACGAATAAGAAAAATGCAAGAGTTAACGAATTAGTCACTAAAATGCTATGATAACCTTCAAATAGGGGTTATTTGTAAAACACTAACAACCTTGCAGGACTGTATCACTAACATCATAAACAACAACTTTTGTTCTATGACTTTTTACAAAACATAATTCATTTACCAAAAACAAACCGTCAAGATTTCGTTGTTCTATCTTTATTTTGCTATACTTATCTACTTCAAAATGACGCGACGTAAGAGCATCAAGCACCCCCACCCCTACACTCTTGTACTATCGCTTGCTTCGCATAGAACTCGTAATATTTAGAACGTTGAATTGAAATATTTTTATTTTTCTCTCTTAAAATCTGTTGAACTAAAAATCACAGAGCAAAAGTTGTAGTTTATGATGTTAGTAAGTAACCTAAGAGGTGGCCGGTGTTTTACAAATAACCCTGTATGTGACCAGAGAACAACACAGAATTATGTTTATATCGCCGCAATAACTAATAATAATAATTATTATTATCTGACATACATTATTACTGCCACGGAATGCTATTTTGTATAATGTACTGCAAATGACTCAGTAATTTTCGAGATATAGTGGTTATTACTGTGTGATTTAATTTTGGATTAAGTTATGTGAGAAGACAAGTGAGAATAGGATCGATGGCCACGTTGTGACGTCACGAGTTACTGTCAAATCGAGGAAAGAAATTTCTAAACATTAATAAATTTACGAAAAATTTCATTTATTTACGAACTTTGAACGAAAAAAGTATAATCAGAATCAAGTTCTTCAATTTTACTCATCTCTCAGTTCTTCAATTTTGACAAAGTTTCTTCGATTTGACAGTACGACGTCACGTCAAAACATCACAATCGATCCTATTCTCATTTGGAACGCATAGTATACATGTATAGTTCATTGAAGTTCATTTTTTCTTAATTTTTTAGCATTTTGCCGTTCAGTATCAGATAGTAAAAAAAAAAATATGAATACTGACCAGTGTCTAATGCGAGTTTGTTTTATGTTACACGATCGACACATCTATGACGTTCGGCGCTCCGATTGGCCCGCTCCAAGCTTTTAACCAATCAGAGAGCCGAACGCGGTACACGTTTAAATCGCATTAACTTTAAAAGTACTCACACTCGGCGCTTTGTACATCAAAAAGAAGTAGATGATATTGCGGCGATATATCTGTCGTGGCCAGATCTTAAAATTGATCACTTCATGATATGCTCAACTAAAACTGGCCTGCCCCCCTAGCCAAGTTACAACCGTTTCGCATGCGTCGAACGCTTCGAGTTGACCTTGCCGCCGATTCTTTTGTTCTGACCACGTGACTGAGCGTTGAGATGACATCACTCCCGTACATATGAAGCATTCTACTAGCGTTAACTATTGCAGATTAGCAACTTGGCTAGGGGGGCTGATTGTATAAACGTTTTAACGTTTGATGATATGTCAATCCTCGTTTGGCCATATCATTGATGTAGGATTTCTATAATAATAAAAGGTAAATAATAATAATAAGAAAGTAGGCCAAACGACGATTGACATATCATCAAACTTTAAGATTTAAAACGATCTGTACTCCTAGCCAAGTTGCTAATCTGCAATAGTTAACGCTTGTAGAAAGCTTCAAATGTACGGGAACGACGTCATCTCAACGCTCAGTCACGTGGTCAGAACAAAAGAATTGGCGCCAAGGTCAACTCGAAGCGTTCGACGCAAGCGAAACGGTTGTAACTTGGCTAGGGGGGCTGGCCAGTTTTACTTGGCTGGAATGAAGCGATCAATTTTTAAGATCTGCCCATAACATATTGATAAAGGTGGAACAAACATAGAAAAAAAAACAAATACAAATTTAGTGTCATGATGTACATCAACTGTATTACGTATTGTATCTATACTATTGACAAGTGTGAGAGGGATGCATGATAGGATGTGTTCTGATATCTTCTAACATTAGCAGTTGATATTTGATGGGTGAGCTCTGATTTATGAAAGGACACTCTTCTGTGGTATTATTTTCAGAATTGAATAAAATGAAAACAAATAATTGAAAGTGTCAACCAGTACCTACCTGTAATCTCCAAAATATTATTTATTTGAGGTTATGTTTGGCATTGTGTTATTTTTTTTTACTACCAACTTATTCCAGAGCATTACCTGAGAAATTTTTCACACACCTGCTCAATTATGTCTTATTATGGTCTTAGGTATTAATTTCTATGGTATGGGGAACTAATAGTACTGTTCAAGAAGTTATGAAATGTCTTTGTTGATCAAAGTGTACATAGTTTAAAAATGGCGGACAAGACTGATCAATTATAAAAAGAATTTCAAATAGCAGTAGCTTAGCCATTATGGAATTTTATCAAATAATCAACACTCTGTACTATGTACAGTCAGGGTTTAAAAATACAGTTGCACACTACCAATGCTGGAGTCTAAAATTTCTTTCTTCTTTTCCACAACTATCACACAACGCCGTCTAGTCCCAAGCTAAGCAGAGCTTATGTTATGGGTACTAGACAACTGATAAACATACTTATATATTTCTAAATACATACAAAAAATAAATAAATTACACCCAGACACAGAACAAATGATCATGCTCATCACACAAACATTTGGCCTGGGCGGGAATCGAACCCACGACCTCCGGTATAGCAGTCAGGACCACTAACCACTAGACCAACAGACTTAATGAGCCACAACAATACTTTAGATTCTAATACTTTAAATCAGTCATGAATTATGGAACCTCTTCTACAAAGAAATTTTAGATACAAGATTTGGCATAGTGCAACTGCACTTATGATCCCTGACTGTACAATTTTGCTGTCGCTTAACAAGAATGCCTGGTTTTTTCATAAAATTTCCTTCTTACGTTAATTGGTACATGTATGTTTATTTTTCAGATATGCAAGATAGGCTTCTAAATAAAAACGAATCGCTAACGTGAGCTCCGTGGCTTTAAATTATTGCAAAAGGACTATACACCCAATTATAAGATGTCTCAGTCACTTCACCCAGTGAATGAAGCCCAGCAAACGCTGTGGTGGCCTTTGGGTATGAGCATGCTCGACGCATCCTATAATTTCTGTTCCCAATGCAACCTATTTTAATAAACCTTTTTTGTTTTGGTAAATATTTTTAAAAGAAGTAATAAAACTGTGATATGTTTTAGTTGTCTATTGCATGGTGTGGTTGTCATTTCCCCTCATCCTCATCCTCAAGTTCCTTGTCTCCCAGAGTTGTCCAATAACACTTTTATTTTCTTTAACTTTGTGTTTGTAAGCGTTGTGCTATCTCTGCCCCGAATATAAGTTTTTCTACAGGGATATTTGTAAAACACTAACAACCTTGCAGGACTGTATTATTAACATCATAAACAACAACTTTTGTTCTATGACTTTTTACAAAACATTATACATTTACCAATAATAAACCTTCAAGATTTCGTTGTTCTATCTTTATTTTGCTATACTTATCTATGTCCGTACGACGCGACGTAAGAGCATTAAGCATCCCCACCATTACACTATTGTAGCATCGCTTGCTTCGCATAGAACTCGTAATACTTAGAACGTTGAATTGAATTATTTTTATTTTAGTACTTTTTACAAAACATTATACATTTACCAATAATAAACCTTCAAGATTTCGTTGTTACACCTTAGCGTCTCGCTTACGATCCCCACTCCCCTCCACTATTGTACTATCGCTTGTTTCGCATAAACTTTGTAACATTTAGAACGTTCAATTTAAATATTATTATTTTTGTATGAAAATTTGATGAATCAATGTATAGTAAATTTAAGTCATAGAACCAAAGTCGTTGTTTATCATGTTCTTAACATAGACCTGAGAGGTTGCCAGAGTTTAACAAATAACCTTGTATCTATATTAGTTATCTTTAAAACTTATATGAACCACAGAACCGTGTCTCTTTCCACCAATCTTTACTCCACCATCAAAACTCAACGCTCCATCAAAATCTAGACTCTATTCAACTGCTGTTCTCTTTCTCTTGCTTTCATTTCTAACTCCTCCTCTTCTTTTGTCAGAGGAACTGTGCTGTGGTTGTACAACCCCTGTGCCATCAGCTGCAACGCCAGCGGGTTCCTCTGTCCTGATGCCTTCTTGATCTTGGCTCGCTTGTTCTGGAACCAGATCTTGATCTGCGCTTCAGCCAGCCCCAGCTCGGCAGCCAGGCTTTGACGTCTGCGCTCTGTCAGGTAGCGGTTCTCGGCGAACTCGTGCTGGTGAGAAAAAAAAGTTGTTAGAAATATGATTTTAATTAATGAATTTGAGAATGAGAAATGTATGAGAGGAGCGAGGGAAGTGATAGACTTTTACTAACGAAAGTCGTCCTCACGCCTCAGTCACCGCTGGGATTCTGACCCCGATTTTCGGCCACCGCAGGCGTGGGCTTGCGGAGGGCGAGCAATGGGTAGCTCGCCGTCCAACCGTGCGGTAATCGTCCGGACCGAGCCGAAAAATTCGATGGCGCGTATTATTCCAAGCGCGTCTCAAGGAGTTGTCAGCAAACCGTATGGGCCCAGCAGGTTCGAAGCCTATTGAGGCCAAGGATCTGTTTCTGAAAGGAAGATAAGGCCCCGGAACGAAGGAACGGGGTGGGTTTTTCAGTCAGTAAAAGTCTGACTATCTCCCGCTCTGCCCAAGGGCGGGGAATGCAGGATGATTTTCATCCACCGAAAAAAAACCGGTCCTGTGCGTCTTGCATCCATCCTCACCAGGTCATCGTGCAGCCAGAGCACATTGCTCACAGAACAGATAGTCGATGGGGACGAAAGGTTCTAAAGTGGCGACTACGTACCGGAAGACGAAGCGTTGGAAGGCCTCCCACAACGTAGAAAATGTGGAGATATATAAACTGTTAAAAATGTCTAAAACCTCCGTTTTTAAATCGATTTACCAAAGATGTCCTGATAGATAGGCATATCTAATGGCTTCGTCATCTTACTCCACAAATCTAATTAAACTTATATTTTCTATAGCACGGTCGAGTGCCTCAGCGATTGACGTCTGTGTTTCTTAAGAGTGACCAACTCGAAGTATATTTTCATACAACCGCTCTTACGTGATTATTATTTTATTACACATCTTTCTCTAGATTATTTTGTATACCAGATAGTATAGTCGGCCTTTAATGTTCCCCCGGTGTGACTCCTCTCTAGGAGAGGGAATGGACCGTAATCCACCACGCGGGACCAGTGCGGCTTTGTGGATAATAATAATATAATGATATTCCTCAACTATCACACAACGCCATCTAGTCCCAAGCTAAGCAGAGCTTGTGTTATGGGTAAGTACTAGACAACTGATAAACAAAATTATATATTTCTAAATACATACTATATTATAGATAAATTTACACCCAGAGACAGAACAAATGATCATGCTCATCACATAAACATTGGTCCTGGGTGGGAATCGAACCCACGACCTCCACCATAGCAGTCAGGGCCACTAACCACTAGACCAATAGGCCAGTCAAAAACAGGGATATCATATTTCTGCAATTTTTTTGTTCTAGAACAGTTTCCTCACGATGTTTTACTTCACCGTTTGGAGAGGTTTTAAAAAAACCTGTATTTCCTGGAACAAGTATTGTGAAATATTCGAGTAAATCACGGAACTACCGAATGTCAGCAGAGTTTTCAGGCGTTATCTCTCTTTTTTCGCATTGCCTTTTCATCAAACATCGCGTTGAATTGCGTTAGATGAAGTAACAAGCGCGCACTGTTCCCGCGCACCTCAAGGAGTTATCAGCAGCAGGAGGGGCCCAGCTGGGTCGAAGCCTACTGGGGACAGGGTTGTCCGAAAGGGAGCTCGTGCCCCGGTATGAAGGCTAGAAGGAACGGTTATCAGTCAGTAAGAGTCTGACACTATCTCCCGCTCCACCCAAGAGCGGGTTTTGTCATAAGATGATTTTCCCCGTCGACAAAAAAAAACAAAAAGAAAACCCGTTCATCGGTCAACCTTGTGGGAGGCCTTTGAACATTGCGTCTTCCGGTAGGTAGTGGCCACTCAAGAACCTTTCAGCACAAACGGCCATCTGTTCTGCGAGGAATGTGCCCTTTTTTTATGGTGGGAAAAAATCATTCTATGACAACCCCCGCTCTAGGGCGGAGCGGGAGATAGTGTCAGACTCTTACTGACTAAAAACCCACCCCATTCTTTCTAGCCTTCATACCGGGGCTCGAGCTACCTTTCGGGTAACCCTGGCCCCAGTAGGCTTCGACCCAGCTGGGCCCCTGCTGTTGCTGACCACTTCTTGAGGCGCCGTCGAGCAATGTGCCCTGCCTATTACCACTTAAGTTCGGCGATTCTTCGTGCTATGTCGGTAACCTTGGTTTTTCAGCGGCTACCCTCATTCCTGATTCGATCACGCAAAGAAACTCCAAACATAGACCTTTCCATTGTCCGTTGGGTAACTTTAAGCCTACTGATGAGGCCCATTGTAAGCGACGACGTTTCGGAGCCAGATGTCATCACTGGCAACACACACTGGTCATAGACTTTCGTCTTATGACACTGTGGTATGCTGGACGAGAAGAAGTATCTTCTCGTTCAGCTTCCCGCTCGCAAAGCTTCCCGAACGCTGCCCAGCCGAGATTATTTGTTAAACTTTATGCACTAGATCATAGTACAATGGCGGACTTAATGTCTTAGACAATAATATATATATATATATATATATATAATAAATTCCACAACTGTCACACAACGCCGTCTAATCCCAAGCTAAGCAGAGCTTGTGTTATGAGTACTAGACAACAGATAAACATACTTATATATTTCTAAATACATACATATTATAGATAAATTAAAGCCAGGATAATGATAGGATAGTGACCCAATAGGATAATGATATTAGTGTGATTTAAAGTACCATACCTTTAACCTTGCAAGCTGAGGTCCAGAGAAAGCAGTGCGTGGTCTCTTCTCATCAGGTACTGCGTTGTCTCCAGGAGGTTTCTTCGGCCTGCGCGTCCTTGGACCTGGTCGGAAACAAACTAAAATGGAGGACAAATTTCTTAGCTTCTAAGTCTAAACATAACATAAGATATGTTTTTGTATGAAAATATCTAGTCTATCAGGGAAATATGTTGAGCTGAGTTCTCGATTTGTTATAGCTACTAGTTTTGTGATAAGAATACCTAAGAGTTTTGGGGAAAACATTTAGGTAATACTACGCGTACTTCAAGGGACTGGAACAATTTGCCGGCTGCGGTCTTCCCGTCCGATTACAATTTAAGCGTCTTCAAGGCTAGAGTGAATAGGCTCTTAATAAACTAGTGCGCTTCACTATCAACGATTGCATCACTGCTTACCATCAGGTGAGATCGCAGTCAAGTACTAATTTATATCAGATAAAAAAAAAGAGACTGTGATTGAAAATATGGCTTGCTGTCGTTTGGGACACGTCATGTTCGGACACAGTGTTCCAATCCAAATTGACACTTTTTAATTTTAATTTTTTTTTTTGGTGACGATTCGGACATCGCTAAAAAAACTGTTTTGTAAAGTCAGATGAAAAAAATTTGGTTTTGTAGCGACATCTATGACGCCATATAAGAACTACGAAGAAAATTCGGAATTCTGCATCGCGCAATCAAAGTTCTCCGCGCGATTTGAACATATACGACAGCCCGGCATCAACTATCGGGCAGTCGCCCACCAGACTATAACACCCTGCCTGGTCGGAGGATCCTCCATTTTCAAAGGAGGTTTGCGGGACTTTACTCTCTGTACCTCCAAAGTTTGATAAATATTAATTTACACTGAGATTAGGTAGTATAAATTGATATTGATCAAACAAAACTTTTTCATCTGACTGTACAAAACAGTTTTTTTTTATCGGTGTCCGAATAATCACCAAAAAATATTAAAAATTGTGTTAAAAATGTGTCCGAACATGACGTGTCCCAAACGACAGTAAGCCATTGGGTTCTTATAACATTTTATATTGTATATAAAAAAAATTATTTGTGTAAGTATAAGTGGCTCACTACCAACATGTCTGCCATTTTTAATGGCGTGTAAATATACCTATATATATTTAGGTAAAAAAAAAACTGTATGATACGAACATTGAGCTTAAAAACCTAGCCCTTTTATGTTCTTCATCAGTATTTACATTTTAGGTACCTGTTATTTTATAAGGTTTCAAAATAATAATAAACCCTAAATTTTCAATCTATTGCAAAGTTGAAGCATGACCAAGTATTTCGTTTCAAAAATACAAAAACAAAAACATACACACAAGCATAAACAAACACAAACAGCAAAACACAGATTATATTACAACATCATGATACAGCAACAAAGAGCAAAACATAACAGCAATGGAGAAGCACAAACACAAAATAGAAACCATATAGCACAAACAAACAAACACAATAAAATTAATAGTAAAAACAAACTCACAAATAAAAAAAAATATAAAAGGACCTTGTGCACTACGAGATCACGACTAATTGCACAAAGTGCACAAACTTTGATCGCAAATTCGAAACTAGTTCAACGGTACTTCTTAAGAAAAATAATAATTTCATTAAGACTAAATGCGCGATGTGTAATAAGTAAAATTTACTTTTGTCATAGTGCCCAAGCTCCCTGGAGGTTAATTCAGTCAGATTAACAACGTAATAGAATTAGCACAAATGAAAATCACACGTTGCACAAATCCCTCGCTGGTATCCCCGAGACAAGCGGACGATGCAATATCTTAACCAATTCAGTTTCAAGCTCAAACGAGCGTCGAAGACCCAAGTGATAAAATTGGTCAAAATATTTCACCGACCGCCTGGCGGGCTGTGGTGATGATGATGAGGAAATGGCTGATGATTTGAAGGGTCTTCTTCTTCTCTGTAATGAAGATTAAGTGCCTAGAAATGGTTGTACAACTCAGATTAAGATTTTATTTTAAGAAAAAAAAGGTGCACAAATTTTTTTTTTCGATATGAAAACAGATTTAGTCAACGTTTTTTTAGTAATTTTGATTACTAGCTAATTTAAGAATTTCATCAAAGTCTTGAGATTTGTCTAAAAAGAATAGTCTAGCGGCATTGATATACTAAAATCCAAAAAAAATTTTTGTAAATCAATGTCTAGCGGTCAAATCTCAGGACTTTTGATTGGTTTCTATTATGTTTTTAAACCAATCATCACAGTAAATATCGATCAAGCTTACAGTAATCAATTTACGATATCATGAATTGGTGGTGCTTATTATGTTTTAAATAATAAATAATCTGAGTTGTATACAAAAAAAAATGTTACAAAAAGCTGTTAGTGACAATACAAAGATGTTGCATAAAAAACACGGTGGCACAAATTTTTACATACAAAGCATAATTTTAGCACAAACTTTTTAACATGCCATAAAAATATGTTAAAAGAAAGAACACTTCACAAGTAAAAAATACAAAAAAAAAAAACACAGAACCTCGTTTTACTTTGTAGTCATGTTTCAACTTTGCTTTTATTTATATAACCTACTTGCTGACTGACAAACGTTTTTTCTACCATATAAATAAATTGTACAAAGAAATATCCAGATTTAAAAATAGGGGGTAAGTGTGAGAGGGTGGGAAATACTTTATGACTTATTCCATTCTGACTAGCAAACATACGTAAACGTACATGTAAATACTAGTTTATATCAGAAAAAAAAATACATTTAAAAAAATCACAAAAATTGGTCAAGCCGTTTCAGAAGAGTTCATTAACAAACATTGACACGAGATTTATAAACAACATTACTTTTAGCGTATAATGCGAAACCTGAAGAATATAGTTAGTTTAGAATCAGTAACTGAATCGATTCCAAAATCCATTTTAATTCATGAATCCCCAAGCGACCACCGGTGGCCGCGCATCTATTGTCTTACTATTGTGTCTCTAATTGACGGTATCTGAAGGGTTAAAACCATGTTATATTTTTTCCAAAAAATTAGTTAAAAAGTTTACAAGTTCGACATCATCGACATTAACTACTCACGCCTGGTCATAGCGAGCATTAGGCACTAGAGCACCGCTGGGTGCGGGAGTAAAATTAAGCCTCAATCGCCCAGATGGCCCAGTGACCATGTATTTGTGCCGAAAACCAGGCAACATAACAAGCTTGTATCTTTATGATTTTTTATGATACAGTTATGAAATTTCGTACACACATAAATAATTATTTAACCCTTCAGATACCGTCAATTAGAGACACAATAGTAAGACAATAGATGCGCGGCCACCGGGTGTCGCTTGGGGATTCATGAATTAAATAAAAATAGATACGTGTTTCGATTTTCGCATGTACTAAAACTAAATGCTATATACAACGTATAACACAAATGCGCAAAACCTCAGACACCCCAAATGATTTTTTATTCAATTGACCTAAATCTGTGAGAAAAAAAGGTTTTATGTGCAGTTTTAGTTTGAATAAAATTCGTATCTGCATTGAAATAAGAACTTTTGTTATCTCGTGTATGAGGAAATTTGATTGGACCACAAGTCTACAAACATTTGTGTTTGTTTACCTATTTGGGCGGGTTTGGGCTCGTGATGGCTTGACCCATCAATAAATAGACAGGACAATATTTTTAATGATGATTTTTTTTAAATTTAACCTATATTAAAAAGTGGTTCAATTGATTCTGCTCGTTATTCTGATCAAACTACTTTCAGGTTTTGCGCATTTAACGTTACACGTTGTGTAGATTTCACATCTATTTCGTGGTTTTTAACTGACTAATAGATACATAACTTCTAAAACCTTGTAGATTGTTATTTCACTTCTACCCTGTAGATAACACGATTAATATCAAATCAACCGGTCAGTATCAACAATAACTATTTTCAACTTTACCCAAAAAAGTGAATAACCCCACGTATTCTCAATTTACGCGTAACCAATCAATTTAGTTCATTATTTAACTGCATCACGAGCTATTTTTTGTCAACATTTTTTTTGTCAACATTGCCCATTGTGATGACAAAAATAGACAGGTTTTTATACGAAATCTCCCTGAATTGGATTTTGTGACAATCCAATTAGAGTTTTGAGATAGTTATAATCGAATTTCGGTATCTATGATTGATCATACATTGGATCAAATATTGAGTAAAATAATTTGTGCCAATATTTGGTGTAATTCGATTTGATATGCCATTAGCAAGTAATGAAAGGCCAGGTTCAATCTAATCTAGTTCGTCTTTATACTTTTTTATATTCATTCATTTTAAATTTATAATAAGTGAATTTAAAATGTTTAATTTCAATTTATATATTTTAAATTTAATTTACATTTTTTCATTAAGTACCTACTCTTTTTCTCTTATCATGATTTAAAAGAGTGTCCATGGAGTTTCTTGCACGTTCTTCTCCATAGAGATCTACGCTTTGGAACGTGCAATTTAGCTTCACTTTTCTTGAACTGACCGAGATTTTGACAGTTCAAAAGTGACTGTAATTATATATTTATTTTAAATAAAAGTTTTTGATTTGATTTCAATAAATGATGCATAATGAACTAAACGCACTATAGACTGTTATTAATTTTAGAGAAGTAATTGGATGATTTCCCACATTAAAAAATAAAATGTTGCTCTTATTTTTTTATTGCACAACTAACACACAACGCCATCTAGTCCCAAGATAAGCAGAGCTTGTGTTATGAGTCTAGACAACTGATAAACATACTTATATATTTCTAAATACATATATATTATAGATAAATTACACCCAGACACAGAACAAAAATGATCATGCTCATCACACAAATAGTCCTGGGTGGGAATCGAACACACGACCTCTGGCATAGCAGTCAGGACCACTAACCACTAGACCAACAGGCCAGTCTTTTTTATTGTCATATAGACATCTTTTTTTACCCGGTTCTTATTAACTTGGTATCCATTTACGGCAAGTTGACAACCTGTTTTTTTAGAATAAAGCTATCAATTTTATTACGAGTTCGGAATTTATTTTCAACTAATAATATGAAATGTTGAGAAAAACTGCTGTTATTGGAATTGATACGAATTTGATTATTGGTTTTTGAATTATAATAATAATACATAGTGTCGTCGTGTAAGCCAATTGCTTAATAGCCAAGAGCCTCGACCAACACCTTAAGGTCATCATGACTCACATTTTCAGTGTTTTTCATACAACCGCTCATAACTGATTATGACGTTATTATACATTTTTCATTAGATATTTTGGAAACACAGTATCTTGTGGATATTATCTAGGTTTCTAAAGAAACCAATTTCTAAATTTGTGTAAAACTAATCCAGTAAAATCCTCTGAAAATCTCCTATTTTGTATGAACTTTGACACTTCATAATTTGCCTAAAAATTAAAAAAGTCAAAAAAGTTATCCTCTAGACCTTGCAAATTTTATTAAGATTCTAAATGACGACAACTTTTTCCAAAAACTTTTAAGGGTTTAAAAAAAACAGCTATTTCCTGGAGCAAGTTTTGTGAAATTATCGAGTAAATCTCAGAATTACCGTATACTAACAGAGTTTACAAAGAAAGAAAGAAAGAAAGAAAGAAAACCGTTTATTCGAACCTCACACATATTAAAAATATTAATTAAAAAATAGGTACAATAAACATAGAAGAATTTGTGCAAGGTCAGAAAGGCACCTAACTCAGCATATGCTGCGATATCTATAAAAATAAATAACGCAGCGCTGGTATTCTGTTAGGGCCCGCGGTGATGCCACGGTCATACTTACGGAGACTAAATAAAATATATATTAGGTATAGTAGTAAACTATATGTAGGTAGGTATCGGAACAAAATAATAAAAAATACGAAAAAAAACATAGGAAAAATAATAATAATTAATACATAACATTGGTAAAAAGCGTGAATTTATGTTAATAAGTGTCATGTGTTATAGTTATATTATAGAGAGAATGTTTACAGGCGTTATCTCTCTTTTTTTGCGATGCCTTTTCGTCAAACATCATGTTGGATTGCTTTAAATAAGTTATAGTATTGTTGTTAAAAGTAACAAGCTTTTAAACCATTTTCGATGTTTACGACAAGCGAGTGGAGAAGGGCCCTCTTAAGAGGCTCGTGTTAGGAGCCAGGATTAGGAGGCTTGATTCAGAAAGCGATACTCCTGGACACGGCTCGTATAGTCAGGAGGTTCCTTTCTCTGGAGCCCTGACCGGCCGGTAGCTTAGACCCTGTTTCCGATACCGGTGGGACACTTTTTTTTTTCTGACAAAATATGTTTCTTTCCTGGATTTTTTATTGGAGATACTAAAGTATACAAGAGTAGGTTTTTTCCAGGGATTTAAAGCAGAATCTTATGCCATGGGTTTTTCTTTAGAATTTTATATTGAAACTTAGACAACTTAAAGCTTAAATAACCTCCTCAAATGCCTATCAATCTACTTGTTACCTGGATTGACCCTCAGGGTTATAATGACCAGAAATAAAATAAAATAATTACAAAAGAAAATGGTCTCCTCAAAGTTCGGACTAAATTTAGAAACAGATGACACTGTATAAAATAGTGATACGTACTTAATTAATAAAATAAAATAAATAATTATGAAAAATAAATGGAATTATCTCACGTGGTCCCCGTGAGCGCGTCCCGTACTTACTTCGTCCTGAAACAAGAGATTAAATAACATTAATACATTGGCATATTTAAATACAAGCAGATATGTATTAGAAGAATCGGTGGCAATGGCCAGGGCACATTGCTCGCAGAACAGATGGCCGTTGGGGCCGAAAGGTTCTGGAGTGGCGGCCGCGTACCGGAAGGCCTCCTACAAAGTGGACCAGTGATTTGGTGAAGGTTGCGGGAATCCGATGGATGCGGGACGCACAGGATCGTTCATTGTGGCGACACTTGGGGGAGGCTTATGTTCAACAGTGGACGTCTATCGGCTGAAATGATGATGATGAGATATGTATTCAAATCATAAAAAAACACCATTTCATAGATACATTATCATGTCGCTAGCCTTCTCCCAACTATTTTCCAGTCTAACCGGATGCGGCTGACAATGTTACCGTAAAATTGTAAATAACGTTAGGTTATAAACTATCTCGCGAGATTATAAACTTTCGAGAGATTGTGACGATGGCCTATGCTGGCCAACAATGGTCTATGCTGGGCAGCAATGGTCTATACTGGGCAACAATGGCCCATGCTGGCTAACGATGGCCTATACTGGCCGACGATCGCCCTTTCTAGAAACATTACAAAGTGCACTCTTGGCCGATAATGGTCGACAGGAGCTCATGATGGATGATAATAGCTTCATCTAGTTGAAAACAAAATTGACGTGTAAAAGTGTTTTTTTTTTTAAACCTATTTGCAAAATAAATAACAATTATCATTTATAACAAACCTTCTCAAGTATAAACTTCTTGAGAATTAAGTTTTACTATTCCAATAAAACGTAATTTCGTAAAATAACCGTCTTTACCGCCTAAGCTCAACCCTATCAGAAGACTGAAAAAAAAAATGGCTTTTATACTTCAATAAATGGCAAATTAAAGTCAATAATCAAGTTTTATAATTATTATTATACAAGCTAAGCTTTAGTGCCAATCAGGCGATCTTTATAATAAATTAATATGCGTCAAGGGGCAAAATACTTGGCTTTGAAACCGTCTATTGTAAATAAGTCCTCATAATGGCGCCACTGTCTTCGCGAAATGTCAAAATTCCCATGCATTTTTTGTAGTTCCAAATTTTGCCGCTACCAAGTTGTTTCGGTCGGTGTAACCGACTGATTAAGTATGCAATGACGTCACGGACCACCCATGCGGCCTGATAATTAAGACATCCAGTATTATTGTACCATGTCTGTTTATTTTTATAAAGTTTTTTACGTTTTTTTATGTGTTTTATTAGGAAGGAAACATGGGCTTTTTGGTAACTTCACGGGTTTCTCTTAAAATGATAGGCAGGATAAGATTTGAATGAGTTTATTTCGGTCTGTAATGGTTTTAGATAGGCCCGCGTTCGACCACTATCTCATGTGATGTCCTGAGGTGGGATATTCATTCCAATGACTTTTCCCACTCTGTGAGGGCGTATCAGACTTTTACTGACTAAAAACCACACCTATATCCTTCAGTTGCCCTTTGCGTTCCAGGATCACGGTTTCCCATTCAGAAATTCCCCATGGATCTAACTGGTATGCCTCTCTCAGGCACGCGTGAAACAGTAGGTGCTGTAGACGACTTGGGCTCGGTCCAGCCCCCCTAACCAAGTTGCTAATCTGCAATAGTTAACGCTAGTAGAAAGCTTCAAGGGAACGACGCGACGTCGCCTCAACGCTCAGTCACGTGGTCAGAACAAAAGAATTGGCGGCAAGGTCAACTCGAAGCGTTCGACGCAAGCTAAACGCTTGTAATTTGGCTAGGGGGGCTGATGGTTACCGGACGGCTTTTCTGGTATCTAAAGGATGGTCGGACGGTGAGGTACCCATAGCTCGTCGTCTGTAACTACGGGAATCGGGGATGCCT
The DNA here is from genome assembly GCA_949319445.1 of Mythimna lalbum. NCBI lineage: Eukaryota > Metazoa > Arthropoda > Insecta > Lepidoptera > Noctuidae > Mythimna > Mythimna lalbum. The sequence goes on from OX439372.1 coordinate 10,184,593, forward strand.
CGTCGTTTATATCCCGTACATCAAAGAACTGCAACAAATTGCCTGCAGCAGTCTTACCCTCCGATTATGATTTAGATGTCTTCAAGGCCAGAGTGAATAGGCTCTTAATAAACTAGTGCGCTTCACCATCAACGATTGCATCACTGCTTACCATCAGGTGGGATTGCAGCCTAGTTTATGTCATTAAAAAAGATCTTTATCGCCACATATTCATCATCAGCCTTTTTAATGTAACCACTACTGGGACTCAGGCCTCCTCTAGGAAAGGGAATGTGCCGTAATCCACCAAGCGAGCTCAGTGCGGGTTGGTGAATGTCACATGTCTTCGAATTTTTGGTTCTAGGACATGCCGGTTTCCTCACGATGTTTTCTTTCACCGTTTTGAGAGCAGTGGTGATGAAATAAATTACACAAAGTAATGCGCTTGGCTGGGTTCGAACCCTACCTACAACTCGTAAGTCGGGGCCGTTACCACTCGGCCGCCACTGCGTTCTTTTTCGCCACATATTATTGTCCTGTTTAATCAGACCCAAAGTCTCGATTAATCTCAAACTTCACTAGCTCCTTTACCACAAGCTACAAGGTCCAAAATCCCTTGCTAATTAAAATTGAGTTGTTTATCAGTAAAATACAGTAAGCAGTCATGTATTGGTTCAAATGTCTTCATTAGGAATCGTCGTTGGTGGCAACTTATTTTAGACTCAGTAGGGGTCCCACAAATTGGGTTCAGTACGTTTGTTTTTTAGTTTTTGTTTTTAAAGAATGACTGATCTGCTAAGTTTTTGACGTTAATTGTGAAAGTAATCTATATCCTACTAGTATCATAAATGCGAAAGTTTGTATGTATAGATGGATGTATGAATGGATGTATGTATGGATGTATGGATGGATGTATGGATAGATGTATGGATGGATGTATGGATGGATGTATAGATGGATGTATGGATGGATGTATGGATGGATGTATGGATGGATGTATGGATAGATGTATGGATGGATGTATGGATGGATGTATGGATGGATGTACGGATGGATGTATGGGTGGATGTATGGATGGATGTATGGATGGATGTATGGATGGATGTATGGATGGATGTATGGATGGATGTATGGATGGATGTATGGATGGATGTATGGATGGATGTATGGATGGATGTATGGATGTTTGTTACTCTTTCACGCAAAAACTACAGAACGGATCTCTATGAAACTTGGTACACGAGTAGACCATATCCCAGAATAACATATAGGATACTTTTTATCCTGGGATTATGTACGCGGGTGAAGCCGAGAGCAAAAGCTAGTACACTAATATATCTGTAGAAGTTTTGACCGCGCGCACATCACGTAAAAAGTATGAAATCGATGTAGAAGATAACTTTTATATAATAAAATTGTGTGTAACTTTTTTTTATTGTTTACTAGCTTTTACCCGCGGCTTCGCCCGCGTTTATTAATGTACTTTACTCTTTCTCCCCGAGAAAAGAAAAGATGGATGGATTGTGTGAGAACTGATATGAAAGAAAAGGGAGTTAGTGATAGCGTGACGAGTGACAGGACAGAATGGAAGAAAAAAATGTGTTGCGCCGACCCCAAATAAAACGGGACAAGGGCAGGAAGATGATGATGATGATAACACTTTCTTCCCCCCCTTTTCTCTTTTTCCCCTTTTCTCAGTTAAAAAAAAATAGCCTTTGTCCGTCTCCAGGGTCCCAACTATCTCTGTACCAAAATTCAGCAAAATTTAAATTAATCAAAATCGGTTTTGCCATTTAGACGTGAAGACGTAACAAACAAACAAACACACTCACTTTCGCTTTTATAATATTAGCAAGGATAGGTTCGCGCTTGGTCGCTATCTCACCTGATGAAAAGCGACGATGCGGTCGACGATGGAACGCGCTTACCTAGAAGAAACCTATTCACTCTCGACTTAAAGATTCCCAGGTTGTAGCTACGAGTATCAGGAAACACAGACTCCGGCAAGGAATTCTACTCCTTAGCTGTACGCACAATTTCGCACAATTATTTCTGAGCCTTATTTAAAAACTAGCTGATCCAGCAAACTTCATACCGCCTGTCAGTCAATGAATGTAGTATATCTTTCGATATAGTCAACCAATTGCGATGAAACAAAGCCTAAGACAATATTATAGTTGCTAATCTGCAATAGTTAACGCTAGTAGAAAGTTTCAAATGTACGGGAATGACGTCATCTCAACGCTCGGTTACGTGGTTCATCATCATCATCATTTCAGCCGATACACGTCCACTGCTAGACATAGGCCTCCCCCAAGCGTCGCCACAACGAACGTTCCTGCGCGTCTCGCATCCATCGGCTTCCCGCAACCTTCACAAGGTCATCAGACCACCTTGTTGGAGGCCTTCCAACGTTGCGTCTTCCGGTACGCACGACATATCGTTACGTGGTTAGAACAAAAGAATTTGACGAAAGCTTGCGTCAAAGCGTTCGACGCAAGCGAAACAGTTGTAACTTGTCTATAGAGGGGCAGGTTACAAATAATTTTCACCCACCACCACGGGCCACGGTGAATTTGTGAAAGAGAAACTGTGGTCCTAGAACGCAAAAGGCAACTGAAGGACACAGGTGGGTTCTTAGTCAGTAAAAGTCTGACATCTCCCTCTGATTTTATACCACAAAAAAGTATAGTTAGAAGTCAATGATATTGGATAGCTGTCGCTGCTGCGCGGAATACATTTTTGGTTGATTTGTGAATGTACCTACTATCTATATAATATGTCTGTTTATTAAAACGTCATTCCATCATCTGCCTTTTTTAATATTCGCACTGCTGAGACTCAGGCCTCACTAGGAGAGGAAATGGGCCGTAATCCACCACGCGTGTCTTCGAATTTTTGGTTCTAGGACATACCGGTTTCCTCACGATGTTTTCCTTCACCGTTTTGAGAGCAATTGTAATGAAATAAATTACACAAAGTAATGCGCCTGGCTGGGTTTGAACCCGCGACCTACAACTCGTAAATCGGAGCCATTACCACTCGGCCACCAGTGCTCTCACGTAAAATGTCATTATTAGAAGTGAAATTTTATTAGACGTAACGATTGTCCAAAAGGAAATCTTAGTCATATTTGGAAAGTGTTTTTTTTTCGAAAATGTATTTAAAAATATGTGTCCAATTTTTTTTATTCAGTCCGTAACGATGTCGATAAAATTATGGACAATTATGTCACCATAAAAACCGATATGCTTCCGTATCGAATCAATCGACCCAGATCTCTCTGCCTTTTCAAAAAAGGTAAACTTCGGTAAACTGAACCTATCATTAAGGTTGATGGTCAGTCCTACTGGTCAAATTTATGATTATACAGGATTATTTGTAAAACACTGTGTTTGGGAACATGCATGTTCATTCTAAATACGCTCACCGAAATTTAAGTTCAAAAAATTGTTATTAGTTCACATTGCCTAACTAGATGGCGTTGACATCGATTTAGAAGTCGATGTTAAGATTCTCCGCCATTTAGTTAGGGTCCTGTCGATAAAGATCAATATGTGTGAATAAAATTAGATCAGTTTTCGGTTGTTTCAATTTCAACCTTACTTCGATTTTATCTACCAAGTTCAAATAGTACTTGTGGACCATCCGCCGCGTCCGGTACTCAACATTGGTCCTACGAACCGGATAAATAACCGTTTTTTGAGTTCGCGCGCGGCCCGGTCCGCTTGCCCGTGTACTCGCAGTGGATCGCTGCAGAAAGAGTACTCGGTCCCCCGCATCGGCAGCGGCAGCTCTGTCCAGTGTTGTGGACGAGCTCGGCAGCAGCGGCAGGAGAGTGGTGACCAGAGGGCGCCACTTGCAGATCCAGATCAAACGGAAGGTGATCGTATACGACACCCCCGCAGTTCAACGTGTCGTCACAAGGAGGACGTCACACCCCCAGTTCAACGTGACATTAGAAGACTGACGTCGCATCCAAAGGTTCAACGTGTCGCCACCAGGGAGCGCCAGAAACATCGTGTCACAGTATATCGTGTTGTGAGTAAAGTGCAAATTGTGAGTACATTTTAATTCATAGACAAAGGAAGTTAAACAATTTTGAACTTTATTTCTGTTAAGAGTTTAACTTAGAAATTTTTGAAGAATTTTGGACTTATAGAATTTTAAGTAAATTTTAAGACTTTCGAATATTAGAATATTTCCGCTTAGATTTGTTTTGTGTGCATGTTAGTTAAGGACTTAGAATAGTTTCTAAAAAAACGACGGAACGGGGAACCTATGCCCGATTACCGACAGGATATTATTTTTATTTAAAAACACTTGTAAAATTTTGCGCAACTTTTTAGGACATAGAATAGTTTACTCAATACTGGACTTGTATTTATTTCAAGCAGGTTTGCTTACACAACAAACATAGTTTTGAAATATTTGTTTGTTTAGTTATATTTGAAGTTTCAAATTAATATTTACACTTAAATTGGATTTATTTAAATTGTTTTCTGGTTAGGAATTGTGTCAAAGATGGAGGGTTTAATGAACGTACTAAAGGGTTTTCAAAATGTTATTACTAAAGGATTAGCAAACTTCAAAAAGAGTCCTAAAGAACGATTAACGATCGAATACATTGAGACAAGACAAGAGTTGTTAGAAAAAGATTGGGATTCGTTTAAAGAAACCAAAATGAAAATTTATCAAAACATTAAATTAGACGATAGTATAGATGAAAAGGTTGTTGACATTTATGATGCAACCGAAGACACTTATATAATGTATAAAAGTTTGTTAAAAACAACACTTAATAAAATTAGGCCAAGGGAACCAGTACAGCCCAGTGATCATTCTTCTAACAGTTCATTTAAATCAGCTTGTTCATTCGTTAAATTACCAAAGATCACCATTCCAATGTTCTCAGGAAAATATGGAGAATGGACAACGTTTCGTGATCTGTTTATATCACTAGTCCATAAAAATGATTCATTAGATAACGTACAAAAGCTACACTATTTAAAAAGTCATCTTTCGGGTGAAGCTGATCAATTAATACGGAATACACCAATAACCGATGCAAATTATAGTCAATGCTGGGATTTATTAGACAAGCGGTATAGCAACAAAAGATATCTCGCCAATTGCATATTAAAAAGGTTATTTGGGATAAAACGTATGCAAACTGAGTCAGCAACGGCATTAAAAGAACTCTTAGATACCACCAGTGATTGTTTAAATGCATTGTCAAATTTAGGCATAAATGTGAGTACGTGGGATGTTATCATTATACACATCGTGACGTTTAAATTAGATGTTGAAACGCGTAAACAATGGGAAATAAGCGTTAGCGGTAGCATTTCCAATGATTTTCCTACCATTGATCAATTCAAATTATTCTTGGAACAACGTTTCCGCGCATTTGAGTGCATAGAACCAAAAAAGGGTTCATTTCACCAGGTCAGCAATAACAGTTCAAACCATACGCCTAAGACAATGCTTGCCACAAACTCATCATCACACATGAAATGCGAATTCTGTTCTGAAGCCCACAAACTTTGTTTTTGTAAAAGGTTTGCAAAACAGTCGCTTGATGCTAGACGTGAATTTGTTCGTAAAAATAGAATATGCTTTAACTGCTTAGGTAGCAACCACACAGTTACAAGCTGTAAAAAGGACACTAGTTGTAAAGTTTGCCAAAAGCGCCACCATTCACTGTTACATATTAACCAAGACCAAAACCCAGAAGCAATGCCAGCTGCTGATAGTGTTAGTCCTTCGACTAGTGCTAATCAGATAGTCGCTTGCTTGTCAACAGGGAAGGTACCCAAACCCAGACAAGTTTTATTAGCCACTGCGCTAATAAAAGCCGAGTCAAACACGGGTGGATACCAAACAGTACGAGCCTTACTCGACCAAGGTTCGCAGGCTTGTTTCGTTACAGAAGCAGCAGTTCAACTTCTCAACCTGAAAAAGATTCCAGTTAAAGGGTGTGTTTTAGGGTTAGGAGACAATAGGTCAACCATGACAAAATATATGGTACAAATAACGATAAAGTCTCGCGTCGAATTTAGTTTTAAGATTACGTTTAATGCTTACGTTTTAAGCAAGATCACCTCTTACTTACCAGAGCGAAGCTTAAACACAGATGCTTTTGACTGGTTAAAGGTCAACAATCTATGTTTAGCAGATCCAGAATTCAACACACCCAACAAAATCGACATTCTGTTGGGTGCTGATGTTTATAGCTGTATTATTAAAGAAGGTTTAGTTAAGAGTCCTTCTGGTACTCTCATAGCACAGAGTACTAGACTAGGTTGGGTCCTGTCAGGTGCAGTGGGCCCTGAAAGTAAAGGTACAAATAAAATTAGCGTAATGCATGGCATGGTGCACGTAGATGATATTTTAAAGAAATTTTGGGAAATTGAAGAGCATATTAGTACTAAAAAGATATTTACACCAGAGGAGAAGAAATGCGAAGAGCTTTATAGTGAGACTACTAAGAGAGATAGCGATGGTAGATATATAGTCAGGTTACCTTTTCGAGACGAAGATCCTCCTTGCAAGTCTGGAAATTCACGTGGCATAGCTAAATCAAGATTTCTAGCACTAGAGAGAAGATTAGCAAAGAACGAAGAGTTAAAAGAAAAATACACAGAAGTAATAAATGAATATTTACAGTTAGGTCATATGAGGCACGTGAAGAAAGATGATAGCAAAAAGGAAGAAGCAGTGTATTTACCACATCACGCAGTCATTAGGGAAGACAAGACCACAACTAAAGTGCGTGTTGTTTTCAACGCCTCTGAAAGGAACAACAAAGGAGTATCACTAAATGACACGCTCATGGTTGGTCCAACACTGCAGGCTGATTTACGGCACACGATTTTAAAATGGAGAGTACATGCTATAGGACTTGTAGCGGACATAATTAAAATGTATCGCCAAGTGAAGGTAGCAGAAGAAGATGCTATGTTCCAAAGAATACTGTGGCGTGACAGCCCGGACAAAGAGATACAAGATTACGAGCTTATGACTGTGACTTTTGGAACAGCTTCCGCACCGTACCAAGCAGTCAAAACTTTACGTCAGATCGCTGTTGATGAAGGTGAACAGTACCCGCTAGCTGCAGATAAGGTTTTAAATTGCTTCTACATGGACGATTTAATGACAGGATGCAACAGTGTAGAAGAAGGTATTGAAATATATAAGGAAATGATAGCATTATTAGGGAAAGGTGGATTTATATTACAAAAATGGAATACTAATAGTCAAGAAATACTTAAGAGAATAAAAACAATTGAAAACAAGGTAGTTAAAGTACAACCAGATAAAACAAGAACAAATAGAAACAAGGACAAAATAATAGAACAAATAGAAACACAGAACAATGAATTAGAGAAGATAGATCAAAAAGAAGAGAAAGGGTTAGAAATCAAATTAGATAGTACAATAAAAATTTTGGGACTTACCTGGAACCGCAACGAAGATACCTTCCAGTACTCGGTGAAACTTTCGCCTCTGACGACTGCACCTGTAACTAAAAGGACAATTATTTCGGACATAGCCCGATTGTTCGACCCACTAGGTTGGTTAGCTCCTAGTGTGGTTTTAGCAAAAACATTCATCCAAAAATTATGGCTTGCAGGTGTTAGTTGGGATGAAGAACTGAACATGGAGTTAATAAACGAATGGAGTTCTTACCGTAAAGAGTTGTCACTACTTAGCAAAGTTCGGATACCTCGTTGGCTTGGAACTAAGTCGCACGATGATCTTGAGCTGCATGGCTTCAGTGACGCCTCCAAAACCGCGTACTCAGCCGTGATTTACTTGCGGCTAGTAGATGTTGTAGGTAATGTTCATATTTCGTTGTTGGTTGCAAAAACTAGAGTAGCCCCCGTCAAGCAAATTAGTATACCTCGCTTAGAGTTGTGTGGAGCAGTTCTCCTGTCAAATCTCCTAATAGAAATAGCAGATGTCATGAATATTTCTAGGGATAAAATCAAGGCCTGGACAGACTCCACTGTCGTGTTGGCTTGGCTTAACAGCCATCCAAGCAGATGGAAGACGTTTGTGGCGAATCGCACCTCGGAAATATTGACCATGATGAAGGCATCTCAGTGGTTTCATGTGAAAACCAAGGACAATCCAGCAGACTGCGCCTCACGAGGTATCTTACCTAGTGCATTGATAGATAATCATTTATGGTTTTCCGGACCATCATTTCTAACTGAGAAAACAATAGTTTATAAAAGGCCAAATGATTTGAATATCGACTTAGAGCAAACAACAAAAACACATATTGCTGTAGTGCCAGAGCTTTCAATGTTCAAGCGGTACTCGTCATTACAAAAATTAGTTAGGGTAATTGCATATTGCAGACGGTTTTTAAGGAATAACACTTTTAAACATAGTTATTTACAAAAGTTAGAACTAGAAGCAGCGTTAGAATGTTGTATAAGACAAACACAAAAGGATATATTTACAGTAGAATATTTACAATTACAGGACAAAGGTTATTTACAATTAAAATCTAGTAAGCTCAACTCACTTTGTCCATATCTGGACGACAGAGGCCTTATAAGAGTTCGAGGTAGACTTGAGAAAGCTCCTTTGAGTGAAGACATAAAGCATCCGATAGTATTACCAAACTCCTGTCATCTGACAAACCTTATAGTGGCAGATGCCCACTTAAAAACTCTGCACGGAGGTCCGCAGCTAATGTCAAATTATTTAAGAACAGCTTACTGGGTCATAGGAGTCAGGAACCTAGTCAAACACCATGTACGAAAATGTGTAACATGCGCTAAACATCGCGCTTGCATCAAGAACCAAATGATGGGTTCGCTTCCAACGGTTAGGTGTTCTCCAGCGCGACCGTTTCTACACAGCGGTGTTGATTATGCTGGCCCTATTAATATTAGAACAACGAAAGGTCGTGGGCACCGTTCGTACAAGGGCTACATATGTTTGTTTGTGTGTATGTCCACCCGTGCAATACATTTAGAAGTCGTCAGTGACATGAGCACACAAGCTTTTTTAGCCGCCTTCAGGCGTTTTGTGTCTAGGCGAGGTCATTGCGCAAAAATATGGAGCGACAATGGCACTACATTTGTAGGTGCCTCCCGAGAATTGCAACATTTGGCATCCATTCAGGCAGCAATAGCAGAACAACTCGAGGCCAATGGTACTGAGTGGCACTTCATTCCCCCACATAGCCCTAATTTCGGTGGACTTTGGGAAGCAGGTGTGAAGTCCACAAAGTTTCACCTCAAACGGGTCATTGGTGATGCTACTTTGACGTATGAGGAAATGAGCACACTCCTCTACCAAGTAGAAGCTTGTTTAAATTCACGTCCTATGAGCGTCATTAATGTTACTGATCCTGGTGAATTGATACCGTTAACTCCTGGACATTTTCTAATTGGAGAACCAATAGTAAATGTACCAGATAATAAATATGAAAGTAGTAATGTTAGTTATTTGTCACGGTGGCAATTTATTCAACGAATGCTGCAATCATTTTGGAAACGCTGGTCCCAGGAATATTTGTCTAATCTCATGAACTGGTACAAATGGTCTTATAAAATTCCTGAGCCAAATATTGGAGACATTGTGTTGGTGAAGGAAGACGATTTGCCGCCAAGTCGTTGGATGTTAGGTCGCGTAGTAGAGAAGCATCCCGGTGCCGATAACATCACCCGTGTAGTCACATTACGCACTAAATCCTCTACTATTAAGAGGCCAACCTCCAAACTTTGTATTTTACCAGTGGCAGATCACTGAATCAAAGTATGTTTGTAATGTCATATTGTTATTTTAGAATAAGTTCCGAATGTTATAAGTTTAGTTTATGTTTTTTAGATATTAAGATTTATTGTACTACAATTTCTTAATTTAAGACTAGATCAAACCTGAGATCAAATGTATGTCAGATTCAGGATTTATTTCAAGAAGGACATTTCTTCAGTAACGTCCTTGGTGGGCGGTATGTTTGGGAACATGCATGTTCATTCTAAATACGCTCACCGAAATTTAAGTTCAAAAAATTGTTATTAGTTCACATTGCCTAACTAGATGGCGTTGACATCGATTTAGAAGTCGATGTTAAGATTCTCCGCCATTTAGTTAGGGTCCTGTCGATAAAGATCAATATGTGTGAATAAAATTAGATCAGTTTTCGGTTGTTTCAATTTCAACCTTACTTCGATTTTATCTACCAAGTTCAAATAGTACTTGTGGACCATCCGCCGCGTCCGGTACTCAACACACTGGCAACCTCTCAGGATTATGTACTAACATCATAAACAACAACTTTTGTTCTATGCCTTTAAAAAAAATATCATATTTTAGTTCATCAGATTTTCTTTAAAAAATAAAAATATTTAAATTGAACGTTCTAAATGTTGCGAAGTATATGCTGGCGTATCAATTTTCTTGAATGCTTGCTAGGTGGGTGTGATGATAATTTTTCGGCAGCCTGCTTACTATTATTACGAGAACAGTGCACGGGAGCCGTAAGTAGATACAGCAAAATACAGAGTTGAAATGTGTTAGATAGAACACTCCGAAAGAACAGCGCATTTACTATTTGGCTCGACAATTTGCTGATAACCATCATTATAAATATTGCTGGACATCCTATGGAAAAGTGCTACTGAGGAAAACAGATGGAGAGCGGCACGTCACTATAAAAAGTGAAGCAGACCTGGATAGCCTACGCCGTAAGGATTGACTAACAACTTTACATATACAGCAACTATGTTTAAAAATTGTTTCTTGTTTGTCATATTCCGTTTTGTTTCTATGTTATACTCAAAACATTTTAAAAATTTACTCTACACATCCACAAAATCTTAGATCCACTCACCACTACACAAAAATAAATCATTCACACACACAAACACTTAATATCTCTTATAATAATCATAACACACATCGCATGTTAAGGGTGCTAAGTGCTGTTTCAACAGGTTTATATAAACTCCTCGCTCAATCAGTAGTCTCATTCAATATCATTATAATTAAGATTCACAGACCTTGATCAAATTTCTCTTGAAATTGATAACATTGCAGTCGCAGATTCTAAAATACGTAGACCTGATGAAAATTTTACAGTTTTCCGCGATCAAGGTCTTCGAATAGTTCATATAAATATCAGGAGCTTAAAAAAGAACATCGATCAATTTCTAGTTACGCTATCTGTTACAAAGATTGACTTTGATGTTATAATTCTCACGGAGTGCTGGTTACAAGTGTCGGGACAGCTTCCTATTCTGCAGGGTTATACATCATTTTCTACTAAGAATAACCCCATAAAAAATGATGGTGTAGTAATATATGCCAAAAATACATTAAATTGCACCACCCATGAACCACTGATCCTAGATGCCAACTGTTTGGTAACTAGTTTTAATAATACTACTATTATTGCAGTGTACCGATCTCCTTCCTACTTGAATCCTAATAACTTCTACTCTAGTCTAAGCGAAATAGTTACTTCTCATAAATCCTACGATAATATAATTTTAATTGGTGACATTAATATTGATATAAAGCCTGGTAATAATGATCGGCATGCAAACGACTACCTAAATTGTACAGCTACGCTTGGTTTACTTCCCGCTCATACAATCCCAACCAGAATGGATAATTGTCTTGACCATGTCATGCTAAAAACTAAATCACAGGCAAATGTTATCGTACTAGACACGCACGTTACAGACCATCTCCCAGTCGCCCTGTTTTTAAACACAAAAATACATGTCCCAAATCCATCTAAGAGGACATCGACTAAAACTGACTATGTGTCCATAAAAAATGAAATTGATAATTACGATTTTAACTCTGTACTTGAGACCTTAGATCCTAACTTAGCAACGGATATCTTCATTGATAATATTCAATCAGTTTTAGCTAAATACACTAAGATAGTGCTAACTCCAAATAGAAAAACTGTCATTAAACCATGGTTGACTCCTGGCCTACTTCGCTGTTTAAGGAACCGTGATAAAATGCATCGGCGACTTAAAACATCCCCCGATAATGTCACGTTAAAAATATCATACAGACGATACCGCAATTTTTGCAATTCCCTAATTAAGAAATTAAAACGATCATATGAAAAAGCTGAACTTCAAAAGGCAAAAAATAATCCAAAAGCTACGTGGAAAATAATTAAATCAATCACAAATAATAATCAACAAAGGCAATCATGTAACGCTCTATTAAAATCTGTTAACATAGTTTCTTCTTTAAATAACATTAATAACTTTTTCGTCAATATAGGTAAGAACCTAGCGTCAAAATTTAATTCTAAAAGCCAACCCTGTTACTCTTTTAATTCTCCTTCCCCGTTAAACTCCCTCAGCATTTGCACTGTAAACGAAACAGAGGTGGTAAGAATTATCCGAAACTTACGGAGTGACTGCGCAACCGGATGGGACAACATCTCGTCTAAAATAATTAGACAATCTTGTCTCGCCTTAGCTCCCATTATCACGCATATCTGCAATTGTTCAATTACTTCCGGCACATTTCCCAGGGCTTTTAAGCGTGCAATAGTCCATCCGGTTTACAAGGCTGGGGCTAAAGACGATGTGTCCAATTATCGCCCCATCTCGGTTCTTACCGCCTTGTCTAAAATTTTAGAAAGAATTCTCAATTCTAGCCTCACTAAATTCTTATCTAAAAATAAACTAATAGCATGCAACCAATACGGTTTTCGCACAGGTATATCCACAGAGGACGCCGTAACTGACTTTACTAATACACTAGTCAGTAAACTTGACAATCGGCTCAGATGCTATGGCGTCTTCTTGGATCTGACTAAAGCGTTTGATACCGTTTCTATCCCCAGACTTGTGGCCAAAATGGAACATATGGGAATACGTGGAATAGCCCTAGATATATTCAAAGATTATCTTAGAGGTCGTAGCCAATGTGTAAAAATTTACTCCGAAACCAGTGATGAAGAATGTATAAGCTACGGCATTCCACAAGGGAGTATTTTGGGCCCCACCCTCTTCCAAATATATATTAATGACCTCTGCCAATTATATCTCCATCACTGCGATATTTTTACCTACGCAGACGATACGGTGCTTTTAATATATGAGGAAGACTGGATTACAGCGAAAACAAATGCCGAACGTTCCCTGAAGATCATTATGGACTGGCTTTCACTCAACCTTCTGACACTCAACATCTCCAAAACCAAAGTTATCCAGTTTCTACCTCCAAACTCACCTAAGCCCCCCACACATTCCAATAGAATCATAGCTCATGTATGTCAAAGTAGCTCGCAATGTAACTGCATTCCTCTCACTATGACCTCTAATATAAAATATCTAGGTGTTCATATTGACGAAAGATTGGACTGGCGAGTGCACACTGATACCATATGCACTAGGCTCCGAAAGCTTATCTACCTATTTAAAGAGCTTAGACACTCGGCGGACATGGAAACATCAACCCTTGTCTATCGCTCTCTCTGCGAGTCGGTGATCTCCTATTGTATCTCGGTTTGGGGAGGAACCCTTAAAACCGTGATGATCAGGGTAGAACGTGCCCAACGCGCCGTCCTTAAAGTTATGCACTTTAAAAAACGTGACTACCCAACCACCCAGCTATATAAGGATGCAAAAGTACTAACAGTGAGACAAATTTACATTCTCCGTGCAGTCTTACGTCGGCACTCTACTTTACCAATTGACACTCATATCCTAAATCGGCGTACTGGCTTCCCGGTTTGTGGAACTGTTAGATGTCGATCAGCGCTTGCACGACGACACTTTCTTGCTCAGAGCTCACAAATGTATAACAAAATAAATAAAAAGCTAAAAATATACACTCTTACCCTTTCTAAAGTCAAGCTGGTGCTTAAAGAATGGTTACTGCCCCTAAACTATGAGGAAACTGAAAAAATATTAAGTACTGTTTCATAATTCACGTATGGAGACGCACTTAACCTATTCCTTAATGCCCTACAGACACCCTTACACACATACATTCATACAAACACCCACAGACCACACATACACACACACTCACATACACCACACATTCTTATATACACACACGCACACACACTACACTCTACTCTTACCTTTGCTTTGCTTTGGTTTTTTGCTTATCTTATCTAAGTTTTTTTTTTTTTTCCCCTTAAATACTTTACTCAAAAAAAATAATTTAAATTAAATATAGTAATCTCTGCATAAAAATGTAATTAGCTTACTAAGATACGGGAGAGGGCACTGGTTCCTGTAACACAGGTATTTCACCTAGCATGGGAGCCAGGGACTTCATTTTATTGTACCTATTTTTATGCCAATAAAGATTATTATTATTATTATTATAACAACGAAATCTTGAAGGTTTGTTTTTGGTAAATGTGTTATGTTTTGTAAAAAGTCATAGAACAAAAGTTGTTGTTTATGATGTTTTTAACTAGCATATAAGAGGTTGCTAGTGTTTTACAAATAACCTTGGATATTAAGTCATAAGGCATTTATTTCTTAACAATTCTGTAAAAAAACAAAATAATTCTTAAATGTACGCGGTATAAACGACAAGCGAAACGCTTAGTTCGGACCGTAGAGGTGTCAACAATATAAGGGCGGACAGTCGCCGTGCGTCGGGTTTTCCAAAGAATAGAATAGAACTAGATGATGGAGCTAGTCCAACTAAATAACCTAATAACACTACTTGACCAAGAAAACGAACCCAATACCTCATACACAGAAGCATCACTTTCAACCACAAACCCAAAACTCGAGCCCCGGTACGAAGAGGCTAGAAGGAACGGGGTGGGTTTTTAGTCAGTAAGAGTCTGACACTATCTCCCGCTCCACCCAAGAGCGTGTCCCTTCGTCCAGCATACTCACCATGGAATCCTGATATTTCATGAATGTCAAAAAACTGTTCTGAAATAGTGCTAAATAGTGCCCAAAGGAAAAAAATAGTGCTCTTGTACTTGCGAAGTTATAGCCATAGTTCGATGAGTATGCTGGACGAAGGTTTCGCCCAGCATACTCACCACCGTCCGGAGAATCTGTATACGCTTCAAACATAATTCATACTTCAAAAAATAGTTCCCAAATAGTGCCAAACGGTGCCCAAAAAGAAAAAACAGTGCTCGAATAACTTCGGAGTTATAGGCTTCGTTCAGTGAGTATGCTGGGCGTAGGTTCTACGCCCAGCATACTCACCTCAGTGCGCGAATATCGAACGAGCTATAGGTACAATTTACGTCTCAAAAAATTGTGCTTGAAATAGTGCCCAATATCAGTCCAATTTTTGCTTGACTTTTGACCTAGAAAACCATTAAATTTGATTGTAAACTTCTACATACATTACATTGAGTACAGTCGAATACAATATTATTAACTTTCTTTCTAACAATTTTTGTCTTGTGTAAATTATTAATTGTCTATGTAAGGGAGTATTTACTTTAGAATCGCAATATTATTAATTACACATTATTTTAATAATACTTTATAATAATATGATTAAGCCTTCGCGCGTCGCATGGGACCCCGGTAGCTAGGAACAATGATTTTATATATTTTGTCTAGATCACGGCGCTTGAAGGATTAAGATATCAAATGAAGTAAATCATGCATGAAAAATAAAGTTGCTGTTATTAATGCTTACATTACAACTGACAAAATTATTCAAAATAATCATTTTCCGGATCAAGGACGGTACCACAACGTTTACGGAATTGACCTGTATTCCTCATGTGATAAAGTTCAATATAGTGTGGCAGTAATGGATGCACGTACGGTCAATAGGTATGGGGCTTACGACGCGCGGCGCCCGCGACGCAAATGAATATGTTTATGTTTAAATACTAGATGGCGCTGCCCTAACATCTTACGATTATTAGACAAGACTAATCTGTATTTTGAAGGTGATAAGGGTCCATTTTGTGTCACAAAGCGACGCGCGGCGCCCGCGACGCAAATGAATATGTTTATGTTTAAATACTAGATGGCGCTGCCTTAACATCTTACGATTATTAGACAAGACTGATCTGTATTTTGAAGGTGATAAGGGTCCATTTTGTGTCACAAAGCAATCGAAACGAACAAGCGCTTCTCAGTTTCTTTGTTTGTTTACTTCGTCGCACATCATTATAATAACGCCGGCTTTTGAGTTTGACTACATAGTGGGTTGCAAAACCAAACAATGTGTTGGTGATGTCATTATTTACCTATATAAAATTGTGTATCTAGTACGTAATCAATATAGGAGCTGCACCCAAATCAGTAAGTATATTTCAATTTATAATAGTGGCATTTAACTAAATTGATTTTACACTCATTCATTAATTGCACTGTAAAACTAGGTAGCAAGCGAGTTGTTTTTTACAAAAACACGTTCATTTTTTCGTTGAATATGACACTGTACACTTAAAATTAAGGACATGCTTAAGAAGTTTTAAAAATGGGTACCTACTTAGTTACTTTTTTAAAGGTTTGATGTAGGTAGGTACACACATAATAACGTAATGTAACTTGTTTGTTTATCTAATTGGATCTCAAATACCTATTTATATACCTACTTCTGCGGAGGCCTGGTTTTATCCTCCAATTCTACTGGAAATGAAACACTGTCTTATTTGCTAGGATATAATTTACTTTTCTTCAATTTTTTTATTACAAGCTTGTCCTCGTTACCCGTCAGGATCTGTTCTCGTCTTAAGTTCACGTTAGTTACATTTCAATATCGAAATAGGTAGAATCAGTCAGCGCGAGCGTCGGTAGTAAGTATAAACGTAACTATAGAATTAACACAGATGTATTTTTTAGATAATATGACGTGAAGTGAAGACTATTACCGATTGTCATCCGGCGAATGCACTTAAACTTTTAAGTGTCGTCAACCTATTCATCACATTTTCTATGGGAGTTGTGACTTCGGGAAATCGTCTTCAGCCTCGTGTTTTGCCCCTTCGCTATTTATAATAGAAATCACGCTAAAATAATGGAAAACACGTAAGTGCTTAAGTACCTTTGGAGGAAGGCTGGAGCCTGTCATACCTATATTAAATTATTTAAATACGTGTTATTTTCAGATTATCTTGAAGACACAATGTTTACCACGTTAGAAGACAACTTTTTCTGACTCGTACTGCGTGAGCGGTGGGGCCCGTTATGTTTTTTACATCTATAGTTGGTATTTTCAGGTAATATAGGTAGTATAAGTACACAAGTGTTCATAATGTTATTGATGTTGATTTATATGTTAGTTAGTTAGTTGTTATTTCATATTATGTTAATATTGAAAACAAATGGCATAATAATTTGTGATAATTCTTGTGAATCTAACGACATGGATCAGCAAGGAAAACGAGGGCCTAAACCAAAGGTTTCATTAGAAACGCAAAAATTAGTAATTTCAGAATTCAAAGATGACTTTTTTAAAAATATTCCTTCCGCAAATGACTCAATTTATAAACAAATTCAAACACGGTTAAATTACAAAATGAGTATTAAATCAATCATATTAAGCATAAAACGAAATTACGAATACTTTTTTGGTGTTGATAAAAAAGAAATAATTCGTAATAATGATTCTAATTTGATAAATCAAAAGTCTACATCGTCATCAAACGAAAGCATTAATAGTGTTTCAGAGAACACCAGTACGCATACATTTTATATGGATACAATAACTTGGGATAGTATTAAGCCTCAAAGGTATTTTTATCACCGAAATAGCAAAATCGCCCCTGGTAGTCTGTATAATGTCAGACGTAAATTAAAACCAAACCAATGGACTAATGTAATTCAAATGCATCTATGGAAAGAAATAAGATCTTTATGCACTTGGTGTTTTAAAAATAATATTGTGAAAGACAATTACGAAATCAAATGAACAGGATATTGTAATCAATGTCACGCAAAAATAATTATAACAACTAACTTAGAAACGGAAAATTTAATTAAACTAGAATGTTGCATAATTAATGAAAATAAAAAGTACTCTCATAACACCAGTAAAAAAAACCGATTACGGTATTACCAAATAAGGGAATTAGGTGAAAAATTACAACACGAAGCAGCAGCTTCTATAAGATATAAATTAGCCTCAACTTTAATGAAGAAAAATGACAAGGAACCTCCAGTATTGCCAAAATTACAAACACTACATCGAATTAAACATGAAAATAAAAAAGTTGATGTTTTCCATCCCAACCCAATATTGTCACTTACTTGTATGTGTGTTTCACCACCTTTTGATAAATGTGTTAGATATGTTTCTGCTTTTCCATTTTATACATTTTACTGGACGGACGATCAAAACAATTATTATAAAAAATGCCAAAAAGAGTTTAATTATATTAGAGTTTCTATAGACGCAACAGGTTCTATATTTAATAAAAATCTTCGGCCTGTCGTCAATGAACACACACAACTATCTCAAGAGTCGCAAAGTCCTATATTTTTGTATGTTATGATGACAGATACAACCGTTAAAAGTAGCGTGCCAATTTCACAGTGTATATCAGAAAGTCACTCTTTAGATACTATTGCTAGCTGGTTACAATCTTGGTTGGCTAATGGAAAACCTCCAAATGAAGTAGTAACTGATGATTCCGCAGCTTTAGTAGGTGCGGTGGTAAAAGTATTTTGTGGTTATAAATCGACCTCTGACTACTTAAATACATGTTTTAATATTTTAGAAAATAGAACCAAAAAAATTCCAACCTGTTATGTTCGCCTTGATACTTCGCATTTCATAAAAACATTGTACAATCAAAGTATTTTCAAAAATATAGACACTAGAGTAACAAAATTTTTTGTTGATTGTATGATTCTGATTAAAAAATGTGTTTCATACGGAGAGGTAAAGAAAATTATAGAAAATGTTTATATTATAGCAAATAATAAACACCGCGGCAGTAGAAATGGAAATTTAACACGGTGTGAAACGGCGATTTTAGAATTAAAAAACCGGATCAAAACTAATTTGCAGGAATGTGAAATACAAAATGTAGATTCGGAAAATCACGTTCCAATTAAACATTCTTTATGGGAGGGATTAGATAAAGAAGAAAACCCGCTTCTGAAAATGTATAAAGATCTTGAGGAGAAAGAAGATTTAATTAAACAATTGTGTGATCAAGAAACTGAAATCGAAAATATTTATTACTTGCCGGAAATAAAGGACACTTTGATTAGGATTCTTAAAAAACTTCCACTATGGGGAAATATAATGATGACTTATTTTAACAGTAATTATTGTACTCCAACCAGTTCAAATGTAGAAAGTTATATGAAAGACGTAAAAAAGTTATTTTTTAAAACAAATTCAAATAAGTACCGCGTAGATGAGTTTATTATTAAACACGAGCCTTTGATAACCGGTTCCATACGCTTAGCCAAAAGTGACTTGATTGATGTTCAAGAAGGAACTGAAAATATTGTCGATGAAAAAAATGAAATAAGTGACCATAACACACCACAAATAAATACTCTCGTCAATGATGAATCATTTTATGAAAACTCAATTTTTAGGAGCGAACCAAATTATATTGAAGACTGGCGGGGACTGGTGTCTAAACAGAAGAAAAATAAAAAACGAATCAATCGTCGTACAAAATTACATATTTTACAAAACGGCAGTGTTTCTACTTCAGGAACATACAGATTCACGTTTATTAATACGTGTGCTTTTGATTCCGTGGTCCAAAGTTTTTCAATTGCATATTTAGATAGACCTAATATTAGAAAATATATCAATGATAAAAAAAACGATCTTTCACAACTGACCAGAAGTTTGATCACGTATGACAATCTAAAGAAAATCACTAAGAAGGCTAGAAAACCAAAAGATATTTACACTACTCGTTCTAAGGTATTGGCTAAAATATATGATACTGTGGAATCCGATTTTAGTAGTTGCAAAAATTGTGAGTGTAATGTAACTTTTATAATAGATAACATACAAAGTTATGGTTTTTATAGTGCTAATAGATACTTAAATTGTACAAACCAGAACTGTGAAATCAATAAAGGTTCTGGCACAAAATGTAGTTGGATTCCAATAAATGTAAACATATTGACGACTCAAGGTATTGGAGCCCTTAATGAAGCTCTATTAGTAAATGATACTGAAAGGAAATGTAAATACCAATTATGTAACGGTAAAAACGCATACAAATATGAAGTACTAGACTTCGTATTTATTGAAATTAATACTTCAATTGAAATAGAAATTGATGAAATTCCTAAAGAGATCATAATAAACGGTGACACCTTTAAAATTCTGTCGGTAATAGATTTTACAAATGGTGAATCAGGACGCATGGGGCATTACAAGTCAAAGTGCTATCGATTGCTAAAGAGAACTTGGAACTGCTATGATGACCTTAGTAAAAAAGTTTGTAGTAATTCCCAATATACTGTACCACACTGCATTATTTATACGCGAATGTAAGATGAAGATCGGTCCTAACTTGTTAGTTCCTATTTTGTTATTGTTTGTTTGTTTTTTTTTTGTTCTTGTAAAAGTTATTTTATTAATAACTTACAGAAATGTGATTATAAACTGTGATTGTTAATTTGTAATTACTATAGGGTATTTAATATTAATAAAAAAAACGTGATTATAAACTGTGATTGCTCAATTTATACTTATTTGTAAGATAATTTTATTGTGATTAAAACGTTGTAGCAGTAAAACAAAGTACAAGTACCTACGTGTTATATTTTAGAAAGTTTTACCAATATTTGGCTAAACATTTTTTTATATGTATATTATATACAATATTAAAACTACAATTTTTTCTATTTACATTGATTATATTATGAATGTTAACAAAAGCTGTGAACTAGTTAACTAGAATTCTGATTACTTTGGCCCTTTAAATAGTAATAAATAACGTAAGTAATTAAAAATGTTTTTTATTGCTAAACCTTTCATTGATGAAACTATTGGAAAGAGTTTTAAAAATTTGTATAACTATGTCACAGTACTAGTTTTGACTGGTTATAAGTTTTGCCTGCAACATATATACAAAAAGAAACTGTATAATTTCCTTTTTACAATTTTTCAAGATATTAATTTTATTGGCTGCAAATGACTGTTTTTATTCAGACAAACACACAATGCAATGAAGTAATAGACTTCATTTACGCTTAAAGTTTCATTCATTTATTATTATTTATAAAATATATAATAATGCATTTAATCGAAAGTTTTTGACATGTGAGAAAATACCATAATTATTTCCAATAACATGAAGTCTACAATTAGAAAGTTTAATATTTTTGTCCAAAAACATGTGTCGACGACTGTACCCCATTTTACGTTAGTATGTAGAAGTTTACATTAAAATTTAATGGTTTTCTAAGTCAAAAGTCAAGCAAAAATTGGACTGATATTGGGCACTATTTCAAGCACAATTTTTTGAGACGTAAATTGTACCTATAGCTCGTTCGATATTCGCGCACTGAGGTGAGTATGCTGGGCGTAGAACCTACGCCCAGCATACTCACTGAACGAAGCCTATAACTCCGAAGTTATTCGAGCACTGTTTTTTCTTTTTGGGCACCGTTTGGCACTATTTGGGAACTATTTTTTGAAGTATGAATTATGTTTGAAGCGTATACAGATTCTCCGGACGGAGGTGAGTATGCTGGGCGAAACCTTCGTCCAGCATACTCATCGAACTATGGCTATAACTTCGCAAGTACAAGAGCACTATTTTTTTCCTTTGGGCACTATTTAGCACTATTTCAGAACAGTTTTTTGACATTCATGAAATATCAGGATTCCATGGTGAGTATGCTGGACGAAGGGACACCCAAGAGCGGGGGTTATCATAAGATGATTTTTGCCCACCTTAAAAAAAAAACCACAAACCCAACGAAGCTTTCCAAAATAATAGACACGTATAATAATATGGTAATAACACCATAGATATGCAAATAACTATTTTAAAACATTCCCGGTACACAATCATTAGCGAAAATATGTAAAGTATGCGACCAATGATAGCGCGTCTTCTATAATGAATGGCTATAAAATGGATAATTTTAATTAACTACACTTAATAGCCTTAATATGCTGATTTTGACGAATTTCGGTTGAGTTTTTAATAGGACACACGGACGGATAGGACGGCGAGCTACAAGAATAAAGTGTTAAACTTGCAATACACGTTGGCCAAGCGTTGCCGAGTGAAGACCAATACCAACATCTAGACAGTATGCCTTGTCTTGCTATCGCTCGGTGCCGCTCGCCTAGTTAGCTGAGCAAAGACATGCGCCAACGTCAGCCAACGTGTATAGACCTCATTTGGCGCAGCTTGTCACAACTCACAGCCGCTCGCGATGTCTTGCCTCACTTCGGAGCGGTGTAGGTTTTTCTGCACAATTTTTTTATTTTTTGCGACTTTCTTAGGTGATGCCTACGTCATAGTAGCTATACGCATGCAAAGTCTCAGCCCGATTGGTTTTACATTGACAAAGTTTCATCCCCTATTTTATCCCCATGGGGATAGGACAGGGGATGAAACTTATCAAAATCCTTTCTTAGCGGATGCCTACGTCATAACATCTACCTGCATGCCAAATTTCAGCCCGATCCCTCCAGTGGTTTGGGCTGTGCGTTGATAGATGACTATGTCAGTCAGACCTTTGAGTTTTGTATATTTAGAAACCAAGACAAGCGGTTTCCTTTCAACAAACTGGAATCAATAGGATCTACCTATTACAAATTGTGTGTGTAGTGCTTAGTGTTTCCAATTTTTCTATATGGAGCTGAGACGTGGACGCTGAGGATGCGAGACCGTCGCAAGATTGACGCACTGGAAATGTGGTGCTGGAGACGCATACTTAGAATCCCATGGACCACGCACCAAACCAATATATCGATCCTGAAATAACTCGGTATCAAAGAGAGATTATCGTCGTTTAAGTTCTTCGGGCATATCACCCGCAACGAGTACTCGATGGAACGTTTGTTGGTGCAAGGGAAAGTCGAGGGCGAAAGATCTCGTGGACGCTCTCCAACACGGTGGACGGACCTCATCAAAACCGTGACACGCTACAGCGTAAATGAAGGCTACCAAGCCGCCAAACACAGAGCTGCATGGCGTCGTATCGCGAGAGAGGCGGCGGTGCGGGACTCGACCGAGACATGACCACGACCACTCTGTCAAGAGTGTACGACTGAGAAGAAGAATTACAAATTATGTTTTAATTTTATTGACTTCGTTGTCAACACTGGGCCAACAAATTCGCTCACCATCCTTCCCGACCGTATGCCCCATCACCCACACATCACCTCGCTATGCAAATTCAACAACTCAGCATACACATAAATATAACTAAATGACATTAATTGCTTCATCAAGTCGAGCCACGATCGTTTTTATGCCAATGTTACCAATTAATAATTTTATTTCGTTTGTTACCTAGTTAATTATTTGGATTTGCGTATGGTAACATTCTTGACTTTGATGGTCTATGGAAGATAGGTTTTTAATTACATAATAATTAGTGGGAATTGAAAGCACGAGCGAAGACAGTTAAGGGGCCCTCAGCTGTGTAAAGAGTGTTTTCGTAACTTCCCGGACCGAGCCCAAGTCGTCGACGGCACACACTGTTCCCGCGCGCCTCAAGGAGTTGTCAGCAACAGCAGGGGCCAAGCTGGGTCGAAGCCTACTGGGGCCAGGGTTGTCCGAAAGGGAGCTCGAGCCCCAGTATGAAGGCTAGAAGGAACGTAGTGGGTTTTTAGTCTGTCAGAGTCTGTCACTATCTCCCGCGCCACCCAAGAGCGGGGTTTATCGTTGGATGATTTTTGCACACCAAAAAAAAGGCTGGAGTGAATAGGCTCTGAATAAACTAGTGCAAGTGTGTTATTTTTATAAATTCGTCATTCCAACACGATCTCATAGTCATTTTGTTAAAAGTTCGTAGTCTGCTAACTTTCAAATGGTCAATTGGTCAGTAATTTGTCTCGTAATAGAGTTGTGGTTCAGTTCAGGTCGTCAAATGGAGGTCATAGTGGGACCTCGGACCTCCTTAGTAATAAAACAAAAAAAAATTACAACCAGGATCTGAACCGACTCTTTCATCATCATAATCATCAGCCTTTTTAAATGTTCCCCTTGCTGGGACTCAGGCCTCCATTTTAGGAGAGGGAATGGGCCGTAATCCACCACGCGGGCCCAGTGCGGGTTGGTGGATGTCACATGTCTTCGAATTTTTGATTCTAGGACATGCCGGTTTCCTCACGATGTTTTTCTTCACCGTTTTGAGAGCAGTGGTGATGAAATAAATTACACAAAGTAATGCACCTGGCTGGGTTTGAACCTGCGACTTACAACTCGTAAGTTGGGGCCATCACCACTCGGCCACCACTGCTATCTGAACCGACTGTTTAACGATCCAAATACCAACTTAACATACCCGTAAGTATCGACAATTAATTTATTTCCTTTTATCGAACGGTAAGGTAAGCCAGCCAATTATCGTCCCAGTGACTTCACGTCGGTAAACATAAAGGTTTCATTTTTGTCATACCACAGTCGATACAACATTTCAGTTAATTAAACAATTATACCAAAGCGGTATTTTATCGAGATCGTATGAGCACCTGGATTACTTAATTTGTATTTTTAATTTTGTATGGCCGACAACTGGTTGGTGCTCCCTGAAGATATAATAAAAGATTTTTATTACTTAATTATGTTTAAGTATGTGAATTTTTGTAAGTCAGTTTGAGTTACTTACTTTGTTTGTTTGTGAGAGCTTTATATTTTTAACCGACTTCGAAAAGGAGGAGGTTCTATGTTCGGCTGAATGTATGTTTATTTTTTTGTATGTATGTTCACCGATATTTCGGTCAATTGTGGACCGATTTTGATTTTTTTTTTTTATTGAAAGTTTATGCGTTATTTAACACCGACTTCCGAAATTAAAGTTAGAGTTGAAAGCAAATTACTTACTTTTTGAAGTCGGTTTAATTTTTTTTTGGAAAAAGTTTTTTATTACTTATAAAAATAACTAGCTGACTCAACAAACGTACAAATACAAATTCATTTATCACTACATAGTATAAAACAAAGTCGCTTTTTCTGTCCCTATATCCCTATGTAAGCCTAAATCTTTAAAACTACGCAACAGATTTTGATGCGGTTTTTTAATAGATAGAGTGATTCAAGAGAAAGGTTTATTTATATATATTTTTTTTTAAATTAGGGACAATTAACAGCCACAATATACAGTGTTTAGCAAAGTAACAATAAATTATTTCAGTAGTAACAATATTGCAGCCCACTGCATTATCCTCGTTTTAACAAAAAAAAAAAAAGATAATAAGTGCCACTAAACGAGCATATTGTTAAATTACATACAAAGTTCTTAATTGAATAAAAAATATATAATTAAAACATCACAATACAAAACAAAACATAAAAAAATGGTATATGTATAATATTGCACCCGAGCGAAGCCGGGGTGGGTCGCTAGTTTCAAATAAACCAATGTACTTTTGAATAGTCAAATGTCGGTCAGTCCAAGAAAAGTGAAGCTAAATTGCACGTTCCAAAGCGTAGATCTCTATGGAGAAGAACGTGCAAGAAACTCCATGGACACTCTTTTAATTCATAAATCCCCAAGCGACCACCGGTGGCCGCGCATCTATTGTCTTACTATTGTGTCTCTAATTGACGGTATCTGAAGGGTTAAATCATATTATGTGTTACAAATAATGTTTGGTTGCGTAGTTTTGCTGTATTAATTATTATAGAAATAAATGGGGGGTAGGAGGGTTAAACATAGTTTACGTCCTATTCTCAAACCTATTGAATATATGCACACGAAATTTCATAAGAATCGGTCAAGCCGTTTCGAAAGAATGTTGTTACAAACACAGTGATACGACAATTTTATATAATTGACTTTATAAAAACTTTTAAGAGGGTAGTTTTGAAAAACTAATAACGTCGCTCTTTATTATTTATTAGCTTTAGCCCGCGGCTTCGCACGCATACATAAAATGTAGCCTATGTCATTTAAGAATAAAGCTTTCTATCAGCGAAAAAATTTTTGCAATCGGACCAGTACTTTCAGAGATTACCTCTTACAAAAAAAAAAAAAAACAAACTATACCTCTTCATATAAGTGTCAATAGATTTTCACTAGAATATGGTAGTCAAACGCAAGCCTATCAATAATAAAAGTCTATTAACCCAAGGAATAAGAATCCTCCATACTATCTTTACACTCCCAAAACCGTTCTAATGGTGGCATAAAACAAATAATAGCAACCTTTTTTTTTCGAACCCGCGACCTGCAGCACTACCGTCATTCACTCAACCACTGCACCAACAGTGCCATCGAATCATTTAATCAATTACGGAACTCCATACCATTTCTCGTAAGAATTACTAGATAAAGTAGGCATTCTATCTGCCTATAAATAGAGGTGCTAAGATAAATCCGAATAAAAACAAAGTATCGATATAAATCTCGATTCAAGAGTGACAGGCTGAATATTAACGCCTGTCTGAATCGAAATATACATACAAATTCATCGGCAATCTAAAATGGGACTAAAACTATCAACCTAGAGTTGTCTACCCAAGTTTGGATTCTATAAAGATTTGTGTAACTAATAAATTCGATTCACTCTTCACAAATCTCTAAAGCTTATGTTATCTATCGACGGTCCCTGCGTATATGATAAATAAAGTCATGTCCAAAATATCATTTTCTGTTAATATCAATTAAACAAAGTAATTAATTGATATTATCAATTAAACAAAGCAATTAATTGATATTATCAATTAATTCATGAATCCCCAAGCGACACCCGGTGGCCGCGCATCTATTGTCTTACTATTGTGTCTCTAATTGACGGTATCTGAAGGGTTAAACAAAGTAAATAATGAAATAAAAAATATAAATTTTTGGACATGTCTTTATATTATATACGTGGGAGAAGAAAAATAAGTTGAAAAACTTATTTATTGTACCTATGAGGTTTGTTAACTTTTTTAATTATTCCACAATTATCACACAACGCCGTCTAGCCCCAAGTTAAGCAGAGCTTGTGTTATGAGTACTAGACAACTGATAAACATACTTTTTTATTTCTAAATAAATACATAGGTATTACTATAGATAAATTACACCCAACACAGAACCAATGATCATGATCATCACACAAACATTTGTCCTGGGTAAGAATCGAACCCAAGACCTCCGGCATAGCAGACAGAGCCACTAACTACTAGACCAAGGCCAGTCATTAATTCATCACCACTGCTCTCAAAACAGTGAAGAAAATCATCGTGAGGAAACCGTCATGTCTTAGAACCAAAAATTCGAAGACATGTGACATTAACCAACCCGCACTGGGCCCGCGTGGTGGATTACGGCCCATTCCCTCTCGTAGAGCGGAGGCCTGAGTCCCAGCAGTGGGAACATTAAAAGGCTGATTATGCTATGCTATTCTTGGCGGTGGACCACACCGCATTTCAAGGAATGAGTCCGCGATGGCTATTTTTGGAGCACGGCGCATATATTTAACATGTTGATGCCTTAAGGAACTACAAGCTCAAATTAATAACAATTATGCATCTATTTTGGGAAGGCCATGCAAATACCGATGAGAGCAATCAGCTGTTGGGCAGAGACAGACAGACAGACAGATACAACATTAATAATATATAATATAATTTTCCACAATTATCACACAACGCCGTCTAGTCGCAAGCTAAGCAGAGCTTGTGTTATGGGTACTAGATAACTGATAAAGATACTTATATATTTCTAAATACATACATATTATAGATAAATTACACCCAGACCCAGAACAAATGATTATGCTCATCACACAAACATCGAACCCACGACCTCCGGCATAGCAGTCAGGGTCACTAACCACTAGACCAACAGGCCAGTCAATGTTTAGATAGATAGATAGATATATTCTTTATTGTACACCAAAAATAAAAATATATGTTTAGTATATGCGAAACCTGAATATATGTTGAAAATCTGTAACTGAAACGATTCCAATCATTTTTACATCATCATCATCATTATCATCAGCCTTTTTAATGTTCCCACTGCTGGGACTCAGGCCTCCTCTCTAGGAGAGGGAATGGGCCGTAATCCACCACGCAGCCCCAGTGCGGGTTGGTGAATGTCACATGTCTTCGAATTTTTGGTTCTGGGACATGCCGGTTTCCTCACGATGTTTTGTTTCATCTATTTGAGAGCAGTAAATTTTTACACCATGTTATATTTTTCCCAAAAATATTTGAAAAACGTCACAAGTTACCACCGACTTTAAGTACAAAACAGGTCACAGCAGGTCATAGTTGGCATTAGGAGCACAGCTGGGTTCGGAAAACAACCCCTCAGTCGACCTGGTCGGCCTGGTCGGCCACCATGTATTTATGTCGCCAACCAGGTACCATAACTGGCTTATAAATTTGTGATTTTACATAATGCAGTTTTGAAATTTTGTTCATAGATTCTTTACATAAAAATATTAGACACGTCTTTCAGGTTTCGAAGAATCCATCAAAAAGAATACTGACAAATGCTAGCACTGACTGGACAGGTCCACTTGAATCTTTGTGGTTCTTTCCTCAAAAGACCAATCTGCATGGTTCTCATATGATGTGGCCATTTGCAGTTTGCTGTATGGACTTGTAAAGAGATTTTGACCCCTGAGTTTGTTTCGTTCTCGAGGTCATCAGCTAGGAAACATCGGCCTCATCTAGTTTAAATTGACGAAAAAATTTAGTTGTAAAAGTGTTTTTAGAAACCTTTTTGCAAAATAAATATTATTTGTCATTTATCCTAAACACAAGATTGCTTCAAGGTATTTTAATTGATATAAACTAGTGCTTGACTGCGATCCCACCTGATGGTAAGCAGTGATGCAATCGTTGATGGTGAGGCGCACTAGTTTATTAAGAGTCTATTCACTTTAGCCTTGAAGACACCTAAATTATCTCGATGTACGTGGTATAAACGACGAGACAAAACGCTCGATCCGGACCGTAGAGGTTTAAACAACGTAAGGATGGATACTTGCCGTAAATTGGTTTTTGTCCGATGGTAGAAATGAGATGGCGGAATCAATTCATCCAATACCCGCGCACACTCTCCAAAATGCATGCTGTAAAATACCGATTTCTTCATGATTCTATGAACACAGCTCACCCCGGTAACCAGTTAGCTTGCATATAGCCGGAATTAGGCATTGAGAATGGTATCGCCTAATTTGCGGCGTACAAACACATGGGGAAAGTACCAGGCTGGGTGGTCTGCCACCCACGAGATGATGGCGTGGAGTCGAACCGGACTAGAGATTTTTTGAAAATAATACTTTTTTTTGTGTTCGCATTTTTTTTATGGCGTTTTTATTAACTAGATCTTTAGAAGATATTTCATAGCGTTTTGTTGAAATGAGGCAATGGTGGAATGTGATGAAAAATCAATTAAATAACAATGAGGAAATAAAAAAATCGATACCAATAGTTAATAGTAATTTCCAACAATAGTTTACAAAAAAAAAAAAACTCGCATCGTATCGCTCATTTGGTCCAACAATGATGTTTTATAGCAGATGCAATCAAAGATTTCTATTAAAAGTATGGCATTTTAACTTATTACAGTCGTCGTAATTTCAAAAGAAACTACATTTTATTGAACTTACTTTTAAAATCACAACCATATATGTCCCTTCGAAATATCATACCTTTAACATCTGCCATATAATTTTAAAAGTGTAATTGCGTCAGTTGCAAATGAATGATAATTATGAAAAAATAAAGAACTATGTACCTTAATGTGCGATGTGAGTATGTTTAGCATACTCACATCGTTAATAAGATAGTCTTAATATTTTTTAACTCATCTACAGGGCATAACCGTAAGCATATTTTAATAAATTAAACTGTTTTAGATTCCCATGTCAACCTTACAAGCTAAAAGTAATTTATCCAAAAACCATAAAAAAGAACTCATACAAAACGGTCTAATTAAAAACATAACAACACTCTCCATGTTTTTCTATAATTCGCATACCACTTCGCAAATTAAATAAAAAACAAATAAAACAAAAATAAAACACATCGACTCCACATCTTCCTCTGCGCTAGCCGTTCGCTCATGTCACCAAAACATTTCAAGCCCGACTGCCCGCGTACTTACATCATTACAAGCGAAAACACACTTTATTCCTATGTAAATAAGTTTCGAATTTGCATAACATATCACCGTTCCTTCTTTGTCGCACTGCGTGTAAAGAGAATTGCACTTTATTTCAATTGAGGTTAAACTTACTTTTAATTGCAGCTAGTTCTTTAACATTTTATTCTTGGATTCAAGATGATATTACAGGATGTTTTAATTTAGACTTTAGTCTGTTAGTTTTAAAGTTGAGTTTTCTTTGTTAATAAGTTATCTATTTGAGGAACAGCGAGAACTAATTGAGATGTCTTCCGTAGTCGTCTTTTTGTGTGTCTGTCTGTCTGCTTAGTTTATGTTTGGGTTGGTAACCTGCCACTATTTAACCTCAGGCCCTAAGACCATTTATAGTGACCTTTATGGCCTTATGAATCAACGGCCGATGACCAGCATAAGCGCAGGGTCAATGCTCGCTAAAATCAACTAAAATTGGACTACAAATTTGTCTATGTTTTGCACAGACTATGAAAATATTAGAGTTGGCCCAGTGGTAATGGCTTCGACTTACGAATTGTAGGTCGAAGGTTCAAACCCAGTCAAACGCATTACTTTGTGTAATTTATTTTATCATCTTTACTTAAATTATGAGACCATGAGACTCACCACAATATGCCAAAGAAGAATCTTTGATTTCTTTGGCCATATTGCCAGAAAGAGAGGTGATAACTTCGAAAAGTTGCTTCTGACGGGAAAAATTGATGGGAAAAGACCCAGGGGCAGGAGTCCATTACGTTGGTCAGACCAAATCCGTGCTACACTGGAGACCACAGTCTGCGACGCCATCCACATCGCCGAAGACAGGACAACATGGCGAAATATAGTCCATAAGAAGATTATTCGTCGAGGTCACGACCCTCAGCATTGAGGATAAACGACGCAAGGAGGAGGACTTAAATTAAAACTAATTACTGTCTTCACATAAAGTGGTCGAGTATCTTACTACATTATCAGCGCGTTTAGTAGGTACAAAATCTACCTAAGTCATGTAATAGTTAAAGGGTAGGAACCTGGTGTCCTGAAACACAGGCCTAGAGCCTAGCTTAGGCACCAGTCTCCTACAGTATATAATTGTAACTGGTTTATTTGTTTGTGTTTTTTGTATACTCATTGAAGTATTTGTTAATTACTGTATAATTATTGTAGTTAGAAATGGCTCGGGGTCACGGCGAGAGGTGGCTGGGGCGTAAGAAAGTCCATTCCTTTACGCGTGCGACCGCCTCTTTGCAAACATATTCTGACCCTTAAGCAGTAAAAGTTTCACACGCTCTCCTGCTCCGTCCTAAAGCGAAAGAAGTTGATGAGGCGTGTAAATAGCCTCATCTGAAGCTGTGGGGGTTTTAAGACCTCCCGAAAATATGCGGGTGTATGTAGATTTAAAATTATAAAAATCAAATCTCTGTTGAAGATCCTTCTGAAACCAATATCCTCTACATCTATTGCAACAAGAGAGCCCACGTACCTTGCGAATCCAGAGAGACGGGAGATCACCTTATTCCCGGGCTTGTCGTCGTTGCGTGTGATGCCGGCCGGCGAAATATCAGCCTTCATCCACCGGTGGACTGGTCAGAACTCGTGAAAAACACACTGCACTCGAAGTTTATAATGTCTCACGGCAGCAGATGCACTTATTTCACGAAAATTGTCCGGTTTTCAACAGATATGGGATTTTTATTGCGGAGCGGGTGAACAACGTATTGAAGATGGCGCGGAGCGGAAAAGAAGAGAAGCGCCCTCTGTCGGTCGTTCGCAAGCATCTCAAGGAAACGTTCGATTCCGACCAATGGGCTCCTGCGGTAGTGAATATTTGGTTTGCGGAATTCAACAGAGACTCAATTGTCTTACCTTTAAACGAAATAATGTTTTTGGAATGCGGGAAAGTAACTAAGATATTATATAAATCCTTTTAAAAAATATATCGGTAATTATAAGAGGCATTGACGCTTCACCATGCTCCCCCCCTTGGAAGGACGCAAGTGCTTTCAAAGGGAAAGGTGGAAATTATGAAGATTCACTGACCTAAATCATGATCAGAAAAGTCCAAACTTTATGACTGAATGCGGAAAATAAAATTATTTAATAAACTAATCCTAAACCTTAAAAAACTAAGAGTATAGTTAAAAATGAAATTTTATTGCGTTGGGATAGGATATAGTTTTGTGACAGAGCGTTTAAAATTACCGAACTTTGTCCTCACCATAGCAACGCGAGCTACATTGTCGGTCCCTTTATAAACCTCAGTTATAACTCCTAATGGCCAACATAGAGGAGGCGAGTTGTCCTGTCCCACGAGTACGACAGTTCCAACTTCTACAGGCTTGTCCGGAGTTGCCCATTTTTGCCTAACTTGCAGCGTATGCAGGTACTCTAAGTGCCATTTCTTCCAGAAGGATTGCACCATACTATCTAACAACTGTTTACGTTGGGACAGATTTAAGCGCTGACCAGACAAACCGGCAGCCGGCAAGTACTGTAATGGAGTCGACATCAAAAAATGAGCGGGAGTGATAACTTCAGGATGCGGATCAGAAGACAACACACTCAGAGGGCGTGAGTTCATAATGCACTCTATTTGAATGAGTGCAGTTTGGAACTCTTCATAAGTGAGAAGTTGATTTCCAATCACGCGATAAAGATGCGTTTTTAATGTTTTTATATTAGCTTCCCACATGGCGCCAAAATGTGGGGAGCGAGGTGGAATCATTTTCCACTTAATGCGGCGAGTTGATAACTCATTTATAAGAGAAGAATTGAGGTTTGACCTCATTAAGAAATTATAAAGTTCATCTAGTTGAGCTTTAGCCCCAACGAAATTAGTAGCGTTATCCGAATAAAGACAGGATACTGGCCCTCGACGCGAGATAAAACGTTTAAACGCGGCTAAAAAGGCGTCGGTAGTAAGTTCAGAGACTAATTCTACATGGACAGCCTTGGTTACCAAGCATACAAAGAGGCAGATGTAAGCCTTCTGAGCGTGTTGACCTCTGCGACGAGTGAGAGTTATGCGTATGGGACCAGCATAATCCACTCCAGTATGGACAAATGCCTTTGATTCCGACACACGGTATTCAGGGAGGTCCGCCATCATTGGAGTGGGATGCGTCGGATTAACTCTAAAGCATGTGTTGCACTGTCGCAACTTGGACCTAATGACAGTCCTGGCATCTAGTATCCAAAATCGCTGTCGTAAAATAGACATAAGTAGCCCTGGTCCAGTGTGACAATTCATCACATGGTAATGACGAATTATCAGATCCACGACAGGATCATGTTTGGGAAGTAAAAGGGGATGCTTAGCATCAAAAGGAAGGTATGACTTTGAAAGTCTTCCCCCAATGCGTAATATGCCCTCTTCATCTAGAAAGACAGACAGGCTTCTAAGTTTCTTTGGTAACAATTTACCACATTTGATGAGCTTAATGTCATCTGCGAAATGGACAGATTGCACAGCACGGATCATAACTCGTTCCGCCGCTGACAATCCCTGCGGAGACCGGGGTTCACAATGAACCTTTGGTCTAACGAATTTAAGTATATATGAAACGATGCGCAACAGCTTATCCCATGATGAGGTGCGTTGCGCGAGTTGACAAAGAAGAGGAAATTCTACTTGCGTGGTCACAGTTAAGACATTTGCCTTGTGCTCGGGGAGTTCCCCACAGTCGGTGGGACAGAACGGTTTGACAGGCCAATCTTCCGGAGGACAACGAAGCCAAGAAGGGCCGCTCCACCAAAGCTCATGTGACACCAACTGTGAAGGAAGTATGCCACGAGATAGGCAGTCGCTTGGATTCTCAACACCTGCTACATGGTAGAAATGTTGAGAGCCCAAGTTCTCCTGACATTGAGCTACTCTATTGCTGACGAAGACTGACCAGCGGTGCGGAGAAGAATGAATCCACGATAAAGCTATCGTAGAGTCTGAAAAGGCGTAAATCCCTGCAATAGGAACACGTGAAGAGTAAGTATCGCGAACAGTCCTCACCAACTTTGACATGAGCACAGCTGCGCACAGCTCCAGACGTGCGAGAGTTGTGACCTTGGTAGGTGAAACCTTTGACTTCGCACAAAGTAAACGAACTACGACGCCGGACGGACTCGTCGAGTGTATATAAATGACACAACCGTACCCACCCATACTGGCATCGGCGAATGCGACTATGCGAACACTACCGTCATCGGTAACACCCACATGACGTGGTATTCGTAAGGAATCCAGCAAAGGAAACTCTTGCATGAGAAGCGAAAAACTTTTGACGATTTCGTCAGGAGCGACATCATCCCATCCGATATTGCTCAGCCATAACTCTTTGATGAGCAACTTGGCATAAAAGATCACTGGAGCGACGAGACCGAGAACATCAAATAAGCGGGCAACTATCGAGAGTATATTTCTTTTAGTACATTTCTCGGCTACTTGAGTGGAAGTGAAGAAGAACTTATCCTGAGAAGGCTCCCATGAAAGACCTAGAACCCTGGACACATCATTGCCCTCGTGGAAATCGAGTGACTTACGATGTGAATCAGGTAGGCTGTTTAAAAGCGCGGGTGAATTACTACACCATTTTATAAGGTCAAAATCGCCCGACTTAAACATTTTTATGAGATCATGCGACAACTGTATAGCGTTCTCTTCGTTATTCACCGAATAGACCAGATCATCCATATACAAGCTGGTCTCTGCTACTTTAGCAGCTTCGGGATAATGCGGACTGTCCGAGGCCAGCTGTCGCACAGTGCGCATAGCTATGTAAGGACTCGACTTCAGTCCGAAAGGTAAGCGGTTAAAAGCGAATGTCAACACAGGATCGTTCTCACTGAATCGAAACAAAATGCGTAGGTACTTACGCTGCTCAACAGGTATGCAAATTCGTAAGTACATCTGCTTAATATCAGAATTTATAGCGATAGGAAATAATCTAAAATTGATTAAAAGAAGAAACAAATCTGTTTGTAAATTTGGATCACTATGGAGTACATCATTTAAAGATAGACCGGTATGAGTCCTAGCACTCGCATCCAATACAATGCGCGGCATCGGTTTGTCCGGTCGAACGACAGCGTGATGAGGGATGTAGTACCCGTCATCCGAAATGGCGGATTCGTCGACTTGACTTAAGTAACCATTATCTATGTACTCCCGAATCACTGCGTTATAATTCTCACGCAACGTCAGCGATTGGCGGAGTTTTCTCTCCAGCGCAACCAGTCGACGGTACGCGGCGGTGCGGGAATTACCTAACTCGGCGGGATTCTTATTGAAAGGTAACGCGACAGTATAACGTCCCGCATCGTCGCGTGACACGGTCGAGGAAAAAATATTCTCACATTCGGTCTCCTCGGGAGATAAAAAACGTTTATTTTCAACTTCTTCCAATTCCCAGAACTTTTGTAATAAATCATTAAGGGCGAGTGCTGTGAAAGAAGAGCTAGATAAATTCAAATTATCATTACTATGCGGAAAATCACCCATAAGGACATATCCGAATGTGGTTAATAATGCGGGTGGCGCATGTGAACCTAAGTCTACCCTATTTCCCAAATAAATATACGGAAACAGTTGAGCGCCTAACACTAAGTCAATATCACCTGGAATATTCCAGCTTAAATCAGCGAGCGGAAGCGAGTGGAAGTCTACATGACAATCCCACTTAATATGGTGCGAAGGTAGCTGATCCGTAATGCACTCAACTACTAACGCGTGAATAGTATATTTCTGATGCGAGTATACGCGAGACTCGATATCTAAGTTTACATAACCTATTATCGGCCGCGAGACAGAACCAACTCCTTTGACAAAAGAATTACTCAAAGGAATTATTACTAAGTTGAGTTTTCGACAACAAGCTGTAGTTATTAAATTATTTTGCGAACCATTATCAATTAAACACCTGACTATTGTTTTATGGGCCGAACTATTATTATTAGCGCGCGCATAGACCTGAGCGGTTGATAACAGAATTGCCGACTTAGTCTTCGTATCTGCAGCTAATAACACGGCCGTGTTATGTGTCGGAAACGTTTGAGAAACATTATCCGAACAACACACGGACACCGGTGCGGGAATATCGACCTTATCGCAATGAGAATAAGAGCGCGGCACAAGCGAAGACGCCGCGCGGGGCGGGGGATGAGCGAGAGGCGCAGCGGACGGCGTCACCGCCAGGCTAGCCGCGACGGCGACATTGCAATTCGTCGGTTTAACATCAGTTGTATGTGGTTGTTTATTATAGTTATTAAAATGTAATAAGGTATGATGGCGTTTTTTACACACGTTACAAACTGAGGTCGACCTACAATTACTCAAACCGTGCGAAGTGCTCAGACAATTTACGCAACCATGCTTGGATCTAATAAACTCAAACCTAGTTCTAGGAGTCAACGCGGATTGAAACTTAGCGCAGTTATACAACTGAACATGAGCGCCATCATTACAATACGCGCAGCTCCTGACCGAAGTCGCGGTAGAAGCGGATAAGTTAGGGGACTCACTCACAACAAACGCTCTCGTCTGCGTGCGAGGGTCACGCGGTGCGGAACCATGAGGTTTGTTATAATTACATTTCGCGTTCGAATGAGATAAATTCGAGCGTGCCAATATCTTAGCCTGATCTTGAACAAAACTAATCAACAACTTAGTTGTAGGAATTTCAACATCACGAACGGAAAGTTCAAATGATTGACCAGTCTGTGAATCTATTTTTCTCATAGCACAATGTAAAAGAATAAAATCCGCCAGATCGGGAATCCCAAGCTGTTTCAAGGCAGAAATACTCGCACTAAATGTTTCAATGAAAGAATCGAGACCATTTGCGTTACATAAACAACTTTTTAAATCTAATATATTATTTAAATAGTGTATACCTAATGTGCGTTTATCCTGGTATTTATTAACTAAGCTGTCCCATAGAAAACAGTAGGTATCAGCCGTCGGCACAATACCGGCTGTAATCTTTAACGCGTTATGTGTAAGCCTACCTACTAAGTACTGCACGCGCTGCGAGTCAGTCAGCTGATCGTTGTTATGAATATTCGACTTGAATGACTCGTAGAAAACAGGCCAATTCTCGGGTTTCCCGTCGAAAGATGGCAGTGCGATAGGCGGCAACTTTATTTTTAGCGGTTCAAACAGCGTCTTCGAATTACAACTTTGTGATAACAGAGATTGACTACTACTGATTTTATTCCTAATACGCTTAACATGAATAAACAAATCTTCAAAGGATTCTAAACAAGCATAGTCGGGACTCGAACCAGGCTTCAGATTAATGTTTATGTGGTTAATTTGATCGACATAAGATTCAAATTTGACACGAATGTCGTCAATAGTTTCCGATTCAGTCATAAAACTCTCATTATTTCTCGAATCGAACGACGAAATATTTTTCGATAAATCATATAATCGATTAAGGCGTTTGAATAACAATCCTTTCTTTTCATGAAGGATCGTCAGTAAATCTTCCGGCCTTAATTGTTTATCAGTCATTTTGTTAAGTTAATATCTAGAACAATATCTAAAAATATGCGGTAAACTTATCAGGCGGTTTACAATAATAATGCACCTACCAACTATGTGGAGGTATCTGAATAAAAATGACTAATACGCACAAAGCCGAAGTGATGGGTAACTACCTCCTTATTGAACGTGCTACCAAAGTGAAATATTAAATTATGTATACCTACATAGAATGAACTTTACCAATTATTACGTAATACATTCAATTCTATGAAACAATATTGACAGATTTACCAAAACCTACGTAGAATCTATTGTCAATTATGTTTATGTTATTAGCGGAGCGGTTTGTAAGTAAGATTAGTTTACCAAAAGTTTACGTAAACATCTATAACCTATACCTATTATGCGGTATTGAATTTATGATTTTCACCAAATATTACGTGAAAATCTAACTAGGGAGCGGTTGCCTATCCGGCTCGAAGGACCAAAATAATTATGATGAGGCGTGTAAATAGCCTCATCTGAAGCTGTGGGGGTTTTAAGACCTCCCGAAAATATGCGGGTGTATGTAGATTTAAAATTATAAAAATCAAATCTCTGTTGAAGATCCTTCTGAAACCAATATCCTCTACATCTATTGCAACAAGAGAGCCCACGTACCTTGCGAATCCAGAGAGACGGGAGATCACCTTATTCCCGGGCTTGTCGTCGTTGCGTGTGATGCCGGCCGGCGAAATATCAGCCTTCATCCACCGGTGGACTGGTCAGAACTCGTGAAAAACACACTGCACTCGAAGTTTATAATGTCTCACGGCAGCAGATGCACTTATTTCACGAAAATTGTCCGGTTTTCAACAGATATGGGATTTTTATTGCGGAGCGGGTGAACAACGTATTGAAGATGGCGCGGAGCGGAAAAGAAGAGAAGCGCCCTCTGTCGGTCGTTCGCAAGCATCTCAAGGAAACGTTCGATTCCGACCAATGGGCTCCTGCGGTAGTGAATATTTGGTTTGCGGAATTCAACAGAGACTCAATTGTCTTACCTTTAAACGAAATAATGTTTTTGGAATGCGGGAAAGTAACTAAGATATTATATAAATCCTTTTAAAAAATATATCGGTAATTATAAGAGGCATTGACGCTTCACCAGAAGTCACTAGAATACTTCCCACCTTGAAAAAAAATAACCAAAGATCAGAATGCCGCCGATAAAGCTCCCCTTAATCCCTAATTTGACAGCGAATAGCAGTGGCATTTATAAAAAATGCGAATGTATGCAAAATATATGTGGGAAAAAAATATAAATAATAATTATTTATTTAGACTTATAGTATCAAAGCGAGGAATTTTTGTAGTTGCGGTGCGCAAGCGCCAATCAGCGGGCAGGGGTGGCACGCACGAGAATCTAAACTAAGTATAATAGTACGTTATGATATAAGTGTGTAATGTTAGTGATTACCGTTGAGGCGGTATTTAGACCCGAGCCATGGCGAGGG
The DNA here is from genome assembly GCA_949319445.1 of Mythimna lalbum. Lineage (NCBI taxonomy): Eukaryota > Metazoa > Arthropoda > Insecta > Lepidoptera > Noctuidae > Mythimna > Mythimna lalbum. The sequence goes on from OX439372.1 coordinate 10,223,745, forward strand.
TCTTAAGAGAGCCGAGAACGGTAATCACTAATTACTCACGTGTATCATACGACGTTTTTCAATACACTTGTGAATAAAATAACTGTAAAACTACTAAACTTTTGTGGCGGTAAAAAAAACTGTTTTCATATGCGCGCCCATCCTGATACGATAAATGTCATAAAATTATGACGGTGGAGAGGTTGAACAATAAGGTTTTAACCACATTATAGCACTAGTGCCTAATGGTAATCAAAATGTCACAGTTTGGTAACAAGTGATATTATATAATTAAGTGCAGTGCAATAAGAGTCACTTTATGAGCAAGTGTATTGAAAAACATATTATTATCAGCACTGCTCTCAAAATGGTGAAGGAAAACATCATGAAAAAATGTCCAAAGACAAAAATTTGGACGCATTTGTCATCCACCAATCCACACGGACCCTCGTGGTGGATTACGGCCCATTCCGTCTTCTAGAGAGGAGGCCTGGGTCCCAGCAGTGGGAACATTATAATCCTAATAATAATCAGACTTATTTATACATAAACAACTAATACAACAGTTTTAATACATGCAAAACGCGAAACACGTGTCTAGTATTTTTATGTAAAGAATCTATGTACAAAATTTCATAACTGTATCATAAAAAATCACAAAGTTATAAGCTTGTTATGTCAGCAAAAATACACTGTCATCGGCCCATCCAGGCGACTGCGGGGTTGTTATGCACTTGCACCCAGCTGTTTGCTGGTTCTAAATGCCCGCTATGACCTGCCGTGACCTGTGTTAAATTGTACTTAGTGTCGGTGGTGTCCAACTTGTGACCTTTTCAAATATTTTTGGGCGAAAAATATAACATGGTGTAAAAACTATTGGAATCCATTCAGTTACTGATTCTGAACAAACTTTATTCAGGTTTACTGGCGTACTGGGAGATGCAGGGTGCTACAAGGTGGACCGATGACCTGGTGAAGGTTGCGGGAATATAACAGATGCGGGACACACCGGATCGATCATTTTGGCGACACTTGGGGGAGGCCTATGTCCAACAGTGGACGTCTGGCGGCTGAAATGATGATGATGATGATATTCAGGTTTCGCATATACTAAAAATAATGTTTCTTAGATCTCTTACAAGCTTTTATTTAGTTTCACCTGTCCCGATGTTTGTCTGTCATCAAATCTTGCAAATAATATTTGACCCACTTCCCTGTTACCGATTGAGCTGAAATTTTGCATGCGTGTGTAAATCAGATGACAATCCAAAATTATTATGACATGGAGCTGATGATGGAACCGGAAGGTGGCTATAGAAGCTTGGTAGTTATACGACACAACCCCATCGAGTTTGGGCTCGTATGACTGCCGTCCACTAACTAAAAGGCAGCTAAGTGCATAAAGTATTTTTCGAGAAAACACAAAAATTGGGAATTGATGTCTCTTGAAAAGTATGCTACCTAGGAACAAGGTTACAAGTTATATATGTAGGCATAGTCTTTGTGCACAATATGTGATATATTTTATTAATTTATATTTATTATATTTTATTTAAATTCATTTTCTAACTTTTAGCTAAGCAATTTAAACACAGACATTGTGATTTAATGTTCTGTATCTCAAAAACTATCAATCATAGAAAAAATTAGTCTTAGACCAAAAGATAGAGCATCGTTTTTTCATAATGAAAAAAATATTTTCATTGAAAGCTTGTTATTTAAATGTCAAAAGGCCACGAAGAGAAACCGTGAGTATATAAGGAAAAAGTCGTCAAAAAAACATGAGCGAAACATTCGGCTCTGATTATTCAATTAAGAATCTTACAACTAATGTGGGAATAAAACAAAAAATCTTAACAAGTATAACTGTTACACGCGACTTTGTCTGCGAATATAATCGTCTGCCTTTTTGCAATTACTTTTTTTATATAAACCCAGTGCTTGACTACGATCCCACCTGATGGTAAGCAGTGATGCAATCGTTGATGGTGAGGCGCGGCCATCGCAAAAGGGGGTGACCGCATCTCGTTCCCCCTCTTTATAAATAAGTATCTATTGTAAGTGATTTCTCTTTTAAACATAGATTATTTAAAAAAAAAAACAATTTACTGTAAAAGTGCTTCATGTAATTGAAATAATAATTATTTAAATTAGAAAAATTCCTTTGAAGAAAACACAGGCAAAATTCCTTAAAAAATATTTTCAATGCACTTACTCGAAAACCCAATCTTAACCCACCGCTTTAAGGCATGCATTAGCCTGTTTTCCGCACTAGTGCAGAAAAGTGCGCGTGCTTTCCCCGATACAATTTTATTACACAACTCACTGGTCTTCCCAACGGGGGTCGATTCATTTCTTCGTACGTGTATCGAAAAAAGTCATTTGGTACACGTGCAAAGTCACTGAACACACGAATTCCGCCACGATCACAATGTCAAACATTCTGCACTTGTATCAAAATTGCACTATTAAAAAGCGAACAGATAAACAAACAGATTTTTATCTATATAAGTAAGTAAAGACCATAATAAAATAATAGCTATATTAAAATCGCGTTTGTTAACATTGGTCAGACGTACGGACAAAAAATATTCACTAATAATAAAATCCGGTGAAGCGCGAGTCGGCCATTAGACCGTAACGGTATTATTTTGTTAATGAACTTCACACTTAATTACTTTATAGATATATACGGAGGTTTTTCTAGTACTGACTAGCCTGTTGGTCTAGTGGTTAGTGGCCCTGGCTGCTATGCTGGAGGTCGTGAGTTCGATTTCCACCTAAGACAAATGTTGGTGTGATGAGCACGATAATTTTTCTTGTGTCTGGGTGTAATTTGTCTATAATATGTGTGTATTTAGATATATAAGTATGTTTATCAGTTGTCTAGTACTTATAACAGAAGCTCTGCTTAGTTTGGGACTAGGTAGCGATGTGTGATAGTTGTGGAATATTATTATTCTATTAATTCATGAATCCCCAAGCGACCACCGGTGGCCGCGCATCTATTGTCTCTAATTGACGGTATCTGAAGGGTTAAACAACACAATGCCGCCTAGTCTAGACCAACCACTAGTCAAACAGTCTCAGTCAGACTCTCCCACTCCACACCAGAGCGGGACAAGTATTTGAATGATTTTTCACGTCAAAAAAAAAGGTTAGCAGGTCTCGTAGCTCAGTAGCTCACCGTCCGATACACCGTCCTGTCATCATAACTGACAGGGTCTGATAGGGCTAATGTCTACAATGGAACGTGTTTAAGTATGATGTAGCATAAGCATAATCAGCCTTTTTAACGTTCCTACTGCGACGGCGACCCATGGGCAGCTCGCTGTCCGACAGTCCGGTAACTGTCCGGACCGAGCCCAAAACGTCGACGGCGCGCACTGTTCCCGTACGCCTCAAGGAGTTCTCAGCAACAGGAGAGGCCCAGCTGGGTCGAAGCCTACTGGGGCCAGGTTTATCTGAAAGGAAGCTCGAGTCCCGGTATGAAGGCACGAAAGAACGGGGTGGGTTTTTAGTCAGTAAGCGTCTGACACTATCTCCCGCTCCACCCAAGAGCGGAGGTTGTCGTTGGATGATTTCCCTACCATAAAAAAGGCCGCCTCACTAAGAGAGAGAATGGGTCACATGTCTTCGAATTTTTGGTTCTCGCGATGTTATCCTTAATCGTTTTGAAAGCAGTGGTGATGAAATAAATTACACAAAGTATTGCGCCTTGCTAGGTTTGAACCCGCGACCTAACTCGTAATTCGGAGCGATTACTACTCGGCCACCACTGCTCTCAAAATAGTCTTGTATATTTCTATTAAATTATGTGTTTACGTGATGAATAATGTCCTACCAAAAAAAAAAAACAACAAAAAGGTTTTCCCATCCAAACCATCGCTACTGAACCCCATATCTGTAGATTGAATCATCAAATTTTAGCTCTGAGCATAACGAATTGCAATTAACTGACCAGCCCGCTGGCATTCCTTCGACGTTCGCAAGCCAGCCTGGGGCTATGGTCTTGGGGTCTTGGGGTACGGTACCGTGCGTCATAGGTCCTGAATCCAGTAGGAACTTGGTGGGAATGGTAATTAAAGTAATATTATGTAGAATTTTATGTTTTTTACGCCGGCTGAGTGTGTTTTCGTTAATATTAATGACTAGCTTTTTCCTACAGCTTCACCAGCGTACATAAATAGCCTCTGTCACTCAGGAATAAAACAGCTTTCTATCGGACCAGTACTTTCAGAGATTACCTTCTACAAACAAAAACAAAAAAAAACTTTACCTCTTTATGATATTATGAGTAGATTTCTGATGAAAATTCATCTATTTATTATTTATTTACAATTTACATGTACAACATTACCTATATTATTACCTACTATATTATTATAGTTACAAGCTTTTATTTAGTTTCACCTGTCCCGATGTTTGTCTGTCATCAAATCTTGCAAATTAAATTTGACCCACTTCCTGATTACCGATTGACCTGAAATTTTGCATGCATGTGTAAATCAGATGACAATACAAAATTATTATGAGAGGACCTGAAAGGAAGGTGGCTACAGGAACTTGGTAGTTAAACGCCACAACCCCATCGAGTTTGGGCTCGTATGATTCGTCTTGACGAGTATTATTTATATAGGTATAACAAGCTATAAAAGCATTCTATGAAAAAAATATTCTCATTAAAAGCTTGTTTACAGCATAAAGTTCAATTTGACCAAAATATTGAACGATACTAAACAATATCATTGTTAGTATATATGAGGTCTAAAACACATTTTTATGTAACGAATCTATATAATTGTATCTATAATGAAAAATCATAAAGTTACTATAAATTGGTGAAAAAGATTGCATGTAGCGGAGATGAGAATATTGAGATGGATGTGTGGTGTGACGAGAATGGATAAAGTGAGAAATTAGTATATTAGGGGTAGTTTGAAAGTGGCGCCAGTGACTGAAAAGTTGAAAGGAAACCGTTTGTCTTGGTATGGTCATATAAAGAGGAGGGATGAAACGCATGTTGCTAAAAGATATGAGTTTACAAGTGGATGGATGGAAAGGGAGACGGCCAAAGAAAAGATGGATGGATTGTGTGAGAAGTGTTATGGAAGAAAAGGGAGTTAGTGATAGCGTGACGAGCGATAGGACAGAATGTAAGAAAAAACGTGTTGCGCCGACCCCAAATAAAACGGGGCAAGGGCAGGAAGATGATGATGAAGTTGGTGACTGGTGGGTTGTTTTGTAATGCCTGATATGGTCTGCCGTTACCAGTGTTGTACTTGATATCGATGGTGTCCACGCAGTGACCTATTTTAAATATCTTTGGGCAAAAATCTAACATGTGGTAAAAATGATTGGAGACGATTCTTTTTTATTTGATATAAACCATTGCTTAACTACAGTCAAGCACTGATGCGATCTCTGATGTTGAGGCGCACTCGTTTATTAAGAGCCTATTCACTCTAGCCTTTAAGACACCCAAATTATAACCGGATGGGAAGACCGCAGCAGCAGATACTGATTCTGAACCAACTTATTCAGGTTTTATTATTTACTAGCGACCAGCCCCGGCTTCGCTTGGGTAACAGTATTTCTCCACTATTTAATGGATCTTATTATACACATAAACCTTCCTCTTGAATCACTCCATCTATTAAAAAAACCGCATCAAAATCCGTTGCGTAGTTTTAAAGATTTAAGCGTACATAGGGATATAGGGACAGAAAAAGCGACTTTGTTTTATACTATGTAGTGATGTTATGTTGTATAATACAATAGGGATGACAGCCCTAATTGTAGTCTATGACACGTTAATTCAAAATACTTGCATTTATACTTTAAACAGATGGACTCTAAAATCGCACATTACACTTTTATTGTTACGATATCCTGTCGCCGGTGTTAGAATAGTGTAAAGCCAAAAATGTTGGTGGGAAACACGTTTAAGTCATAATTTTAAGGTTAAGAATGGGTTTTAGTAAGGGATGAAGTATTATAGCTGGCTAAGGGGTGGTATTTTGTGTGGCGAAAATAAATGTTAATCGATCTTGAGGTAAAATGAGACTATCTTCGACTTTATCACTGTAAAACATATTGTAGCATCAGGAGGAGCCCAGCTGGGTCGAAGCCTACTGGGGCCAGGGTTATTCGAAAGGAAACTCGAGCCCCGGTATGAAGGCTAGAAGGAACGGGGTGGGGTCTGTAAGAGTCTGACACTATTTCCCGCTCCTCCCAAGAGCGGGGGTTGTCATTGGATGATTTTTCCCACCGAATAAAAAAATGTATTGTAGCATTATTTAAAACGCACAAATCCTGAAAGTAGTAAGTATGTTCAAAAGGCAAATTTTGTTTCACTTGATTTGCAACAAACGTTTTTGACTATGACTTGGTTTGATAAATATTCATTTACACTAAGATTAGGTAGTATATATTTATACAATAGACTGTACAAAACATTTTTTTATATCGGAAAAAATCGATTCGGTGTCCGAATCGTCACCAAAAAAAAAATTAAAATTAAACAGTGTCAATTGGGACACTGTGTCGTGATGTGTACCAAACGACAGTGACCCGTTCATACTCGGCTAAAGAATTTATTTTAGCTGTTTTTTAAAAGGTTTTGACACTATATTTTGTATAAAAGTAACTACATTTTATTTAGTCCGTATTTTAGATTATAAAAAAATATTGGACACGTATTTTTTTCTTTTTTCAAATAAACTTAAAATAACAAAGATATAGCCCATTAGAGTAACGTATGTGTATAAATATGTAGAATGTTATCCATGTATCTACACATATATAACCTGAATTAAATCTGAATAAAATACCTTCATCGGATTCCCGCGACCCTGACCAGGTCGTCGGTCCACCTTGTTGGAGGCCTTCCAACGTTGCGTCTTCCGGTACGCGGTCGCCACTCCAGAACCTTTCGGCCCCAACGGCCATCTGTTCTGCGAGCAATGTGCCCTGCCCATTGCCACTTAAGTTTGGCAATTCTTATTATATCAATAGTGTGCACTCACTTGAATGAAATAAGATGTGAACATAACGGAAAGCCAATATATTTTATGGTTCAAAATTTAAATGGTTATAAAAACCAATAAGTAGGTTTATATTTAAATGTCGTCGTTTACAAAACAAACTTGAAATCGTAAAAGTTCACATAAAGTCCATAGATAATCCATTTTATGTAGAAGTTATAGAGGTTTAACTTACAGATAGGTTTATATGTTGGCAAAAGTCAATGACTCATTTATACCGAAGCTTGTAAGGCATCCAAACTTAGGTATATTATACTAACACTAGCTTTGGCCCGCGGCTTCACCCGCGTACATAATCCCAGGATAAAAAGTATCCTATGTGTTATTCTGGGATATGATCTACTCGTGTACCAAGTTTCATCGAGATCCGTTCAGTAGTTTTTGCGTGAAAGAGTAACAAACATCCATACATCCATCCATACATCCATCCATCCATACATCCATCCAAACATCCATCCATACATCCATCCATACATCCATCCATACATACAAACTGTCGCATTTATAATATTAGTAGGATTTGTCTGTAATTTTGCCTGCATTAAAATAAAAAATATATAGCCTGTGTGTGTCGTGATAAAGTCTATCGAAGGACTGGAACAATTTGCCTGCAGTGGTCTTCCTATCCAATTTTAATTTTAGTGTCTTCAAGGTAAGCCTTGAAGACACCGAAGAAGCTATTTACTCTAAGGACTTAATAATCTAGAGCGCCTCACCATCAACGAATGCATCACTGCTTACCATCAGGTGGGATCGCAGTCAAACTCTAGATTATATCAGTTTTTAAAAATTCTTTCATCAGTAGAATGCTACATTCTACTGATGAAAGAATTTTTAAAATCAGTCCAGTAGTTTTTGAGTTAAACAAAACACTATAAAATAATTTATTACTACCAAAACCCCACTTAATTGACTCGTCATCCTAGACAAACTATTCCAAAAAAAAAAAACAAAACACAACACGACAAACGAAAAAAAAAACACTTCACACCCACCCATCCCTTTCCAAACCTCGCTAAATGACACTTAACCTAACAATATTTATCCACTTTTTCATTACCAACCCACTTGCCAACTAAAAGTATGACACGTGGATCCAAAAACAAAAAAAAAGTCTTTTAATCCGCTGTGTGAGTCATTATACCACCCAGAGAGTAAAATACTTTTATCTCTGTTCCGCAAATAACGTTGTCTCGCTCGCACACCCGTTTTTTTCTCCATTGAAGAGTTTGCTGTCAAAATAAGGATTATGTAGAAGAACTTTGGATGGCGTTATGCAAGACTTTTTTGTCCAAAAAAGCGATCACAATTTAGATGTTTTCAAAGCTAGAGTGAATAGGCTCTTGATAAACTAATGCGTCTCACCATCAACGATTGCATCACTGCTTACCATCAGAAGAGCAGTGGTGGCCGAGTGGTAATGGTCCCGACTTACGAGTTGTAGTTCACGGGTTCGCAAGGCGCATTACTTTGTGTAATTTATTTCATCACCACTGCTGTCAAAACGGTGAAGGAAACCATCGTAAGGAACCAAACATGTCCAAGAACCAAAAATTCGAAGTCATGTGATATTCACCAATCCGCACTTAACCGTCGTGGTGGATAACGGCCCATTCCCTCTCCTAGAGAGGGAGCCTGAGTCTCAGCAGTGGGAACATTAAAAAGGCTGATGATGATTACCATCAGGTGGAATCGCAGTCAAGCACTGGTTTATAAAAAAAATGCATTGGTGGGTTTGTTTTCGGGATATTGTGATGCAATATTGTTATAGTTTTGTATTTCAAGTGTCTGCGCAACTGGACAATAGGTATGTGGAATCATTGAAACAGGCGCCATCTCGGTAAAATGAAGCTGATTTTTTTCTGAGGTTTTTAAAACTAATTGCAAATACAGGGTGTAAGGGACAGAACAGCCCTCCAGAAACTTTACGGGCTTGCTCAGTAGACAAGACTGAACAACCTTCCACAAGATTTTTTTTCAGGAAACGAAAAAAAAACAGGCATCCCACACAAAATCAAAAACTTTATTAGACAGTTTGTATGGATAAAGAATTAAAAATAAAAACATTTAAAAATGTATGTAAATAATTTTATTAAGAATATTAATTTATTATTATTATAACATACTCTAGATTTTTATTCTAGGCTAGTTATAAATGGTTTTTTTAAATAACTTTCTACCTTATTATTGTTATTAAAATAACTTAATATTATTATTACTAAGCGAATGATAATAATAAACAAAAAACATTAATTATCTAATCTCACATAACGCCATCACGTATGGCATTTACAAAAAAAAAAAAAAACTAAAGCCACGAGAACGTAGTGACTGATGACTTAATTTTTAGAAGCATCGGTAACCGGACACGGTACACCCGAGCGACATGTTGTCACCTCACGGAATAGTAAAGGATTAGTAGGCGAAGAAATGATACCTACATTTCGCGATCTTCCAGTTCGATTATAATTGGGGTGTCTTCAAGGTTAGAGTGAATAGGTTCCTCATAAACTAGTTCGCCTAACCATCGACGATTCCATCGCTGCCTACCTTCAAGTAGGATCGCAGTCAAGCACTAGTTTATATTTTATGATTAAAAAAAAACAATTCAGCCGATAAACGCCTCCAGACAAAGGCCTCCCGAAGTGTTCCCACAACGGATGGTCTTGTGTATCTTGCATCCATCAGGTGCTTCACCAGGTCATCGGTCCACCTTGTGAGAGGTCTTCCAACGCTTCGCCTTCTGGTGCGCGGTCACCAGTCCAAAACCTTTCAGCCTCATCGACCCAAAGAAACGCGCAACGCAATGCCGCGAAACGGCGCAAACGCCACTTAAGTTTGGCGATTCTTCGGAAGTAAATAATTTAGGTTGAAGTAACTAGGTTCTTAAGCCCCACCACGAGCTCTTAACGCGATTCATTTCACGACCTAAACCTGCTTAATTATTTAAAAATTGTTACTGGTTTGATTTGAACTGGTGAGATAATAAATGTTTTTTCAAGCATATTACCTACTAGGTATATATTATTTACTAGCTTCTTTCATTTATTGACTTGGCGGAATTCGTATCGCGTAACAGTCAATGAATGTAGTATATCTTTCAATATAGTCAACCGATTGCGATGAAACAAAGCTAAGTAATATATCAAGATAAATACAATTCTAATGTATTTAAGTGATTTCGTATAGATTCATGTTTAGTATTATTTATTTTTTAGTACAAATTATTACACAATTACCCATAAATAGAGTCCTCTAAAGACTAACCACTCTCGCCTGCAGGTGTACCTATCCTGGTAACCCAACCTAGTGATATATTGTCTCTTAGCACTTGCCATAGACTTATAGTCTAGCTTTTAACTAAAAGCAAAGGCAAAATGATGGATACAGCCCGACCAGTTGATGAAAATTAATAGCCTCAACTTTTTTTTAGCATCAAATCTTTTTTTATTAAGTCAAGCTCATTCAGTGTGGTCCTCAAAAAAATAAATGTCGTGATATTGAGTTTCAGATAGATTGACATTAGTATTTATTTTGATGGTAACATTGAATTTGCGGTGGTTTTTTTTGGGGTTGCCAGAGGTCAGTGGTGGGCTGTTGATTTTAGGCTTTTTGATAAAGCGAGATTTTATAAGGTGACGTTTAGAATATATAACTTTGCTAAAATATTGGTTTGCAGAAAATGTGACATTTTATCTACATATTTAAGTAACTTTCTCCCAGTGAGAGTGATAAATATGTTTTCAATGGTTTTTCTTGGTCAATGATCAAACATATCATCGCTTACCATCAGGTGAGATAGTGGTCAAGCACGAGCGTATCAATAATAAATAAAAAAAAGGGAGTCGGACTCGTGCACTAAGGATTCTGTACAAGTTCCTCAAAGTTGGATCCATGTCATCATCATCATAATCAGACTTATAAACGGACTCGCGCAAGTTCGTGGAATTCCCTGCAGCTATCAGGAAACACAGACTCCGCTGTGTTTCCTGATAGCTGCAACTTGGGGGTCTTTAAGGTAAGAGTGAATAGGTTACTTCTAGGCAAGCGTGCTCCATCGTCGACCACATTGTCGCTTACCATCAGGTGAGATGGTGGTTAAACGCGAGCATCAATAATATCAATAATAAAAAATAAAAAAGTTCCCACTGCTGGGACTCAGGCCTTCTCTAGACTAGGACAGGGAATGGACCATAATCCATTTTTTTTTTCAGTGGTAAAAATCATCCAATGACCACCCCCGAGATCTTGGATCTTGGATCGAGAGGGAGATAGTGACAGACTCTTACTCACTAAAAACCCATCCCGTTCCTTCTAGCCTCTTCATACCGGGGCTTGAGCTTCCTTTCGGATAACCCTGGCCCCAGTAGGCTTCGACCCAGCTGGGCACTTGTCTTGTGTTGCTGACAACTTCTTGAGGCACGGGAACAGTGCGCGCCGTCGACGTCTTGGGCTCGGTCCGGACCTTCCATACTAACTCCGTGGTCCGGACAGTTACCGGACGGTTGGATAGCTAGCTAGCTACCCATGGCTCGCCGTCCGCACTAATCCATCACGCGGATCCAGTGCGGGTCGGTGGACATCACATGTCTTCGAATGTTTGGTTCTAGGACAAGTTGGTTTCCTCACGACGTTTTCCTTCACCGTTTTGAGAGCAGTGGTGATGAAATAAACTACATAAAGTAATGCGCTTGGTGGGGTTTGAACCTGCGACCTACAACTCGTAAGTCGGGGCCGTTACCACTCGGCCACCACTGCTCTTGCATTCGATCTTCAATCCATGTGGATGTTATTAATTTAGCTGTGCCTAGCTCAAAAATACCAACATAAAAAGAAATATTTAACAAATGACTCACAAAATCTCTACTGAAGATATTCCTTTTATATTAATATAAAAAATAAACAAGTAGTAGCTCACACCTCTTAACCATCACGCTATCATCCTCATCCATCATAGACTAAAATGCTATTTTGACATCTGTCAAAGTTTTTCAATATGGCGGCCGCTTTGATGGCGCGCATTTGGTAGCCCACAATACGAAATGTAATGGCATTAATAGGTCTTAATGGGTTTGTATTTGAAGTTGGATTTTAGAAAAGGTTTAGGCAGTTTGTCTAGGGTTATCTGCAGTAGTCTACACTTATATAATAAAGAAGTATTTTTTTTTTGTTTGCAGGAAGTAATTTCTGGAAATACTGGTCCGATTGCAAAAATTTTTACACTGATAGAAAGCTGCTTTATTCCTTAGTGGTATACTATATTTTATGTACGCGGGAGAAGCTGCGGGCGAGTGGGTTTTTAGTCAGTAAAAGTCGGAACTTTTACTAACTAAAAACCCACTCCTGTTCGTTCGTTGCCTTTCGTACCGGAACTGAGCTATCTTTCGAACTAACCCTGGCCCAGTAGGCTTCGACTCAGCTGGGCCCCTGTTGTTGCTGACAACTCCTTGAGGCGCGCGGGAACAGTGCGTGACGTCGACGACTTTTATTTTTACGGTGGGCAAAAATCATCTTATGACAACCCCCGCTCTTGGGTGGAGTGGGAGATAGTGTCAGACTCTTACTGACTAAAAACCCACCCCGTTCCTTCTAGCCTTCAAACCAAGGCTCGAGCTTCCTTTCGAACTAACCGTGGCCCCAGTAGGCTTCGACCCAGCTGGACCCCAGCTGTTGCTGACAGCTCCGTCGCGCGCGGGAACAATGTGTACCGTCGACGACTTGGGCTTAGTCCGGACAGTTACCAGACGGTCGGACAGCGAGCTGCCCATTGTTCGCCGTCCGCAATCCCGCGACTACGGTGGCTGGAAATTGGGATCGAAATCCCGGCGGCGGCGACGAGAGCGTCGGCGCCGTTGCCTGATAGGGTCGGTCTCCTCCTTTGCTAGCATTACTGCTTCGCAGGAGGCGACCGCCTGCCACTCCGCCTCGCTCCGGACCATGTCCTGAACCAAGGCCTGGCGCGAGAGGTCTACACCTTATAAGGAACCTAACCAAATTTTAAGTTAGTAAGTGTTATAGTTTCTGAGATTTCGTGATTAATCAATGAGTGGTATTTCGCTTTTATTTATACAGATATAGATTAATGAATACCATTTATAGATCCAGTATGGCACGTCTCATAAACCATATCAAATTCAATTGTGCTCTATTTAGCCACCTTTAAACGAGGCGCCAACGAAAATGGACGATTTTTATTTCGAGTCTTCAAAGTCTTGAGTCACTGTGTGTGGCCCACGATATTAAATTTTATTGATATAAAACATTTTTATACGTTAAGGAAATTGACCAGTCCCAGATAGGAGATATGCAGGGCTATTAGCTATACTTTGATGAAAGGAAGTGAGATTAGATTTTGAGTTTATTAACTGTTTTTCAAGTTGTTAAAACACCTTTTTATATTGGTTGATTGTGAATAGAAAAAATATGATATATTGATATAATATTAGGTGGTTTTATCTGAACGATTGATAAATGGTACTTGGTTTGCTAATTTGGTAGCTTTCATAAACTTTCGGCTTTACATTATTAGTGAATGCTACACTACTGTGAAGATAAAAAAGTGTAGTTTAGAGTATGTAAATAATCTCATGAGATGGTTATACAACTCGTAAGTAAAAAATATATTTTTGTATATCTGTATGTAGGGTTATATTATATTGAATATATATGTATGTTTATACATATATTTGTTACCTTGTTTTCTTAATAACCAATTCTATTTTTATGCACCTGCCATGTTTTCTCTTCACCTCCCTAGGTTGACTGGTAAAGAATGCCTAAGGCATTAAATCCGCCTTTGTATTTTTGTGTTGCATGAAGCTTTAATAAATAAATAAAGTAAGTAATTATCATAACAAATACGATGATCTCGATCAATTATAAATAAATCAATAATACTTGTGTTTTATATTATTCAGAATAATTATCTTAATAAACCACTTCAAAAAACAATCACCATTGCGATTTATCGCGCGCCACGTCCCTGTGTGCGTGATGAAGACGATCTGTATGAAGCTCCGCTCACTTACTCTCCGAAACTCAAGCGCACACTCACTGATTATTATATCTAGCCCATACAGTCCCACTGCTGGGCAAAGGCCTCCCTCCACTCCTTCCAATGATCCCGGTTTTGAGCCACTTATTTCCAATTTTCAAGGAAGACATTCGCTATCTCCTTCTTGGTCTGCAGCGACCTCGTCGTGCGATTGCAGGGCACCAATTTTGCGTTTTCCTGGCCTACCGCTCGATCAGCATGCGACAAACATGTCCAGCCCAGTCCCATTTAAGCTGGACAGCCTTCTGAACCACGTCAATGATTTGCGTTTTTGATTTTCGTAAAGAAATAATAATATTTTTATCGGTTCGGGTCGAAAATCACTAAAATATTTGCCTCCTGAAATTTCTTGGTAATTCAAAACTATACCTTATATAAAACTAACAGTATAGCTATCGCTTCGCGCGTTACTGTGCGCCGTACCTAACTCAGTGTATTTATTTCTGGTGTTGCCTCGCTATAAATCATATCTGTGTGTGTGACACAGCTCGATGCTGTCATGCAGCCGCGATGAAAATATAGTGTTGCCAGTGTTGCAAGACAGAAAAATAAATAAATAACCAGTATTGATATTTTTGCATTTTTGATCAAAGATGTGTTATTTTGCATGCCATGTTTGTCTTTGCATAAATCGAAATCGCTATTAAGAGGCCCCTTTTCCACTCGCCTATCGTGAACATCAAGCATGGTTTAAAAGCCGGTTGCTTCATCTAACGCAATCCAACGCAATGTTTGACGACGACGCAACGTGAAAAAAAAAGAGATAACGCCTGAAAACTCTATTAGCCTCCGGTAATTCCGTGATTTACTCGAATATTTCACAAAACTTGCTCCAGCAAATACGTGTTTTTTTTTTTAATTTATATTTTTGAAAAAAAAATTGTTATCATTTAGAATCTTGATTAAATTTGCAAGTTTTTGATTGATATACTTTTTTGAGTTTTTAAATTTTTGAGTACATTATGAAGGGTCAAAGTTCATGCAAAATAGCAGTTTTTCAGAGGTCTTTACTGGGTTAGTTTTACACAAAATAATTTGATTTCAATACAAGCCTAAATAATAAACGCAAGATCTAGTGAAAAATGTGTACCTAATAACATTATAATCGTGTAAGAGAGGTTGTATGAAAAACAATGAAATAAAATGTCGAATTGCATGCCCATAACTTAACATTTTAAACCGACAATCTCACATACAAAATTACACAATTTTCTATAAGTATTATTGTCCCATAAAACCTAATTACTACTAAAACAAAACCCCACTCTAGCAACACTGAAATTCTAAATATAGTCCCACCTCTTAACATCCAAACGAATGA
The DNA here is from genome assembly GCA_949319445.1 of Mythimna lalbum. Lineage (NCBI taxonomy): Eukaryota > Metazoa > Arthropoda > Insecta > Lepidoptera > Noctuidae > Mythimna > Mythimna lalbum. The sequence continues at coordinate 10,239,145 of OX439372.1, forward strand.
CGCTTCAGACATATTTATATCTTTGGATGTTTTTGGTATTTTATGTTTTACAAATTGACGAGGAACGAGAAGCCAGCGACTCGGTAATAATTAGCGATAACTTACTGACAAATTAGTGTTCGCGCCACTAAACTGTCAAAGTCAAGATGACATTAGAGGCGATGACGTTTAAATGACAGCTTTGTGACAATACATGGATGTTTTTGATGTTAAATGGTGTGTGAAAGTCGAGAACGATTATAGAATTGGTCTTTGTTTAGATATTATAATTGGTAATAAATAAGAAGTTGGTTTTTTTATGCTTTCTGTGGAAATTCATAGAGATATATTTGAAAAACCATATCTTTTAACTTGTCACACTGATAAAGGAGAAAGTTTATGTTTGTTACTCCTTTACGCTTAAACGCCTGAATGGATTTGGATGAAATTTGGCATACGGGTAGATCATATCTGGGTTTAGAACATAAAGATCTGAGCTTTCTTCAAGAAAAGCCCGCTAAAAGTCCTGTTTAAGAGGGTCTATCCCCATTAGTCTTTCGTCAACCTGTACCTGTACCTGTACGAATAGTTTAAAAGCTTACCGGTTCATTAATTACCATTCGGTAATTCCGTGATTTACTCGAATATTTCACAAAACTTTTTCCAGGATATATGCGTGTTTTTTCTTAAACTGTAAAACTGGTTTTGATCAAAATCTCACTGTTCAGAATTTTCAATTCATTACACCTTCGTCTTTCTATTGTGTCTCTAATTATCACGATTGAAAGGTTAATTAATATAATAATATTCCACAACTACCACACAACGCCGTCTAGTCCCAAGCTAAGCAGAGCTTGTGTTATGGGTACTTATTTTGGTGCAGCCATGAGGCACACCACTGATAAACATACTTATATATTTCTAAACACATACATATTATAGATAAATTACACCCAGACACAGAACAAATGATTATGCTCATCACATAAACATTTGTCCTGGGTGGGAATCGAACCCACGACCTCTGGCTTAGCAATCAGGGCCACTAACCACTAGACCAACAGGCCTGTCAATTAAAGGTTAAATTCGCAAGGATTCTAATGTTATATTTGTTTTGACTTTTTAATTTATGTATACACTAGCATTTGCCCGCGACTTCACTCGCGTACTTAATTCATGAATCCCCAAGCGACCACCGGTGGCCGCGCATCTATTGTCTTACAATTGTGTTTCTAATTGACGGTATCTGAAGGGTTAAAATATAGTCTATGTAACTCAGGATTAAAGCAGCTATCGATTGCTGTACTTCTACTGTACTGTACTGTACTGCTACTGTACACTGACCAGGCCATCGGTCCACCTTGTTGGAGGCCTTCCAACGCTCTTCCGGTACGTGATCGCCACTCCAGAGCCTTTCGTCCCCATCGACCATCTGTTGAGCGTTGAATGTGCCCTGCCCATTGCCACTTAAGTTTGGCGATTCTTTGAGCTATGTAACCTTAGTTCTCCTGCGGATATCTTCATTTCTGATGTGATCACGCAAGGAAACTCCGAGCATAGCCCTTTCCATCGCCTTTTGGGTGATTTTGAGTCTTCTTATGCAGCCTATTATGAGCGACCACGTTTCGGAGCCATATGTCATCACTGGCAACACGCACTGGTCATAGACTTTCGTCTTGATACACTGTGGACATGTACTATATTGGACGAGAACGCCGTGCTCTACGGGTTTCCTTGCGTGGTCACTTTCACGCTAGGAAACTCCGGCTGCTCCTAAATACCTCTTAATCAACGTTAATCAGTCAACCATCACAATTTTTAAACCCATCAAAAATTAAGAATTTCAAACCGTACCATAAAGTATTCCAATTAACTTTTTTTTAATTACCGCGGCGGACGCACAGGCAAAAAATATTGTCAGCCTACTTAGGCTACCATTGACAAATTGGGGATATTTTTTCCTATCAAAATTACACGGTTTCTCGTAGATAAGTTTAAAAACTGACGGATAACGGCTAATACTGCGATTAATAATAGTCGCCCAGATAAATGGGCAGGGAGATTCTTTTTATGATTCCGTGGGTCAATGTTAAAACGGCAAATTTAGTAAATGTTGTAATTATTAACTGAACTGGACCTTTTTTGGCACAAACGTGAGACATTAATGTTACTTTTTTTTTGATTATATAAAGTTTTCGTTGTCTAAAATGTTTTGTGCGCCAAAATAAATACTTTTCTTTCTTTCTTTCTTTCTTTCTTTCTTTCTTTCTTTCTTTCTTTCTTTCTTTCTTTCTTTCTTTCTTTCTTTCTTTCTATTATCTAGCATAAATAAATTGGACTCGTTCTATACTGTCTGTCAATTCTCTATACTTTTATTTTATTATTGATAGATTCGCGTTTGACCACTATCTCACCTGATGGTAAGCAATGATGTGGCCGACGATGGAGTACGCTTGCCTAGAAGTAATCTATTTACTTTTGGCTTAAAGTTATTTTAATAATTATGTTATTTTAATTTGAAAACAAGATATGAAGAAAGAAATTAAAAAAATCCAATCAAGAATAAATAAATACATCGCGAACTTTGAGTTCGGACTTCGACAGTGTAACATTTTATTAGGGAAAATGAAGTACCTAATGCCTTGATCACGTACCATGGGCAAGACTGTAAAATGTTGCTTGGCCGAGACAGTGATGTAAGCGAGTAGTAAAGATAAAAAGAGTTCGGCCGAGCACTCGGCGCTGTGTTTACTTACACGTACCGAGTACTCGGCCGAGAGCACTGTCTCGTTTACTCATCATCATCATCATATCAGCCGAAAGACGTCCACTGCTGGACATAGGCCGGTACGTGTGATCAAGTCATAACAGTCAAACGATCATAATATTTTATGAAATGTCCGTCATCAAATTTTTTATAAATTTTTGACAATCATAAAGCTCTTGATCTAGACCCCCATATTACAAATTTTAAAAGTGATATTTAGAAAATGTCATCTGCAGAACCCACTAATCAAACAACAGCTTACACTTCTCACATTTCACTTAACAAATCGAGTATATCTAACACATTTTAAAACCCTATTTATTACACGTTATCTGAGACTAGTTTGTGCGTACGGATTGGTTCGATCCCTCACCGTTTATTTTAATTACTCAGCTATATTTCTTGTTGGTCTTATCATATCATAGACACAGAAGCTTCTAGGACTCGTTTTTTTTTCTTCTGAAAACTGGGTTTTTGAGCATTTATTTCGCAAGATTAAAAAAAATTGTTGAATTGATTGATTGTGGATGATTGGTTGGGTTTTGAGACTGTTAAAGTATATTATATGTAACTATATTTAAATTAAATTTTAATATTAGAAAAAGAGCATTCGTCGTTTGGTATCTGAACGTGAGCTATACTCTGTTCCAGGGTTTTCCGAAAAGGAGCTCGAGCCTTGGTATGAAGGCTAGAAGGAACGGGGTGAGTTTTTAGTCAGTAAGAGTCTGACACTATCTCTATCTATGTGTGGCAATGGGCAGGGCACATTGCACGCAGAACAGATGGTCGATGGGGACGAAAGGTTCTGGACTGGTACGTACCGGAAGACGCAGCGTTGGAAGGTCTCCAACAAGGTGGACCGACGACCTGGTCAGGTTCGCGGGAATCCGATGGATGCGTGACGCACAGGACCGGTCGTTGTGGCGACGCTTGGGGGAGGCCTATGTCCAGCAGTGGACGTCTTTCGGCTGATATGATGATGATGATGACTATCTCCCACTCCGCCCAAAAGCGGGGGTTGTCATTGGATGATTTTTGCCCACCATAAAAAAGCTACTCTATTCAAAATAGCATTAGACATTTATGAAAACCTTTTATTACTGTCCGTTCAACCGATTTTGACTTTTATTACGTTGGTGGCATGACAAATGGCGGCTGCAGTAATGACGTAAGAATGATAGTATGAAAGTGCAAAAGATATTGTGACTTGTATTATGTATATTTTACCAATAAACATGTTTATCTATTTATCTCGGTTTGGGCGCTCTTAAGAGGGTTCTTCTCCACTCCTCTATCATCAACATCGAGCATGGTTTCAAAGCTTGTTGCCTCGTCACGCAATCCAACGCGATGTTTGATGAAGACGCAACCCGAAAGAGGAGAGATAACGCCTGTAAACTCTGTTAGCATTCGGTAATTCCGTGATTCACTCAAATATTTCATAAAACTTGCTCCAAGAAATAGCTGTTTTTTTTTTAAACCCTTAAAAGTTTTTGAGTCACTTAGAATCTTAATAAAATTGGCAAGGCTTCTATAGTTTTATTTTTTTAAATTTTAGGCAAATTATAAAGTGTGAAAATAGGAGATTCATACAGGAGGTTCATATAAAATAGGAGATTTTCAGAGGTCTTTACTAGACTAGTTTTACACAAATTTAGAAATAGATTTCAATAGAAGTCTAGATAATATCCACACACGTGTTTCCAAAATATGTAATGAAATATGTGTTATAACGCCATAATCAGTTATGACCAGTTGTATGAAAAACAGTGAAAATGTGTGTCATGATGCACCACCTTAAGACCACCTCACAAAAGAGCCAACCATACTAAGTAGGTACTACATTCTTAAATAAAAATAACAACTTAATCCCTTGAAAACGCAAATAAAATAACATTCCCACCGTCGGGAGTATAAAACGAATTTGTCCGAGGATAAAGCCTCGTATGTCCACGCGTGGGCGTGGGCAGAATGGCTCTATAGACCTCACACGTTGATGATATAGACGTCAATCCTTCATATACAGGGTGGTAAGTTTTTGGTGACAACTTGTGTTGTGACAGGTGACAAGTCTTGTTTTTTTTTATCTATGGTCAGATGTCAAATGAACTAAAAAGTATGTGTGTACTAAAAAATTGTCTTTGATGATAACAAGTTGTGATGCGTATACAGATGATTTGTTTTATACATACGTGGATTTGAAATTAGTTTTTTTTTTTTTACTATATTTATATTGTTCTCACATAGTAGTAGCGACAAGGAACTGTAACAGAGATTTGTAATACGAAACCTGATTTAAAAGAATGTGAGTTTCTTACACATTCTTCACCATAGAGATCTACGCTTTGGAATGTGCAATTCAAACTTCTGTGTTAACGAAAACAAAAGATACGGCGGTTTACGTCGCAAAAACCGTGTATTTCGACTCTCTCAAGGAAATCAAAATTCATAGGGTACTTCCCGTTGACCTAGAATCCTGAAATTTGGCATGAAGCAAGGTCTCATAACACAAGTATAGAAAAAAATCTGAAAACTGCAAATTTGTAGTTAAGTCACAAAAAAAAACTTTTTAGCGATTTGGAAAAATCTTCGTAACGCAGTTCGGGAATTGAACTGTTATCATAGATAAGTTTGTACGGAACATTCAGTGCGCGAGTTCAATTCGCACTTCCGCAGTTTTTTTTTTTAACTTTTCAGATACGGTCAATTAGAGACACCTTTTTTTAACAATAAATAGAAAGACAATAACAACACGGGGCGTTCGCTTGGGGTTTAATGAATATCCGTTGCATTTTTAGTCTTGATAATTGGCAGTAGGTACTTTTGTTTATCATCACAGCTTTTAAGCATAGTGATTTTTCAAACAATCCCGCTAGGTTCTAAGCCTTAAAGACTCAATTTCAATGTGTATATGACAGTCGCAATCAATGCATAACATGAATAAATAATTATCTACACCGATCGATACGTGATCGAAATCATTCGCGGCTTGACATAAAAGAGACATCTTATTATAAGGACCCTATTGTTCTGTGTCTTGGTATATACTATGAGAATATGGAAACTTTATCTCGGACTGGTTTGTCAGGTGAGAATTTAGCTTTAAGAACAAGTCAATGTCAGATTTTGATAGCGAAAGTATCTTATTTATTCGCGCTCAAGCAGCTGAAGGAATTTAGATTTTTGTCCATCTCCTATAATAGCACAGTAGAGCTATATGAAAATACCTACAGCACTTTAAAAAATTGAAATACAGAATTTAAAAAAAAATCTGTCGGTTTGTTTGTTCCCGCTAATCTCCGAAACAGCTAGCCTGATTTTGACGAGACTTTCACTAGTTGATAGTTGATGTTATAAGGAGTTACTTAGAATAAAAAAAAAAACGAAATTGTGACCGACATTGTGCTGTTACATGAATCTGACGTCACGGGCACCAACTAATGATAAAATTGTAGAACGTAGTAGAAAATGTTCTCTAATGATATACGATATCTGTTTGCAGCTGATGACATAGGACAAAGGGTTATAGTAGCTGACAAAAGTCGAAAGTAGTTTTATCAATCTAAAAATAATGTAAAATAATTTATGTCACCTTCTCAGATTGTAAAATCTGCTAAATATAAAAACCAATAAAGTTCCTATCAAGAAAAAACGAAACACAGAAGAACTTTACGTTAACTTAATTTAAGACCTGGAAAGAAACGTCAAAAATGAATGCCAAATTTGACAGCTGTCATTTTATCAACCACCATGTATACAAAAACAATAAAAACCTGCGACCACGTGCGCCCACGCAAGTATTCGCGACAAACACGCTAACCTGACAACAGTATGGCGCATATTATTTAATTTTACATTCATGCTGTTAAAATATGGTGTTTGGAGTGACGCCTGGTATCGTAAAACGGATCTTAAGAGTTATTCATCATCATTCATCACTGTTGGACATAGGCCTTCCCCAAGTGTCGCCATAATGACCGGTCCTGTGCGTCTCCATCGGATTCCCGCAACCCTCAACGCTTCCGCGCCTCAAGGAGTTGTCAGCAACAGGAGGGGCCCAGCTGGGTCGAAGCCTACTCTTCTTCTCGTGTCGATTCGACTCAGATTTTGTCCGACCAATACTTAGCCACTTGGACAGCTCTGCCGTTGGCCTCGTTTAAATCATTTAGGGTGCAGGTAATTGTGCATGCTGGACAGGAAAGGAGATGACACATATCCTGTGAAGGAGCTCCACATTATCACTGAAGCCTACTGGGGCTTGGGTTATCCGAAAGGAACCCGGTATGAAGGCTAGAATTAACGGCGTGGGGTTTTTAGTCAGTAAGAATCAGACACTATCTCCCGCTCCACCCAAGAGCGGGGGTTGTTATTGGATGAGTTTTGCCAACGAAAAAAAAAAAAGCTGCGATGCCTACAGTGTTTTCATCTCACATCTTTAAATAAAGACTTGATTATTCATATCTTCGTAATCCATGCAACCACTCAATCCTTAAATTCCGTGCTCATGTACCATGATGGCCACATCTGATCTCCACGCCAGCCATTTTATTAATAATGGAACCAACTTATGTTTTGACAAATTAATTCTGCGCCGGAGTTTACCGATAATTATATTTTGTTGTAGGGTTGTCAAGTCTAAATTTACACTCCGATGAGCAAGAGTAAAAAGTCATAGGTTCAGACCCAGCCAGGCGTATTCATCATCATCATATCAGCCGAAAGACGTCCACTGTTGGACTTAAGCCTCCCCGAGTGTCGCCACAACGAACGGTCCTAAGCGTCACGCATTCATCGGATTTCCGCGAACCTGACTGGCTTTGTGTAATTTATTTCATCACCACTGCTCTCAAAGCGGTGAGGAAAAACAGCGTAAGGAAACCGACATGTCCTAGAACCAAAAAAGCAAAGACCTGTGACATCCATTCCCTCTTAGAGAGAAGGCCTGAGTTCCAGCAGTGGGAACATTAAAAAGGCTGATTATGCTTAGCTATAGGCTCAAGAATATCGGTGGTGATGTAGACCGATACATGGTGGACATCCCACACATACGCACAAAATGTTTTGGGAACACATTCATTGTGCGTATAGCTAAGGAGTGGATTTCCCTGCCCAAGTCTGTTTTCTGGTGGCTACGACTTTGGGATCTTTAAGTCAAGAGTGAATAGGTTACTTCTAGGCAAGCGTGCTCCATCGTCGACCACGTTAGCGTTTACCATAAGATGAGATAGTGGTTATGAGCGACCCTCCCTCTTCATCAATTATTTAAAAAAAAAATGCTTTGAAGAAGCTCATCATCATTTTTTTAGATGTTATCATCATCATTTCTGCCGAAAGATGTCCACTGCTGGACATAGGCCTCCCCAAATTATTACCACAACGAATAGCCCTGTGCGTCTCGCATCAATCGGATTCCCGTGACCCTTACCAGGTAATCGGTCTACCTTATTGGAGCTCTTCCGATACGCGGTCGCCACTCCAGAACCTTCTGGCCCCATTGACGACTATGTCTTGCCGACATAGCCCGAAGATCTGTGATTATCGCAAACGATAATCACAGATAATAATTCCTACAAGTACTGGTCCGTTTGTTTTTTATTTATTATCTTTATGATCGTAGGAGAAATCTCTGGAAGTACTTACTGGTGCGATTGCTAAAATTTTTTCACCGATCGAAAGCTGCTTTATTCCTTAGTAAAATAGACGCAGGCTAAGGTTACGGGCAAAAGCTAGTAGGCTATATTAAAGTGCGCGGACGAAGCCGCGGCCAAAAGCTAAGTAAACTATAAAAACAGAAAACTAGTGGCAACCCTGGCGTTACATCTGGGTGGCCCTCCCGTCCGATACTGAGGCAGCTAAAATAAAACCAACGCGCCGTGCGAGCGGGACGGAACGCGTGACGTCACGACCCTCTCGCTCTCACGCAGAACAACGAGTATTTTGAGTTATTTATTAGTGAGTGATGGTTTTTGCGCGATGTTTTTTTATTAGAATAGAATTTGCATGACTTGATTCCACAATCTTAGTTCTACCATCGGATAAGCCGACGAACGGCGAGTATCCACTCTTATCGCTGGACCTTGGTCGAAGCCATGGTCCTGAGCAAGGAGGAATGGCAGGCGTTCGCCTCCTTCTGCGAAGCAGTAATGCTAGCAAAAGAGGAGGCCGACCGCATCTGGCAACGGTGCCCTCGCCGCCGCCGGGATTCCAATCCCGATTTCCGGCCACCGTAGACGCGGGCTCGCGGTTCCGATCGTCCAGTACCTGTCCGGACCAAGCCTAAGACGCCAACAGCGCGCACTGTTCCCGCGCGCCTCAAGGATTTGTCAGCAGCTGGAGGGGCCCAGCTGAGTCGAAGCCTACTGGGGCCAGCGTTATCCGAAAAGAAACTCGTGCCCCGGTATGAAGAGGCAAGAAGGAACAGGGTGGGTTTTTAGTCAGTAAGAGTCTGACACTATCTCCCGCTCCACCCAAGAACGAGGGTTATCATTGGGTGATTTATCCCACCGAAAAAAAAGGGTAAATAGACCGTAAGTAACTTTGTACGGAACCGTCGATGTGCAAGTCTGAGTCGCACTTACCGAGTTTTTTTTTTATAAAATTAAACACGCCACCCCCCACTCTTAACAAATGACTCGTAACTAAATTCATCGTATCTGCTCTCACACTTGCGATCAACTGATCATGGGGAAACATTTGAATTAAACATTTGTTTTGCACCCTCCCAACCCTCCCCTGGCCGTGAGGGTAGAGGCGTAGCTAAGCGTGGGCGAAGGGCCTCGCACTCAAAAGGGCCACTAAGCGCTGGCTCTTTAAGAACTCTTTAATTCATGAATCCCCAAGCGACCACCGGTGGCCGCGCATCTATTGTCTTACTATTGTGTCTCTAATTGACGGTATCTGAAGGGTTAAGAACGAGGATGTTTTTATAATTGACTAGCTTTTGCCTGTGGCTTCGCCTGCGTACGTAAAATATAGCCTATGTTACTCAGGAATAAAGAAGCTTTTAATCGGTGAAAAAATGTTTTCAATTGGATCTGAATTTTCAGAGATACTACCTCCTACAAGCAAAAAACACAAAAAAAACACTTTACTCCTTTATAATATTAGTATAGATTAGCTCGCGCCTCATCAGAACGCTTACAGTCACTCAAAGGGTAATGGAAATAGCTATGCTCGGAGTATCCTTGCGTGATCGCATCAGGAATGAAGATATCTGCAGGAAAACCCAAGGTCGCAGGGCACATTACTCGTAGAACAGATGGTCGATGGGGCCGAATGGTTCTAAAGTGACGACCATGCACCGGAAAAAGCAGCGTTGGAGGACATCCCACAAGGTGGACCGACGACCTGGTGAGAGTCGCGACAATGCAGTGGATGCGAGACGCATAGGATCGGTCGTTGGGGCGACGCTTGGGGAAGGCCTACGTCCAACGTAGACGTCTTTCGGCTGAAATGATGATAATGAGACGTGCGTTTGACCACTATTTCACCTGATGATAAGCGACAATTTGGTCGAACACTGGATTGTGACAGTCGCCGTTTCGTTTTTATCAAAGATTAGTGGCCCTTCCCGGCTTTGCACGGGCAACAAATATAGCCTATGTTACTCAGGGTGAATGTAGCTTTCCAATGGTAAAATAATTTTTGAAATCGCCACAGTAGTGTTTGAGTTTATTCATTACAAACATACACGCACAAAAAATAAATCCCTCTTTACAATATTACTGTAAAAGGCTTTCCAGATGCGCCTTCACCCACGTCTAAATTACTCTAAGCTACGCCGCTGCGTGAGGGGAACACTCCGTCCCTCTTTCAAGTTCATCTGTAAACAACCTGATAGAGGGTATGGTGACTAGCACTTTTTTTAATGATACAAACTAGTGCTTGACTGCGATCCCACCTGATGGTAAGCCCAGTCCTGTAGTCACGTGAAAAAATTCGACAAGCTGTTTGTATAATTATATATTTTTATACAATTAATTTTATTACAAATAGTTTGTGCCCGCGGTTTCGCTCGCATACATAAAATATAAACCAATGTCACTCAGAAAAAAAGCAGCTTTATATCAGTGAAAAAATTTCGCAATCGGGCCAGTACTTTCAGTGTTTACGTCTTGCAAACAAAAAAACATAAAAACAAACTTTATTTCTCTATAATATACTTAAGTGTAGATTACAGTTAAACAATTCTAAGTATAGACTTGATGAAGAAATAATTATAAGTACACAAAAAATCTGAAACAAAATTCATTTCACACCTTAAAATTACGTAACCACACTGAATTTTAAATTCCATTCCACAAAAAATATATTATTAGATATAATTTCTCATATTTTTTCCGTTTTTACTTGCTAATTAGTGTTTTAAAAACATAATAATTACTACGTATAGTTGTCAGTAACTAGTTATCGCACGTTCGAGGTGCTAAGCGCGACTATAATTAGTTTTTAATTGATTTAATTACGAGTTCGAGTTGTCAGAACTATATTCTATATTTGTCTATGATTCTTTTTTTTTGTGACAGTGTTGATTTCGTTTCGTGTAGCGGTACATTATTTTATTTGTTTGTTTTTTGTACCCACAGGCTGTTGAAATTTACTTTCTTTGTAAAAATCTATACATAATAATAAATCTGTAGAAGTTTTTGTCACGTAAAATGTACGAAATCAATTATAGACAGAGTAGTTTTATTATACGTGCAATTAGACAGTTCAATAATATACGTAAGTAGCATGACTTGGATCCCTTAACAAGTAGTGTGTCGTCGGCCAGAAGACGCATAAGCCACAGGTTTTTTAAGTAGCCTTTAATTCATGAATCCCCAAGCGACCACCGGTGGCCGCGCATCTATTGTCTTACTATTGTGTCTCTAATTGACGGTATCTGAAGGGTTAAGTTTCCCCAATTGTCTGAATTTTTTTAATTTTTTACTGTTATTCATTTTTCTGAAAGGTTTGTAGTTACTACTCGTTTAACCCTTGCAATTGACTTTGTTTATGAAACGGTAACATTTTAATAAGGTTGATAAATCATTGTGCAAAGGGTGCTATGATCACTTCTTAATTTTAATTCTGACAATATACGTGAGGACTTGTAATTGGCTTGCTGTCGTCTATGTTTGTTTTCATTTTTAGTTTGTTTAAGCTGGTTCTCATCCAAGATGTAATAAATAAATAAAATTTTATATAACTTGGTATATTACTTAGGCTGTGTTTCATCGCAATCGGTTGACTATATCGATTAAATACTACATTCATTGACGGTTCGGTAGTACGAAGCATTCAAACAAATACTTCTGTTTTTTATACAATTAATTTATCTATAAAACAAGATTCAATACTGCACTCATCATCATCAACCTCATCATCATCATCATCCCGCCCTTGTCCTCAGTTACTAGGGGTGGGCACAACACGTTTTTTTCTTCCATTCTGTCCTGTCGCCCGTCACGCTACCACTAAATCCCTTTTCTTTGACCTCCCATCCCTCTCCATCCTTCCACATATAAACTCATAACTCAATTCAATACCGCCCTATGATTTATATTTCCACTATACTATAAACATTATCAGATCAGATTGGCGATCAATAAATCTACTAGAAGTTGTAGAATCTAATTGGTTTACTAGAACATTTGACGTAAGAATTGATCATAGATTTTATCGAATAGATTTTCGGAGAGCAGGGAAACAACGTCACGATTTTATGCTCAATAACTTTAGTAGAAGCTAAACTGAGCATTGACAAACACACTTATTTATTTTCCGCTTTTACAACCATTCATTTAGTTTCACCTGTCCCGATGTTTGTCTGTCATCAAATCTTGTAAATTAAATTTGACCCACTTCCCAGTTACCGATTGAGCTGAAATTTTGCATGCGTGTGTAAATCAGGTGACAACGCAAAATTATTATGACATGGAGCTGATCTGATGTTGGAACCGGAAGGTGGCTATAAGAGCTTAGTAGTTAAACGACACAACCCCATTGAATTTGGGCTCTAGGATTCGTCTTGACGAGTATTATTATATAGCTATATACCGTGCTATAAAAGCTTGCTATGAAAAAAATATTTTCATTAAAAACTTGTTTATTATTGAATAGCTATTTCCAGCGGCTTCGCCCGCGTACATAAAGTATAGTCTATGTCACTCAGGAATAATTTATGTCGCTGCTTTATATCGGTGAAAAATTTTTAGCATACGGACCAGTACTTTCAAAGATTAATTCCTGCAAACAAAAAAAAAACAAACTTCATCTCTTATTAACAGTGTAGATAAATGATATTAAGTTTGCAAATAGGTTTTATAAAATATATGTAATAATATTTCTAATTTAACAGCATGTATATACTCTGCATAATTATAACAGACCACTTTTTATTACAGAAGACATTTTTGACTAGCTTTTAACTACCCCAAGCATACAATAACATTTTTTCAAAAAGAAACTAATAAATAAATTTCAAACAACACGACATTATTATAGACCGAATCATTAACCAATATCTTCACTAACTTTCAAACAATACAGTAATCTTTACCTCAGTGAACAATAACCCATAATCTTAAACCATAGACTAACGCTTACAAGCGCTCAAATGGCGCGAAACTTGTAACTGTCAAATTTGACAGGCCGCCATCTTGGAGAAGTGCCCGCTGCCAATATCCTGGGATAATTACTTTGGCTATTAGTCAAACGTCTTAAGTCGTATCGTTTACAATGTTGCGTATCAGGTTACTTTTTTAAAACATCAATTAGACCATTTATGAGTGCCGACAAATGGGGAGGTATTTTAGCATGTATGATCATTATGGTCTATTAAGGTAGGCACCAAATAAACGAGGAATGACGGTCATTGACCCTCCTACATTTATTGACATTCTTAATTTCAAAAAAGGAATTAACCCTTCAGATACCGTCAATTAGAGACACAATAGTAAGACAATAGATGCGCGGCCACCGGTGGTCGCTTGGGGATTCATGGATTAAAGACAAAGCTGTCTTGAATCGACATCTATCGTGATTTTTTACCTTTTCTGGACAGTTTATTTAAGGTTTTTCGGGTACCTTCAATCATCATCACCATCATCAGCCTTTTTAATATTCCCACTGCTGGAACTCAGGCCTCCTCTCTAGGAGAAGGAATGGGCCGTAATCCACCACGCGGGCCCAGTGCGGGTTGGTGAATGTCACATATCTTCGAATTTTTGGTTCTAGGACACGCCGGTTTTCTCACGATGTTTTCGTTCACCGTGTACTTTCAATATATTGGAGATATTAGGAAAAGGTCTATCTATAGGGAAAAGGGTTATCTGGGGCCTTGTATAGTTTCTGTTAGTGGCTTCGTTTGTGTGGTGTAAGTAGAAAATTTAAACTTATTTTCGAAGTAAAACATACAGCTTAAGAGCTGATTGTAGTCACAGAGTATTCTGTAGGAGTTTTGCCTGTGTCTATGTCGATTTCGAAGCCTCGTAACAGCGAATTTATTTTTATAAAAAAAAATACAGTAACAATTCAAGATTTTTATTGTAGCCAGCCCCTTTTAAAAACATGTTATTATTTTATGTAACTTTCAAATATCTGTGACGTAATCTTGTAGATATACACGTTTGAAATCGTAAGTTAGGGTCTGGATTGGATATTTTTTTATCGAATCAACAAATTTAAATTATATTTTGATTTTTATCCAGCGGTTGGTCATAATGGTCAATTTTAATAAAATAATTTTTCATTGTAATTTTTTTTTTTTATATATTTGTGGATCTCCAAAGGTTAAAAAAAGCACAAAATTAGTAGAACCTGGCCTTAACAATAACATGCCAAAAAAAAAAAAAACTCGGAAAACAAACAGGACGATAGACAAACGAATTCTTCAAAAAGTATTGCGACTACCGTTAATTCATGAATCCCCAAGCGACCACCGGTGGCCGCGCATCTATTGTCTTACTATTGTGTCTCTAATTGACGGTATCTGAAGGGTTAAACCGATTTTGTTTCGCATTTCGTGCAACAATTTTGCAAGAGTAGGCAACTCTTTTCTATCAATCAATCAATCAATCATTTATTTGGTACAAATATGGTACAGGAGTTGTTCTTATTTTTTTTCTGTAGACAGACCGGGAAGCCAACAATACGACGGAAGGAATTCTTAGGTGATACACACTATATGCAAATACATATATACAGAGGTCACAGGGTAGACATAAACCATAGCCAAAGCCATTCACCATACAACCTCAAACAATACAACATACACACATATAACAGATAATCTCACACTTTATATCCATCCTGCCTCGATATAATCTGAACAAACTATCTCGTTACGCTACGGTGTGAACGCGGTCCTCGTTAAGGTAAAGTTAGAGGTAAGGAGGCAAGCACATTGCCTTTAATTACACATTTGTTTACGGGTATATCGAGTGTTACGATGTGCGAAGTAAGGAATTGTCTGTGTGGCTGGATTTGTGTACTATTGTTTCGATGAAATGGCTTGTTTTTGTGGTAATTAGTTATAGTTTATGATGGTTATATTGCTGTCTATAGATTTGTTGTCCGGTATTTATGTGAAATGTTGAGCTTCAGAAAGTAATAGATATTGGACTTCCCACATACAAGTTAGTTTTAGTATAATTATGTGAAACCCAAAACACGTGTCTAGTATTTATGTAAAGAATCTATGTAGAAAATTTCATAACTGTATCATGAAAAATCACAAAGGTATAAGCTTGTTATGTCAGCAAAAATACATAGTCACCGGGCCATCCAGGCGACAGAGGTTATGTTGCACTTGCACTCAGCCTGAGTCGTCCATGGCGAGCAAACAGCTGGCATCTCATGCCCGCTATGACCTGGCAATGGAAAGACTTAAGCTGGGAGTTTCCTTGCGTGATCGCATGATGAATCAAGATATATGCAGAAGAACCAAGGTTATCGAAATAGCCCGAAGAAACGGCAAACTGAAGTGGCAATGGGCAGGGCACATTGCTCGCAGAACAGATGATCGATAGGGACGAAAGGTTCTGGAATGGCGACCGCACACCGGAAGACGCAGCGTTCTTAGGTCTACCTCAATGTGGACCGACGACCTGGCGAGGGTTGTGGGAATCCGATGAATAAGAGACGCACAAGACCGTTCATTGTGGCGACACTTGGGGGAGGCCTATGTCCAACAGTGAACGTCTTTCGGCTGAAATGATGATGATGATGAACCGGCGAACCCCGTACCACCTAACAGTTAATAAATGTATCTATTATATCTATCAGGAAGACGCAGCGTTGGAAGGCCTCCAACAAGGTGGACCGACGACCTGGTCAGGGTCGCGGGAATCCGATGGATGCGTGACGCACAGGACCGGTCGTTGTGGCGACGCTTGGGGGAGGCCTATGTAAAGCAGTGGACGTCTTTCGGCTGATATTATGGTGATGATGATCATGATTATATCTATATGAAAGCTCGTTATGGCGCCTTTTGTCCAGCAGAGCACATTTTTCGCCTGTTGCTGAGGATATCGTGACTTCACCCACTCTAGGCTAGAGCGGGACGGCGTGGAGGGCTGTCCCTTACACCTTGTATACTTCTAATAATGTTCTCTTTTCAGAAATTCCTTGTGGCCCTAGCAGGCATCGGCCCTGTTCCACTCCTACGGTTTGCCGACATCTCTTTGAGGCAGGCGTGGAATACTGCACGCCATCGACGACTCAGGATGTAATACAGTGAAACCTGGTTAAGTGAGACATCAAGGGACCTGCAATGTCGTTTCACTTATAGAGGTATTCCACTTACCCAGTGTCTCAGATATACAGGTATAAATAAATATCTGTCTCATTTACAGAGGGTTTCATTAATAGAGGTGAGAATACTGGTTATTTCAGTTGAGAATGAGTAAACAAACAATGTTATCTCAGTTACAGCGGTTTATGCATATAAAATTTACTCGCTGTCTCAGCTATAGAGGTAACTATGATGATAAATCGAAAGAACAAATCCCAGATATAGAGGCTTACCTCGTCCCACTAACAGGTAATTCAGTGCCAAAGTGTTGGGACCTCAGCATGAGTTCCAGTTATGGAGGTTTCTCACTTATCCAGGTCCCACTTAACCAAGTTTCACTGTATCTAAAATTCTAAAGGTCATATCTAACTTTAGCACCAAACAATATTGTTTAAATTATAAACAACATATTATTACATTAATAGTAACGTATATTCGCGGGAAATTATATGTAATAGGTCTCTGATCTGGTATCTACTAGACAATATGATCAACTCTGACCTCATACATTGGTTCGTTGTCGATTGTAATAATTTTCTCATGATATCGCCTAAGGCTTGGTGTTTTGGAGGTATAGGCAGAATAGAGAGTAAAATCCCGCAAACCTCCTTTGAAAAGGGAGGATCCTCCGACCAGACAGGTGTTAGAGTCCGGTGGGCTACTGCCCGATAGTTGATTTCGGGCTGTCGTATATATTCATTGCGCGAACAATCCCGCAAACCTCCTTTGAAAAAGGACCTCCGGCCAGACAGGTGTTATAGTCTGGTAGGCTACTGCCCGATAGTTGATTTCGGGCTGTCGTATTCAAATCGCGCGGAGAACTTTGATTGCGCGATGCAGGATTTCATATATTCGTAGTTCTTATGTGGCGTCATAGATGTCGCTACAGTGTGAACTCGCACTGGGCCCGCGTGGTGGATTATGGCCCATTCCCTTTCCAAGAGAGGAGGCCTGAGCCCCAGCAGTGGGAACATTAATGACTGGCCTGTTGGTCTAGTGGTTAATTGCCCTGACTGCTATGCCGGAGGTCGTGGGTTCGATTCCCACCCAGGATAAATGTTTATGTGATGAGTAGGATCATTTGTTCTGTGTCTGGGTGTAATTTATCTATAATGAATGTATTTAGAAATATATAAGTATGTTTATCAGTCGTCTAGTACCAATCACACAAGCTCTGCTTAGCTTGGGACTAGACGGCGTTGTGTGATGAGTTGTGGAATATTATATTATTATATTATAAGCTGTTTAATTAGCACCCAATTTAAAACAACCTTGATATCAAAACAGGTTCCACAAAATCGTCTCCCAAGCAATCTTAACTCCAAAATTCTCCCTTTTATCAAGACACCTACCCAATTGTACTAGCAAACTAATAAAATAAGTTAAAACAATAACAATTCTAATTAGTTCCATCGCTTAATTAAGCTAGGCCCGACATTTGACTGACTTTTAATTGGGAAACTTGCGCCAATAGAAATTTCAGTGCAAGGGGGAGAGTTGGGCTAGGGAAATGGCGGAATGGTAAGCGGAGCGGGTTTTTGTATACCCACTACTCAGTTTTTATTTTCTTACTTAAGTAGCTGCTACCAGGGCCTCAAGTCTCTGCTTTTACAAGAATGTCAGAATGGTATGTCATATTTTCACAGTTTAATACATACTAGCTTTTGCCAGCGGCTTCGCTCGCGTACATAAAATATAGCCTATGTCACTCAGGAATAAAGCAGCTTTCTATCGGTGAAAAAATTTTAGCAATCGGACCAGTACTTCCAGAGATTACCCCCTACATACAAACTTACAAACTTACAAATTTTACCTCTTTATAATATTAGTATAGATAGTATAGATAAACATAAAAAAAACTTAAATACTAAATAAACAATTTATACTAAAACCTAACTATGTACATATCCATACTAATATTATAAATGGGAAAGTGTGTGTGTCTGTTTGTCCGTCTTTCACGGCAAAACGGAGTGACGAATTGACGTGATTTTTTAAGTGGAGATAGTTGAAGAGATGGAGAGTGACTTATGTTACTTTTTGTCTCTTTTTAACCCCCCACTTCTCAGGGGAACTGTGTCACCCAGAATTTAATGCGAGCGAAGCCGCGGGCAAAAGCTAGTATAATTTAAAATGACAAAGTAGGTACGCTCAGGCGTCAAAGTCCTCCTCCACATCGCTGTCATCCGGAAATGTGCCCAGAAGACTGGCAGCATTACCACGTTGAATGGCAATGCTAATTCTTTGGGCGAAGGACGAGCCCGCCCTCTGGTCACGTAAAGTGTCGCTCAGTCGGCGTGAAATATCCTTGAAAAGGAGACGCGCACTCAGACCCTATAAACCAAGCGTTTCGTTTGATTTCATAATTGTTAATTTTGAAAATTTTTAGTAATCCGCTAATATAATGGCGACATTATAACTTTCCAATGGTCAATCACTGAAATTCGTTTGAAAGAAATGGCATAGAATGGTAATCTCGTACATAATGACAAATGAATGTCTGACGTATGCGGTAATCTGCTAAAATTTTGACAATTCCTTTGATCGAATAATATCTCGCGGTGAGACTGTTGGCACATCTATGTAGGTTCTTCATTATTTTTTTGTGTAATTCAGTGCGGTGTATTTTTTGAAATTTTGAAAACTGTAAGTACCTTTTTTGTGTGTTTTTAAGGACTCCGTCTTGAGTAACCGTCCAAGTGTACAATCAAATTGATCCTTAGTTAGAAACCGTCGTCAATTCACTATAGTAATTCATTTTTACAGTTGAAAAATAGTGAATGACCCACAATAGCTACCATTATGCCCCATAACGGGCAATAATCGCGCCCTCTTTATTATACCATCCTCGATGTTTCACGTATAGTCATACTGCCCTGCGTTCGAGTTTAGAGTTAACTCTAATGACGTCATAGGGTAACTACTAACTACTCCAACCTGGCATTCGAACAACGTCAACTGTCGAGACTTCCGGCGACTGGGACCGCAATTAACTTGGACCGCGGTCCCAGTCGCCGGAAGAAAATTATTTAATTTTTACGGATCCGGCAACTGGGACCGCGGTCTAAGTTAATTGCGGTCC
The DNA here is from genome assembly GCA_949319445.1 of Mythimna lalbum. Taxonomy (NCBI): domain Eukaryota; kingdom Metazoa; phylum Arthropoda; class Insecta; order Lepidoptera; family Noctuidae; genus Mythimna; species Mythimna lalbum. Next base: position 10,258,750 of record OX439372.1, read on the forward strand.
CAGTTGCCGGAAGCCTCCAACTGTCAACGTTTACAAAAAATGGTGAAGGAGCATTACCTTTCACTTTGATTTTAATTCAATTCAAATTTCACATAAGAAAGAAAATACAAACAACCGAATTGTGAACCTCCTCCTTTTTTGGAAGTCGGTAAAAAAAATAATTTCATACCCCATTTTTTTTTACTTCAACAAGACTCGACTTTCTTCTTCCTGCCCTTATCCCATATTACTTGGGGTCGGCGCAACACGTTTTTTTCTTCCATTCTGTCCTGTCATCCGTCCAACTATCACTAACTCCCTTTTCTTTCATATCACTCCTCACACAATCCATCCATCTTTTCTTCGGCCTTCCTCTCCCTCTCCATCCATCTGCATTTATACTCAGAACTCTCTTAGTAATATGCGCTTTATCTCTCCTCTTCACATGACCATACCAAGATAACCGATTCCCTCTCAACTTTTCAGTCACTGGCGCCACTTTCAAACTTCCTCTAATATACTCATTTCTCACTTTATCCATTCTCGTCTTCTTCAGGACGATACGACACGACACAAAATACATAATCTACTATATAAAAATAAGTCAGGTTTTCCTTCCTGACGCTATAACTCCAGAACGCACGAACCGATTTCCACGGTTTTGCATTCGATGGAAAGGTCTCGGGCTCCGTGAGGTTTATAGCAAAGAAAATTTAGAGTAGGGTAGAGTAGGGTAGAGTAGGGTAGGTAGAGTAGGGTAGGTAGAGTAGGGTAGGTAGAGTAGGGTAGGTAGAGTAGGGTAGGTAGAGTAGGGTAGGTAGAGTAGGGTAGAGTAGTGTAGAGTAGGGTAGAGTAGGGTAGAGTAGGGTAGAGTAGGGTAGAGTAGTGTAGAGTAGGGTAGAGTAGTGTAGAGTAGGGTTGAGTAGTGTAGAGTAGTGTAGAGTAGGGTAGAGTAGGGTAGAGTAGTGTAGGGTAGGGTAGGTTAGGGTAGAGTAGGGTAGAGTAGGGTAGAGTAGGGTAGAGTAGTGTAGAGTAGGGTAGAGTAGTGTAGAGTAGGGTAGAGTAGTGTAGAGTAGGGTAGAGTAGGGTAGAGTAGGGTAGAGTAGTGTAGAGTAGGGTAGAGTAGGGTAGAGTAGGGTAGAGTAGTGTATGTAGGGTAGGGTAGAGTTGGGTATAGTAGGGTGCAGTAGGGAAGAGCGGGAGCGAAGCCGCGCGGGCAAAAGCTAGTCTATCTATAATTACACCCAACACATACATTCATATAACAATACATACACACAGCAGGTGTGAGTTCGCGCCAACTTCACACCTAACTACAAGTAATCATTAGTGCTAATGAGAGATTCTTAATTAAAGCTAGTTACACTCATTAGGAAGTACATTATGTTGAATAATAATTACAGTTTCCTACTGTAATTGTTACGTGGATTTCTTAGAAAAATAGGTGGTGAATGACTTTTTTTTTATTATTATTGATAGGCTTGCGTTTGACCACCATCTCACCTGATGGTAAGCGACGATGTGGTCGACGATGGAACACGCTTGCCTGGAAGTAACCTATTCACTCTTGACTTAAAGACCCCTATGTTATAGCTATCAAGAAACACAGACTCCGGCAGGGAATTCCACTCCTTGGCTGTACGCACAATAAATGTGTTCCCAAAACGCTTTGTGCGTATGGGTGGAATGTCTACCATGTACCGGTGGCGCAACACCGTTCGTCTTGTGGTCCGATGGTGGAACAGACTTGCAACACGGATTCCAGTGCACACTCCCCGAAATGCAGACGATAGAAAACTGACAGGGCAGCAACTCGACGACGATGCTCAAGACTTCGGAGCTTCGACTCTACAAGGGACTCGACAGGCCTGTGTAGTACAATTTCAACTCGATACCTCCACGCGTTCCCGAGATAAAGAGTCTTGACAGATAGACAGACAACAAAGTGGTCCTATATGGTTTCCGATTTTTCCTTTTGAGGTATGAAACCCTGCGGGCTCACGGACGGCGAGCCATGGGTAGCTCGCTGTCCGACCGTCCGGTAACTGTCCGGACCGAGCCCAAGACGTCGACGGCGCGCACTGTTCCCACACGCCGGAATTGTCAGCAACAGGAGGGGCCCAGCTGGGTCGAAGCCTACTGGGGCCAGGGTTATCCGAAAGGAAACTCGAGACTCGGTAAAGAGGCTAGAAGAAACGGGGTGGGTTTTTAGTCTGTAAGAGTCTGACACTATATCCCGTTCCACCCAAGAGCGGCGGTTGTCATTGGGTGATTTTTACCCACTGTAAAAAACAAAAAAAAAGATATGAAACCCTAAAAAAAGACATCCGAAAATCAAAAACACACTCAATATTCCCCAAAAAACAAGCAATTCAAACCAATCTCCTGATCCCAAAACTTGGAACATTAAAAGTACATTAACGAGAGAACATTTTCGTCTAAAACTGTGAAGTGTAAAAAACGATTTGTACAACTATTTTCTCGATCACTGCAGATGTATTGAAGAGAAAAAAGCAAAGACATTGCTGGCTAATCGCTTGGAATAAAATGTTTTGGCAATAGGGCTGGGAAAGAGATTAGGTATGGAATTATCGATAAAGCTATAAATATATTAAGGGTGATTTTGTAGGGTAAATTGCGAGGTTATATTTTTTGTGAAATTTGTCTAAAAAAGATAATATTTATTCACTAGAGTTCAGGTGATCAATTAGCGTAGTCATTATAGAATAGAATAGAATAAACTTTATTGTACACCAAAAAGTAGGTAGGCACGGGTCTATATTTTTATACAGTAGCCAATGTCTAGTTTGTGATTTTTTTCCGATATTTTGTAGAGACTACATCATCAAGACTTCTTTTGATAGTTAAAAGAAGTAGGTAATGGCAAAATATGACGCTTATACCACCATATTTAATTTATTTTCACGAATAATTTACATAAAAAAAATTACATAACTATAATTACAGTAAAATAAAAAACCTTACGCTATTTTGGTTTTCCACAACGCTGTCCGATCGTCCAGTAACTGTCCGGACCGAGCCCAAAATACCAAGCCTAGTGGACTACACCCGTTTTGCTGATATCTTTCTGAGTTGTGCGTGGACCACAATGCCGGACAGTGCTACTGCAACTACGCATTGCTCATCGTCCCCAACTACAGTAGCCGAGAATCGTTACAAATCCTCCACAACTTAAAATGCACCCCTCAAAGTCAAGACAACTTCAACTAATAAAAACAACATATTATTTTATCCTTGTACTTAAACAAATAATCCAATCTGCTAAACTCTTAGGGGAGCTATAAGTGACTGTACTACAGTCAATATGTTAAGAGCAATCTCTACTTTGAGCGTGAAAACATATGTTCAGGGGTGACGCTAGTGAGGGGGTGGATATCGATAAATCTTATTTTTTTAAGGGGAAGAAGACTTCTGATTTTGAATTACGATTAGTTGTTCTTTTTTTTTTGAGACAGTGAGAAAAATAAGGAAAATATCAGATAGATTCTTCATAGAACTCTATTGTATGCCAATAACTAGACAAGCAATGGGTAGCCGTTGATGAAGTATAGGTTGCCACGCGCGCCTCAAAGAGCTGTTAGCAAAACCGTAGGTGCCCAGCAGCTTGAGTGTCAAAATAAACGGTTGCAAAATCGCCAAACTTAAGTGATAGTGGGCAAGACTCATTGCTCGTAGAACAGATGGTCGATGGGGACGAAAGGTTCTGGAGTGTTGACCGCGCACCGGAAGATCTCTCACGAGGTGGACTTAAGATATGAAGAGGGTCGCGGGAATCTGATGGATGCGAGACGATCAGGGGGTCGTGGGAATCCGATGGATGCGAGACGATCAGGACCAGTCATTTTCGTGACACTTGGGAGATGCCTATGTCCAACAGTGGATATCCTCCGGCAGAAATGATGACGAGACGTTTGCCATAGTTTCTCGAAAACCTTTTTCATAACCAACGTTATAAAAAAGACAATATCGCTTAATAATTAATTACCTATTTATAATGATTTTCTCATGCACATAATGATATCTTAATTAGCACTAATTCTAGGTTTTACACAGCTAATCACACGACACGGTCACAAAACCTACTCTACTTAAACTAACAAACATTTGTAAGCAAAAAACTTAGAACATAGACGCAAAAAACAGACTACATTTTAAACTAAGCGCTAATTGGCTTCACATGATATAATTAACTGCCAAGTAAATTACAACGAGTAATTAACTACATTTCCAATCGATTAACTTTGTAATCATCGACTAAGCCCAACTCTAGTGCGTCGGAATAAAGTTTGAAATGTCAAACCGCCATTTTGTAAATTCGAAATATCGGTGTTCTAATTTTGAAATGCTATTTTAATGTAATGAGTATGGTGTAGTATAGTCGAGTATGAATTTTAATTAAAATATCGAATTCTGAACTCATTTTGTGGTATTTCTAGATAAATGTACTTTTATGGTTTTAGTGGTAATGATCTGATTAAAAAAAGATTTAATGTGCAAATATTTACTAATCCAATTAGTAATACCGTATAAGGTTATTAAAATTATTCGGGTTAACCTGATTCAACTGGGGTTATCAATCAAATATTTTTTTTACAAAAAAAGAACCATTTGCACTTTTGGATTTTCAAGAAGTCAGTTAGTCAAAAAAAGATTAATTACACATTCCAAAGCGTAGTGTACCATTAAAGACACTTCCGCCTGACCACCGCTAAGTTCATTTTTGCTTACACTGGAAATGATAACTTCATAAGGTTTAGTTTGGCGTCGTGCCGCAGGATTCAAGCGATTTTTTTTTTGAGTGATCAGGCAGAAATTACCGTGATAGTACTTATGGAGAAGAACGTGCAAGAAACTCTATGGACACTACCAGGTACCAATATCTGCAGGCTAACAAATTTTTTTTCCGTGCGAGAATCGAACTCGCGTCACGCAGCGTCGCAGCCAAGCTCTCAACTACTGTGCCTACCATACTATCACCTCAAGATAGACAAAAAACGCACTCTTCAATCTCTCACAATATCTCACCCATCACAATGAGTGACTATCTCAAGCTATCTATTAGTGGCGCACACGCCGATGTTGTTACTACGATCAATTATTGAGAATGACGCTGTTTAACGCAGAAATAGCTGTTTTTACATAAAGAAAAAAGAAAGAAAGAAAAAAAAGAAAGAAAACATGTTTGTTCTGCCCGTATAGACACACAAAAAACAAAAAATAATAACAAATTAAAACAAAAATTAGTTACCCTATGAGATCACGTGTGAACCGGGCTTAACTTGCTTGAACCATAGACAACTCAGCTGTCTGGGTTGTCTATTAATTCATGAATCCCCAAGCGACACCCGGTGGCCGCGCATCTATTGTCTTACTATTGTGTCTCTAATTGACGGTATCTGAAGGGTTAAAACAATAATTTATAAAATACTAGCTTTGCCCGCGCGGCTTCGCTCCCGCTCTTCCCTACTCCACCCTACTCTACCCTACTCTACCCTACTCTACCCTACTCTACCCTACTCTACCCTACTCTACCCTACTCTATCCTACTTTACCCTACTCTACCCTACTCTACCCTACTCTACCCTACTCTACCCTACTCTACCCCACTCTACCCTACTCTACCCTACTCTACCCTACTCTACCCTACTCTACCCTACTCTACCCTACTCTACCCTACCCTACCCTACCCTACTCTACTCTACCCTACCCTACTCTTATTTTTTTTCCATAAGAACCTTGTCCTCACGATAACAATCACAACAAAAAAAAAATCAGCCAAATCGGTCAAGCCGTTTTCATGCCATGTCGTGACAACGGAAAACGGGGCTCATTTTTATAATATAGATAGAAGAGAAGAAGAAGAAGAAGATATGTACTACAGTCAATATGACTCAACGTCCCTACAAGTGGGCACTTACTGATGTTTAAAATCTAATATTTTCAGATATAGATTGACAGGACAAGTTACAGAACAGAATGGAAGAAAAAACGTGTGGCACCGACCCCAAATAAAACGGGACAAGGGCAGGAAGATGATCTCGTCAGATATAAATTTTATTTTTGAGATAGATATGTTTTCTTCAAAAAATACTAATCTGTTTTTAATAATTCTGGGCAAGTACGAGTCGGACTCGCACACTGAGGGTTCCGTGCAAACTACAATTCCTCAAAGATATTTCCGAATTGCAAAAATTAGTACTGGGTAAATTATCCGCCCAGACCTCTGGGTACACGGTCTTTCTAGTCATGATCTTGCATATGGGATACATTTCGCACTCGTCAATGAACAAGACTGATCGCCATTGCGCGATGCTCCAATCTAGATGATGTCGAGAAAATTGAATTCACACTTACCGGTTCCAGGTCAACAATTTCAGGTAATTTCGCACAAAAATAGCTGTAGAATTCTGTACATATAAAGATATCTGTGAAACCTCAAGTTACCCTTTCAAGACCATCACTGTAACATTCATAAAACGTCTATAAATCTTCCTAGAGCTAATTATAATGATATCTTTATTAAGATCTCTCGGTTCTGACACAAAATAGATAGGTACAGAAGGCAATCTCATGTATAAAATTTTTTTTCGGTGGACAAAAATCATCCAATGAGAACCCCCGCTCTTGGGTGGAGTGGGAGATAGTGTCAGACTCTTATTGACAAAAAACCCCACCTCGTTCCTTCTAGCCTTCATACCAGGGCTCGATAAACCTGGTCCTTTCGGATAAACCTGGCCCCAGTAGGCTTCGACCCAGCTGGGTCCTGTTGCTGACAACTCCTTGAGGCGCGCGGGAACAGTGCGCGCAGTCGACGTCTTGGGCCTCAGTCCGAGCAGTTACCGGACGGTCGGAGAGTGAGCTACCCATAGCTCGCCGTCCGCGAGCTACGGTGGAAAGTAAGACACCTGAAGCACAAAATATAGGTACAGAAGGCAATCTCATGTATAAACTTCACTTTTATACCTACGCTCGGTGGACGCACACTAATGAGCGTTTGAGCCGGAACTGTTCGACAAGCGGGCCGACGCGCTCCGAGTTAGCGTGTCCGTGAGCGGTGTCTATGTGTGCGTTGAGAGAGCGCGCTTTGTATGTAGATTGACTTCTGTATCTATCTATTTTGTGGTTCTGAGGTGAACACTCTGTTCTTATCTAAACTTAACATTATATAGCTACAAATTAGTGTAATTTAGTAATTGCTATATTAATTAAAATGGTTACGGTGTATAATATCTTAGTGGCTGGTGGTATTGTGGTTGTAGGAGCAGCTTTTTTACGTGGAGTCCTAAATTTGATTCCTAAGTCGTGGAAAGTTTTATTTATAAACTAGCTGACCGGTCAAAAACTTTGTTCTGCCATATAAATTACTAGCTTTTGCCCGCGACTTCGCCCGGGTACGTAAAATATAGCCTATGTCATTCAGGATTAAAGCAGCTTTACACAATAAGGAAAACCTTTGCAGAATATAGTAAACAATGACTCACATTACACTACACACAGACCAACAAACAGTATTTGTCCTATTAGACACGCTATCTAATTGATCGCTAACAATCGAGAAGAATCGAATCGGTTAATTAATTGTTCACACCAATCGATTCTTTGTTTGTATGTGTTGGTAACACTTCTATCTTTTTCAGAGTTCTGTACCCAAAAGGTATAACAGGACTCGGACTGTATCTCATAAACCGTGATAGTTAGCACAAAATAGATAGGTACAGACAACAATCTCATGTATGTACTTCCGGCGGCGGAGACCTCTCGTGCCGGGCCCTGGTCCAGGCCATGGTCCGGAGCGAGGAGGAATGGCAGGCGCGAGCCTCCGCATGCGAAGCAGTAATGCTTACAAAGGAGGCGGCCGACCGCATCAGGCTACGGCGCCCTCGCCGCCGTCGCCGGGATTCCGATCCCGATTTCCGGCCACCGTAGACGCGGGCTCGCGGACGGCGAGCCATGGGTAGCTCGCTGTCCAATCGCCCGGTAATGGACCGAGTCCAAGGCGTCGACGGCGCGCACTTTTCCCGCGCGCCTCAAGGAGTTGTCAGCAGCAGGAGGGGCCCAGCTGGGTCGAAGCCTACTGGGGACAGGGTTGTCCGAAAGGGAGCTCGTGCCCCGGTATGAAGGCTAGAAGGAACGGCGCGGGGTTTTTAGTCAGTAAGAGTCTGACACTATCTCCCGCTCCACCCAAGAGCAGGTTTTGTCATAAGATGATTATTCCCGTCGACAAAAAAAAAACCTTCGCTCGGTGGATGCACACTAATGAGAGTTTGAGCCGGAACTGTTCGACGAGCGGGCCGAGCCGCGCTGAGATATCGTGTCCGTGAGCGGTGTCTATGTGTGCGTTGTGAGAGCGCGCACAGTATGTAGATTGACTTCTGTATCTATATATTTTGTGTATTTAGACAGTTGAAATTGTCACAGATGTATTTCTGTTATTTGTCGCTATAACAAAACAGTGCTATAAATATTGAAGAAGGTTTCCTGTATAGTTTGGCCTCCAAACGTGTTTTTTTTTTTTTTTTTTTTAATACAGACGTTGCGGAACCACGAAAGGTTCCGCAACGTCTGTATCAAAAAAATTATCACTTGACCTTATCATCGTGTACAAGTATAAATCGGCCGTTGTAATAATAATTTTAATAGTAAGTTATTGTTTTAATAAAGGGCTCTTTATTATTAAATAATAGTACTACGTGACAATCGACATGACAGACTAACATCATTTATTATTATAATAATTGATAATTATGTGTCTCAGAGCACTGGTGACCAAGTGGTAACGGCCCTGACTTACAAGTTGTAGGTCACGGGTTCGAACCCAGGCGCATTACTTTGTGTAATTTATTTCATCACCACTGCTCTCAAAACGGTGAAGGAAAACATCGTGAGGAAACCGGCATGTCCTAGAACCAAAAAGACATGTAACATTCACCAATCCGCACTAGGGCGTGGTGGATTAGGGCCCATTCCCTCTCCTAGAGAGGAGGCCTGAGTCCCAGCAGTGGGAACATTATATGGCCGACTATGTCATGCTATGCTGTGCCTATTATATGTATGTTACTCTTGCTATATTACCAGTTGACAAGGATACGGAGAATACCTTTTTGACGAATTAGGTCACAAAATAGTGTTGTTTAGGCTTTTGTACCCAAAGGGTAAAAACCGGCCAAGCGCGAGTCGGGGTCGCGCTTGACTGATTTTTTTAGTTCAGTTTATTTTTTATGGATATAAACTAGTGCTTGACTGCGATCCCACCTGATGGTAAGCAGTGATGCAACCGTTGATGGTGAAGCGCACTAGTTTATGGGCCTTGAAGACACTCAAACTCAACTCTCAGCTTTCAACTCCATTTGTATTCATATTATTGAAATGTAAAAAGATAACATGAAATAAAAATTAAAAAAAAATTGGAAAGAAAGAAAGAAAGAAAAAAATATTTTATAATAATAATAATATTCCACAACTATCACACAACGCCGTCTAGTCCCAAGCTAAGCAGAGCTTGTGTTATGGGTACTAGACAACTGATAAACATTTATATAATAATAATTTATTTGGCGACTCTCACCAGGAACACAACAACTTAAATAAAAAACAAAAAAATATGTAAAAGTAAGTAAAAACAATATCATTGTGAGTGCCTCACTGCCGCGCCAAAAAGGTTCATTTCAGCAATGTTGCCATATCGACTACAACCAAAATTTTTATCGATACACTCCCATCTCTAAAATTCAATTTTTATTTCTTTCCCCTCCAGTCTCCCGTATACATATTTATCCGTTTTGCGCCATGCTTAATGATCCCTAATTCTATTACTACAGTATTTCCGTCTGTTGGCTTTGATACACCGGTCTTTGAAACATTGAAAACATTTTGGCAATATCATCGCTTACCATCGGTAACAATTTAAATTTATTTATTTTTGACATATATGTTACTTTGTTAAATATATTACATTTTTCTACATTTTATTGTAGTATCATTATTTTTAGTAATAAACTACAAACCATTAAAGGTTTTGGTGGTTTGCAGTTTAAAATGTAATCTGTACTGCAATTTTGAACATAAATAAAAAATAAATTAGTAATAAACTACAAACCATTAAAGGTTTTGGTGGTTTGCAGTTTAAAATGTAATCTGTACTGCAATTTTGAACATAAATAAAAAATAAATTTATTAATATCTAGCTTTTGCCCACAGCTCCGCCCGCGTACTTAAAAGATAGCCTATGTCACTCAGAATCAGGAATAAAGCAGCTTTCTATCGGTGAAAAAAATTTAGCAATCGGACCAATACTTCCAGAGATTACCTCCTAAAACAAAAAAACAAACTTTACCTCTTTATTATATAAGTGTGAATGGTCATTTCATATCTTTCATATCATCATTTCAGCCGATATACGTCCACTGTTGGACATAGGCCTCCCCCATTTCATACCAATTTCCTCCCAATCTCCTCAAAAACAAAACACGTGTGAAATCTTTTCACTTTGTTAATAAACCGACCCTCACTTCAGAGGAGGGGTTCCGCCCCTTATCTTCCGGTGCCAACCCCGCGGGGGTACTTATCAAATTATTGGGTTCTCAACATTGAATATTGTGGTGATAGGGACGCGTTTGGGGCGGAAAGATTCTGTTAATCTTGTGGTAGAATGTGTTGGGGTTGATTAAATTATAAAATAAACTTAAATAATTAAAAATAATATATACACTAAAGGCCTAGCTAAATATGACGTCAAAAATCTCCTCCGCATCGCTGTCGACTGGAAGTGTGCCCAAAAGGCTGGCGGCATTGCCACGTTGTATGGCAATGCTTAATCTCTGACCGAGGTAGAAGCCATTTGTGTTGCCATTGGGGCTATTGTGGTTGATTTGTAGGAAGCTTATTAATTTTATTAGCACTACCTGACCCGGCGACATAGCACGAAGAATCGCCAAACTTAAGTGGCAATGGGCAGGGCACATTGCTCGCAGAACAGATGGCCGTTGGGGCCGAAAAGTTATCATGGCAAGAAGATAACACAGAAACAAATAATAATAATAAGCCTTTTTATTTCCACATCCTATTAGTTTCCAATTTAAATGTTTGTTAGTTGGGTTAGTAACTAACCGAATTAACAAACCCTACTACCACTAAAACACTAACCACTAACTAACCTTACTAACACTAGTTAGTTGCTCCTGGGATGTGGATCCCATATGGGTAAAAGCCTCCTCTTTCTCCTTCCAGACATCCTCTCTAGCGAGGGTCATCCAAGTACCTACTTGCATACACATACCTATGTAGAAACGTAAGATTAAAAAAAACTAGACATATATAAACAGTTGCACTATATAAGTCCAGTTCAGCAAAAATCCAAGACAAATACACGCTCCGCGGTAATTGCCAGACGCTAGTTTTCAACACAACACAATCTAGTTAAATACAACAATAGTTAAGAGCTGTAATGACTCACCGGAACTGGGCCGGTCACTGTACCGAGTACAGTAGACCCACGCAGGCCAGACCATCGCGCCGTCAGCCATCGTGGTACCTGCAGGGAAGGCACACATGAGCAAGATCATCATCATGAAGAGGATGAAGGTTTTCGCATAATTGAAGACACAGGAGGGAGAAGGAGCTCAAAGAAAAGATCGATGGTTTGTGTGAGAAGTGATATAAAAGAAAAGGGAGTTAGTGATAGCGTGACGAGTGACAGGACAGAATGGAAGAAAAAAACGTGTTGCGCCGACCACAAATAAAACGGGACAAGGAAAGGAACAATATTCTAGACTCAACCTTAAAGTAAACAAGAAGAAGTTTTTAAAGAACTAGGTTACTTCTAGGCAAGGGTGATCTATTGACCACCACATTGTCAGCTACCATCAGGTGAGATGGTGGTCAAACAAGCCTATCCATAATAAAAAAAAATCTTTAAGTCAACAGTGAATAGGTTACTTCTAGGCAAGCGTCATGCTCAATTAAAGATTGAAACTGATAGCATAAGTATCATTAGTACCAGGTTCGTTTATTCAACAATTCAATGTATTTGAAAAAAAAAACTTGTTTATTCGATACTATCGTTTATAAAGGATAAAGCAAATGAATTATAGAAGAGAAGAAACTTGCAAATCTCTTACCGGTAGCCGAACTCTGACTGCTCCCGCTATCTTCTCCTTTCGACAGGTCAATAGCTCCACTCTTCTCTCCCGGCTTCACATCAGGAACCCTCGCCTCCTCAGGCTTGGCAGGAGCAGCCTCCTTTACTGGAGACATCTTAGCCTCAACCCTGGTCTTCGATTTCCTCTTGTTCAGAGGATCTGTTATCCTTCTCCCAAAATCTGCCTTAAGTATATTGTCTATACTGAATTTTAGACAATTCTGGTTGATAAAATCTCTCTGTGATTCGTTCTCTGGTGATTTTGGAGATACATAATTCATTCTTCTATTCTCATCTGTTCTTCTTAAGTCTTGGTTCTGACTCTTCATCCTCAAACCGAAGTTTAAGCCGAAAGGTTGGGGGTTAAGGTTTAAATTGCTTTGAGGAACTGGCATTCGACTTTGCAGCCCAGATTTTAAGTCTACTTGGTTTATAAGGGGATTTTGGAAAAGGAGGGGCTGGTTTAGGAACATTAGAGGGTTGGGGGTGATAGGACTTGGCCTTAGGAGTAGAGGCTGGTTCATATTTATATTTTGGTTCAACTGTGATATTGCATTCAAATGTGTTTGTATGTGCTTGAAAGACGTAAGATTTTGTGTCGTATCTGGGCCTTTTTGCTCAAAAGTTGGCAATGCTTCATTGCCAACTGAAAGCACAGTATCATCACTGCAACAGGAATTGTCATCTATACTAATTTCGGCCCTAGATTCGTTCGTCCGATCATCATCATCATCGATAAGGTCAGACGTTCGGCTATTCTCGTTGACCTCTCGTAAATCTTCGTAGTTAGGCGTGTTTTGCAACAACTTGTCAGTTGAGAACACGTTTTCTGGACTATGGCTGTCTCTCTCTTTCTTCAGTACATTGTGTATGGCGAAAGAGGATGACAGTACGGGTCTGTCTTCAGCTTTTTCCTCATCATGATATTCAGGACTGGTTGTGTCTCTTGTGTTTGGGGAGTAAGGCTCGTCATCGCTGTGGTCTTGGATTTTGATCCTGGATTCTTGAAGGTGGGCTGAGGATACCGCAGCCATCTTGGAGTGAGGAAGTTACGCCATCTGTTGGAGAAATATGACATTAGAATTACAAATACTTATTGTTTGATAGATGGAAAATAAAAAAACTTTTCAAAACCCTATCATGAAAAATCACAAAGTTAGGAGCTTTTTTTTATCTAGTATAAACAAGTGCTTGACTGCGATCCCACCTGATGGTAAGCAGTGATGCAATCGTTAGTGGTGTGGCGCACTAGTTTATTAAAAGCCTATTCACTCTAGCCTTGAAGATACCTAAATTATAATTGTCGGACGGGAAGACCGCAGCAGGCAAATTGTTCCAGTCTTTCGATGTACGCGGTATAAATGACGAAGCGAAACGCTTAGTCCGGACCTTAGAGGTTTCAACAACGTCAGGGTGGATACTCGCCGTGCGTCGGTTTGTCCGATGGTAGAATTGAGATGGCGGAATCAAGTCTTACAATTCATGCGCACACTCCCCTACCCTACCCCTGTGCTCAAGGCTTTAAAGATTTGACTTAAACAAATCTGTTGTCTGTAGCGACATCTATGACGCCACATAAGCACTACAAAGAAAGTACGAGATCCTGCATCGCACAATCAAAGTTCTCCGCGCGATTTGAGCATATACGACAGCCCGACATCAACTATCGGGCTGTCGCCCACCAGACCATAACACCTGTCTGGTCGGAGGATCCTCCCTTTTCAATGGAGGTTTGCGGAACTTAACACTCTGTTCCGCTTACCCCCAAAACTACATAGGCACCGGGCCATCCAAGCGACTGAGGGGTTAGATAGAATTTTGACAATAAATTACTTGAAACCAAACTTCTGATAAATTAAACTATTTCCAAGCTCTGCCACAATTTGTCCTTTACTAAAACTAATCTTGATATGTATCTAGGTAATTAACCTTAGCGTGCCTGATCACTATTTAGAACTTCAAGTTAATACATAAATTAAGAGAGATCAAGAGGTTACTGACGTCCATCTTGTTGCTAGGTTTGTCTCTTTTTTGATCTATTTTAATTTAGTTTTCACAGTTAGACACACACTCCTAGCCAAGTTGATAATCTGCAATCGTTAACGCTAGACGAAAACTAATCAGCCCCCCTAGCCAAGTTACAACCGTTTCACTTGCGTCGAACGATTGGAGTTGATTTTGCCGCCAATTCTTTTGTTCTGACCACGTGACTGAGCGTTGAGGCGACGTCGTTCCCGTACATTTGAAGCTTTCTACTAGCGTTAACTATTGCAGATTAGCAACTTGGCTTGGAGGGTTGATGTGTGGGACTCAACGTCAAATCACGAGGTCAGAACAAACGAATAGAAAATTCGTAGCTAAGTTCACATCGTTCAAAATGATAGAATATCGTTTCTACAATGTTCAACGCTACATCATTTGTTATACAAACGCTACATTGTAGAACGAGCGGCCGACTCAGGCGCGTCAACATGGCTACCAACTTATCGTTTTCTACAATTGCTGACTCCGAGGCGTTACCGATTGGAGAACGGAATTCGACACGAAACGGTTGTAACTTGGCTAGGGGAGCTAATTATTCACACACGCGTCGCTTCATAGACGCGTATTCGTCATAATATGTTTTTTTTTAGGTGGGAAAATCATCCAATGACATCCCCCGCTCTTGGGCGCAGCGGGAGATAGTGTCAGACTGTTACTGACTTAAAACCCACTCCTGTTTTTCGTTGCCTTTCGTACCGGGGCCGAATCTTCCTTTCAAAAACAGATCCCTGGCCCGAGTAGGCTTTGACTGTGGTCTCTACGGTTCGCTGACAACTCCTTGAGGCGCGCGTGGTACAATACGCACAATTGATGATTTGGGCTCGGTCCGGACGATCGAAAGGCGAGCTACCCATTGCTCGCCGGCCGCAAGCCCGCGTCTACGGTGTCCGAAAATCGGGACCAGAATCCCGACGGCGGCTGGGGCGTTAGCGCCGTTGCCTCACGCGTGCGGACCCCTCCTTTGCTAGCATTACTGCTACACAGAAGGAGGCGACCGCCTGCCACTCCTCCTATCTGTCATTATACGCTTGGTGTAGGCCTGCGTGAAGCTTACATACAAAACTATGGCCTACTGTCGACGGTCGCGTAGCTTCATAGACGCGTATTCGTCATTACACGCTTGGTGTACGCCTGCGTGAAGCTTACATACAAAACTATGGCCTACTGTCGACGGTCGCGTAGCTTCATAGACGCGTATTCGTCATTACACGCTTGGTGTACGCCTGCGTGAAGCTTACATACAAAACTATGGCCTACTGTCGACGGTCGCGTAGCTTCATAGGCGCGTATTCGTCATTACACGCTTGGTGTACGCCTGCGTGAAGCTTACATACTAAACTATGGCCTACTGTTGTAGTTTTGCACTTGCACCCAGCTGTTTGCTAGCGCCTAATGCCCGCTATGACCACTCGTGTCCTGTGTTGTACTTAGTGTCGGTGGTGTACAACTTGTGACCTTTTTAAATATTTTTGGGAAAAAACATAACATGGTGTTAAAACTATTGGAATTGATTCTGAACAAACTACATATATTCAGGTTTCGCAATTAACTGAAAAGATGTATTGTAGGTATATTTCTAAATACTTATCTACATTATTTATTAATATAAGTACTTTAATTCCTCTGCCCGTTTCCCTGTTTTTCCCTCTTTCTCCCCCTTTTTTCACTATTTAATAAAAAGTAACAAATAAACAAACAAACTCACTTTCACTTTTATAATATTAGTAAGGATAAATTACACCCAGATACAGAACAAATGATCATGCTCATCACACAAACATTTGACACACGACCTCCGGCACAGCAATCAGGGCCACTAACCACTAGACCAACATGCCAGTCAAATGATCTAATATTAAATAATTCCATAGAACATTTACCGACACTAGTATAATTTAGCACCATGTTTTTCAAAACCCCTCAAACATTTTCGGTCCTTAGAAAATTGTTCATAATACCTTTAACACATAGGAGAAATGGTACGTTACTAAGCTATGGTGGAAAACGCCTTGTTATAATATTAAATATGACAGGCTAACTATCTATTCGTGAGATGAAATCCGTAATAAGATGTTGAGATAGATATAGACGTGAGATTCTTTCACGCCTAGCGAAGGCTGCAGAAACAGGTGGGAAATCGTCCAATTCGTCGAGCGGCGCATCGCCCGTGCCCTCGTGGGGGTGATCGGGGGCGGAGACCTCTCGCGCTGGGTCTTAGATCAGGCCATGAGCCGGAGCGAGGAGGAGTGGTAGCCGGTCGCCTCCTGCGAAGCAGTAATGCTAGCAAAGGAGCTTCAACGGCATTCAAGCCTACTGGGGCCAGGATTATCTGAAAGGGAGCTCGAGCCCCGGTATGAAGGCTAGAAGGAACGGGATGGGTTTTTAGTCAGTAAGAGTCTGACATTATCTCCCGCTCCACCTAAGAGCGGGAGTTGTCATTGGATGATTTTTGCCCACCAAAAAAAAAGGCCTATTAAGGTTTGGCTGATATCTCTTCGAATTGTGCATGGAATACAACAGGCCATCGACGACTCGAGCTGGTAGTCGGGGTCGGGGTGTCGGCTGTGAAGATGACGATCCCTCACGCATACGACCGTCTTTTTTGCTAGCATTACTGGAGGCGACCGCCTGCCATTCCTCCTCCATCGTAGAAACCAGGTCCCAGCCTACACTAGGATACATTGGTGTTCCGCCCAAACAGGGTATACTTCCACCGTATGCTCCACCGTGATCTCCGGGCTTTCCCCACAGTAGTGGCACCCGGGCGTTTCTTCCGCACGAATCCAGTGCAGATACCTCCCGAACTTACCATGTCTAGTGAGAACCTGCGTCATGCATAAGGTAAGGACGCCGTGTTGCCGCTCCAGCCACCTCAAAGAGGGGACTTACCGCCATAATCGATTAGACGGGTGTTGTCTAGTTCGGGCAACTGCCAGATAGTTATTTTCGGGTTGGTATATTTTCTAATCGCGCTTCCCATATGTCGTCGTAGATGTCACTACAAAGGCCAGGTCTTCAAACCTCACAGGTAGCTGAGCTAAGGTGGACTCAAATAATGATATACGTTAGCATATCATGGTGACGGTAGGCGCGGGAGGAAAACTGGCTACGCGCGGTATGGGAGGCAAGATGCTCTGTTTTGTTATTAGTATGGTAGAGTTTTTTTTTTTGACGTAGGAGGTCTTCGAAAGTCTTATCCCGCTCTTGAGTGGAGCAAAAGGGCGTGTCTATTGCAAGCGTCGGCGTAGGTGTGGGCTTGCAGACGGCGAGCATTAAGTAGCTCGCCGTTCGGCCGTCCGGTAAGGGCATCGCAGGTCTGTAGTGTTCCAAAAACGCCTTAAAGAAATGTCAGCAGAGTCGAAGACTTTTTGAAAGAGATAACGTGATCCTTTTTTAGGTGGGAAAATCATCCAAAGACATCCCCCGCTCTTGGACAGAGCGGGAGAAAGTGTAAGTCAGGCTTTTACTGACTAAAAACCCTCTCTTTTTCCTTCGTTGCCTTTCGTATTTGGGTCGAATCTTCCTTTCAAAAACAGATCCTTAGCCCCAGTAAGCTTCATCCCTGCTGAGTCTACGGTTGCTGACAACTCCTTGAGGTGCGCATGGAACACTACGCGCCGTCGACGACTTGGGATCGGTCCGGACGGTCGGACGGCGAGCTACTCATTGCTCACTGTCCGCAAACCCGCGCCTAAGGTGGCTGGCTAATACAACATGGAACAGTGGACACTGATATTCCACCTCAACAAAAAAACTGGTGATTATTCCTTTTTCGCGGTGCCATTTGTAGTAATTCAACGCTCACTAACTGATTGAGAGCAATTTTTCTAATTGGCTCACATGACGCATGGTAGCGATTTCATTTTTAACTCCTTTCTTGCATTTAATGGTTCAAAATGAAGTGCTCCAACTAAACTGTTCAGTATTAATGGTTCAGTTAACCCTTGTGATTAACTTAATGGAGATGTAGTTAAACAAAATTGCATTAGCTTAAGGTTAGGGCATGAAGTGAAGGGGTTTTGATATGCTAACGCTTTGGACAACCGCCATTTTTAGTGAAGGATATTTTTTTTTCGGTGGAAATATCATCTAATGACATCCCTCGCTCTTGGGCAGAGCGGGAGATAGTGTCAGACTCCTACTGATGAAAAACCAACTCCAGGTCCTTTATTGCCTTTCGTACCAGGGGCTGAGCTAACCCTGGTCCCAGTAGGTTTCGACCCAGCTGCCCCTTTTATTTGGCAACAGGGGATCTACTCGCTTTCTCGGAAACGAAACTTTCGTAAACGAACGATATTCATTTGACGTTAATTAAGGATTCGGTACGTCAAACAATTTTCGTTCGTGTGACATTTCGGGAACGAAAGGAACCGTGGGAGGAAACACACGAAATTTCAACCGAAACTTCGTTTTTCGGGGAAAGCGAGTAGACCCCCAGGAATGTGAGAAAATCATTACATTTCATTGATTTTATTTAAAAAAAAAAACCACTTACGCCGAAAAAAAAACTAAATCTAGGATTTTAGGTGAAAACATAAATTATTTAAATAGCAGGCTTTTGAAGATGAGTCTTAGAATTAATTTGACGTGATTAATTGACACCCCACTTAACACAGCACTTTATTTCATAGAACTTGACAGAAATCTAAAGCTGCAAATAGCGGTCATTTCTAAATCTGTCACTCGCTAATTAGTCTTATACTCATAAAAGCTAAGCCACATTAAAATTAGTTTATTTTTAGTCAGAATTATTTAATTCTAAGAATTATATATAGAGTTTAGCGTCGTTTGATAAATAACAATAATAATAATAATAAATCATTTATTATCAGGCATCTAGGCCCATAGACATATACCTTACTGACTAACATATATATAGAGTAATCACATCTTGTCGTTAGTAAATAAGACTTAAATCTATGTTAGTAACACTTCACATTGCACTAAGTTCACTTCGTGCTGTTCTGTGGCACCTGTCCGCGGAAGCGACGGAACACCACGCCCTGCGGCCAAAAGTCTTCCTTCAACATGAGGGGCAGAAAAGTGTTCGGGACTCGCACCACACGCTTTGAAATTGACATTATGGTGCGACTCCAGCAACTGCACCCTCAGTGTGTACTTCGACTTTTGGCGCACATACTCGACGATGACAATAATCTTCCCGATTGGATTTCAATCAAGATTTCAAGAACTATTTTGGTAATCGCACGAGAAAATATGTTACACTGATGTTTATGAGTGAGCTACCCCCAAACTTGTTATCATGTGCTAAATTTTAAGTTGCACCTACGATGTTTTATATCTAGCAAATGCATAAAGCATTAAGTCCGCCTTTGTACTATGATCTAGTGCATGAAGTTTAATAAATAAATAAAATTATCTCTTTTTAGAGTCAAAATTCATTCTTAAAACACGGGTGAATAAATCGCAAATCAGTAATTAGACAACTAAATACCAAAAACACTACATAAAATTAAAGACTAAAAGAAAATAAAAAATGTTTAAAAATTTAAATTACTATTCCAATAAACAAAACCAAAATATACTCTACCTAACTAAACTAACTTAATTACATCCTCAAAAAATAATCCATCACGAAAATCGCGAAGTAGAGCTCCTTCCCTACCGTACCGTCTCGAGACCACACACGATGAACGTACGCGCTCCAACCAGATATTTCGTTTATCCGACAACCAATTTACATTTACCGTCCGCCAAACCCTATTTCTACCAAGACCCCCTATATTATGCAGTTTACCAACCGCAAATTTATAGTTGTAGGCGCACGAGACGAAACCACGGTATGTTTCGACCAAATTTAATCGAATTGCGACTTTATTTTGTTGTAGTTAAGGTTTATATAAAGTGTAATGTTAAGTTGGTAAAAGATTACGTATCTGAAGTGTAGCGAATCGACTTTTTTTTCTTTTTAGTGTCACGATTCTGCAATTTCAAAGGTGTTACTTGTATCTGTACCTGTAAGGCCGCTAACTCGAAAATTATCAGTTATCGTACAAATATTACTGATATTTCTAGGTTTTATTCAATCGATTGATTTACTTGTTTGATTTGTTGTGGATTGATTTTGTTCTGCGATTTCGGCGGTCTCTCCAATCTAGTGCTTTTAGCTCTCGTCGGAACGCCCATACCGATCTGTTCCGACTTTAAGTACCTCGGGTCGCTCATCCAAGGGGATGGTGAGGTAGACCGGAACGTAACACTTCGGATCAACGCAGGATGGATGAAATGGTCAGGTCACAGGAACCACTTGTGACCCACGGATGCCCCTCAAGTTGAAGGGTAAAATCTACAAGTCCGTGATAAGGCCTATCATACTGTATGGATCAGAATGTTGGGCTGTGAAAAAGACGGATGAAAAAAGATTGCACGTAGCGGAGATGAGAATGTTAAGATGGATGTGTGGTGCGACGAGAATGGATAAAGTGAGAAATGAGTAGAGGTATATTAGGGGAAGTTTGAAAGTGGCGCCAGTGACTGAAAAGTTGAAAGGAAATCATTTGTCTTGGTATGGACATGTGAAAAGGAGAGATGAAACGCATATTGCTAAAAAATATATGAGTTTAAATGTGGATGGATGGAAGGGGAGAGGGAGGTCAAAGAAAAGATGTATGGATTGTGTGAGAAGTGATATGAAAGAAATGGGAGTTGATGATAGCGTGACGAGTGACAGGACAGAATGGAAGAAAAAAACGTGTTGCGCCGACCACAAATAAAACGGGGAAGAAGAAGAAGATTGATTTGCTGAAATCGTAGGTTTTCATGAACTAGTAATCAGCTTCGTTGTAGTTGGGGCCGAAAGGTTCTGGAGTGGCGACTTCGTACTGGAAGACGCAGGGCAGAAGGCCTCCTACAAGGTGGACCGATAATATTGAATTATTGTATATCAATGACCGATAATATAATATTCCACAACTATCACACAACGCCATCTAGTCCCAAGCTAAGCAGAGCTTGTGTTACGGGTATCTATTAGACAACTGATAAACATACTTATATATTTCTAAATACATACATTTTATAGATAAATTACACCCAGACACAGAACAAATGATCATGCTCATCACATAAACATTTGTCCTAGGTGGGAATCGAACCCACGACCTCCGGCATAGCAGTCAGGGCCACTAACCACTAGACCAACAGGCCAGTCAACCGATGATCTGGTGAAGATTGCGGGAATCCGATAAATGCGGGACGCATAGGATCGATCATTGTGGAGACACTTGGGGGAGGCCTATGTCCAACAGTGGACGTCTGTCGGCTGAAATGATGATGATGAATCAGCTTCGCACGGGCGGTACAAATCTTTGTAATTCTATGTTTTTCTTTTTACAAGCTTTTATTTAGTTTCACCTGTCCTGAAGTTTGTCTGTCATCAAATCTTGCAAATTAAAGACCCACTTCCCGGTTACCGATTGAGCTGAAATTTTGCATGCATGTGTGAATCAGATGAAAATGCAAAATTATTATGACATGGAGCTGATCTGAAGATGGAACCGGAAGGTGGCTATAAGAACTTGGTAGTTAAACGACAAAACCCATCGAGTTTGGACTCGTATGATTCGTCTTGACGAGAATTAATTATATAGGCATACGGAGCTATAAAAGCTTGCTATGAAAAAACGATTTTCATTAAAAGCTTGTTTTTAGTATTGTTGATAGGCTCCTTCTCCGATGGTAAGCGATGATGTGGTCGACGATGGAGCACGCTTGCCTAGACCTATTCACTCTTGACTTAAAAGATCCCTAGGTTGTAGCTAGTTTCAGATTTTAGCGATCCAATAGACAGATTTAGTTTTTTTTTCGGTGGGCAAAAAACATCGTATGACAACCCCCTCTCTTGGGTGGAGCGAGAGATAGTGTCAGACTCTTACTGACTAAAAACCCACCCCGTTCCTTCTAGCCTTCATACCGGGGCACGAGCTCCCTTTCGGACAACCCTGTCCCCAGTAGGCTTCGACCCAGCTGGACTCCTCCTGCTGCTGACAACTCCTTGAGGTGCGCGGAAACAGTGCGCGCCGGCGACGTCGTGGGCTCGGTCCATTACCGGACGATCGGACAGCGAGCTACCCATGGCTCGCGGTCCGCGAGCCCGCAGACAGATTTAGTGGTGGACTGGCCTGTTGGTCTAGTGGTTAGTGGCCCTGTCGGTTAAGCCGGAGGTCGTGGTTTAGATTCTCACCCAGAACAAATGTTTGTGTGATGAGCACGATGATTTGTTCTGTGTCTGGGTGTTTATCTATGATATTAGAAATATAAAATATGTTTATCAGTTGTCCAGTACTCATAACACAAGCTCTGCTTAGCTTGGGACTAGACGGCGTTGGGTGATAGTTGTGGAATATATATATTAATCACACTAGCTTCTTCCAGCGGTATCGCCCGCGTAAAAGAAGAAAATAATCCTTAAGAGACCATACTCCTTTGATAAAAGCATTATATAGTACGTATGTCCTTTCCCAAATGAGTAATTTTTTTTACGGTGGGCAAAAATCATCACTGATAGTTGCGGAATATTATCTAAAAATATTATATAAAGTTTTTTTTTTTTGTTTCTTAGTTTTTTTGTTTGTAGGTTGTATTCTCTGAAAGTAATAGTCCGATTACTGAAATTATTTCACCGATAGAAAGCTGCTTTATTCCTGAGTGACACAGGCTATATTTTATGTACGCGGGCGAAGCCGCGGGTAAAAGCTAGTTATTGATATTACTAAGGCGAAAGTTTGTTTGTATGTTCGTTACTTCTTCACACCCGAACGGTTGATCGGATTTCAATGAAACTTGGCATACGGGTAGACCATCTAATTGGTTTTTGTACAATTTTCAAAGAGGACAAAATGATAAGTTACCTACACAAAATAAAAAGCTGCTGACGCTTCTATTGTATTTTCACATTCCTTCATCCAATTAAGCGACTTTTTCTAATTTTTTTTTATTAAATTAAATTATTACATATCAAATTCTGGGCTCGCGGACGGCGAGCCATGGGTAGCTCGCTGTCCGACCGTCCGGTAAGTGTTCGGACCGAGCCCAAGACGTCGACGGCGCGCACTGTTCCCGCGCGCCTCAAGGAGTTGTCAGCAACAGGGGGGCCCAGCTGGGTCAAAGCCTACTGGGGCCAGGGTTATCCGAAAGGAAACACAAGCCCCGATATGAAGAGACTAGAAGGAACGGGGTTGGTTTTTAGTCAGTAAGAGTCTGACACTATCTCCCGCTCCACCCAAGAGCGGGGGTAATCATTAGATGAATTTTGCCCACCGTACAATAAAAAAACCCTTCTATTGTATTTTCACATTTCTTCATCCAATTAAGCGATTCTAGTCGAATCGCTTAATTGGATGAACAAATTTTTTTTTTTTTAATTAAATTATTTAAATTATTACATTTAAAATTCTATTAGATGTTGCCATAAAATAAAATCGAATAGATAAAACTCTCTCTTTTAAAACGATCATGGAAAAATATTGCAAAGAAAATAAATGAAGTATCTAATTAAAAGAATCGATCTTAATTTATTAACATGATTCTGAATTTTGTGCATCCAAAGTTTTTTTTTTATTCAAATACGATCCTATGTTACATTCGTTTTAGTATATGTGTAACCCAAAACACGTGTCTAGTATTTTTATGTAAAGAATCTATGTACAAAATTACATAACTGTATCACGAAAAATCACAGAGTTACAAGCTTGTTATGTCAGCAAAAATACATAGTCACCGGGCCATCCAGGCGACTGAGGGGTTGTTTTGCACTTGCACCCAGCTGTTCGCTGGTGCCTAATGCCCGCTATGACCTGCCGTGACCTGTGTTGTACTTAGTGTCGGTGGTATTCAACTTGTGACCTTTTTAAATATTTTTGGGAAAAAATATAACATGGTGTAAAAACTATTGGAATCCATTCAGTTACTGATTCTCAACAAACTATATCGAGGTTTTGCATAAACTAAAAATAATTTTGTATGTTCAAATCGCGCGGAGAACTTTATTTGACTGGCCTGCTGGTTTAGTGGTTAGTGGCCCTGACTGCTATGCCGGAGGTCGTGGGTTCGATTCCCACCCAGGACAAATGTTTGTGTGATGAGCATGATCATTTGTTCTGTGTCTGGATGTAATTTATCTATAATATGTATGTATTTAGAAATATATGTATGTATATAGTATGTTTATCAGTTGTCCAGTGCACATAACACAAGCTCTGCTTAGCTTGGGACTAGACGGCGTTGTGTGATAGTTGCGGAATAATATTGTGGAATTTGCGCGATGCAGGATTCCGTAATTTAGTTCATATATGGCGCCATAGATGTCGCTATAAACCACACCTTCATAAAAACAGCTTAACCTCAAAACTAGATAATTTGCTATTAGCTTGTCACTACTAATTAACAATAAATCTATTGTAGGTAACTTGTCACATAATTCTTGATAAAACCTGATTGAATTAAAGATAATTTGACACCATTTAAAAGTTAATTGCAAGTGACATTTCAAAATGGCGGCTGTCACCGAATTATTTACATTGATATCGCTTTTTGCACATGTTATTGTAGGAGGACATTTTAATTAAATAGTTATATTGCATTGTGACACGCCATATTTTATTTACCAAGGGTTCTTGTTATTAAAACAATACATTTTACTATAGTCTTTTTTTACTGAACTGGGTTGATATGTAATTGTGTGGTTAAATAAAACATAATATTGATATTATAAATAAACGTTGTTAATTTGTGTAAACCATTTAATTTGTTTTTATAAGTAACAATATCTTAGGGTGAGGCCAAACGAGCGTAATTTTGTGGGTCAAGAATCGCAGAATTTTGGTCGCATAATTTCTACTGCACGCTTTTCTACTGCGGAATTTTGCTTCGCCGTGTGAATGAAAGAGCACCCCTAGCCAAATTACAACCGTTTTGTGTCGAATTCCGCTCTCCAATCGCTAACGCCTCGGTGTCAGCAATTGTAGAAAACGATAAGTTGGTACCAAGTTGACGCGCCTGCTTCGGCCGCTCGTTAACAAAGGATGTAGCGTTGAACATTGTAGAAATGCATTCTATCATTTTGAACGATGTGAACTTGGCTACAAATTTTCTATTCGTTTGTTCTGACCATGTGTCATAACTTTGAGTTGATGTCATTCCCATACATTTGATTAGTTTCGACTAACGTTAACGATTGCAGATTATCAACTTGGCTAGAGGTGCAGGACTTTTGTATGAAACCGAATGCAGCAGAAATTGCGCGACCGAAATTTCTGCGACTCACGACTCACAAAATTACGCTCGTTTGGCCTCACCCTAAACTGTGACATTTAATTCTGTCTTGAGTTATAACAATACCTATTTGTTTTAAAAACATTAATTTCTGTTAAGTATTATAGAATTTTGCTTAGATACATAATATTATCCCCTTATAATATAATATTTGCATACATTTTGCATGCCAACTTACGGCGAAGTGTGTCTTTGTGCTAATAAAAATATATAATTAAATGTGAAATATAAATATTTGTAGGAATATATTTATTATATGTTTTACTTACATAACAAAAATTCTTAGTGCCTCGGAAAGCATGTCAAGTCGTTGGTCCCAACTGTCATTAGTTTGGAGATTTATGACAGTCGTAACAGATAGTCTGAAGCCAGAAAACCAGACGGCCTAGTCTCGCCAAGGGGTGATATGCTACCCAGTTACTGGGTTGTGCAGGTTAGGTTAGGTAGTTATTCCATGTAAAATACCGATACTTAGGCATCAGGTCAGGCAGGAAATCCACTTCAAAATCGTTGGGAAAAGGCAGGAATAGACTTGATGGGTCATGGGTTGCTGGATGGATGGTTTATTGGACCGGGACCGCGGTCCCAAATTCCACCTATAAAGACATTATATTTTTGAGTAGTATTTTGGGACCATAAAGGAAAAGGCATTATAGTATAGTTACCAAAAAACTGTATTTATTTTATTTATGGTCCGAAAAAAAAAATATAAATTATCACCTTATATGTTAATATGAAACACGTCTCAATTATTTTATCTTATTTATGTTCCAACAATGTATTTTGATGACAGCTGGAAAGATACTCATCATTTTCTCAAATACCTATCAATCGTAAGTTAGGTCCATTATAAGAATCAAGAATTTTGACTGGCCTGTTGGTCTAGTGGTTAGTGACCCTGACTGCTATGCCGGAGGTCGTGGGTTCGATTCCCACCCAGGACAAATGTTTGTGTGATGAGCATAATCATTTGTTCTGTGTCTGGGTGTAATTTATCTATAATATGTATGTATTTTGAAATATATAAGTATGTTTATCAGTTGTCTAGTACCCATAACACAAGCTCTGCTTAGCTTGGGACTAGACGGCGTTGTGTGATAGTTGTGGAATATTATTATTATTATTATTATTATTATACGTATATTTATCTCAGGACCCTGAGGTCCTGGACCTTTGGGAGGCGTACGAGGGGTCGAAACCAGCTCGAAGAGGCCTTTTTTGTGCGTTTAATGGAACGTGGTATCAACCAGCGATTATCCCTGTACGCGCTATGCTAGTGCATCCAAGGACAACCCCCGGTTTGAGAAACTATTGCGACATAATATGGAAAACAAAATAATAGGGCTATGGTTTTTGGAGTCATAAGTGGACCGGTAACATGGAACTATCTTAAGACTATGGCCCCTGCCTGAACAATGCTATTAATATCCATCGATAAAAGGCAGGGGGTGACTTGCACACTCAATAAATGGGCCCCCTAAAACGGCCGCTAGCACGAAGTGACGTAGCAACAAGGGGGCAACATATCCTGAGGCGCTTGAGGAGTGGAGAAGCATACCACGGCTATCAGGACAATCCCGGAAGTACGGTCAAGATCCCTACCAGCACCTTACTGGATTATGCATCCATCTCCCGAGCATGTTTGCTCTTGCGACTCTCCACTCAAGCCAGCCAATAAAGGCAAGAGAGAGGTGGGAGCTCTGTTCCTCGTCAGTGTTCACTACGGCCGGCCAATGAAGGCAAGCCGGAGATGAAGAAGAATTCTCCCGGGAGATCGGGTCCGTGGGGTCGCTAATACCCAACAGTTCGCCACAAAACTGCCCTGCGGATTGTATCTCTCTTAGTCTGGCCCCTCACCCTAGGCATGTTACGGCAAAAAAAATTCTACCGATACAGACCTAGGGTATTTTGGAGCACACAAGCCCCACCACGACGTCAACGTGGAGATACGACGATGGGGTTATTATTATTATTATTATAGGTGGTAGTTGGAATCGCGTTTCCGGTCCAAAGAACCTCACGCCCCGACTTGACTTGACCCGTGAAAAGAAGAAAAACAACTATTTTGCGAGAAATAAATCATAATCTATATAATTATGGGGAAAAATATGCGTCAAATCCGTGCAAAATGGCTGAACACCAATTAGACGAAACCACAGCGCTGGTTTTCAGCGCGGCTGTGTGGACGTAGAGAAAAGTTTGTTACTATGTTTTCATTCACCGTTTTGAGAGTGGTGATGAAATAAATATTAATAATGCGTCTGGCTGGGTTCGAACCTGCGAAGCTGCGACCCTACAACTTGTAAGCTAGGGCTATTACCACTCGGCCACCACTACTCTGCTCTTATAAAATCCTTAATCGAAGATTAAAAACAAGAACATAAACTACGAACTAGTGCGAAAACTTAATCTTGACACATTAAATTTTAACCATCAGTTAAAGGAAACCCTATACCTAAAACAAAAAAGAAGTTGATACAATAAATTTTTATAGCACCAAATGCATTTCAAAGTGTTATTTGCAACACCTAGAGACCCAAAAAAGGAAAATAACGGTCGCAAACGTACAACCATAGACTCATTTGACGTTTAAATTGGCGGGAAAAATGCAAACGTCACTTTGACAGTTAACTTTTTTTTTATTCCTGGCCGACCGCGTTCCGTTCTGTGCTAATGCTTAGTGGAAACATTAAGAAGTGACGTATAAGGAATGCCCACATACAGCCTATGTCCTGTTGGTGACTATCAAACTCGGTAGTTTTTATTACCGTCCATTTTAAATAATAAGATTTTTTTGTCAAAGAAATATGCTTCAGCTGTTCCATTTAAGTAAGTTTTAGTAAAACGGGATATTTTTATAGCAATGTGTCAATGCTTATCCATCATTTTTAGGGTTCCGTAACAAAAGGGTAAAAAGTAGACCCTTTACTAAGACTCCGCTGTCCATCTGTCACTAAGCTGTATCTCATTAACCATGATAGCTAGACAGTTGAAATTTTCACAGATAATGTATTTCTGTTGTCGCTATAACAAACAAATACTAAAGAAACAGAATAAAATAAATATTTAAGGGGGCTCTCATACAACAAAATTGACAATAAAATTGTGCACTTCATCTAACCCTGAACTGTTCTCTTTCTATTACTCAATAGTTTGCTGGAAGAAAACTAAACTTTGAGTTAAGCTCGCCCATGTACATGAACTCTGATGTCCAGATATTATGTAAATTATTATAGTGTACAATAAATAATAAAAGTGTTTTTTTTCTACGAACTGTGCGGAACCCTTCGTGAACATGTCCCACTCAAACTTGGCCAGTTTTTATCATTGGTCATTTAGTTTGCACATGGTTACTAATACGAACGGACCTCGTTTATTTTTAGTAAGTGCTTAAGAGATATATAGTAATAACTTAAATGTTTAATAGGCACCTAGTGCTTTAGTGGCTTCTTAGGTGGTGTATTTGTAGTTATAAAGTAGATACATTGTAAGGGACAAATTGTCCCACAACATAGAAAGAAAGAAAAACAGTTTACTCGCGCAAAAAGGACTAACAAACATATAACATGACGCACAACGTAGTCAAAATGTCTCAAAACATGTTAGCTTGTTGAAAAAATATCGATACATTGATGTATCGATATTTTTGTTTCAAAATATCGATATTTTCAGCCGAAATATTTTGTTCTGATATATCGATTCATCGAATTGCAATTGAAATGCGAGACACACACACCGTTCATTTTGGCGACACTTGGGAAAGGCCGATGTCCAACAGTGAACGTCTTTCGGCTGAACATCGATATCGATGATATCGATTCAAAATATTGAATACTTATCAAAAATCGTACTTACCTATCTATTGAAGACGATATTTTTTCAAAGTTAATTTATTAGCAGATTATTTAACGGATTTTAAAGTCATAAAAGATAGGAATGAACGGAAAAAACAATTGTGTTGTTGTAAATAAAAACATAGCAGTATAGTATGTTTTTGTTTTCGTTACCGAAAAAATACTAATTTGCCTGAAATAATAAATTCGTCTTCAAAATATTAGAACATTGTTATTTAGTTTATAAGTTTAAGTTAATACCTATAGGTATTAAAAATAAAGTAGATTTTGTATAAAAAATACTAACTATCATTTTTAATGACCTAGACTAAACTACATAAATTACTTTTTTAAGAACGAAAATCTCGGAAAGTTTGACCGATACATCGATATCTTTCCTAGATATATCGAAGCCGATATTAATATTTTGATAAAATATCGGTACATCGATATACCGCTACTTTTTATAACTGCTGACATCCCTAAAACATGACCCACGTTAATACGATGGAAAATATTGGAGAGCAAATTACGGGACACCGGACAACGTTGCACAGTGTGTAACATGCAAACCTCTAAGCATTAACCCATTATGGTGATTACTGATATATGAACGAACACTGCATTATCAAGAATTCGAGCAAACACAAAAACCGAAAACTTTGCAAACATGAAACACCCTCATCATCATCATCATTTCAGCCGATAGATGTCCACTGTTGGACATAAGCCTCCTCCAGGTGCCGCCACAATGAACGATCTTGAGCGTCCGGCAAACTCTAATTCGGAATAATTCACCACCTCACAAAATGAACCCTAATTTTAATTTTAATTTTAACACGGAACCCTAAACCAAGTTCTAAAAAACCCAAATTCAGAATCAATTAATTACACGGTAATCATATAAAAATCAATGGTTTTACAACAAAATTGGACACCATTATATTTTATGGTAGACATCAATAAAAAAAACCATTAAATTATACAATAAAATAATCAAATTTGCTAATTGAATGTTCTAAATGATTCAATCAAGACTTTTTTTTCATCACTAACGATGTTTAAGTGTGAAAATTGTAATTCAACCTACATAGCATGCATATTTTTATACCAATACTAGCGATCGTGATGAAAGCTCGTTGTCCGACTGTCCGGTAACTGTCCGGAGTTCCGAACCACAGAAAGGAGATGTCAGTAGTCAGTAAACCGTACGAGCCCAGCAGGGTCGAAGCCTACTGGGGCCAAGGGTCTGCTTCTGAAAGGAAAACTTGGTCCTGGTATGAAAAGCAACGAAAGAACAGGAATTAATAATATGTAGTCTTATTTTGTTTTCTAGTTTTTTCGGTGGGCAAAAATCATCTTATACCATCCCCTGCTCTTGAGTGGAGCGGGAGATAGTGTCTTACTGACTAAAAACCCACCCTGTTCCTTCTAACCTTCATACCGGGGCTCAAGTTCCTTTCGGATAACCCTGGCTCCAGTAGGCTTCGACCCATCTGGGCCCCTCCTGTCGCTGACAACTCCTTGAGGCGCGCGGGAACAGTGCGCGCCGTCGACGTCTTGGGCTCGATCCGGACAGTTACCGGACGGTCGGACAGCGAGATACCCATGGCTCGCCGTCAGGTGAGATATTGGTCAAACGAGAACCTGTTCTCGTAATTAGAGGCACAATAGAAAGACGAAAAAGGTTTAATGAAAAAAAAACATCCTGCGGTCCGCTTTGTTTTTGTTATAAAAATAATTATAATTCGGACAAAGTCCAATTTAAAAAGTAGTATTAAAACTTATATCTACCAGAAATATACAGATTTTTTTATTTATTGTACGCCTACATGCCCCTAAATTTAATCAATTTAAGTATAAACACAGAAAAACCTGAAAATTAACTCGACTCTTTCACTATTTTGAAAGTAATTGATAAAAATACAAAATGACTGAATAATTATGTAACTTTGCCCGCCCCGGGCAAACGTGATGTATCACCAATGAAACATGCCCAAACAATAATATATAAATTACAAACACGCAAACAAACGGACGTTTATAAGACGCAGTAAACTTTGTTTGTTTATTGAACACAAGATTTATGATTTTAAAATCGTTTCGGGGGTTTTTTAATTAGTTTTTCAAATGTAAGATCGACGTGGAAATAGTCTGTGTACCTACGCCTTTTAAATGGGTTCGATAGAAGTTTAAAATGTCGTAAACGCCAAGTTTGCCGAAGAATCTGAACATTCTTGTACTGGCAAAGTTACAACTTTGCCTTACATAGAACGCTGATTCCCAAAGTCATCTACCCACAAAGCTAGCCGATCTGTAAAGGTCCCTTCAACCGAAAATAAATGATAATAAGAGGCCTGTAGACTATAAAAATTAAAATTATTTCCATTCATTTAATAGTTTTAACTGAAAAAATACGGAGCCGTAGCTAGAAGAATTTCCGCGACCTTGGAACACAAAAAACAACTGAAAAAAACACAGTTTTTAGTTAGTAGGTATATGTCTGACACTTCCTCTCGGTCATTTCTAATGACCTGATACGTCGTGGTATCACCCGTGGTACCTTGGTTTCATTTGTGGTGTTTTTTTTTCTAGAACATAGGTACCACTTTTGTCACGATGTTTTTACGACTAGACTAGCTGACCCACGAACTTCGTACCGCCTAACAATAAATCAATTAAGTATATCTTTCGATATAGTCAACCGATTGCGATGAAACAAAGCCTAAGTATCCTACTAATATAATAAATGCGAAAGTTTGTATGTATGGATGTTTGTTACTCTTTCACGCAAAAACTACTGAACGGATCTCGATGAAACTTGGTACACGAGTAGACCATATACCAGAATAACACATAGGATACTGTTTATCCTGGGATTATGTTCCGTTGGGATAATTTTTACGCGGGTGAAGCCGCGGGCAAAAGCTAGTATATATATAATATCAAGTTACACATCATTTTAATGTTTAAAAGTTATCTACATCGATTTCGTACATTTACGTGATGCGCGCACAACTAAAAACTTCTACAGATTTATTATATGACTAAATTATGCCTTTTTTTACACCCAGAATGTAGTTTCGTTAGGACATTATTACTCATTCGGGCGACCAAAAGAAAGTATTTTAATTGCCGAATACAAGGCGTTGGACCAAATTGGCGTGACATAGAATGTGTGGGGGAGTGCTCCCCTACCCTTGTTTTAAACATGTCATGTGAGGTTTACATTCATTTTTCTATTTGTTGAATTGTTTGGAAAGTTTAAATTGTTCATAGTTCGTAACACAGCCCTGCACTGCTACCATGAAAGAAGAAAGAAGAAAAACATTTTATTTACGCTAAATAGACGCATACTTAAAGCCAAGTAACAAACATAACATAACATCAGTCGATAGGGAAGATATGCGTCACATCCGCGCAAAACGGCCCAACGCTCAGCATAAAGCTGTGACCTCACGCATAATGCGATGAGCTACCATGAGCTCTAAACGCGATCCATTTTACGACCTAGACTAAACTTTGAAACAGTCCTGCGGGTCGTGGGGTTCTTTGGACCGAGACCGTGGCCCCAAATTCCACGCATAAAAATATATTTTTTTAGTAGTATTTTGGGACCACAAGGAAAAACGCAGTAAAGTACAGTTACCAAAAAAACTGTGTTTATTTTATTAGTGGTCCCAAAATACTACTAAAAAAAATAATAATTTACAGAAGCATTATAAAAATAAAAAAAGTTGAGTAGTATTTTAACCTATCCACTTTTGACACTACTCAAAAAAATTATAATTTAAAGAAGCATTATAAACGTTAAAAAAAAAGAGTATTATTTTAATCCATTCACTCTTGACTTAAAAACCTCTAGATTGTAGCTATCAAGAAACACACACTTCCTCAGGGTGGGTATCCTACTCCTTAGCTGTACGCACAAATGCAAAATGAATGTTCTAGTTTAAATTGAAGTGTTAAAAGTGTTACTTAAAACCAATTCGCAAAACAAATCATTAATCATTATCATTTATATCTTAACTTATATTCTCGCTATTAATTCTCACGGTAAATAATAAACTTTAGATTAATATCTAAGACTGATACACAAATAAGCGTTGAATCACGACCTCCAATATTATTGAGTAGAAGTACCATAAACCAAACGCGTGAGTCGCTCCAGGATGTTAGCGCCATCTAGCGGCCGACGCGGGATTTAAATGACGTTTAAAATTTTTTGACAGGTCGGTGTGCAGTTTTTTTTTGTTGTTCTTGGCTTGGATACTATGTTCATTGAAACTCAGTTCTTCGTAATAATAGGTAATTAGTTTATGATAAGAATATCATCATCATCATTATTTTAGCCGATAGACGTCTACTGTTGAACATAGGCCTCCCCCAACTGTCGCCAGCCACGCCACAACGAACTGTTAAGAATATGGACGGACCTACACATTCTGATGTATTTGTAGTATTTGGCAGCAAATGTATGAAGTCAACCTTCTCGGCAAACTTCACTGAAGTAATTAACACTACAATAAAATTCTCAGCTTCATTTTACCTAGATCACGCCTGTTTCAATGATTCTAATATTGTCCAGTTGCGCAGACTCTTGAGAGACCAAACTACACCAATTTTACATCACAATATCCACTAGGAATCTATTTGCGAATGCTGCTAATCAGTATTTAAACTAAACATGTTTGGATTATTAAAAGTACGGCTGTTTGATCAAGATGTAAACCACAATTTGCAAATTATTTAAACAGTCCCTGCCAAAATCGGCGGGATTTTATTACAATACCGTTTAGTTTTTCATCTAACCTTAATACCTAATATAATTCGTTTATATAGCGATTGACAGATTCTAAATTCAAATTCTCCACAGAAAATTTGAATTAAGAATCTGCTAATCAGTTTTTAATCTAATCATGCTAGGATCTATTAAAAATACGGTTGTTTGATAAGGATTTAAAATTTTAAATCATAATTCACATTATTAGTCACCAAGGAGGTATTAATTCCTAATCCGCAACCAAATGCAAATCAATTAAAAAAAAATACCGATACCAACTTAACGGCACGAAAAAAGAATATCGTACCAACATAATAAGGTGCAAAAACATCTCATAAACAGCTAATACAGTCCGCCACACATATTTGTGGCCATAATTTATCTGATTAGCGTATAATATACGATTACTCATCTATTTTAAATGGAAATATTGTTTTTTTATGCTAATTGGCGCTTTGTTTTCTTTAGTAAGCTTGTTTGAAGATGTTAGACAAAAGAATATCGTTATAGAAGTAACTACCGGGCCTCACCATGACGTATTAGAGCCCCAGCGCAAACCGCTGGAGGCGCGGCAGAGCGCATTTCCATGAAACGCGCGAGCGTTTTTCGTTTTTCTCCGCATGTAGGCGCGTGATCTGTATGAACGCGCGTGGTTGCATTTTCAGTGTGTTGGACTGTGCGTGGTTTCTATACAAACGGAGATAATTACATGCAACGTTAAGACACGCATTCACGCACTACGCTGCGGGGTGCGTGGCAATATGATAACCATCTTAAAAAACACTCCAGGCATCTGACCGCAAGCCAGCCGGGCACGGAGTAGTGCTGCGGAGCGCAGAGCAGCGCGGCAAGCGCGGCGACAACTGGAGCAGTCGCACGCATGCTCGCGTAATAGCTTAAAAGCGCTCCGAGCACCGCATGCGAATTTATTCTTATAATGACCGTATGTCAAGGCAGTTAAGGTTTATATTAAATTGCTGTCTTCAATTGCTCTCTTTCGCGCCTCCATCGGTGTGCACTGGGCCTTAAAATGTCAAGCAAGAAAGAGGGATAGAGTGATACACCCTATCATCATCATCATCTCAGCCGAAAGACGTCCACTGTTGGGCATAGGCCTCCACAGTCGCCAACTCGCCATAACGAACGGTCCTGTGGATCTCGCATCCATCGGATTCCCTCAACCCTTACCAGGTCATCGGTCTACCTTGTGGGAAGCCTGCCAACGCTTCTTCTTCTCTTCAACGTCTTCTGATACGTGGTTGCCATTCCAGAACCTCTCGGTCCCAACGTCCATCTGTTTTGCGAACGTACCCTGCCCATTGCCACTTAAGTTTGGCGATTCTTCGTGCTATGTCGGCAACCTTGGTTCTCCTGTGAATATCTTCATTCCTGATTCGATCATGCAAGGAAATTCCGAGCATAGCTTTTTCCATTGCCCTCTGGGTGACTTTAAGCCTTCTGATGAGGCCCATTGTAAGCGATCACGTTTCGGAGCCATATGTCATCACTGGCAATACATATATTTGTGGAATATTATTATTATTATGAATGTCATAGTGAATATAGCTATATACAACACTAGTTTTAGTTCATGCGAAACCCGAAACACGTGTCTAGTATTTTTATGTAAAGAATCTATGTACAAAATTTCATAACTGTGTCATGAAAAATCACAGAGTTATAAGCTTGTTATGTTACCTGGTTGACCGCACAAATACATGATCACCGTGCCATCCGGGTAACTGACGGATTGTTTTACTCCCGCATCTAGCTGTGTGCTAGTGTTTAATGCCCGCTATAACCTGCCGTGACCTCTGTCGGTGATGTCCAACTTGTGAAGATGAAAATAAAAATATTTTTATCTTTTCATTTTCAAAGGTTTGTTGACATTTAAGTTAATTGATAATATTAAAATTAACTCTTTAAATTAATTTATGGTACGTAATTTAATTAAGTGATTAATTGAAAATTTTAAATTAATTCATTAATGACTTTTTTGATTAAAATTATCGACATTTCTTATTAATTTATTGTAATTTAATTTATAAACCTTTCTAATTTAATTTATTGATTTATTTACATAACTAATTGCATTGTTTAAGGATTTAGGTCATTAGTTTAAAGAAATCGGCATAGACGTGGATATTTTTTTTGTCAGATTAACATTTTAGACAAAATGAAAATTCAAGACTTAGTAGGTCCATGTTTCGGAGCTTATTATACAGGGTTATTTGTTAAACACTGGCAACCTCTCAGGACTATGGTACTAACATCATAAACAACAACTTTTGTACTATGACTTTTTTTTTTGTTTTGACGATTTTCTACAGTTTAAATTAAAAAATCTAAATATTAAAAAAAAAATGGAAATAACTGACAAAAATTTCCACTACTGGGGGGGTCCAGAAGAACCAGAACCTACATGGTTCTGGATCCACGGTATTCGTTTGTGATACACCCTGTATATTATATATTATAATTATTATGGCTACGAAACGTGGCCGCTCACTCTGGGCCTTTTTTTCCGGCGGGCAAAAATCATCTTAGGACAACCCCCGTTCTTGGGTGGAGCGGGAGATAGTGTCAGACTCTTACTGACTAAAAACCCCACCCCGTTCCTTTTTGCCTTCATACCGGTGCTCAAATTCCTTTCGGATAACCCTGGCCCCAGTAGGCGCTCACTATGGACCTCATCAGAACGCTTAAAGTAACTCAAAGGGCAATGGAAAGGGCTATGCTCAGTGATTCCTTGCGTGATCGAATCAGGAATGAGGATATGCACAGAAGAACCAAGGTTACATAGCACGAAGAATCGCCAAATTTAAGTGGCAATGGGCAGGGTACATTGCTCGTAGAATAGATGGCCGTTGGGGCCGAAAGGTTCTGGCAAGATGGATTGATGACCTGGTTAGTCGTTATGGCGACACTTAGGTGAGGCTTATGTCCAACAGTGGACATCTTTCAGCTGAAGTGATGATGATGATATAATATAGGTATGAGTTAACATTATACTTTTAAATGAAAATTCCAAAAATAAAATTTCTCAGAAGTTGAATTATAACAAAAGACATATTAATTACATTGTTGGTAGAATTACAGCATTTGTGCAAACAGTACTACTTAAATTAGGGTGAGGCGCCCAATTAATTGCTTAGGTTCCTAATTATTTATCA
This sequence comes from Mythimna lalbum, assembly GCA_949319445.1. Lineage (NCBI taxonomy): Eukaryota > Metazoa > Arthropoda > Insecta > Lepidoptera > Noctuidae > Mythimna > Mythimna lalbum. The sequence goes on from OX439372.1 coordinate 10,296,010, forward strand.
TTAATTAATAGGGACAACGGTACATTGTTTTAAATTGCACAAGATTTATCTACGTTATGGTTTTAGATCAATTTTGACGAGACTGTTGGTCTAGTGGTTAGTAACCCTGACTGATATGCCGGGGTCGTGGGTTCGATTTCCACCCAGGACAAATGTTTGTGCGATGAGCATGATGTTTTGTTCTGTCTGGGTGTAATTTATCTATGGTATGTAGTTGTATCGGGATTCTGATCCCGATTTCCGGCCACCGTAGGTGCGAGCTTGCGAACGGCGAGCTATAGGTAGCTCGCTGTCTGACCGTCCGGTAACTGTCCGGACCGAGCCCAAGACGTCGACGGCGCGCACTGTTCCTGCGCGCCTCAAGGAGTTATCAACAACAGCAAGGCCCAGCTGGGTCGAAGCGTACTGGGGCCAGGGTTAGTTTCGAAAGGAAGCTTGAGCTATGGTATGAAGGGGTGAATTTTTATTCAGTAAGAGTCTGATAACATCTCCCGCTCCACCCAAGAGCAGGGCTGATTTTCCCACCATAAACAAAAAAAAGCTCAGTCGTGTGGAGACTTTGGTGTCTATACCTATGGTATCTAGTTTGGTAGCTAAGCATATTTCACCGGAAACTGGTCGCGCCGCCATGGTGTCCCGGTGAAATATAGCCCTCAAGGACTTATTCCCGGAACGTCAAACAGTCAAAACGACGGCCATTGTTCAATAATCCCGTCAAATAAACGCCAGCGACTTCTTCCACTTCAAAAACATACTTGTTTATGACTTCACAAGTTCACAATTATTCGTACAATCGAGCAAGTACAGTCATGAACAGAAATATGTTACCATTACACAAAGTAAAATGCCAATGATTTTGTATGGCCACCGTTCCCTCCTTCTAAAAGACACGGAACACATGTCTGTTGGTTCATTCCTACCCACAAAAGACAAAACAGCGTATTTGGTTGTTAAAATATATGATTTTCATTTTATTAAAAAAAAAATTGGCAGAAAATAATGTGTTCATTATTCCATACCTGCAATGCAAATAGTCATCTATTACAATATAGTCAAGCATTTATGCTGGAGCATTAAAATCAATGTGTCTCTTTCACGAGCAGTGGTGGCCGAGTGGTCGGCCTGGCGAACGAGTTGTAAGTCACGGGTACAAACCCAGCTAGACACATTACTTTGTATAATTTATTTCATCACCACTGCTCTCAAAACGGTTAAAGAAAACATCGTGAGAAAACCGGCATGTCCTAGAACCTAAAATTCAAAGCCATGTGACATTCACCAACCCGCACTGGACCCGCGTGGTGGATTACAGCCCCTCTCCTAAAGAGGAGGCCTGAGTCCCACCAGTGAGAACATTTAAAAGGCTGATGATAACGATGACAAAGACATTTACTATTAGTCATCTAATATATTAATATGATCAAGCATTAAAATCCATGTCTCTGATACTAATAATGATGACGATGTCTGTGTTTCCAGATAGCTACAACCTGGGAATCTTTAAGTCGAAAGTGAATAGGTTTCTTCTAAATAAGCGCGTTCCATCGTCGACCGCATCGTCGCTTTCCATCAGGTGAGATAGCGGTCAAGCGCAAACCTATCAACAATAAAAAAAACTCCATGCACCCAATGCACGGCGACACAGGTGGGTTTTAATTAGTAAAAGTCTGACACGCCCTCTCGCTCCTCCCTAGATTGGAAAAGTCATTCAAACCACCTCAAAAAGAAAGATATTTATGTTGATGACTGTACAAACTATAGGTCTCGATAATTTGTCGAATAAGCATTGCCATGAGTCATTTCCTTCCGTCGGCATCGAGTTCTTCAATTTGCGCGGGTTGACTACCAGTACAAGAAGTATTCATAATGCTATGTGGTGCAAATATGGCTGTCTAAACTAGCTTCTACCAGCGTCTCCGCCTGCGTAAATGTATCTAGTTATTTCTCCACCTGGGGCCCAAGTCTGCTATTTTTATAAATTCGTAATTCCAACACGAGCAGTGGTGGCCGAGTGGTAATGGCCCCGACTTACGAGTTGTAGGTCGCGGGTTCGAACCCAGCCAGGCGCATTACTTTGTGTAATTTATTTCATCACCACTGCTCTCAAAACGGTGAAGGAAAACATCGTGAGGAAACCGGCATGTCCGAGAACCAAAAATTCGAAGACATGTGACATTCACCAACTCGCACTGGGCCTGCGTGGTGGATTATGGCCCATTCCCTCTCCTAGAGAGGAGGCCTGAGTCCCAGCAGTGGGAACATTAAAAGGCTGATGATGATGATGAATTCCAACACGATCCCATTGTCATTTTGCTAAAATTTTGTAATCTGCTGATTCATAATGATCAATCACTGATCGACCAATGGTCTTGTAATAGAATTGTGATAGAATGACCATATCGAGCTCATTAAAAGCACTGACTACCCTATGACGTCGTAATTGTAGGTCACTGATCAAAGGAACTGTCAAAATTTTAGCAGACGTCAGACATTAATTTGTCATAAGGTACGAGATTATCATTCTATGCAATTTCTTTTAATGGAGTGTCAGTATTTGACCATTGGAAAGTCATGATGACGCCATTATATTAGTAGATTACCAAAACTTGTCTAAATCAACAATTATGAAATCAATGATCGACCATTCTGACGCCGTTGTAATAGCAGACTTGAGGCCCTGGGGTGTAGCTACTGCCGTATCAATGATTTGGTGCCCCCAAGCTACAGGGGCTCCGAGATATAGGTGCCTAAATTCGTAACACCATCGTAGGCGCCGGCTTGCGGAGAGCCATGAGTAGTTCGCTGTCCGACTGTCCGGTAATCGTCGAGACCGAGCCCAAGTCATCGACGGCCCGTACTGTTCCCGTGCGCCTCAAGGAGTCGTCAGCAAATCGTAACGGCCCAGCAGGGCCAAAGCCTACTGGGGCCTTGGACCGATTACTGAAAGGAAGGTCCGACCCCGGTATGAAGGGCAGAGAAGGAACGGGGTGGGTTTTTAGTCAGTAAGAGTCTGACACTATCTCCCGCTCCGCCCAAGGACTGGAGATGTCATTGGATGTTTTTTACCCACCGAAAAAAAAAGGTACTGCAAATGTAGCGAAAAGTGTTTTTTTCCTAAATCTATGCACATTCCAAAATGTTCCACAGTAAATATATTCCGCACGATCTGAGATTTACAACACTGCAATAAGAAATAGCTACCAGTAGCTAAAACTTCACAAAAACTAACAATACATATTAAAGTTCCTAGCTCTCAAAATAACGGGATCGAGAAGTATTTGCACAACACTGACATCGTTCCGAATCTCACAAATCGATTTTCCAAAGACCACTCTTTGGTCAATGGACAATACTTAACAAACACAACTGACAAATAAATTACGACTTAGCAAATAACAAAATAAATGCACATCCTGAAAGAAATTTGTTGAGAATTGACAACTGATGTACTGAATCGATAGCAGGTATTTTTAAAATAGGTACGTAATTTTTTTATTGTAAAATAATCTAGAATTATTTTATCTTAAAATAATGATGGATTATTTTGTGAGGAATTTAATTTTGAAAAATTGTGTGAGGAGTGATATGAAAGGAGTTAGTGATAGTGAGATGAAAGAGAGGGGAAAATCCTATTCTCTTAAATTCGTATTGCGCTCACCTCAAGTAATATAGGGCAAGGACAGGAAGAAGAAGAATGATGATTGAAATTATTTTATCTTAAAATAATGAAGAATTATTTAATTCTAAAATAAAGAAGAATTATTTTATCCTAAAATAAGGAAGAACTACAATAAGATAAAAAATCAAATTCTAGATTGCGTCACTAGCGTTTTTTATGTGCGGAGTAATTCAAAGATTTCTAACCTCCGTGTAAAACAGGAAACAGTTGCTAATTATATGATATTCTCGGCTTTTCTCTACTATAACAGGCATGTAGTATATACTTAAACATTCCTTATGAATCACTCTGTCTATTAGCGAAAACCGCATGAAAATCAATTCAGTAGTTTTTAACCTACCGCAGACAGACAAACGCGGTGAAGCTTGTTGTTTTATATGTAAGTATTGTCGTGCATATTAATACTTAATGCTTTATTGTCTTAATGGTATCTAAGATATGGAATAAAACATATCTACTGTTTCTTTTGAAGTGTGAAATATTAATAATCAATATATTAATTATTTATTAACAAAGTAATTAATAATGTATACTTTACGGTTCCACATAATTATTTAAATATTCTAAGGCCGACAACTGTTAGGCGCACCCTGTTATATATTACATGTAAGTAGTTACAATACACAGTTGTGTACATAATGTCGTTTTTAATATCAATTAATGTGTTAAAAAGATTAATTGTTTGAAGCGCTACTTATTAATTATGAATTATTAATCGTAATATAATATGTGTATTATATTTTAATTTATATTAATATTGCTTACGCTCGATGTTATTTAAATAATGTTTTGTATAGTTAAAAATATACCTAACTATGGCCTACATACAATATGTAACTGGAATAATACACTCCAATTATTAGAAAATTAAGTTACAATCATAATTCAAGCACTGAAATTTTACTTAAATGCACTTAGGTAGTGTTTTTTTAAGAAATTAGTTAACTACCCTAATTTTGGAAAATAATATGGGCATCGATACACTACACTACTGGTAACGCATCGATTTTGGTGTTACGGACGCACACACAAACACTGGTGACGCAATCAAGATTATCTCAAGAATTTATCAAAATCCGTCTTTTTAATCTTAAAATAATGCTTGATTATTTTAGGATTAAATTTTAACTAATTAAAAAATAATTTAAATCGATTCAATAGTCTATTCTGAACTTACTAAACTTTTAGGATATGCGTTTATCAATAGTAGATATTATTAATTCTTTTATAATTGGTTTCAACACAATATGTCAGCAATTCACTAATATTATGTGAAAATAACTATGTCTGCCTGATTATTACGCTTTTACAACTAAACTGCTAGTCCGATTTTGATGAAATTAGGTATGAAGGAAGCTTGAAGTCCAAGAATGGACATAGGCTGCTTTTTATCCGTCGTTGACTTCAATTTCGTGTCCGCAATAACCAAAATAACGCGAACGAAGCCACTGGCAGATGCTAGTCATGTTGTTAGCACTTTTCATCACCACTGCTCTCAAAACGGTGAAGGAAAACATCGTGAGGAAACCGGCATGTCCTAGAACCATAAATTCGACTGACATTCACCAACCCGCACTGGGCCCGCGTGGTGGATTACGGCCCATTCCCTCTCCTGGAGAGGAGGCCTGAGTCCCAGCAGTGGGAACATTAAAAGGCAGATTATGCTACTATATAAATTCGTGGCCAGATCTCAGTAATTGATCACTTCATGATATGGCCAACTTAAACTGGCCAGATCGCTTAAACGTTAACATTTGTTGACATGTCAATCCTCGTTTGGCCATATCATTGATGTAGGATTTCTATGATAATAAAAGATCTAAAGAAAATAGGCAAATAAAACTGCGCTGATGATGATGATGAAGTATGTAATACATCATCTTTTCAGCCGATAGACAACCACTGTTGGACATAGGCCTCCCCCAAGTGTCGCCACAATCAACGTTCCAATACGTCCCGCATCCATCAGATTCCCGCAATCTTCACCAGGTCATCGATCCACCTAAGCTATGTGCCCTACTCTTAAAGCTAGGAGTATTCTAGACTTCCTGGAAGCCTCCCGGCTAAAAGAGTTACTCTAACAAGATGGCGAGTCACAATAGATCTTTTAGGTCGCAGTGACTACATCCCCTACACTACGGGAGATGCATAGCCCCTTATCTTCAAAAATAATAATTATAATGTACCCTGCCCGTTGCCACTTAATTTTGGCGATTACATACTTAGGTAATAATTTCTAATTCACCATCATTTCAGCCGATAGACGTCCAATGTTTGACACAGGCCTCCCTCAAATTTCAGCACAACGAACGGTCCTATAAGTCTCGCATCCATCGCATTTGTTTTTAATAAATTAAAATCTTTAAAATAAGTATTGTTTTTTTTTATTTTACGCCACCGTCGAAGTACAAAAGACAAAAAAAAAACTAAAAAAGCGTGTTACTTTTAGCGTCCAAAATCTCAACAAAATAAAAATGGCACAATCTTTGTTATAAATTATCACCTTATATGTTAATATGAAACACGTCTCAATTATTTTATCTTATTTATATTCCAACAATGTATTTTGATGACAGCTGGAAAGATACTCATCATTTTCTCAAATACCTATCAATCGTAAGTTAGGTCCATTATAATAATAAAGAATTTTGACTGGCCTGTTGGTCTAGTCGTTAGTGGCCCTGACTGCTATGCCAGATATCGTGGATTCGATTACCACCCAGGACAATTTTTTATGTGATGAGCATAATCATTTGTTCTGTGTCTGGTTGTAATTTATCTATATTGTGTATGTATTTAGACATATATAAGTATGTTTATCAGTCGTCTAGTACTCATAACACAAGCTCTGCTTAGCTTGGGACTAGACGGCGTTGTGTGATAATTGTGGAATATATATATTAATCACACTAGCTTCTTCCAGCGGTATCGCCCGCGTAAAAGAAGAAAATAATCCCCAAGAGACCATACTCCTTTGATAAAAGCATTATATTATAGTACGTATGTCCTTTCCCAAATGGGTAATTTTTTCACGGTGGGCAAAAATCATCCAATGGCAAACCCCGCTCTTGGGTGGAGCGGGAGATAGTGTCAGACTCTTACTGACTAAAAACCCACCCCGTTCTTTCTAGCCTCTTCATACCGGGGTTCGAGCTGCCTTTCGGATAACCCTGGCCCCGGTAGGCTTCGACCCAGCAGGGCCCCTCTTGTTGCTGACAACTCCCTGAGGCGCGCGTGGAACAATACGCGTCGTCGACGTCTTGGGCTCGGTCCGGACAGTTACCGGACGGTCGGACAGCGAGCTACCCATGGCTCGCCGTCCGCGAGCCCGCGTCTACGGTGGCCAGAAATCGGTATCGGAATTCCGGCGGCGGTGGCAGGGGCGCCGTTGCCTGATGCAGTCAGCCTCCTCCTTTGCTAGCATCACTGCTTCGCAGAAGGAGTAGGCTGCCTGCCACTCCTCCTCGCTCAGAACCAAATGCGTAGCTGATACGACCGTCCGGTAACCGCCCGGACCGAGCCCAAGTCATTGACGGCGCATACCACGCGTGCCTCAAGGAGATGTCAGCACACCGTAGAGGCCCAGGAGGGTCGAAATGTACTGGGGCTACGGGTAGTGTGAAATTGAAATTTGGAACCCTGGGACGAAGGCAAAGAAGGAATAGGAGTGAGATTTTAGTCGGTAAAAGTGTAACACACCCTCACGCTCCGCCTAAGAGCGGGAGATGTCATTGGCAGATTTTCCCACCTAAAAAAAATGTCCTTTCTCAGAAAATGTTCTATCCGTAGACAAATTTCATCTCGATCTATTTATCCGTTATAATAAACTTTATCAATTCAGAAATATGTCCACTGTTGAAAATAGTCTTCTCCCAAGTGTCGCCACAATGACCGGTAATGTTTGTCTTAAATCCTTTAGATTGTCGCGACCCTCAGTCCACCTTGTAACCTTTCAACAGTGCGTCTACCGGTACACGGTTTCTACTCCATAACCTTCCGGCCCCATCGATCGGCTATTCTGTGAGCAATGTATCCTGCCCACTACCATTTAATTTTGGGCACTTTTTGGGCAAACAAATGGGATGCAAAACTTGCGTCTAAATAGTAGTAGGAATATGGGTTTTCTTCGCGGTTTCTCTACCGCATCATATTTTATAGGACCCGTAATATTGCCTAAGTAAAATACACATTTGTCTAGTAACAGCATTTTCATAACCGGTTTAGTACTTTTCGAGATACCTTTTACAAAGATATAAATAAATAATTCGATCTCTGCTTTGTTCATTAAGTTTTTATCTGTCAAAAAAGTTTGATGACAGGCAGAAATATGGTCATCTTTTTCTTAAATAAAATCATTCTTTAAAAAGTTATGCCATAAAGAATTGGTAACTTTATGGTTTTTTTCTTTATGCAAATATGATTAGGTATTGATTAATTGGCCAATGTGATTTTGCTGATCAAATTGGAAATGACAATCATTTAATAACCTGTTTTTTTTTTTTATTAAGAATAGGATCTAAAAATAAGCAATAAAACATTTTGAGATGGTTTTTAAGTCTAGATGTTCCAGACTTTTGGGGGAAAGTATTTCGCCATGACAGTACGCGACGCTTTATGAAATGTGTTTAGTAAATTACATTTTCAATAAATCATAATAATCCTACACAGACAGACGCCATAAATTAGAAAAGTAATAAATTAATTTACGGACGCTAATATATCTACCATCATTTATTATGGACGCCTGTGATTCACGCTTCAAGAAAATATTTTGGTAATGGCATTCTAAATATTATAAACAGATTAGTTTAATATTTTTATAAAAAATAAAGACTGAAATCAACTGTTCTATTTTATTTTGCAGTTGCCGCCGAGAAGGCCGGTTTAGACGGTGATAAATATTATCTACGCTAGTAAGAAAAAATAATACTTACGTTTTTACAAAATCCTACTTGATGCGCTAAAACAATCCTTCATATTTACAATAATTTTCTTTCAAAGCACACCAAATAGTCCACACACTCACTGAGCACTAGACACTAAACCGAACGCGCTTAAAAATTAAAAAAAAAACAATACTGTCAAAATCGCGCGGGAAGAGTCACATAGACAAAAAAAAAATGCAGATAAAAAATAATTTTGACAGTTAATTGAATTTTCACAAAATAGGTTTTGACGTTCTGTCTCTATACGCGAATCGCTGGCGACTGGCGAATGAGGCTTCCCACCCCCCTTCTATAGGCGTGGCCTCAACTCACCCACAGAGAGGCGGAGCCAAACGATTTTTTTTCCTATTTATACTTTCTTGGTTTTATTATTTTCGTTTGCACTTTATTATATTGTAATGTCTGCCTGTTTGTTCATCATTGTATTGAGTCCGTGATTTTTCGCGTCTTAATTGAGTAACATTTTTTGTGATAGGACAAGCTTGCCGCCATTTTAAGTTTCGAATATTGGGTGGCTTTAATTAGTGTACTGTGGCATTCGCTTGTCTCTGGTCTTGATTTTATTTTTGGATGTTCGTGGAAATTGCCTGTGGGTCTGTATGGAAATATTTCAGTAAATTATTGTGTAAATACACGTTTGTAATTATTGACTTATTATAGGACTCCATATAAGTATATAAGAACGAAAAATATAATTAGGTATATCGACGTGATTTTTTCGATTTTTTTCTAAGAAAAAAATATTGATGAAAATTATTTTAAGCTCATTTCAACAAAAATATTTTTATTTCAAAATTAAATATTCTTTAAGTCATTCCGTCCCATTATAATTTAGTTATCTCCAAAGTTAGAGTGAATAGACTCTTAATAAACTAGTGCGCCCACGGAGTGCGCCTCACCATCAACGATTGCATCACTGCTTACCATCAGGTGAGATCGCGGTCAAGCACTGGTCTATATGTAAAAAAAATAGGTTACCTACCGAAAAATAATGTCAAATAAAATATGTAGATAGTAGATAGGATACATACATTAAAAAATAATATCCATTCTATCGGATATACTTACCTAGAGAGGTAATTATACCTAGATAGGTAATTATGACCAAATTAGTGACATTAGCTGTCATTAAATCTACCTAATTAGTGCGGTACGCAACTAAAATATATTATTATTATAATTATATACCTAATAATGATGGATGGGTCTACCCACCTACCTATGGTGTCAAAACTACTTTGATTACATAAAATATCAGTAATTTTGATATAAGGGCATGGCAGTGTCTTTACCAAGCTATACAAGGTGTAAGAGATAGCCCTCCGCAAACTTTTAATTGTAAACTTGATTGGACAGTTTGTATGGAGAGGCCGATTTTTTTTTTCGTTGCCTGAAAAAAGTCTTGTGGAAGGTTGTTCAGTTTCGTCTACTGAGCAAGCCCTTAAAGTTTGTGGAGGGCTGTCCCCTTACACCTTGTATAATTTAATGATTCAGAGAGCGGTACCTACTCCTGGACACGGCTCGTATAGTCAGGAGGTTTCTTTCTCTGGAGCCCTGACCGCCGGTAGCTTGGACCCTGTTCCCGATACCGGTGGCACAACTATTTTAATTTTTTTATATATAACATATGAATTATATTTTTAAATATTAAAATTATTAATTAATTAATTAATTAAAATTATCTTAAATGAATAAACGAAATAATAATAATATTCCACAAGTATCACACAACGCCATCTAGTCCCAAATTAAGCAGAGCTTGTGTAATGAGTACTAGACAACTGATAAATATACTTATATATTTCTAAATACATACATATTATAGATAAATTACACCCAGACACAGAACAAATGATCGTGCTCACATAATTTGTCCAGGGTGAGAATCGAACGCACGACCTCCGGCATAACAGTCAGGGCCTCTAACCGGTGGTATCCAACTTGTGACCGTTTAAAATATTTTTGGGAAAAAATATAACATGGTGAAAAACTATTGGCATCCATTCAGTTACTGATTCTAAACAAACTATATTCAGACTTAGCATAAACTAAAAATTATGTTGTACATACAATACCAAATAAAAACACTATAGATACAGTTTCTTTGCAACATAATAACGTTTGTAGCTCTCATCCCCTGCATTCCTGTCCACCTGGGGTGGGAGGGGGTGGAAAAATAAAAAACCACCCCACAGGAAGGGAGTTTTTTAATTAGTCACCTTTTTTAAGTGTTTTCAAGATGGATGCTGCGTTTAGACCGGATAGTAGAGTAGTAAAGGCAACTTGCTAATCTGCAATGCAATAGTTAACGCTAGTAGAAAGCTTCAAATGTACGGGAATGACGTCATCTCAACGCTCAGTCACGTGGTCAGAACAAAAGAATTGGCGGCAAGGTCAACTCGATGCGTTCGACGCAAGCGAAACGGTTGTAACTTGGCTAGGCTAGGGAGGCTGTTGGTGTAGTGGTTAGTGGTTCTGACTGCTACTCCGGAGGTCGTGGGTTCGATTCCCGCCCAGGACAAATGTATGCCCATAGGCGAAGGAGTTATGAAGCCAAGTGCTGCAGTGACAAATTTCCTCGTGTATCAAACGATGTTTTTCAATAAACTTATAAAGATAAATAAAAGAGGGCTGACTCGCGACTCGTGGTGATCGCCCAATCTGAATCAATAAATGTAATAAATTGTGACGGAAGTGAGCTCGCGCACTTTTCCACACTAGTGCGAAAAACAGTAAATTGTTGAGAACAAGTTTTCAAGTATTAACCCTTCAGATACCGTCAATTAGAGACACAATAGTAAGACAATAGATGCGCGGCAACCGGGTGTCGCTTGGGGATTCATGAATTAAAAAATAAATTGTTTATTCTTGTAGTAGGTACCTTCATTTTTTGACTATTATGCGGGCAAAACCGTTAATAAAAACTAGTAATCATAAACCATCTTATTGTTAGATGTTACAGCTTGTCATTAAATAGCCTGCAATGTACCAATCTACTCATCACACTAATTTTATAAAAGGTAAAGTTTTTGTTTGTTTGTTTGTTACTCACTCTGAAAATACTGAACGGATTAAGATGATACTTGCAAACACGGATAGACTATGTCTTAGAATAATCTAAGTATTATAGGATATTTTTCTAGGAGTATTTAATTTATTTAGCTGGCTATAGTTTACGTACGTAGGCCGAGCTAGTTAGGTATAAAGATGATGCTTTTTTTTTTTAAATCTCTTATACTTATATCAACGAAAAGAGAGTTGAAAAGTTCTGACACAATACGTGAGGACTTGTAATTGGCTTGCTATCGTCTATGTTAGTTTTTATTTTTTGCTTGTTTAAGCTGTAAGTCCTCCAAGATGTAATAAATAAATAAATAAATAAATAAAAAAGATGGTCTACATCGTGTGTAAAGAGTAGGAAACAAAATAAAAGCTCAAACAAAACATTTATTATTAAAATAATATAAAATACAGCATTTTCCGCGGGAAAATGATTAACTTTCACGCGGGTGAAGTCGCTGGCAGAAACTAGTATATTACAATATAACACCTAAACAACAATCTAGTTATAAATAATTGAAATCGGAACGTGATAGAATTGAACAAGTTTTTATGAAAACCAATTTTATATTTTAATATGCATCGGGTAGTAATTCGTGAAGCTATGTTCTTTCTCTATTATTTTACTACCTGGTCTATCAAATATTTTGAAATAGTTTTATTTTTTATATAATGTAATAAATATTTTAACTAGTTTGTTTTTTTTATTTGGGTTCATGAAATTGATGGATATTTTATATGAACAATGGAATATTAATATTTTTTTTTTGTCATAAAAATTATGCTATTTACACATTCTAAAGCGTAGATCTCTATAAAGAAGAATGTGCAAGAAGCTCCATAGACACAATTCTTTTTTTATTTTTCTTAACTTAAATAAGAACTGTTTTTTTTGCATTTTTTTTTTCCTAAACCCACCAACTAGCTTTTACTACTGGCGCAAGTTACTCGCCCGATCTAAACGGACCCCAAATATCTTAGCTAGTTGAGAATAAGTCTTATTTTCTCGTAAAACACAGACAATGTTTTCTTTCGGTGCGTTTTTTAACAGATAGTTATGTTGGCTCCCTTTTTTAATTAAAAAAGTTAACTTACAAGTCACTTTGGTATATTTGAGACCTTTTCTTCTTTAAAAAAGAAAACGTTTTTTGAATAACTACTTATTTTATTTTTTATTTTTGTTTGTGTACGTCAATTTGATACTTTTTTAATTATTTAGATAGATAGATAAAGCGTTTATTGGTTTACAACACAACAATTGCACCATTTTACTTTTTTCTGAATCTTTCATGCGTAATTAAAATTTTGGTTAGATACAATTTGTATAAAAATAGTGTTGGTTGAAATAGACAAATCTCATAAATGGGGACTGTTCACCCGGCAGGAACAGGTCTGTTATGGAACCGTATAAAAATAAGTTAGATTTAAATTACTTATTAGTCTGTTAGGCTAGATTGTAATCAATTATTAAGAAAATTCTAACAAGGAAAAGAAAAAGATATATTGTGGCATCGTAAAAAATACATTATTGTTCTTGTGTAAGTCTTAGAAGGTAATACGGCGAACTATGGGTAGCTCGCCGTCGCGCGTAGTGTTTCATGCGTGCCTTTAGATGTCAGTAAACCGTAGAAACAGAGTCAAAGCCTACTGGGGCCTTAGGTTGTGCAAAAGCATGGGTTGTGCAAAAGCCGGGGGCCCAGGAACGAAGGCAAAGAAGAAACAGGGGTGGGTTTTAGTCAGTCAAAGTCTGACACGCTCTCCTGCTCCGCCCAAAAGCGGGAAAAGTCATTCCCACGTTAAAAAAGTCTTAGTAGGTAATCCAGTTCCAGGAATCGAAGAAAAACTGTAAATTTGTAGTTACGTCACACGTCACAATTTTTTTAGTTTTGAGTTTAGAAAGTCCTCAAATTCTTCTCACCTTCTCCCGTTCTAGATAGAGAGCGAAAGGGAGTGTCAGACTTTTACTGACTAAAGTCATCTGTAGGTACTATCATAGTCAATAGTCCATGGGTATCTTAAGGTCGATTTTTGGCTGTGAGGTTTAGCATTACTTTTCATGAGACGACTAGATGGCGCTGTTCAAAAATGAAATTAACACTGCAAAACTTAAAAACCTTATTATGCAGAGGCACATAATAGGCTTTATAATACCTAAAATAATTACTTAGAAATAATAATATATTTGTATTCAAATAAATATAAATTATTTTATTTTCTTCTTTCCGAGTACTTAATACAGCGCCATCTAAACCAAACCAAATAAGTCAATTGGTATCTTAGTTAATTTGACTACAGATGGCGTAGATCATAAATAATAAAGAATCCTTACATTCACAAAGTAGCTCTCATTTTCGCATTCTGTAGTAGATAGATCGGTAGCTCAGGTGGATATGCATGGCAGAATAACACGGCTCGTTCCACTGGGCACCGGTTCGAATCCCAGGTTTCTGTCGACTTTTTTTAAGTGTAATATAATTTATATTCTATTTTTTATAATTTTAAACATTTTTTATTTTATTTTTTATATAAATAGTATAAAAATATGAGGTATAAGATGTATAAATGAATAAAGGCATATTATACAAGTAAACATTGACTATTATACAGGGATATTTATAAAACACTGGCCACCTCTCATTTATCAGATTTTCATACAAAAATAAAAATAATTAAATAATGTTCTAAATATTACGAATTTTATGCGAAGCAAGCGATAATACAATAGCGGAGGGGAGGAGGTTTGGTTGGCAGGGGTGTTTGATGCGCTAGCGTCGCGTCAAGCACGCCTGCCGAATAGAACAAGGAAATATTTAAGGGTTATTTTTGGTAAATTTATTATGTTTTGAAAAAGGTCATAGAACAAAAGTTGTTGTTTATGATGTTAGTAATACAGTCCTGCAAGGTTGTTAGTGTTTTACAAATAACCCTGTATACAAATTTTATATATATAAAAATTACTTTCATAATTGGTGGTAAGTATTAGTAGGTATTATTAGTAAAAAAAAATATGTAAGAAAATCTAGACATATTTTTCTTACAGATTAAGATTTACGAAGTTTAATTCTTGAAAGGATAAGAAATAAAACTATTGTAGTGATATTATAGTTTCAGACCTTTAATTCTCAAAGAAAAATACAATTTGTTTCTTTCTTTCTTTCTTATACTATGTATTACCTAACCTAACAGCTTTACACCCAATCGACAATTATTTAATTCACTCTTTATGAGAAATACAAGTAAAATTTATAACTGAATAACTACATCACAAAATGGAAGACATTAACAAAGCAAAACTGTTTAATAGAAATTATAAGTATTCTAAATCAAAACAATGTTGTGCTATTCTTCTACTATTTAGTTTTATTTACATAATGTTATAATACTTTTCACTATAATGCAACTTTAGTTCTGTTAATATTTTACTTACTCATAAATTATAAAAAATATTACGTTTTATATAATTATGGTTAGTGGTATTGACTATAATGATTGATTTGTGCATTATATTATGACTAAGGTTCATAGCTTAAGTATTCGTTCCAAAACGAGGAAGAAATTGAAGCTTAACCTCAAATCAAAATAACAATTGTAAGACCGGGTTATAGCTGTCATTTTGGGACCGAGTTGTTTATATTAATAAATAAATAATTTATTATATTGGAAAGGAATCTATATTTATATTGTTTTTATTTTAATTTCTTATATTTTAAATTAAAAGAAATTAAAATCATTAGTGTAATAACATTTTGTTGTTATAAAGTAGTAAAAAAATGTATCCCACTAACGCTAAGTTTGAATACTGTAATTTATCAAATAAATTATAGCTACCCCGGTCTTTGTTAATACTCAATCCAATAGTCAACACTTTATGTTCTTTTTTTAATAACTCGTGTGTCCGCCATTTTGATCGCTGACAACTTGCAAGCGCGAACCCATGGAGTTTATACATTTTTCACATAAATTTTGACCCCGTATAGAATCCCATACCTGCATGCAGTGAGTACTCAGTGCCTCCTTAGTCCTTTCATTCCTATTGTCCCACCTTTGAACCATAACGCCCCATAAATTTTCAATAGGGTTTAAATCTGGCGATCTCGCAGGCCAAGGAATAATCCGTATGTCCGATTGCTGGCTAAATCACTCTTGCACAATTATGGAACGGTGTATAGGACAATTGTCCTGCACGAACGTTATCACTGGCACGTCTTCTACAGGAAAAACGTTCCGCACGGTGGGTAACATGACGTCATTCAGCACATCTATGTAGTTTACACTGTTTGCACGACTGGGTATTACAGTAAATTCTCCTGGTCCTGCAGCGCTCATCCATCCCCACATGTTCACTGTTACACGACCGGATTCACAGTTAGGCACAACGTGATCACTATCATAACGCGTATTATTCCTACGCCACAACATAACTCGCCCGTGCTGGCTAGACTTGAAAGCTTTTCTTCACTGAAGACGACGTTGCTCCAGTCGAAATTTCTGTATTTCATTGCGAACTCCAATCGTGCTCTTTTATTAGCTTCGGTAAGCAATGGTTTAATAGCATGTCGACGATAATGCAGACCTTCACTGTGAAGAGTACGATACACCGTCCGCAAAGATGTATCAAACAACTCTGCGTAATATCTTGTTGGTGTCCTCATAACCTTGCACCATAAGTTGACGCTGGTCTGAGTCAATATGGCGTCTTCTGCCTCTACTACGGTGTCTACCAGGTCTTCTACTACGGTGTTCCAACGAACCGTCTTCTTGAAACCGCTTTATCCATAAAGTGACAGTCTTTACCTGTAAGGAAAATATAAATATATATATATATATTCGATATTTCGTGTATCGATAACCAGGGATAATAAAATAAATAACGGACAGTGATTTTAAAACATTACTTACGTTTAAGCCAGTTTCTCTCGAAATTTAAGAATAATTTAAGCCTTGATTATGCAATGTTATTATTTGGGCCCTCGAAGCCATATCAATATTTGAACGGGAACTCATGATAAAAATAAATATTAAAAACTTGTTAAACGCAATCGTAACCGAACTCACTCAAAGATAGTAAAGAACGTTATGATTGAACAAAAAGATTTAATTTTTATACAGCCAATATTAAACTACCCTCAATTCTTTTGAGATTTATGATACGGGTTAAAGTCTCTAAACAACTTCAATATAATAAAGAGTAGGATAATTTCAACTAATTGCGTAATGACGCAATGGTCCAGTGGCTTATGATATCGGTAAATTTTATGCTACCGGTACCGAGTTCAAATCCTAGTTACTACGTGCTTTGCTTTATAAGGTTTGTAATGTCGTAGGAGAATTTGTGTTAAAATTAAGTAATATTGTAACTAGCAAAAAGCAAGATAATATTCTTTAACGAGAGATGTATGTTTTTCAATCCAACTACTATACTAGCGCCATCTATGTCATCCAAGACATATTATTAACGCGATGAAACCCAGTACAAACGATTTTGGTTTGGAATTCTCCATGGACTTCTGTCTTCGTTAGTACCTTCAGTTGCCCATTGCGCCACAAAGCTACGCTGACTCTTTCGAACGATCTCGTAGAATATTCAATAAAAACCTCACGAACTCAACATCATCATCATATCAGCCGAAAGACGTCCACTGCTGGACAAAGGCCTCCTCCAAGCGTCGCCACAACGACCGGTCCTGTGCGTGACGAACTCATCATCCAAGAATATATCGTAATTAACTTTTAACCTAGTAATAGTAGCCCTGCCATTCGTTATTTGTTCTTTTCTACGGAAAACCATTTCCCACGACCAAACACGCCTCTTCACATTTACTTACTTAAGTAGCACACAAGCGGCGCCCCAGAACATACTTATAGCTGATATAGCTAAGGTTGACATCTCGAAAATAATAACAATATTTCACAACTATCACACAACGCCGTCTAGTCCCAAACTAAGCAGAGCTTTGGGCACGCCACGATTATGGCGGTAAGTCCCCTCTTTGAGGCGTGGCTGGAAAGACCTCACGGCGTCCTTACCTTCCGCATGACGCAGGTCCTCACCGGACATGGCAAGTTCGGGAGGTTCCTACATCGGATTCAAGCGGAAGAGACGCCCGGGTGTCGCCACTGTGCGCAACGCCCGGAGGACACGGTGGGCCCTGGTCGAGGCCATGGTCCGGAGTGAGGAGGAATGGCAGGCGGTCGCCTCCTTCTGCGAAGCAGTAATGCTTTCAAAGGAGGAGGCCGACCGCATCAGGCAACGGCGCCCTCGCTGCCGTCGCCGGGATTCCGATCCCGATTTCCGGCCACCGTAGACACGGGCTCGCGGACGGCGAGCCATGGGTAGCTCGCTGTCTGATCGTCCGGTAATGGACCGAGTCCAAGACGTCGACGGCGCGCACTGTTCCCGCGCGCTTCAAGGAGTTGTCAGCAGCAGGAGGGGCCCAGCTGGGTCGAAGCCTACTGGGGACAGGGTTGTCCGAAAGGGAGCTCGTGCCCCGGTATGAAGGCTAGAAGAAACGGCGCGGGATTTTTAGTCAGTAAGAGTCTGACACTGTCTCCCGCTCCACCCAAGAGCGGGTTTCGTCAAAGATGATTTTCCCCGTCGAGAAAAAAAAAAAAAACTAAGCAGAGCTTGTGTTATGAGTACCTACTAGACAACTGATAAATATACTTATATATTTCTAAATACATACATATTATAGATAAATTACACCCAGACACAGAACAAATGATCATGCTCAAAACATAAACATTTTGTCCTGGGTTGGAATCGAACCCTCCCTCCGGCATGGCAGTCAGGGCCACTAACCACTAGACCGAGAGGCCAGTCAATCTGGCAACCAGGACAAAAAGCTCAGAATCCGGACTTCGTAATGATAAATGATATTTATTTTGTAAATAGGTTTTAAATAAACAATAGATGTTTAACAATGACAGCGTTCGGTTACTTACTTAAAAATCTACCTAATATATTAAAAACCTTTTTATAAAAAAAAAACTGACTCCACTAAAAAATTGAATTGAATTTGAGGAGTTCCCTCGATTTCGCCAAGATTCCATCATCAGATCCCAACTTGGTGAAAGGGTATATTTTCCAAATGGTCCCACCATTTGGAAAATATACCCTTTCGAACAAAAAAAAACTATTTTTCAAATCGGTTGACAAGCGACGAAGTTACGCGCGAACAAACATAAAAAGCTCATCCTTTATTGGAAGTCGGTTAAAAACACTACTACACGTCAATTATTTTTTACGTCGTCAGTTTAAACTAGATGAGGCCGGTATTTCCTAGCCGACTACCCTGAGAAGAAACACCGAAACAAACTCAGGAGTCAGACTCTTTTAAATTCTCTCTTATTATTGACGTTTCGGATTCACAGTATATTTCTTTTTACTCTCCCCGGACACCCTTTAAACTAGACAAATTCGGGGAAACCCGGATGGATGGCAACCCTAGATATAGCTAATCTTAAAGCTGCCTACCCAATTTGAAGTCAAACAGGAAATCACACCTACCAATTTTGCCAACGCAGAGAAACAATAAAATAAATCTTAAAAAAATATTGTAGTAAAAAGTACAAACGTATTTCTCATGACTAGTGCCTCCAAATTGCTGCTTAGACTCTCATTACACTTCGTTCTTTCAAAGAAACACCCGCTAATAAATGACAATTAAACATAATTGTAACTCTTGAACGCAGAGGCCTAATGAGGAACGCATAAGTACAGGAATAACAGAAAATGGTGCAATAAAGAGTGTATTATTGAGTATAATAATACGTTCCGATGTGTATAATGTGATTCAATGGAATGATTCGCCGACTTGCTCAGATATGTATCTTTAGCAGGCAATTTCCTAGATAATAATCTAGCTTGTTGAATCAATTGGGACTGGCAGCGCCATCTAGTATCGAATAGATGAACTATACTAACATTTATTTCATGCTTTGTGCAAAGCGACATCTAGTGGCAAATAGCTTTACCACGTTGAGCGTTTGTTGTTAACATATGTTATTATTATATACAAATGAGGATAGATGGCGCTGCAATAAAATATTTTCGTGTAATTAATTTTTTTAAGAAAAATAGTATTACTTAAATAAAAAACAGACATTTATATCAATAACCAATAAAAAGCTTATTCAATATCCAAATTAATTCCATTCTTCCAAATGCGTAGTGATTCAGGGATCTCCAATTTCTCCGGAACTTTGTCGAATGGGTAATTTTCATAATCTTGCCAGAAGATGGGCCTGACTGTGCGGAACCCGTTGTCGAATTTAGCCAGGGTCGCGACATCAGCTTCGTCCAGGGTAAAGTCGAAAATGGATGCGTTTTCCAGGACTCTTGAGGTGGTCACCGTTTTTGGTATGCTGACCATACCGCGTTGGTACTGTGAAAACAAAAATAGGTAAGTAAGTACTGTAAAAACCAAATAACAGGGACAATGGTTATCACACGGTCTATGTTTTACACACCATTATAAAAGACGCTCATCATGAACTTGATTTATTAAACGAGTGGTTAAATACAACCTTCTTACATTATTAATACTTCGAAAACCTCAAACATGATTTTCACCGCTAAAATCAAACGTAGGACTATACCGGACTTCTCTTAAAATAAATAACGAAATAATAAAACAATCAACAAATGAAAAATATTTTGGATGTGGGTCGATGAGAAACTAACCTAGAAATTACACATCGACCATCTCAGAAGTTAATTATCCTTTCGAATACCGTAATTAGAGAAGAGACACAATACCTACAAAGACAATGATAGAGCGAATCGTTCAATGAGAGGCGTTCAAAAAATGAGCAATATGTCCACCATGTACCGGTGGCGCATTGCTTCTCGTCTGGTCCGATGATGGAACGGGCTTAGCGGAATTAAGTTATATAGATCCGACGCCTCTTCAGAAGGCTTAATGTCACCCAAAGCACAATGGAAAGGGTTATGCTCGAAGTTTCCTTGCGTGATCGAATGAGAAATGAAGATATCCGCAAGAGAAACCAAGGTTACCGTCATAGCACGAAGAATCGCCAAACTTAAGTGGCAATGGGCAGGGCACATTGCTCGCAGAACAGATTACCGTTGGGGCAGAAAGGTTCTGGAGTGGCGACCGCGTACCGGGAGACGCAGCGTTTGAAGGCCTTCAAAGGTGGACCGATGTCCTGGTGAAGGTTGCGGGAATCCGATGGATGCGGGACGCACAGGATCGATCATTGTGGCGACATTTGGGGGAGGCCTATGTCCAGCAGTTGACGTCTGTCGGCTGAAATGATGAATCCGACGCACACTCCCGGAAATGCAACCGGTAAAAAACCCGATAGGCTAGCTACAAGAAGATCATCGGTAATGATGCATTTGTCAAGTCAAAACTCCAGTCTTGAGCATCGACGCCTAGTTGGTAGCTAGGTTTTCTATAGTTTACATTTCGGGGAGTGTGCACTGGAATTGTACAATTTAATTCCGGCAAGTCCGTTACATCATCGGGCTACTGGACGTACGGCGTTGCACCACCGGTAGGTACGTGATGGATATCCCAAACCGACAAAACATTTTGAACAAACTCCTTGTGCGTAGAGCTAAGGAGTGGAACTCCCTGCCAGAGTCTGTTTCCGGATAGCTACGACTTAGGGGTTTTTAAGTCAAGAGTGAATAGGTAATTACTAGGCAAGCGTGCTCCATCGTCGGCCACATCATCGCTTACCATCAGGTGAGATAGTGGTCAACCGCGAGCCTATACATAATAATAAAAAAAAACAACCATCCGAAGAAGGCAAAGAGAAGTTCCCTTACCAGATATCTCAAGGTGACTTGTGTGACCGTCTTCCCATACTTCTTCGCGATTTCCACCATGGTTGGGTTGTTGAGCTTCGGCTCGGGACTGTTCGGGGCACTTCGGGACGGCACCATGGTCCCGAACGGCGAGTATGCGGTGACCAGCACTTTGTTGGCGTGGCAGAATTCTACCAGCTCGTTTTGTCCAAGGTTTAGGTTTATCTGGAAGACAGAGAGAATGTTTTTGTGTTAGGGAATCATTGCATAGCATAATCAGCCTTATACAACATTGGTTCAGTTTATATGAAACCTGAATAGGTATAGTTTGTTCAGAATCTGTAACTAAATCGATTCCAATAGTTTTTACACCATTTTTTTTTTTTGGTGGGCAAAAATCATTCAATGACAACCCCCGCTCTTAGGTGGAGCAACAGCAAAGAGTTATCAGCAACAGCAGGGGCCCAGCTAGGTCGAAGCCTACTGGGGCCAGGGTTATCTGAAAAGAAGCTCGAGCCCCGGTATGAAGAGGCTAGAAGGAACGGGCTGGGTTTTTAGTCAGCTCCTTGAGACGCGTGTGGAACATAACGCCCCGTCGACGACCCGAGCTCGGTCCGGACGGTTGCCGGACGGTCAGACGGCGAGCTGCCCATTGCTCGCCGACCGCGAACCCACGCCTATGGTGGCCGAAAATCGGGATCGGAATCCAGAAGGAAGGCCAGGTGGCCCGGACCTAGAATTGTAGTTTGTACAGAACACTCAGTGCGCGAATCCGATTCGCACTTGCACAGTTTTCTTAAAGTCTATAGAAAGTCTCCTCACCTCAATTTGATTGGTGGCAGGCGGGACCTTGCAGTTCTTGAGGAGCCGGTCCAACTGTTCCACGTTGAAGTTGGACACGCCGATGGACTTCACCAGTCCCTTGCTCAGCACGGCCTCGAAGCCGCGCCAGGTCTCCAGGTAGTCGATCTTCTCGTCCACTCCGTCTTGCTGTATGAGATTGGAATTTAAAGTATTTGGAAGGTTTTGGTTTTTAGGGTATATTGGTTGAGTAAGAAAGATAATAAATAAATAAATAAATAAAAAAAACCTTTTATTTCCAGTACTTAAAGTTTACACTTCTTACAATCTATTTAATATTAGTTCATGTAGTTTAAACTATGTTAGTACAATTTCTCTTTACTTAATTTTATGTGTATCCTAATTTCTATTTATTTTTATAAAAAGTATTTTTTTTAATCTACTGGAACCCTAAGTTGGGTGAAGGCCTCCTCCAGTGACGCCCATTTGTCTCTGTCTTCAGCTACTTTTCTCCAGTTTGGACCAGCTATCGCTTTAATGTCGTCTTCCCATCGTGTAAGAGGTCTACCTTTTGTTATTTTGCCTAGTGGGCCATTCCAGAAGTCTGGAGTAAGAAAGATACAAGCTTTTAATGAAAATCATTTTTAACCGACTTCGAAAAGGAGGAGGTTTTATGTTCGGCTGAAATATGTTTTTTTTTTTTTGTATGTATGTTCACCGATATTTCGGTCAATTGTGGACCGATTTTGAACAACTTTTTTTTTTTTGAAAGGTTATGCTTCCAAGTTGGTCCCATAGAAATATTGTTATGATCTGATCATGAACTTCGAAGATATGGAACAGAACTCCTCACAGAATCATAGCAGAATTGTCGTAACAAGTAAAATTGATTTGTTTATAAGTGTAGTCGATGACTGACTGAAAGAAAAGGGGGAGGGGATGTATCGAACTGATCTGGTGATAAAGCCGGAAGGTAAATTCATGTAATATAACCGTATTTGGAATTATTAGAATCGTTATGAGATGCACTCTGGCTATAAGGTAATTTATGTTTAGCTGAAGGGTAGGTAATTTTTAGTGGTGCTACCATAACTAAAAAGTGGAAAACAAAAACTTTTTACAAAAAAAAAATTAAACCGACTTCAAAAAGTGCAAAATAATTTTAATTTCGGAAGTTTTTTATTTCATAGCAAGCTTTTATAGCTCGGTATACCTATATAATTAATACTCGTCAAGACGAATCATACGAGCCCAAACTCGACGAGGTAGAGTCGTTTAACTACGAAGTTCTTATAGCCACCTTCCAGTTATATCATCAGATCAGCTCCATGTCATAATAACTTTGCATTGTCATCTGATTTACACATGCATGCAAAATTTCAGATCAATCGATAACCGGGAAGTGGGTCTAATTTAATTTACAAGATTTGAATACAAACAAACATCGGGACAGGTAAAACTAAATAAAAGCTTGTAATAATAAAAAATGAATAGCATTTAGGTGACCAAGTTGTGGGACGGCCTGTATATTTACTACATACGACAAAAATTCCTAAATATTAACCTATCCATGACCAGTGCGTGTTGCCAGTGATGACAGAAAGCTTCGAAACGTAGTCGTTATTTTTTTTTTTTATAAGAGCTAGATAGAGATTATCTAGCTCTTATAAACAAAAAAAAAAGTACTGGTCCGATTGCCATATTTTTTTCACCGATAGACAGCTGTTTTATTCCTGAGTGACAGGCTATGTTTTATGTACGCGGGCGAAGCCGCGGGCAAAAGCTATTAAGAGGGTCCTTTTCTACTCGCCTATCGTAAACATCGTAAATGGTTTAAAAGCTGGTTACTTCATTTAATGCAATCCAACGCGATGTTTGACAAAAAGGCAACGCAAAAAAAGAGAGATAACGCCTGAAAACTCTGTTAGTATTCACAAAACTTTCTCCAGGAAATAGCTGTTTTTTTTAAACCCTTTAAAGTTTTTGGAAAAAGTGGTTGTCATTTAGTTCAATCTTAATAAAATTTACAAGGATTACTTTTTTGACTTTTTTAATTTTTAGACAAATTATGAGGTATCAAATTTCATACAAAATACTTACTGATTACTTTTACACAAATTTAGAAATTGGTTTCATTAGAAACCTAGATAATATCCACAAGATACTGTGTTTCCAAAATATCTAATGAAAAATGTGTAATAACGTCATAATCAGTTATGAGCGGTTGTATGAAAAACAGTGAAATGTGAGTCATGACGCACCACCTAAAATAAATAAACTCACCGAGATAGACATGGGCCAGTGCATGAGCACCAGGTCGATGTAGTCCAGGTTCAGGCGCCGCAGGGATCCTCGCACCGACACTTCCACGTCAGCCTCGCGGTGGAAATGTTGCCACACCTGAAAACACCAGAAGAAAGCTGAACACTAGTAAATTACTCCTATATCATGTATACAAAGAACAACTCACATACACTGATATCTATACCATAAAATGGATAGGTATAGGTACCAGCACGAATCTTGAGCGCTGACCTTCACTTGCGCTGAAATCAAATATCGGGCCTAATTAGTGGTATGAAGTGAAACGCGGGGGCGGGGAGCGTCAGTGACTGGCTCGCCGCGCCATCACGTCATAGACGTCACTCGTGATTCGTTCCTGCGCTTGCTGCATGTATCTAACTACGACGACGATTGGCTCGCCAGTGTATGGAATGCGCAAAGCGATCCCCACTCTGATGCCGAACGCTCAAGATCCGTGCACATATCTAAACTTCACTTTTTATTCCTTTTGTTTTCCGGGGGGCAAAAATCATCCAATGACAACCCCCACTCTTGCGTGGAGCGAGAGATAGTGTCAGACTCTTACTGACTAAAAACCCACCCCGTTCCTTCTAGCCTCTTCATACCGGGGTTCGAGCTTCCTTTCGGATAACCCTGGCCCCAGTAGGCTTCGACCTAGCTGGGCCCCTCCTTTTGCTGACAACTCCTTGAGGAGCGCGGGAACAGTGCGCGCCGTCGAAGTCTTGGGTTCGTTCCGGACAGTTACCGGACGGTCGGACAGCGACCTACCCATGGCTCGCCATCCGCGAGCCCGCATCTACGGTGGCCAGAAATCATCAATCATCAGACGGCGCGGCGAGGGCGCCGTTGCCTGATGCGGTCGGCCTCCTCATTTGCTAGCATCACTGCTTCGCAGAAGGAGGCGACAGCCTGCCACTCCTCCTCGCTCCGGATCATGGCCTGAACCAAGGCCCGGTTACTATTTATTCCTAAGCTAGGCGATCGCGCTAAGGTACTACTACCAAGGCTGTACTAGTGCGACCGGGGGATTGAGCCGATTAAGCGGAGATTTCGTGTCTGTGAGCGATGTCTACGTGTGCGTTGCATCTCCACGCGCATATCGTGCATATGTGCAAGGACTGTTGCCTCCAGATCCCACGGTGGTAGGCCAGCAAGAAGGCTCGCCGCTTCGCTGATCGTGCGGTGTCCTCTGACCAAGTTTCACGGGGGTTTCAGATAACCCCTAGCCAAGTTGGTAATCTGCAACAGTTACCGCCAGTAGAAAGCTTCAAATATACAGGAACGACGTCGCCTCTTCACTCAGTCACGTGGTCAGAACAAAAGAATTGGCGGCAAGGTCAACTCGAAGCGTTCTACGCTAGCGAAACGATTGTAATTTAGCTAGGGGGGCTGGCCCTAGTAGGCTTCGACCCAGCTGGGCCCATCCTGCGACCCCGCACCATCCGTCCTATACCTACTTCTGCTATAGGAACTGCTTTATGCCAAATTTCAGTTGGACGCTCTCCTGTACTTTAATTATTATACAACATTATACCAACCTTAGTAGTAACAAAAATTTCCTCTCTCTTAACGACGCCATCTTTGATCTTCTTGTTTATGACCTGACCAACTTCCGGCTCCACTCTGTAGACGTGGGCTGTGTCTATGAGTGTGTAGCCGATGTCTATGGCATAGGAGAGCGCTTCTATCAGCTTTGGTATGCCTGCGGTGCTGAAGCCGAACTGGAAATATTAGAAGAGTAATTTATTAGTTCTAAAAAGTATTAAATCATCTTTGTCGATTAGCAATATAAAGCGAAATGGGTCGTGGAGCTCTTTGGACCTGGACCGCGGTCATAAATTCCACATATTAAAAAAAAATTTTGACTAGTATTTTGGGACCACAGGGTAAAATGCATTAAAGTGAAGTAACTATAAAAAAAATATTTATTGTATTTGTGGTCCCCAAAATACTACTAAAAAAAATTGGGAGAAATTGAACAGATTTGACTGAAAATTGGTGGAGAGAGCTTAGGAGCTCTCTCCACCAATTCACGCAATTCCACAAGACACTTGTTGGATAAAAGGTAACGTTTTTTTTTGTTAACAAACAACAACATGCGACAACAACAACAACACAACAACCTGCAACAACAACACAACAACATGCAACAACAACACAACAACATGCAACAACAACACAACAACCTGCAACAACAACACAACAACATGCAACAACAAAACAACAACCTGCAACAACAAAACAACAACCTGCAACAACAACACAACAACCTGCAACAACAACACAACAACATGCAACAACAACACAACAACATGCGACAACAACAACACAACAACATGCAACAACAAAACAACAAACTGCAACAACAACACAACAACATGCGACAACAACAACACAACAACATGCAACAACAACACAACAACATGCGACAACAACAACACAACAACACAACCAAATGCAACAACAACACAACAACACAACAACCTGCAACAACAACACAACAGCATGCAACAACAACACAACAACATGCAACAACAACACAACAACCTGCAACAACAACAACACAACAGCATGCAACAACAACACAACAACCTGCAACAACAACACAACAGCATGCAACAACAACACAACAACATGCAACAACAACACAACAGCATGTAATCTCTGAAAATACTGGTTTGATTGCATTTCACTGATAGAAAGCTGCTGTTTTCTTGAGTGTTTTGCGAGTGTTTTATATTGTGTAAGCGGACAAAAGCTGTTACTAATAAACAAAGCATAGCAAACACATTACATATCACATGCACAAATAATTATCTAAGTTTGGTTACCAACATCAAATGGTTTGTCCGGGCTCGTCTCATTTGACTCCTAAAAAAGTAAAAATAAATATAGTAAACGTAAATAAACACAGTGAAAGAAAATAAAGAAATAATCCCCTCTCTTGACTGGAGCAGGAGATAGTGTCAGACTCTTACTGACTAAAAACCCAGCGCCGTTCCTTCTAACCTTTATACCGGGGCTCGAGCTCCCTTTCAGATAACCCTGGCTCCAGTAGGCTTCGACCCAGCAGGACCCCTCCTGTTGCTGACAACTCCTTGGAGTTTATCGAAGCCTCTTTCGTGGCTTCTCGAGAGTTGAACTCGTATATTCTTTATTGTACACCACTTTTAAAAATAATAAGAAATAGGACACCTTAAGCACAAAATAGATAGGTATAGAAGACAATCTCATGTATGTACTTCACTTTTTATACCTACGCTCGATGGACGCACACTAATGAGCGTTTGCCCAAAGAATAAAAGATCTAAATAGAGTAGTTCAAGTTATGCATTGGTTTTGTAAGGAACATAAAAGATGTCATCTCGCCACTCAGACACGTGGTCAAAACAAAGGAATCGGAGGCGTGGCCGACTTCTTTCGAGGCGCAAGAGAATCGAAACGGTCGTAGCTGGCCTGTCAAGCTTTGCAAGACATTTACTTTACTTACTTTTTCATCCACACCCAGCCAGGTGCCGTAGCCCAACGCTGGGATCTCCCGCCCATTGTTCAATTTAAATGTTGGGATGTTTACCTTGAATTTGAGAAAATACCTTCATTAGTATTTAGTAGGGTATTCGGGACCGTTACCTCTAGGTCGAGGTAACGGTCCCGAATTACAAGTTGTAAGTAAATTTTTTATTAACCGACTTCTAAAAAAGGAGGCTGTTCCCAATTCGGATTTTTTGTATTTTTTTTTATGTTTGTTCGCGCATAACTTCGTCGCTTGCCAACGGATTTGAAAAATTCTTATTTTGTTGGAAAGGGTATACTTCCTAAATTGTCCCATAGTCACCAAGGTGGGATCTGATGATGGAATCTTGGCGAAATCGAGGGAACTCCTCAAACTCAATTGAATTTTTTTGTGAAGTCGGTTATTTGTTAAAAGCTTTAGTATTTTTTGTAACTTTCAAATATTTCCGTAACGTAATCTCGTAGACTTACACGCTTTAAATCGAAAGATAGGAACAGATTCGCGTTTTTTTTTTTATCGTGCCAACTAATTAAATTAAACTGGTTGACGACGAACAACTTAAAGGTAAATTTGACTAAAACTAACTTAATGACATTCAAAAATAGAAAGGAATTAATATCTAATATTTCAATTAATTATTCAGGACATGAAATACAAGAGGTACAATCCACAAAATTTCTGGGCCTGTATATAGAGAACAATTTAAATTGGCGAACACACAGCGAATACATTAGCTCCAAAATTAACCAATTCTCATATGCGCTGTTCAAACTTCGTAAAGTTGCGAATGTCAGAACACTTATGACTGCATATCACGGACACGTTGTTTCTCTTCTTCGGTACGGGATAATCTTTTGGGGCAACTCAACTTCTAAAGAAATGATATTTATATCACAAAAGAGGTGTGTTAGGGCTATTTGCAAATTGAAAAAGACTGACAGTTGTAAGCCGTATTTCTTTATATATATGAAATGCTATTATTTGTGAAAAGTAATATTAATCTGTTTGAAACAATGAAAAGTAAACGTTATAAAAATCACATATGTTTCCCAAGTAATAGAACGCATTTTTTAAACAGTAGTGTGTTTTGCATGGCTCCAAGATTGTATAACCATTTGCCAAAAGAATTGCTACAGATACAATCTTTAAAGGTTTTTAAACGTAGTATAAAAAAGCTCTTAATTTCTAAAACCTATTACAGTGTCATTGAATATTTAGAGGACAAATTGTGATTATGTGGTGGATTTTGACACTGAATTTGTTTACTATAATGACATTTCAAATTTATAATTTTATGTACTTTAGTAACTTTATTGACATTTAGTAAAACAGAATATGACTATGTAGTGGAGCATTTGACATTATTATTATTTAATGTTGTGACATTCAAATTTAATATTTTATGTGTCGTAATGATTGATAATTGTATTGTCATTTAGTAATAATTAATAATGTCTATTTCTAATATAAATTTTTGTATGCTATTATTAGCTAACATAGCGTTAAAAAATTGTTATTTAAGACCTTAATGTTACCTATGTTTACAAATTAATAAATGAATATGAATATGAATATAATTTATTACCATATTTTTTATTTTCATGTGGTTACTTTTTTTTATAAAAAGGTTTATAATTACTCAATAAACTATTTATAGGACACACTGTTATCCCTTTAGAGATTATAGGTTTGGCGATATTTATCGATAAAATAATATCAACAGCATTATTACGATAACAATAAAAATAAACGCTTAAATGACTTGCAACTAGACTTGATTACGAATTTAGAAAACAAGATTCATGTTTTGGCGTCACACATTACTCTATGACTGGCATAACATACAAATCATGATTATATCGACGACTAGCTGCTACCAGCGGCTTCGCCCGCGTGATCATTCATCATCATCATTTCAGTCGACAGACGTCCACTGTTGGACATAGGCCTCCCCCAAGCGTCGCCACAATAATCGATCCTGTGCGTCTCGCATCCATGGGATTCCCGCAACCTTCACCAGGTCATCGGTCCACCTTGTAGGAGGCCTTCCGACGCTGTGTCTTCCAGTACGAGGTCGCCACTCCAGAACCTTTCGGCCCCAACGGCCATCTGTTCCGCGAGCAATGTGCCCTGCCCATTGCCACTTAAGTTTGGCGATTCTTCGTGCTATGTCGGCAACCTCGGTTCTCCTGCATGGATATCTTCATTTCTGCAAGGAAACTCCGAGCATAGCCCTTTCCATTGCCCTCTGGGTGACTTTAAGCCTTCTGATAGCCTTCTGAGCCCGCATGATAGCAGAAAATTATCCCAAGGGAACATACTTTCGGGATAAAAAGTATCCTATGTCCTATTCCAGGACATGGTCTATTCGTGTACCAAGTTTCATCAAAATCGGCTTTGCCATTTAGGCGTGAAGACGTAACAAACAAACTCACTTTTGCTTTTAAAATATTAGTAAGGATATACATTAACTTAAGTGACTTTCTGAAGCCTAGCATAGCATAGCATAGTCGGCCTTATAATATTCCCACTGCTGGGACTCAGGCCTCCTCTCTAGGAGAGGGAATGGGCCGTAATCCACCACGCGGGCCTAGTGCGGGTTGGTGAATGTCACATGTCTTCGAATATTTGATTCTAGGACATGCCGGTTTCCTCACGATGTTTTCCTTCACCGTTTCGAGAGCAGTGGTGATGAAATAAATTACACAAAGTAATACGCCTGGCTGGGTTCGAACCCGCGATCTACAACTCGTAAGTCGGAGCCATTACCACTCGGCCACCTCTGCTCTCAAAAATATATTGTGACTTATAATGTACCAGCGGCTTCACCAGCGTGATAGCAGTAAATTATCCCAAGGGAACATACTTCCGGGGTAAATAGTGTCCTTTGTCCTATTCTAGGACATGGTCTATCCGTGTACCAAGTTTCATAAAAAACGGCTTTGCAATTTAGGCGTGAAGACGTAACAAACAAACAAACTAACAGACAAACTCACTTTCGCTTTTATAATATAAGTAAGGATTTTTTTACCAATTGTTTAGTACATTCCAAATAGGTAAGTAATTTGTTTTTAATTCGTATAAACTAGTGCTTGACTGCGATCCCACCTGATGGTTAGCAGTGATGCAATCTCTGATGGTGAGGTACGCTAATTTATTTAATAAGTATGTAGGTACATGACATATATTTATATAGTCTATAAGTATGTGTGATAGATAAGTACCTAATAATGAATGTACAGAGAAAACCAAATGAATTGGATAAACCAATCAATATAATGTTGATAAGATTAAATATTGATTTTAAGCTGAAGTACAAAACACTAGGAAAATTACTATAACGTTGTGTGAATGATATACTTAATTATATTTATGATTACTGGTATTAAACCAGTAATCATAGCAAAACAAAATGCTTAAGATTATGCGAATCAGCACATTTTGGAGGTTTTTCTTTCAGTGGAAAAAATCATCCTATGACAAAACCCGCCCTTGGGTGGAGCGGGAGATAGTGTCAGACTCTTACTGACTGGGCACGCCACGATTATGGCGGTAAGTCCCCTCTTTGAGACGTGGCTGGAAAGACCTCACGGCGTCCTTACCTTCCGCATGACGCAGGTCCTCACTGGACATGGCAAGTTCGGGAGGTTCCTGCATCGGATTCAAGCGGAAGAGACGCCCGGGTGTCGCCACTGTGCGCAACGCTCGGAGGACACGGTGGAGCACACCGTCGAGGTGTGCCCTGCCTGGGCGGAGCATCGCCGTGGGGGCGATTGGCGGCGGAGACCTCTCGCGCCGGGCCCTGGTCGAGGCCATGGTCCGGAGCGAGGAGGAAGGGCAGGCGGTCGCCTCCTTCTGCGAAGCAGTAATGCTTGCAAAGGAGGAGGCCGACCGCATCAGGCAACGGCGCCCTCGCCGCCGTCGCCGGGATTCCGATCCCGATTTCCGGCCACCGTAGACGCGGGCTCGCGGACGGCGAGCCATGGGTAGCTCGCTGTCCGATCGTCCGGTAATGGACCGAGTCCAAGACGTCAACGGCGCGCACTGTTCCCGCGCGCCTCAAGGAGTTGTCAGCAGCAGGAGGGGCCCAGCTGGGTCGAAGCCTACTGGGGACAGGGTTGTCCGAAAGGGAACTCGTGCCCCGGTATGAAGGCTAGAAGGAACGGCGCGGGGTTTTTAGTCAGTAAGAGTCTGACACTGTCTCCCGCTCCACCCAAGAGCGGGTTTCGTCAAAGATGATTTTCCCCGTCGACAAAAAAAAAAAAAAAAAAGACTTACTGACTAAAAACCCACCCCGTTCCTTCTAGCCTCTTCATACCGGGGCTCGAGCTTCCTTTCGGATAACCCTAGCCCCAGAACAGTGCGCGCCGTCGACGTCTTGGTTCCCGCGTGCCTAAAGGAGTTGTCAGCAACAGCAGGGGCCCAGCTGGGTTGAATCCTACTGGGGCCAGGTCGGACAGTAAGCTACCCATGGCTCGCCGTCCGCGAGCCTGCGTCTACGGTGGCCGGAAATCGTGAGTGAAATATTTTTTACAATATCTACGAGGTGTTTATTAATAATGAACTGAAGAGATTAGCAACAGAACTTTGCGCAAAATGGAAAAAAAAAATGTTTAATTCATGAATCCCCAAGCGACCACCGGTGGCCGCGCATCTATTGTCTTACTATTGTGTCTCTAATTGACGGTATCTGAAGGGTTAATTCAGTACCTAAAAAACCATACCATCACATGTAATTAGTCATTAATTCAAAAGTATTAATCGTTAAGGTTCATAAAAAACAATATTAGGATAACCATACCTTGATTAGTTACAGCCATGATGCACTTCATTTAAATATGACGATTACTTGCAGAAATAAATATTTTAATATGCGCTACAAACTCACGAACGTTGTCGGATAATTAATGGTGTGGGTCTAGAGTAAACTTTGAGCTGATGCACCGGACAGCAGATAGCAGGTACTGATTTAATATTTGTAGAAATGATGTTAGAACATTCTTAAGTCTACCCCTTACATAGTTTTTTTTTTATAGTTAAATAGCTTTCCGCCCGCGGCTTCGCCCGCGTGGACTACAGTTTATATCGCGCGGGCAGAGAGCCGTGCTCAGCAGTGGAATAATAGGTAGCCTATGTGTTATTCCAGTGTCTCTTCTACCTACCTACCAAATTTAATCTAAATCCGTTCAGTAGTTTTTGCGTGAAAGCGTAACAGACAGACAGACAGACAGAGTTACTTTCGCATTTATAATATTAGTAGGGATACGCTCATTTTGAAAATCGAGTTTTGAGCATTACGTTGTATGGACGGGTCTCAGTGTGCGGCGGCGGTGAGAGCGCCGTTGCCTGGTGCAGTCGGTCTCCTCCTTTGCTAGCATTACTGCTTCGCAGAAGGAGGCGGCCGCTTCCCACTCTTCCTCGCTCCGGACCTCTTTTTGCTTACCTTGGTGGGGGCACTGATGTGCCACCTAATAATATTAAAATTGTAGTACTTACGCGCGCCATTTTCTGTCGAGTTTCTTCTTAGACTGTTCACAACACACTGGCTGAATTGCCGGCCGGTCAGTCGCCGCTTATAAACATGCGACCATAGATTAATACAACACAGATAAGATATCTGCACAAAGAGAAGACAGAAGACAATCTCAACTATGTACAGTGCGTTTCACTTAAGAAGTTACATTGCTGTCATGTTGGTAGTATTGAAAATAATGTTGCCATATTTTTAGCAATTAAATTACTTGATATGAGGGAGATTAACTGATACTTCGTTACTTTAACAATTGCCTTTTGTTATTGTTACTATTTTTGTATAAAGTATAGGGCGCTGGGCTCCATTCCGATTGTCTTACAATTCTTTCAAATAACGAAAACGTCACGCCACAGTATCGTTCCTCTCTATTAACAACTTCCTTTGCGACCTAATTTTTTTAAATAAAATCCCATTCCTCTCTTAATTTTCCAAAAAGTGTTGCAGCTACCGTTAAAATCGATTTAGTTTCACATTTCGGGGAACAATTTTGGTAGAGTAGGCAACTCTTTCCTTTTTTCCCTTCTTTTTGTGTAGACAGACAGGGGCAATGTTGGCTACATTACGCCGATGTAACTTCTTAAGTGAAACGCACTGTACTTCACTTTTTATACCTACGCTCGGTGGACGCACGCTAATGAGCGTTTGAGACGGAACTGTTCGACGAGCGGGCCGAGGCGCTCCGGGATATCGTGTCCGTGTGCGGTGTCTATGTGTGTGTTGCTCGAGCGCGCTTTGTATGTAGATTTACTTCTGTATCTATATATTTTGAGATGTCTGTCTACTTCAAACTTCGAATGCTTTTATCACGGCCATCCTTATCACAAACGATTTAAGGTGGTGCATCATGACTCACATTTTCACTGTTTTTCATTATTACACATTTATCATTAGATATTTTGGAAACACATTATCTTGTGGATATTATCTAGGTTTCTAAAGAAACCAATTTCTAAATTTGTGTAAAACTAATCCAGTAAAAACCTCTCAAAATGTCCTATTTTGTATGAACTTTGACACTTCATTATTTGCCTAAAAATTAAAAAAGTCAAAAATGTAATCCTCTAGAGACCTTGCAAATTTTATTAAGATTCTAAATGACGACAACTTTTTCCAAAAACTTTTAAGGGTTAAAAAAAACAGCTATTTCCTGGAGCAAGTTTTGTGAAATTTTCGAGTGAATCTCAGAATTACCGAATACTAACAAAGTTTTCAGGCGTTATCTCTCTTTTTTTGCGTTGCCTTTTCGTCAAACATCGCGTTGGATTGCATTAAATGAAGTAACAAGCTTTTAAACCATTTTCGATGTTTACGATAGGCGAGTGGAAAAGGACCCTCTTAAATAGGTACCTATCATAATAAATGCACATGCAAATGGAGGTATTAAGAAAAGTACCAAAAAACAACTCGTATAAAAAGAATTCAAAATGTTTTATATTCAATTTTGTGCTACTTATATGCGTTAATGCATATTCACATAATAGCATGACTTAACAGTCTAAACACATACACAGCCGCCTCATTAGAATTGTCCTTGTCAGTTGTCACATAGCATCCGGGCGTCCTAACCAGGTATTTGCGTTAGATTCATATTCATTAAACACTTCATTTACGTCTACTTGGTATACAGGGTTATTTGTAAAACACTAGTAACCTCTTAGGTGCTCGTGACGTTAAAAGGACCCTCTTAACGTCACAAATCGGTGTATTGACGATGAAGTATTGTATTTGCGAGTCATGTCTAGATATATTTTTTTATGATTTGCAAAATCGTAATCTAGCTATATCGAATTAATTCATTTGTTTGACGATAACCCTCATGCCCTTATTCACGTTTGTTTACGTGTCACGGATAAAAGGGTTCTATAGCAAAAATGGGCAAGTGCGAGTCGGACTCGCGCCCTGCCCCCCTAGCCAAGTTACAACCGTTTCGCTTGCGTCGAACGCTTCGAGTTGACCTTGCCGCCAATTCTTTTGTTCTGACCACGTGACTGAAGGTTGAGACGACGTCGTTCCCGTATATTTTAAGCTTTCTACAGTACGCGTCAAATAACTTTGCCGCTCTGAAGTTGGCTACATTCACTGCGCATTAGTCAATTTTACGAAAAAGACAGCACTGCGCATGCGCGAACCTCAGTGTTACGTTTCTATCTCAGTCGCTCGTATACGTCCGATACCAGCTTGTGTTCCGCTCGCACCTATACCTCTCGATAGTACCTGCGCCGTTGTAAGGAAAGCCTAACCTCAGAGCGGCAAAGTTATTTGACGCGTACTGTACTAGCGTTAACTATTGCAGAATGACAACTTGGCTAGGGGTAATGTTGCCCGATTCACCGCACGCACCGTTCGCGCACCCATTGTCTTTCTATTGAGTCACTTACACGAACACACACAATAACACGATTGAAAGGTCTCAAATGATTTATTTATGTGTTATTTATGATTATTGTTATTTTTTTTTATCATTTTGTTGTTGTGTTTGTTTGTTTTTTTTTTTGTTATATAATTTTTAATATTGATTCTAATTATTTTTTAATTTTGAAATATGAATTTTTGGACCTGTACCTATGTAATATAATGATAATTTTTAATGACAATAATAATGTTAATGATGTGAATAATGATAATGAATGATTATGTAATTTATTTTATTTTTAATTTTTTTTTCTTTTTTTCTTATTAAATTGTAATAATGACTCTCTGCACGTTTTGGTTTCGACTGTTAGTGCAGAGAGTACCTGTAAAAAAAAAAGAAAAGAAGAAAGAAATAAAAACACGCATCCTATATTTATTCCATTTTAATACCAACGACTAATTACCACTGGTATTTGTTTGGACTCGTATTTAAAAAACACGTTCAATAAAGTGGTACAATCAACAAAAAGGTTTTGTGTGGGTAGTCGTTTAGTATAAGATCTTTTATTGAAAAATAAGTACTTATCCAAACAAAAAACGTGAAAAAATAAGAAAACTAATTTATTTTGATTAGGTTTGACTGAGGGCCTGCGTTCATTTGAAACAAGACGTCGTAGAATGTTTCAGACAAGTCTGCGATGCGACGTCTTAGACGAAACATTTTTGTCTAAGACGTCCGACGACACGGGGCGCTACGGTTGTTGAAAAAATATCGAATATCGATATTTTTCTAATTTATTTTATCGGCTTTGTCTTAAAAAACAATCGTAAGGCGGTTTAAAAATAATTTACTCAATTTATAATTCATGATATTAATTAAACAAATTGAATTATAAATTGAGTAAATTATTTTAATTTTCATACAAATGTAACATTCTCAGTATTTATTCTTCAATTGGATTAAATATTTATATTTACAAAATATTGGTAGATACACATAAATGTTTTATTAAACATTTATGCGTATCAAAAAAAAAAATAACAAAGATATAGCCTATTAAAGTTACGTGTGACGTCACCCCGTGCGAAAAAATGCAGCACGGCCATTGAATTATAAAAACCCTATTACGAGAAATAAAGTTTTTTTTTTTTGGTGTAAGAAGAGTATTAAACAGTATATTAGAAACAAGCTTTTAATGAAAATAATTTTTTCATAGCAAGCTTTTATAGCTCGGTTTACCTATATAATTAATACTCGTCAAGACGAATCATACGAGTCCAAACTCGATGGGGTTGTGTCGTTTAACTACCAAGTTCGTATAGCCACCTTCCGGTTTCATCATCAGATCAGCTCAATGTCATAATAATTTTGCATTGTCATCTGATTTACACATGCATGCGAAATTACAGCTCAATCGGTAACCGGGAAATGGTTCAAATTTAATTGGCAAGATTTGATGACAGACAAACATCGGGACAGGTGAAACTAAATAAAAGCTAAAACGTCGACGGCGCGCACTGTTCCCGCGCGCCTCAAGGAGTTGTCAGCAGCAGGAGGGGCCCAGCTGGGTCGAAGCCTACTGGGGCCAGGGTTGTCCGATAGGGAGCTCGTGCCCCGGTATGAAGGCTAGAAGGAACGGCGCGGGGTTTTTAGTCAGTAAGAGTCTGACACTATCTCCCGCTCCACCCAAGAGCGGGTTTTGTCATAAGATGATTTTCCCCGTCGACAAAAAAAAAAAACTAAATAAAAGCTTGTAAAAAGAGCAGTGGTGGCCGAGTGGGTAATGGATTGATATCCATATTCATTTGTTTATATCATCCATATTGAAACATTCGTCGAGTGCTATCAAAATAGTACTAATCTATTTAATCAACATGGTATGGGGCAACGGCTAAAATAGCTGGCCATAGAGTAAAGATCACAGATGCGACTGCCCCTAACGGGACCTGCTAGGGCCGATGCTTTTTTTTTGGAGGGAAAATCATCGAGCCCTCGAGCGCCAGGGAGTTTGTTTGTTGAATGACCTGGAAAATTGCCGTTTTTACGTACATCACCAAAAAAAAACTTTGGGCTATGTCGGCGACCTTGGTTATGTTATCCTTCGGATATCTTCATTCCAGGGGATCTACTCGCTTTCTCCGAAACGAAACTTTCGTAAACGAACGATATTAATTTGACGTCAAAATTGCAAACAATCCTCTGTTATAATTATATTTTTTTTCGAAACATATCTAATTAGAGTAGGTTTAGAGATTTGGTACGTCAAACAATTTTCGTTCGTGCGAAATTTCGGGAACGAAAGGAACCGTGGTAGGAAACGCGAAATTTCAATCGAAACTTCGTTTTTCGGAGAAACCGAGTAGACCCGCTGATGTGATCACGCAAGGAAACTCCGAGCATAGTCCTTTCCATTGCCCTTGGGTGACTGTACCGGAAAACGCAGCGTCGGAAAGCTTTCTACAAGGTGGACCGATGACCTGGTGAGGGTTGCAGGAATCCGATGGATGCAGGACACACAGGATTTTTCATTGTAGCAACGCTTGGCTGAAATGTATGAGTAGGAGGACCTCGTTGAATATTTATGGAGTGGGCAATTTCTTGTTTAGGTGGGAGATCATCCAATGACTTCTCCCACTCTAGGGCGGAGCGAGAAGACTTTTACTCACCAAAACCCCACTCCTACGTCCCTGTACCTTGCGTTTCAGGACCCTGGGTTTTCTATTCAGAAGCGAATTCATTGCCCCAATAGACCTGCCGAGCTACTTTCCCGCGGCACTTTGCAGTTAATTTGAAGGCGCCCTTACTCTTGACCTACTCCATTTAATTCACGAATATGTCAGTCTCGTCACAAGAAATGAATAAGAATATGAAGGTCAAACAATACTGATTAAACCGATATAGCAAAAAAAAATATAATGACTTGCAAAATGCTTTAGCGTCTCAACACATCGATATGTGACGGTAAGGCAGGGCGCAAACGTGGATACTTTTGTGTCTTTTGTTAGATACAATCATCATCATCATCAGCACCTTTTTAATGTTCCCACTGCTGGGACTCAGGCCTCTTTTCTAGGAGAGGGAATGGGCCATAATCCACCAAGCGGGCCCAGTGCCGGTTGGTCTATGTCACATGTCTTTGAATTTTTGGTTCTAGGACACGCCAGTTTCCTCACAATGTTTTCCTTCAACTCTTCTTGTCGATAATAGTCATTCTTTTTTGGTCAGATACATACAAGCTACCGATGAACATTTGATTTCTATAGAACCAATATGAAATCATCCACTCCCTGCGTAGTTGCTTCAACTTAAAAGCGCTGCGAAAACGGAAGATATTTTTTGTTCCAGTTACCAACACCGAACACTTTTTGATCGTCATCAGTATGTGTTATGTAAAAGAAGTTAAGAAGAACTGGACACAAAAAATGTTTACGTATGCGTAGGGAGTGGATGATGTCATACTGATTCTATAGAAATCAAATATTCATCGGTAGCTTGTATCTGACCAAAAAGCATTGTCAAAGAAGAGTTGAAGGAGAACATCGTGAGGAAACCGGCATGTCCTAGAACCAAAAATTTGAAGACATGTGACATTCACCAACCCGCACTGGGCTAGCGTGGTGAATTAAGGCCCATTCCCTCTCATAGAGAGAAACATTAAAAAGGATGATAATGATGAACCAAGACCCAAAAGTGTCCACGTTTGCACTTAGCCTTAACGCATACTCAAGATGATCAAAAAGTGTTCGGTGTCTGTAACTGGGACAAAAAGTATCTCCGTTTGCGCAATGCCTAAACCGTTTGATATTTTTGGACAGCCGCGATAAGGGGACATTGGAAGTTCGAAGATAGACATCTTACACAAAATAGATAGGTACAGACGACAATCTACATACAAAGCGCGCTCGAGCACTCACACATAGACACCGCTGACGGACACGATATCTCGGTAACGTCTCGGCCCACTCGTCGAACAGTTCCGACTCAAACGCTCATTAGTGTGCGTCCACCGAGCGTAGGTATAAAAAGTAAATACCTACATGAGATTGTCTTCCGTACCGCGGTTTGTGGCCGCGATAAGGAGACAGTAGAAGTTCAAAACAGGCAGACATCTTATCTGTGTTACATAATCTATGGTCGCATGTTTATAAG
Organism: Mythimna lalbum; assembly: GCA_949319445.1. Lineage (NCBI taxonomy): Eukaryota > Metazoa > Arthropoda > Insecta > Lepidoptera > Noctuidae > Mythimna > Mythimna lalbum. The sequence continues at coordinate 10,336,127 of OX439372.1, forward strand.
CTGTGACCGGCCGGCCGGCAACTCAGCCAGTGTGTTGTGAACCGTCTAAGAAGAAAGTCTACACAAAATGGCGCGCGTAAGTACTACAATTTTAATATTATTACGTAATAATTTTATAGCAGGCTAGCGGCCCGTGCAATATAAAAATGTCGACAAATGATTACTGATATTTATTTTGTAAATCGGTGTCAAAAAATACATGTAAACGTCTGTTTTTCGTCAATTTAAACAAGATGAGGTCAGTGTTTCCTAGCTAATTAAACTACGAAACAGCGAAACAATGTTACAGGTTAACTTTGGAGTCCATAGAGCAAACATTTCTGCTCCCGTTAGTAAAAAAGACGCATCTAACATTTCTTCCAGAGTTGAATTATATACATGGCCGGAATCAGGACATAATGGCGCATCTGCCTGTATTTTTTATATTTTGCTAACTTTCTCCAGTGCGGTTTTAACACAAGGAAAAAGGCCCGATTCATTCATAAAAACATTTTTTTATCCGTTTTCGTTTTTGTTAGATACGTCTTTTTAACTATCAGGGGCAGATTTAATGTCAAATCTTATAAGAAGCATGCAGGTATGTGTCTGAGATACATACCTAGTAGGTACCTATTTTAAGATAAGAACATACAGATTTGAGTGGACCGATCTAGTCAGACATAATATTAATTACCTATTATTAAGATATTTTTTACTAATACTTTTTTGGATGATAGGTATGTCGATAGTTCGATATTGAGATGTCGATATCGATATAAAAAAATAGTTTTGTATTTTCTGGCCAATTATTTAAAATACAACATCATCGTAAATCTAATCTATTGTAGTTAATTTACCATATAATTATAATAATGCTTCTACAATCAATCTTTTACTGCCTAATAATCGTAGTAGTCAAACAAGAAGGTAGATACTTATTTAAAAAAAAACTCTTTTAACTACTGTTTTGGTGTACAATAAAGTTTATTCTATTCTATTCTTACCTAGAAAATGTAAGGTTTTAAGATTATGTAAGAACATTTTCATACATTTATAATTATTTCAAACCATAAAATAATTATTTCTAGATATAAACTTAAATTAATTAAAACTAACTTAAAAAATTAAAATAAAACCCTAGAAAACTAAAATAAAAAAATAAATAAAAATAGCAATTTAATGTAAGGCGTCGAAAAATTCCTCCGCATCGCTGTCGACTGGTAATGTACCCAAAAGGCTGGCGGCATTGCCACGCTGAATGGCAATGCTTATCCTTTGACCGAAGTAAAAGCCAGCCTTTGGGTCACGCGAAGTGTCCACGAGGCGTTTGGAAAGTTCTTTAAATAATTTGTGAGCACTCGGACCCCACGATCCAAGAGTTTCAACCCCAAACGGCTCGAAAACATAATTACCAACAAGGTTATTTAATTTCAATTGATTATACATCCTGAATTATAAACTGAGTTTTGAGCCGACTTACGATTGTTTTTTCACAGCCGATAAAATAAAATCAAAGTCAAAGTCAAAATATTTTATTTCACATAGGCCTACATGGGCACTTATAAAACGTCAGAAGCTAGTGCACGGTTCCAAACAAATATCGCTATAGGTAACTAGTTTTTTCAAGATATCAAAAAATAATCGATATAGGTATCGGGTATCGGATATTTTGGTAATGTAATTTTTTTCAAAGATGCATTTATTCAGAAGGTTTACCTTCCTTTCTTTCTTAATAATATTGATATACCTACCTACACAAATATTCTATCTATATCTGTGTGTAACTCATCATATAATTTTTCAATACACTTGCTCATAAAGTGACTCTTATTGCACTGCACTTAGGTATATAATGGCACTTATTACCAAACTGTGACATTTTGATTACCATTACGCACTAGTGCTATAATGTGGTTAAAACCTTATTGTTCAACCTCTCTCCCGCCATCATTTTATTACATTGCCGTATCAAGATGGGCGCGTGTCGTCCCCCACGAGGAACAGAAGAAAAAATGGGCGTGCATATGAAAACAGATTTTTACCACCACAAAAGTTTACAAGTTTTACAGTTATTTTCTTCACAAGTCTATTGAAAAAAACGTCGTATGATAGGTACACGTGAGTAATTAATGATTACCGTTCTCAGCTCTCAGAGGACCCTCGCCACGGCTCGGGTTTAAATACCGCCTCGACTGTAATCACTAACATTACACACTTATATCATAATGTACTTTATATTTAGAAACTTAGGACTGTTCGTTGTGTATGTGCACGTAATTATACGTATTTGCAAACAGGTTGTTTGCAATATCTATTACTGACAGTATGAATAATGACGTAAGTAGGTTGGTTGTTACTTGAATGTCATCTTTATACATATCTGTTTAGTATCATGAAACTGTGAAGCAAGGATGTTATGGATATCTGTTATCGTTACCGAAACTATCGGATAGACATTATTTTTGATATATCTGCCGTCCACTAACTAAAAGGCCGTTAACCCTTCAGATACCGTCAATTAGAGACACAATAGTAAGACAATAGATGCGCGGCCACCGGTGGTCGCTTGGGGATTCATGAATTAAGCCACAGTTGGTCGTTTTTCTCTTTTTAATGTAGTCTTATACAACTTTCGATGCTCTATCTTTTGGTCTAAGACTCATTTTTCTATGATTGATAGTCTTGCTGAACATTAAATCACAATGTCTGTGTTTAAATTGCTTAGCTAAAAGTTAGAAAATTAATTTAAATAAAATATAATAAATAAAAAAAACTTTTTACAAAAAAAATATAACCGACTTCAATGATAAAAAACACTGAAAAGTATCAAATAACTTTAATTTTGGAAGTCGGTGTTTCTTTAATAGTTTAGTCTCTTCGTTATTTAACACCGACTTCCAAAATTAAAGTTATTTGATACTTTTCAGTGTTTTTTTATCATTGAAGTCGGTTATATTTTTTTTGTAAAAAGTTTTTTTTATTTTACACTTTTTAGTTACGGTACCACCACTAAAAAGTACCCCTCAGTCAAACTTAAATACCTTATAGTCAGAGCGCATCTCATAACGGTTCTAATAATCCCAAACACGGTTAGATTACATTAATTTACCTTTCGGCTTCATCATCAGATCAGTTCGATATATCCTCTCCCCCTCTTCTTTCAAACAGTCATTAAACTAGATGCTGATAATCCCGGCTGTAGCATCAGGTCAGATTTATGTCAACATTGCAATGAACTTAAAATTTAGTCCTGTTTAAAATGAGCCCAAACACGACTACGGTGCTGTAATTTCAAGGTTTGTACTTTTCCTGATGCTCCTGGCTTCAGCATCAGGTCTCTATGTACTTCGGTGTTCTTTATTAGCAGTACGTTTATCCACACATCGAGCCGTTTTCAATGAGCCTAAACTCGATATATCTGCTGTTTGTTGTCGAGGACTTAGGTACTCTGCAGACTATCCTGACTGCAGCATCAGGTCATGACTTGATGATCATGAGACCAAATGTGGCAAATGCCCTATCAAACATCAAAACAATTTACTAAAACAGTCCTTGCCTGTTCGAGTAACTTCTTACTGTTAAGGAGTTGTACCTTCCATCATCAGCCCAGCTACCTGAGATGGTGACGACCATACGCAAATACACAAGATACTTCATAAAATATGCGAAAATCAATAAGTGAGCCTATAAAATTTGAAGGTTGCCCTCGATTTCTCCAAGATCCCATCATCAGATCCTAATTTGGTGATAATGGGACCACCTCAGAGCTATCTACTTTCGAACAAAAAAAGAATTTTGAAAATCCGTCCACATTTGGGGGAGTATTCGACGAACAAACATACAAAAAAAAAAAAAAAAAAAAAAAAAATAAAAAAAAAAAAAAAAAAAAAAACATACAAACAGCCGAACGTAGTACCTCCTCCTTTTTGGGAAGTCGGTAATAAATGAATAAAATATATCACATATTGTGCATAAAGACTATGCCTACATATATAACTTGTAACCTTGTTCCTAGGTGGCATACTTTTCAAGAGACATCAATTCCCAATTTTTGTGTTTTCTCGAAAAATACTTTATGCACTTAGCTGCCTTTTAGTCCTCCTCTTCTGATCTTTTTCTCCTCCTCGGTCAAATCCATCCAAAGGTTGTCTGTAAAAAATCGCTTTTAGCGATAAGACCGCCCATTGTGACACCCTATTAATTTTAAGTTTCTTATGTAATTTTTATTTTTGGTGTACAATAAAGAATTTATCTATCTATCTATCTATCTTTAGTTAGTGGACGGCAGATATGCGAAACCTGTAACACCTGTCTAGTATTTTAATGTAAAGAATCTATGTACAAGATTTCATAACTGGGCTATCACTGAGGTGTTGTTTTGAACTTGCACCCAGCTGGTTTCTTGCACCTAATGCCTGTTATGACCTGCCGTGACTTGTGTTGTACTTAGTGTCGGTGCTGTCCAACTTGTGATCTTTTTAAATATTTTTGGGAAAAAATATAATATGGTGTAAAAACTTTTGGAATCAAAAAGTTATTGATTCTGCACAAACTATATTCAGGTTTCGCATATACTAAAAATAATGTTGTTTTGTAAGACCACATTTTAATTTATTATTTAAACAACTTTGCAGAAAAAAACTAACTTAAGTACATAAAATTCGAGTTAGCATAGGTTTGTCGAATGATCGTGCTCATCACACAAACATTTTTCTTGGGTGGAAATCGAACCCACGACCTTCATATAGCAGTCAGGGCCAACTAACCACTAGACCAACAGGCCAGTCAAAATATATCCGATATTAAAAAATATCCGTAATCGTAACCGATATAAAAATTTCGGATACTTTCGGAGGAAGTCGGAGTCTAAGGCCTTTGCCACACTTGGCAGAAATTCCGTCGCGGATCTTCCGCGTCGGAGCGCTAATACATTTTATTACATATAAATTACTAATAACGGACGTATTACGCGTAATATCGGTCGTTCGTCATTTATATGCAATAACATGTATTGGCGTTCCGACGCGGAAGATCCGCGACGGAATTTCCACCAAGTGTGGCGAAGGCCTTAATCAAACATTACGATAGGTTTTTGTTTATTTCTCTCGGCCAAATAAATGATAAATCAAGACTAAAAATTAAAGTGAAATCGATGTTTCTAAGTATTTTACTTTTATAATTTTTCGGTGACTGTCCAAAACACTCGGGTAATCTATATCCTACTAATATTATAAATGCGAAAATTTGTATGTATGGATGGCTGTATGTATGTTTGTTACTCTTTCACGCAAAAACTACTGAACGGATCTCGATGAAACTTGGTACACGAGTAGACCATATCCCAGAATACCACATAGGATACTTTTTATCCTGGGATTATGTACGCGGGTGAAGCCGCGGGCAAAAGCTAGTATATAATAAATCTGTAGAAGTTTTTAGTTGTGCGCGCATGACGTAGGTATAATAATGTATGAAATCGATGTAGATAACTTTTATACATTAAAATTGTGAGTAACTTTATATATTACTTAGGCTTTGTTTCATGGCAATCGGTTGACAGTATCAAAAGATTAATTATTATTAAGACATTCATAGCCTTGTTAGGCGGTACCAAGTTCGCCGGGTCAGCTAGTTCAAAATCCCTACTTCCTACTAATATTATAAATGCGAAAATAACTCTGTCTGTTTGTCTGTCTGTTACGCTTTCACGCAAAAACTACTGAACGGATTTAGATCAAATTTGGTAGGTAGGTAGAAGAGACACTGGAATAACACATAGGCTACCTATAATTCCACTGCTGAGCACGGGTCCCTGCTCGCGCGATATAAACTGTACCTAGTCCACGCGGGCGAAGCCGCGGGCGGAAAGCTAGTATTTTCATATATTCGTATCTGAATACAGCAGCATAATATTATATTTTATATCCACAGCAATCTTGCGAAGGATTTAGATACCTACTTAAAGAATTAAAGTATAATTACAATTCGATAAGAGATGCGTAATTCAATACGAATCAATTAAAACTTATATAACAATTGCATGCATTGTAATAATTGTGTAGATAGATGTTAATTTCAATTTTCATCACGAAACCAAAGTATAAGTAATACAAAATATGCATATTTACAATTATTCGTAGTTTTAATAAAGTGCATGCAACTCGACACACAATTTCACTGTTTTTCATACAACCGCTCTTACCCGATTATGACATTATTACACATTTTTCATTAGATATTTTGGAAACACAGTATCTTGTGGATATTATCTAGGCTTCTATTGAAATCAATTTCAAATTTTGTGTAACATTAATCCAGTCAAAACCTGTAAAAATCTGCTATTTTGCATGAACTTTGACACTTCACAATTTACTCAAAAATTAAAAAAGTGAAACAGTAGCCTTTCAAATTTTATTAAGATTCTAAATGACGACAATTTTTTTCAAAATCTTTTAAGGATTTAAAAAAAAAACAGCTTTTTCCTGGAACAAGTTTTGTAAAACATTCGAGTAAATCTCTTTGCTTTTTCGTCAAACATCGGTGGATTGCGTTAGATGAAGTAACAAGCTTTTAAACCATCATCATCATCATCATCATTTCAGCCGATACACGTCCACTGCTGGACATAGGCCTCCCCCAAGCGTCGCCACAACGAACGCTCCTGCGCGTCTCGCATCCATCGGCTTCCCGCAATCCTCACTAGGTCATCAGACCACCTTGTTGGAGGCCTTTAAACCATGCTCGATGTTTTTTTTTACAGTGGACAAAAATCATCTTATGACAACCCCCGCCCTTGGATGGAGCGGGAGATAGTGTCAGACTCTTACTGACTAAAAACCCACCCCGTTCCTTCTAGCCTTCAAGCCAAGGCTCGAGCTTCCTTTCGGATAACCCTGGCCCCAGTAGGCTGTTGACGATAGGCGAGTGGAAAAGGACCCTCTTAATTCTAGTTCATCTTGTTTCGTTATGATGCTGTTCTGGTTCGGTTTCGATGAAACATGCAATACAGTGGCGTAGCTAGGCCCTCCGTGGCCCCGTATCAAATATATCTGAAAGTTTGATTTTTTGTATGAAATAGGATCTACTAATATAGAAATAGTGCCTTGAGAGAGATCACTTAGTAGGACGTACTAAAAATGGTTGAGTTTTTATTGTTGTCTTGTATGTAGAAAATGCTAAAAAGAAAGGAGCGTGCTAAAAGCTATTTACAGAGTGTCATATTATGAGTAGTCAATATTCATTCATTCCTGTCCATGAGAATTTGAGATTATGGACAACATGTTACAAATTTTGGCCTATGTCGGGGCCCCTGTAGCTTGGGAAGCCGTATAATTGATACGGCAGATACGGCGGTAGCTTCACCTTTGATGCGATATCATTCACACAGCGTTATAGTACCTAATGTTGCTAGTGTTTTGTACTGTCAGCTTAAAATCAATATTTAATCTTATCAACATTATATTGATTAGTTTATCCAATTCATTAAGTTTGTCTATCGTGTTTGTCTCTGTACATTCGGATTACTTACCACAACGGGCAAATTACATAAATATTTTTATAGGTATGTATACAACGTGTAACGTTAAATGCGCAAAACCTGAAAATAGTTAGATCAGAATAACAAGCAGAATCAATTAAACAACTTTTTAGTATAGTTTACATTTTTCAAAAAAAATCGTCATTAAAAATGTCGACCTGTCTATTTATGAATAGGTCAAGCCATCACGTGCTTATGGCGGTAAGTCCCCTCTTTGAGGCGTGGCTGGAAAGACCTCACGGCGTCCTTACCTTCCGCATGACGCAGGTCCTCACCGGACATGGCAAGTTCGGGAGGTTCCTGCATCGGATTCAGGCGGAAGAGACGCCCGGGTGTCGCCACTGTGCGCAACGCCCGGAGGACACGGTGGAGCACACCGTCGAGGTGTGCCCTGCCTGGGCGGAGCATCGCCGTGCCCTCGTGGGGGCGATTGGCGGCGGAGACCTCTCGCGCCGGGCCCTGGTCGAGGCCATGGTCCGGAGCGAGGAGGAATGGCAGGCGGTCGCCTCCTTCTGCGAAGCAGTAATGCTTGCAAAGGAGGAGGCCGACCGCATCAGGCAACGGCGCCCTCGCCGCCGTCGCCGGGATTCCGATCCCGATTTCCGGCCACCGTAGACGCGGACTCGCGGACGGCGAGCTATGGGTAACTCGCTGTCCGATCGACCGGTAATGGACCAAGTCTAAGACGTCGACGGCGCGCACTGTTCCCGCGCGCCTCAAGGCGTTGTCAGCAGCAGGAGGGGCCCAGCTGGGTCGAAGCCTACTGGGGACAGGGTTGTCCAAAAGGGAGCTCGTGCCCCGGTGTGAAGGCTAGAAGGAACGGCGCGGGGTTTTTAGTCAGTAAGAGTCTGACACTGTCTCCCGCTCCACCCAAGAGCGGGTTTCGTCAAAGATGATTTTCCCCGTCGAGAAAAAAAAAAAAAGCCATCACGTGCGCAAACCCGCCCAAATAGGTAAACAAACGCAAATTACAACCATTTGCGTTTGTTTACCTATTTGGGCGGGTCCAATCAATCACATTTTCTCATATGCGGGATGATAAAAGTTCTTATTTCGATACAGATACGAACTTTAAAGAAACTAAAACTGCACATAAAACCTATTTTTTTCTCTCACAGAATTAGGAATTAATTTCAATTGAATTAAAAATCATTCGGGGTGTCTAAGGTTTTACGCATTTAATGTTACACGTTGTATACATACATACCTATAAAAAAATGTAATTTTTCCGGTGTGATAAGTAATCCGAATGTACAGAGACAAACACGACAAACAAACTTAATGAATTGGATAAACTAATCAATATAATGTTGATAAGATTAAATATTGATTTTAAGCTGACAGACAAAACTTGTTCCAGGAAAAAGCTGTTTTTTTTTTTTAAATTGTAAACAATAAAGCACTTAATTAGAATTGACTAAACTTGTAAAAAACTACTAATAAATAGGTATCATAACAAAAGCACATGCAAACTATATAATATAATATATAATAATATTCCACAACTTATCACACAACGTCGTCTAGTCTTAATTTAAGCAAAGCTTGTGTTATGAGTAGGTACTAGGCAACTGATAAACATACTTGTATATTTCTAAATACATACATAATATAGAAAATTACACCCAGACTCAGAACAAATGATCATGCTCATCACACAAACATTTGTCCTGGGTGGGAATCGAACCCACGACCACCGGCATAGCAGTCAGGGTCACTAACTACTAGACCAACAGGCCAGTCAAAACTGGAAGTATTAAGAAAAGTACCAAAGAACAACTCGTATAAAAAGAATTCAAAATGTTTTATTATTCCATTTTGTGCTACTTATATGCGTTAATGCATAGGTATTCACATAATAGCATGACTTAACAGTCTAAACACATACACAGCCGCCTCGTTAGAATTGTCCTTGTCAGTTGTCACATAGCATCCGGGCGTCCTAACCAGGTATTTGCGTTAGATTCATATTCATAAATCACTTCATTTACGTCTACTTGCTATACAGGGTTATTTGCAAAACACTAGTAACCTCTTAGGTGCTAGTTTTGTTTTGTTTTGGGAACACATTTATTGTGCGTACAGCCAAGGAGTGGAATTCCCTGCCGGAGTCTGTGTTTCCTGATGGCTACAACTTGGGGGTCTTTAAGTCAAGAGTGAATAGGTTACTTCTAGGCGAGCGTGCTCCATCTTCGACCACATCATCGCTTACCATCAGGTGAGATGGTGGTCAAACTATCAATAATAAAAAAATAAAAATAAAATTAGTAAAAGTGTATCATATTTTGGTTCATCAGATTTTCATACAAAAGTAAAAATATTTAAATTGAACGTTCTAAATATTACGAAGTCTATGCGAAGCAAGCGATAGTACAATAGCGGAGGGTAGCTGAACATGAACTTGACTTATTTACGGGCGACCGTCACTAGTCGGTCAGTCGCATTGATGCGCTTGCGTCGCGTCATACGTGTTCTTGTAGCGAAATTGACATGAATGAATGGTTGTTCGATTGGTTTGCTCTAAGATATGCCGGTTTCCTCTCCTTCGCCATTTTGAGAGCAATGGTGATGAAATGTACCGCAAAAACTAAAATGGCTAGGTTTTTACAACTCGACCAAGCTAAGTGTGCATCTCGCGTCGATTACGTCACACTGACGCTTAGGTCCGGTCTTCAACAAGTCATACTTAAAAAAACTTCTTACAAAAAATTATAAAAAAAAAACATACAAACAGCCGAACCGTACCTCCTCCTTTTTGTGAAGTCGGTAAAAATAACCGACTACACTAAAAAATTGAATTGTATTTGCGGAGTGCCCTCGATTCCGCCGAGATTTCATCATCAGATCCCAACTTGGTGACTATGGGACCATTTGGGATGTATACCCTTTCCAACAAAAAAAGATTTTTTCAAATCGGTTGGCAAGCGACGAAGTTATGCGCGAACAAAATAAAAAAGAAACATACAAACATCCGAATTGAGAACCTCCTCCTTTTTTAGAAGTCGGTTAAAAAAGGATTCGCTATGACTTGAAAAAGTTGAATCAGAAGGTTGCGTGTTCAAATCACGTCGGGGTCACCAATTTAGATAGGCAAAATGATAAAAAAGTGTTTTCACAAAACGATACAAAGGACAAAGCAGTTTAGTAAAATCTGTATTCATTGATCACCTATTTTTTTCCGTCTGACATATCCGTTATTTTTTGTTGCTTTGCAACCTCACCACAGAACAATAAAACAATGAAAACCTGACTGTTGCGATCGCGTTAGCCGGCCAGTGTTTTCCGAATAAAAACTTTTTGCAGGAGAAGCCTACAAACAAATGTTTGTTAGATTTTACTTTGTATTTTTTGTGTTTAACATTATTATTATTACTATACATAGGTACATTAAAATATACACAAAAACGGGATAACTATAAGTAATCATTTCAGCAAGGTGCAAACTTAGCTTGGTGGAGTTGTAATTTGTGAGCCAAAGATAACGTAATTTCTAGTAAATAAATTGTTTTTCTTTCTTTCTTTCTGTGTAACCGACGACCCACAACTTGTAAATCGGGACCGTTTCGTCTAGGTCCCCAATACCCTGCCTGTGCTAAGTGAATTTGTGGTGACATCTATGGCGTCACATAAGAACTAATCTGGCATCGCGCAATTAAAGTTCGCCGCGTAATTGACAACTTGTAAATCGGGAGCGTTACCTCGAGGTTCCCAATACCCTACCTGTACTAAGTGAATATCTAGCGACATCTATAGCGTCACTTAAGAACTAATCCTGCATCGCGCAATTAAAGTTCTCCGCTCGATTGGAACATATACTCGTAGAACAGCCTGAAATTATCTGTTGGGCAGTTACCTACCAGACATAACACCCGTCTGGCTGGAGGATCCTCCCTTTTCCCTTTTACTCTCTGTTTGGCATACCTATAAATACTTAATACCATACTAAATACTAATGAAACCATTTTCTCAAATTCCAGGTAAACATCCCAACATTTAAATTGAACAATGGGCGGGAGATCCCAGCGCTGGGCTACGGGACCTGGCTAGGCATGGACGAAAAAGTAAGTAAAAGGAAGTTTTGCAAAGCATGACAGTAGTTAGAAGGAAATGAAAGTGATGTGTATAAAAACTTAATTTTAATATTGGGAGTATTTGTTTGTTTTTTTTTTTTACAGTAACAGTAGATAGATATGTCGTGGGCAGATCTTAGAATTTAACATTACATGATTGCTGCGACCATTTCATGAAATAGTCATATTTTTTTTAATTGATATAAACTAGTGCTTGACTGCGATCCCGCCTGATGGTAAGCAGTGATGCAATCCCGAATGGTGAGGCGCACGAGTCAATGAATGAAAACTCTGCGTTAAACCACAAAATAGAATAGAATGCCGTACCACAAAATATATAAGTAAGTACAGAAGTCAATCTACATACAAAGCGCGCTCTCACAACGCACACATAGACACCGCTGAGGGACACGATATCTCAGAGCGCCTCGGCCCGCTCGTCGAACCGTTCCGGTTCAAACACTCATTAGTGTGCGTCCACCGAGCGTAGGTATAAAAAGTGAAGTACATGAGATTGTCTTCTGTACCTATCTATTTTGTGGTTTAACGTTATAAACATCAACGCATGATTGTTTCATTATATGGTCAAATACGAGTGATCATAAATTATCGTAAAATAGTTACATTGTTTACCATCAGAGGTGCTAATTTCGCTGTGTTTTTATGACGCAAAATGGTGACAGACCATTCGTCATTCCTTTAAAAGCGAATAATATTTCTGCAGTGAAAGATAAAAGTGCAGTAAAAAGTAATTAATACACAAAGCAATTCATATATATATATATTATACTAGCTTCTGCCCGCGACTTCGTACGCGAGTCCTGTTGCTTCTGCCAACGAGCACGGGGTCGTCAAAATTGAAGATCTAAAACGACTGATGTTCATCGTTCAAATCGCTCCATCGCGCACTGTAGAATACACAGATTGCATCCTCCTAACCTGTTCAAGATTTACCTACCCACTTTTTATTTTATTTTTTTGTGTGCATTTATTCTACTGTTTTATTTAGTGTTTGTCTTTCTCTCTCGTTTCATTTTTGTTTATTCTATTATTTATTTTTACATTTTAAACAAACACTAGGTATCTTACAAATTCGCTATAACACTATTTATATATATATATTATTTAAGTACCATCACTGTTATTATATTACCTATATTGCACTCCAAAACCGGTTTTACGTCCGTTACGTCACAACCACAGGTTCAGTTGAAAACCAGCGTCAGGCACTAGTTGTCTGGCAATCATGCTGAACTGGACCTATTTTGGTGCAGCTATGAGGCACACATCACTTTATTTTTTTATTTTCTTGTATTTGTGTTTGGCCTTGCTGTATCAAATAAATTATTTTTCTTTCTTTCTTTCTGATGTCGAATTCTAAGAGCCCGGGTACGGAAAAACAACGTGATGCGCGAGACGATTCGAGACGTTCCAGATCTCTCCCTTCCACTTACGCGTGTGACAGTGTGCACACACCTCAATGGTGCCAATGTCTCCGTGTTCGATGTAATTAATAAATGCTTTATAGGAAAACGCGCTCCTGTCTTTATTCTCAAAAAGTATTCCCATAGCATAATCACCCCTTAGTGAACTCCACTGCAGGTGACGTAACCTACGACAGACTTATTATTTTCGGTTGGTACAATAATCGGGTCTAGAGGGTCATCGGGTCAAACCGCAAAATTAAGTTTTATTTTGTATATCCTTTTCCGGGTTAAAAGTACCCAGTGGGCTAAAAAGGGCCCAGGATATTAAAGAATAATTATTCCAAGTTTCATCGTAATCGGACCGGTAGTTTTTGTGTGATGGCCGAACAAACAGATAGACAGACAGACAAAAATTTTTTTAATCACATTTTTGGGCATTTATTTTTTTGATATTTTCAATGAACAGAATTTTCACTTGTACAGATTAATTATAAATATAGATAAAATTGTTATTTAAATAGTTAACTGTATTCAGTTAACTATTTTGCGATAGTTATGATCACTCGTCATTCCAAGTCGTTTGTCTTTTTAGACAGACTATACCCAGGAGACTATACCGAGGAGTAGGCTTCACAATATTACTGTTTTGTTGCACTAAAAGGCAGCAATGACTTAATGATATGGCTAAACTTTGATTGACATATCATCAACCGGCAACGTTTAATCGATTTGGCCAATTCTAGCCGGCTATATCATGAAACGGTCAATCCCATAATGAAGAGATCTATCTAAGATCTGGCTACAACTGTGACATACTCTAATCTTTTCGAGTTTTTTCTTTCTATTATATGTATTGCTTTATTTTCTTTCACTGTGTGTATTTGCATGTTTACTATATTTCTTTTTCATTTTCTTTTAATTTAGGAGTCCAATGATAAGAACCCGGACAAGCCATTTGAGGTTGGTAGCCTGACTTGGATAATTTATTTATGCATGTGAAATGTAATTAATGTGTTTGTTATGCTTTGTTTATTAACAACTACGAGTAGCTTCTGCCCTGCCCACATAAAATATAGCCTATGTCACTCAGAAATAAATCATATTTCTATCGGTGATAAAAATGTATCAATCGGACCAATACTTTCAGAAATTACTTCGAACAAACAAAAAGGGAAAAAAAGACAAATTTTATCTCTTTATTTATTAGTGTAGATATTAGTAAAAAATTTATCATCCATCGGATTCCTGCGACCCTCACCAGGTCATAGGTCCACCTTGTGAGAGGCCTTCCAGAGCCTTTCATCTCCATCGTTCTGCAAGCAAACTGCCCTGCCCACTGCCACTTAAGTTTGGTGATACTTTGGGCTATATCTGTAACCTTGGTTCTCCTGCGGATATCTTCATCTCTAATGTGATCACGCAAGGAAACTCCGAGCATAACCCTTTCCTTTGCCTTTTGAGTGGCTTTAAGCCTTCTGATGAGGCCCATTTTAAGCGACTAAGTTTAGGAGCCATATGTCATCACTGGCAACACGCACTGTACTTCTAATACCTTTTTCATTCTTCTTCTTCTTCCTGCCCTTGTCTAATACCTTTTTCATTATTGTCCCAAAATACTACTAAAAAAAAACTTTTTATAGGTGGTATTTGGGACCGCGGTCCCGGTCCATAAAGCCCCACAACCCGTTTTGCTTCATTTTGCTAATGGACATCGAATCTTTAATACATTTCACAAGTAACAAATTACTTTTCTATAATTTCCAGTTTGGCTTCAGTACCGCAGGTATTCCAAAGATGATAGAAGCGCTCTCCTATGCCATAGACATCGGCTACAGACACATAGACACGGCCCACCTCTACAGAGTGGAGCCGGAAGTTGGCCAGGTCATAGACAAGAAGATCAAAGATGGCGTCGTTAAGAGAGACGAACTCTTTGTTACTACTAAGGTTGGTATAAAGTTTATAAATTTAGATTAAACATATTTGTATTTCACACCAGCTTGTGTCCGTGGTTTCGCCCGTGTAAATAAAATACAAGGTGTAAGGGACGAAAAAAAAATCAGCCTTACCATACAAAATTATAAACATTGTATAACAAAGAACAATTTGAATGGCGAGGCCGATTTTTTTTTTTCGTTTCCTGAAAAGGAAGTGTTGTGGAAGGTTGTTCAGTTTCGTCTACTGAGCAAGCCCTTAAAGTTTGCGGAGGACTGTCCCTTACACCCTGTATAGCCTATGTCACTGAAAAAAAAGTAGCTATGTATCGGTAAAAAAAATTAACAATTGGACCAGTACTTTGGAGCCATCCATAAATTACGTCACACGCTAAATTACAATTTGTTGTTAAAACACGAATTTTTAAACTTCAAAAAGTAGTCATTTTTTTTTTGTTTAGTTAATTACTTTAATTAATATAATTAAAAAATATTTAAATGGAAATAAAACTGATTTGGAAACCGCTGTTTTTTTTTCAATAGGTAATTTCTAAATGTAAATTTGCAAAATATGTGACGTCACACTAGGGAGGGGGGAGTCTCACAAATGTAACCACCTGTGACAAGGACGGGACGAAGGGCAAAAAAAACATGAAATACATGTGACTTAATATATGGATGATCCCTATCACGGATTATCTTTACAAAAAGAAAACAAAGTTTACTTCTTTATTATATTAGTGTAGATAATATAGATTTAAACATCAACATATCTTCTGGTATTTTCAGGTGTGGCAACATTTCCACCGCGAGGCTGACGTGGAGGTGTCGGTGCGAGGATCCCTGCGGCGCCTGAACCTGGACTACATCGACCTGGTGCTCATGCACTGGCCCATGTCTATCTCGGTGAGTTGAACGCCTGTTCTGGACTGGTTCACCATCATCATCTTTCCAGCCGGAAGACGTCCACTGTTGGACATAGGCCTCCCGCAAGTTTCGCCATAATGACTGGTCCTGTGCGTCTCGCATCCTTCGGATTCCCGCGACACTCACCAGGTCATCGGTCCACGACGTGGGAGGCCTTGCAAACCTGCATCTTCCAGTACGAGATTGCTCTTCCAGAACCTTTCATCCCCATCGACTATCTGTTCTGCGAGCCATATGACCTGCCCACTGCCACTTTAGTTCAGCGATTCTAAAATTGGTTTATTTTAGACATTTTTGTTACGTGATCAGATCAGAAATGAAGATATCCACAGGAGAACCACAGGTTACCGACATAGCTCGAAGAATCGCCAAACTTAAGTGGCAAAGGGTAGAGCACATTGCAGGCAGAACAGATGGTCGATGGAGAAGAAAGGTTCTGGAGTAGCAACCGCGTACTGAAAGACGCAGCTTTTGAAGGCCTCCCACGAGTCGACTGATGACCTGGAGAGAGTCGCGAGAATGCGGTGGAAATGAGACGCACAGAATAGGTTGTTGTGGTGACGCTTGGGGGAGGCCTATGTCCAACAGTGGACGTCTTTTGCCTGAAGTGATGGATGATGAGTAAAAAGAAAGAAAGAAAAATAGTTTATTTGGTACAGTACAAGGCCCAAACACAAATACAGTGGTTGTGTGCCTCATGGCTGCACCAAAATAAGTACTCATAGCACAAGCTCTGCTTAGCCTGGGACTAGATAGCGTTGTGTGATAGTTGTTGTTTATTATTGTTACTATATATCCCTACCTCCTTCTTCACAGCAAGATGGAGTGGACGAGAAGATCGACTACCTGGAGACCTGGCGCGGCTTCGAGTCCGTGCTGAGCAAGGGACTGGTGAAATCCATCGGCGTGTCCAACTTCAACGTGGAGCAGTTAGACCGGCTCCTCAAGAACTGTAAGGTGCCGCCGGTGACCAATCAGATTGAGGTGGGTGACTTTTCATTTAAGGCGCGCCCGGCGCATTACTCTGTGTAATTTATTTCATCACCACTGCTCTCAAAACGGTAAAGGAAAACATTGTGAGGAAACCGGCACGTCTTAGAACCAACAATTCGAAGACAAGTGAACCCGCACTGGGCCCGCGTGGTGGATTATGGCCCATTCCCTCTCCTAGAGAAGTGGCCCGAGTCCCAGCAGTGAGAACATTATAATACTATGCTATGTTATGACTTCTTAATACAAAAATATTCTCTCTGCCTTCCAGATAAACCTAAACCTTGGACAAAACGAGCTGGTAGACTTCTGCCACGCCAACAAAGTGCTGGTCACCGCATACTCGCCGTTCGGGACCATGGTGCCGTCCCGAAGTGCCCCGAACAGTCCCGAACCGAAGCTCAACAACCCAACCATGGTGGAAATCGCGAAGAAGTATGGGAAGACGGTCACACAAGTCACTTTGAGATATCTGGTAAGGGAACTTCTCTTTGACTTCTTTCGATGGTGATGGTTTTTTATTTTTATTATTGATAGAATCGCTTTATTATTGATAGAATCGGGAACAACTTGTGATCCACGGATGCCCCTCAAGTTGAAGGGTAAAATCTACAAATCCGTGATAAGGCCTGTCATACTGTATGGATCAGAATGTTGGGCTGTGAAAAAGACGGATGAAAAAAGATTGCATGTTGCGGAGATGAGAATGTTGAGATGGATGTGTGGTGTGACGAGAATGGATAAAGTGAGAAATGAGTATATTAGGGGAAGTTTGAAAGTGGCGCCAGTGACTGAAAAGTTGAAAGGAAATCGTTTGTCTTGGTATGGTCATGTAAAGAGGAGAGATGAAACGCATGTTGTTAAAAGAGTTATGAATTTACATGTGGATGGATGGAGAGGGAGAGGGAGGCCAAAGAAAAGATGGATGGATTGTGTGAGAAGTGATATGAATGAAAAAGGAGTTAGTGATAGCGTGACGAGTGACAGGACAGAATGGAAGAAAAAAACATGTTGCGCCGACCCCAAATAAAACGGGATAAGGGCAGGAAGATGATGATGATTGATAGAATCGCTTATGACCCCTATCCTAAAGATGACAGAGTCAACTCTGTCATCTTTTCGACGCCTCTGCACTCGTGGAGTCGAAGCTCCAAAGCCTTGAGCATCGCCGCCGAGTTGCTAGTCTGTCGGTTTTCTATCGTTTACATTTCGGGGAGTGTGCACTGGAATTGCACAATCTAATTCCGCCAAGTCCGTTCCATCATTGGACCACAAGACGTACGGCGTTGCGCCACCGGTACATAGTTGACATCCCACCCATATGCACAAAGCGTTTTGGGAACACATTTATTGTGCGTACAGCCAAGGAGTGGAATTCCCTGCCGGAGTCTGTGTTTCCTGATAGCTACAACTTGGGGGTCTTTAAGTCAAGAGTGAATAGTTTACTTCTCGGCAAGCGTGCTCTATCGTCGACCACATCATCGCTTACCATCAGGTGAGATGGTGGTCAAACGCGAGCCTACCAATAATAAAAAAAAAACTTGTCTGGCTGCTAAGCCGAAGGTCGTGCGTTCGATTCCCACACGGGACAAATGTTTGTGTGATGACCATGATCACTAATTATGTGTTTGAGTGTGATTTATCAATAATGTACGTAATTATTGGATGATACAGGATCGGTCGTTGTGGCGACCCTTGGAGGAGGCCTATGTCCAGCAGTGGACGTCTTTCGGCTGATATGAAGATGATGAAGTAAGTTTATCAGTTGTCTAGTACTCATAACACAAGCTCAGCTTAGCTTGGGACTAGACGGCGTTGTGTGATCATCATCATCATCATTTCAGCCGATACACGTTCACTGCTGGACGCCAAAACGAACGTTCCTGTGCGTTGTGTGATAGTTGTGGAGTATTATTGTTACTTATGTTTGTTTTCACAGTTCCAACGCGGCATCGTCAGCATACCAAAAACGGTGACCACCTCAAGAGTCCTGGAAAACGCATCCATTTTCGACTTTACCCTGGACGATGCTGATGTCGCGACCCTGGCTAAATTCGACAACGGGTTCCGCACAGTCAGGCCCATCTTCTGGCAAGATTATGAAAATTACCCCTTCGACAAAGTCCCGGAGAAAATGGAGATCCCTGAATCACTACGTATTTGGAAGAATGGAGTAAATTCGGATATTGATTAAGCTTTTTATCGGTTATTGATTATACGATTGTTTTTTTTTATGTATTTGTTTTCTTTCTAAACAAGTTTTTAATGAAAATAATTGTTTCATAGCAAGCTTTTATAGCTGGGTATATAATGAATACTCGTCAAGACGAATCATACGAGCCCAAACTCGATGGGGTTGTGTAGTTTAACTACCAAGTTCTTATACCTTCCAGTTCCATCATCAGATCAGTTCCATGTCATAATAATTTTGCATTGTCATCTGATTTACACATGCATGCAAAATTTCATCTCAATCGGTAATCGGGAAGCGGATTAAAAAACAAAAAAAAAATGACAGACAAACATCGGGACAGGTGAAACTAAATAAAACCTTGTAAAAACAAAAAAAAAATAACTATGCTCGATGTTAACTATAGGCGAGTGGAATGGAAAAGCAACTTTTTAATAAATTAACTGCTCAAGTACAAATCGCACTCGTGCGCCAAAGCTTCCGCACAAACTTACATAGATAAGTAAAAAACCTAGTTTGATAATATTGATTAATTTATTATTTTTGTACAGTAATTGAATTCAATAATGTAATAAACCTATTATTTACTAGCTTTTGCCCGCGGCTTCGCTCGCGTTAAATTCCCCCATTTTAGGGAAGTGGGGGGTTAGAAAGAGAAAAAGTAGCCTATGTCACTCTCCATCTCTTCAACTATCTCCACTTAAAAAAATTACGTCAATTCGACACAGACACACACTTTTTCATTTACAATATGAGTATGGGTTGTATTAACCGACTTCTAAAAAAGGAGGAGGTTCTTAATTCGGATGTTTTTTTTTATGTTTGTTCGCGCATAACTTCGTCGCTTGTGAAAAAATATTTTTTTTTTTGTTGGAAAGGGTATACTTCCCAAATGGTCCCAAAATCACCAAGTTGGGATCTGACGATGGAATCTTGGTGAAATCGAGGGAACTCCTTAAATTCAATTCAATTTTTTGGTGAAGTCGGTTATTTTTTTTTATAAATAGGTTTTTAATCGTCATTTATTATTTTAATGATATTCCCGCGGAGCATCGCCGTGCCCTCGTGGGGCGATCGGCGACGAGAGATCTCTCGTGCCGGGCCTTGGTTGAGGCCATAGTCCGGAGCGAAGAGTGACAGGCGGTCGCCTCCTTCTGCAAAGCAATGCTAGCAAAGCAGGAGGCCGCCCGCATCAGGCAACGGCGCCCTCGCCGCCGCCGCCGGGATTCCGATCCCGATTTCCGGCCACCGTAGACGCGAGCTCGCGGACGGCGAGCCATGGGTAGCTCGCTGTCCGACCGTCCGGTAACTGTCCGGACCGAGCACTGTTCCCGCGCGCCTCAAGGAGTTCTCAGCAACAGGAGGGGCCCAGCTGGGTCGAAGCCTACTGGGGCCAGGGTTATCCGAAAGGAAACTCGAGCCCCGGTATGAAGAGGCTAGAAAGAACGGGGTGAGTTTTTTGTCAGTAAGAGTCTGACACTATCTCCCGCTCCACCCAAGAGCGGGGGTTTTTATTGGATGATTTTTGCCCACCGTAAAAAAAAACCTACAAAAAGTCGATGTTTAAATAGGTACAAGCCTGTAGATTTCTCGTAAAAAACCTAATCTAGGCAAACCAGAAATAAACTGAAATAGGTAGTATAACAAACATAACAATCGATAATAATAAACTTGTAGGTATAGTTTTTATAACAAGTGAATAACTTCATCAAATAGCGTACTACTAGTTTACCTTGGAACTATTGTCGACACCGGAATTGTTATAGTATGACTACTTTCCTTGTACTGCGGTAACGGTCGAAAGAGTAAGGGTCTCCCCACATTTGAATGGCCTGTTGGTCTAGTGGTTAGTAGCCCTGACTGCTATGCCGGAGGTCGTGGGTTCGATTCCCACCCAGGACAAATATTTGTGTGATGAGCAGGATCATTCGTTCTGTGTCTGGTTGTAATTTATCTATAATATGTATGTATGTAATGAAATGACATTTCATTAATTCAAATTTGCCGCGCTTCGCGCGTTGAAGTTGTCAATGGAATTTATGTTCTGTGGAACGGTGTGACGTGTGATTGAATGGCAGATGATGTTTAGATTATTTTGCATATTTTATTGTTAAAAATTCAATTGTAAAGAGATAAAATAAAGGGATATAATTGAGGAGGCGATATTAGTAAACTTTAAATGTCGTTTCTTTGATTTTCAGGTAAGTTATAGGTGTAATGGTCATAGTTAAACGTTGTAATATAGTAAAGACGTATTAAATAAACAAATCTTTGATTTTCAGAGAAACAATTTGTGGTTTATTTGGAAAATCCTCAATAACATATCTTATATGTATTTAGAAATATATAAGTACTAGCTGCTCCCAGCGGCTTCACCCGCGTGAAAGCAGAAAATTATCCCAAGGGAACATACTTCCGGAATAAAAAGTATCCTGTGTCCTATTCCAGGCCATGGTCCATCCGTGTACCAAGTAGCATCAAAATCGGTTTTGCCATTTAGGCATGAAGACGTCACAAACAAACAAACAAACTCACTTTCGCTTTTATAATATTAGTAAGGATGTTTATCAGTATTGTCTAGTGCTCATAACACAAGCTCTGCTTAGCTTGAGACTAGATGGCGTTGTGTGATAGTTGTGGAATATTATATTATTATTATTGTCGACGCGGAATCGGCTAACACCGGACAAAAAAGCCTTTATAACTACGTAATAAGGGTGTTACTAATACTATTCGCATCGACTCGGCTCGGACGACGCGTCGCGACGCCGGCCGACTGCGAAACGAGCCGTCGCAACAGCTGTTCAGCGATAAGTCGAGTAGTGTGGTGATACGCACTCAGCTTAAGCCGATTCCACGTCGTAAATGTGGGGAGACCCTAACCGTAGGCCCGGACGCTAAAGTAAGTGAACACGGTTGGGTTTCAGTTAGTAACGTTGTATTACGCCACCGGTACATGGTGGACATCCACTAGTTTTTTTTATTTTTTTTTTATTTTGATGCCATTTATTAAATTTAATACAATTAAGTACATTAAAAAAAAAACTTAAATACTAAATAAACTATTTATACTAAAACCTAACTTTGTACATAAATATAATACAAAAAGACAAAGCACGCTCAGGCGTCAAAGTACTCCTCCACATCGCTGTCATCGGGAAATGTGCCCAGAAGACTGGCAGCAATGCCACGTTGAATTGCAACGCTAATTCTTTGGGCGAAGAACGAGCCAGCTCTCTGGTCACTCTGGTCTAGTATTTAGATTCAGAATCTTAATACATACAAGGTGAAAGGGACAGCCCTCCGCAAACTTTAAAGGCTTGCTCAGTAGACGAAACTGAACAACCTTTCACAAAGTTTTTTTTTTCAGGAAACGGACTTGGTGGGTTACCATGACGTTTAAAGTAAGATTGTTTTATTCTTATTTCATTGTGGGTAAGAGACGGCGCAAGACAACCTGTATAGCTCTGTCTCTTACCTACACTGGAATAATAATCCCTACTAATATTATAAATGCGAAAGGAACTCTGTCTGTCTGTCTAATACGCTTTCACGCAAAAACTACTGAACGGATTTAGATCAAATTTGGTAGGTAGGTAGAAGAGACACTGGAATAACACATAGGCTACCTATAATTCCACTGCTGAGCACAGGTCTCTGCCCGCGCGATATAAACTGTAGTCCACGCGGTCGAAGCCGCGGGCGGAAAGCTAGTATAACAATATTTGAACGTCTTGTTAACCTACTTGAACAGTTTTTCTATTTGGAACAATCATATTTGTACAGTTTTATTTTTTATTTAAATTTCTATATACCTACTTGTTTCTACATTGTGTGTGGGTGCGAGTGTACCACATACATATATTTTCTCTTTCTTTTCTTCTTCCTTAAAAATAGATAAGTTTTACAACGACGCGCTCAAACAAAAGTTGTCTAGTTACACAAAACAAATCCTTTGTAATACCCTGCATTTGAATTCCAACTTTAACACTCAAACACAAAGTTCAAAACCCAACAACACAAGAGCTTTAAGCTAAAAAAATCTCCACTAACCTTCAGCTATTTTAATTTTAAGCTTTATGCAGTAAGAAATAAAGTTCAAAATGCGGTGTGTGTAATAAATGTAAGCTTATTTGTTTGATGGTCAGTTCAAATGAAGTGAACGGGTCAGTTTGAGTTAGTTTGAGCTTAAATCATGACGCTTGTTTTTGTTTTACTGACTATCATTGCTGGAGCGGTGAGTTCATAAATTCTTTACTAGCTTAGCTTTTTGCCCGGGGCTTTGCCCGCGTGAAAATCGGTTTCTCCATAAAAACTTTGGACCCCCGTTTTTTTTTTTTTTTGTCGACGGGGAAAATCATCTTTGACGAAAATCATCTTTGACCGCTCTTGGGTGGAGAGGGAGACAGTGTCAGACTCTTACTGACTAAAAACCCCGCGCCGTTCCTTCTAGCCTTCATACCGGGGCACGAGCTCCCTTTCGGACAACCCTGTCCCCAGTAGGCTTCGACCCAGCTGGGCCCCTCCTGCTGCTGACAACTCCTTGAGGCGCGCGGGAACAGTGCGCGCCGTCGACGTCTTAGACTCGGTCCATTACCGCACGATCGGACAGCGAGCTACCCATAGCTCGTCGTCCGCGAGCCTGCGTCTACGGTAGCCGGAAATCGGGATCGGAATCCCGGCGACGGCGGCGAGAGCGCCATCGGGTCTAGTTCTATAGTAGTATAGTATTCTATAAGTAGTTATGTTTTTTCAATCATTTAATGTGGGCAAAATTAAGCTATTACATAGCTAATTTACAGATTATCAAAATTAAGCAATTTACAGATTTAACAAATTGTGATTAAAAATCTTATAAAAGTGTTTTTTATTTAAATCTGGCTCGGGTCGGGTAGTCGATGCAGCGTACTATCGATTTGGTTCACTGTCGATGTAGCATACCGTCGTTTTATTGTACTAACGATGTAGCGTACCAACGATTTGGGGTTTTTTATTTTTTTTTTTTGTCGACGGGGAAAATCATCATTGACAAAACCCGCTCTTGGGTGGAGCAGGAGATAGTGTCAGACTCTTACTGACTAAAAACCCACCCCGTTCTTCTAGCCTCTTCATACCGGGGCTCGAGCTTCCTTTCGGATAACCCTGGCCCCAGTAGGCTTCGACCCAGCTGGGCCTCTCCTGTTGCTGACCACTCCTTGAGGCGCGCGGGAACAGTGCGCGCCGTCGACGTCTTGGGCTCGGTCCGGACAGTTGCCGGACGGTCGGACAGTGAGCTACCCATGGCTCGCCGTCCGCGAGCCCGCGTCTACGGTGGTCGGAAATCGGGATCGGAATCCCGGCAGCGGCGGCGAGGGCGGCGTTGCCTGATGCGGTCGGCCTCCTCCTTTGCTTGCATCACTGCTTCATAGAAGAAGGCGACCACCTGCCACTCCTCCTCGCTCCGGACAAAAAAAAAGATGGTCGGATTGTGTGAGGAGTGATATGCACACAGATCGTTATTCGCCTTTTTATAACCAACACGCAACCCCTAAAAAGAAAAGAAAGTTAGTGATAGCATGACGGGTGACAGGACAGAATGGAAGAAAAAAACACGAGACTAGGGCAGGAAGATGATGATGATATTTCACCGTATTAATATTTTCAGATGTGTGACGAGAAAGACGGTGGCAAGGCATACAGAATACCACTGAATGATGGCAACGCTATACCAGCCATAGGACTTGGAACCTTCCTGGGTTTTGATGAGGTAAGTCACCATATTGAGCCATATTCCTCATTTCAGCCGCCCAAGTATCGCCACAATGACCTATCCTATGCGTCTCGCATCCATATTTTCACAAGCCTATCAAATCTGTATGGCTCTTTCTTCAAAAGACCATCACAGACACTAATTTACATGGTTCTCTTGTGATTTGACTAAAGTTATTTGTAAAACACTAACAACTTTTGTGCTATGACTTTTTACAAAATTTAATTAATTTACCAAAAACAAACCTTCAAGTTATTTCAACTCTGTATTTTACTATACGCGACGCTAACACATCAGGCAACCTCGCCGCCCGATTCCCACACCCCTCCGCTATTGTACTATCGCTTACTTCGCATAGAATTCGTAATAATTAAAAAGTTAAATTTAAATGTTTTAGATGAAAAAATTTTAAGATGGATGTGTGGTGTGACAAGAATGGATTAAGTGAGAAATGAGTATATTAGGGGAAGTTTGAAAGTGACGCCAGTGACTGAAAAGTTGAAAGGGAATCGTTTGTCTTGGTATGGTCATGTAAAAAGGAGGGACGAAACGCATGTTGCTAAGTTATGAGTTTACATGTGGATGGATGGCGGGGGAGAGGGAGGCCAAAGAAAAGATGGATGGATTGTGTGAGAAGTGATATGAAAGAAAAGGGAGTTAGTGATAGCATGACGAGTGACAGGACAGAATGGAAGAAAAAAACGTGTTGCGCCGACCCCAAATAAAACGGGACAAGGGCAGGAAGATGATGAGATGAATTAAAATGTGATAAATTTTTAAAAGTCAAAACACAAAGTTTTTGTTTATGATATTAGTAACAAAGTCCTCAGAAGTCTCTTTTAAAGTCCATACAGCAAGTATACAGGGTTATTTGTTAGTAACATGCATTTCATCCCTTCTCTTCACATGACCATACCAAGACAAACGATTCCCTTTTAACTTTTCAGCCACTGGCGCCACTTTCAAACTTCCTCTAATATACTTATTTATGTTACCAGAATGGCCAAAAACCTGTAGAAGAACATGAGGTGGAAAACCCTGTCAAGTGGGCTTTGGAAGCTGGATACAGGTACGAATGATACATTTTGTTTTAGTTTTTTAAAAACACTATAAGTGTCACCACAAAAAAGCCGCTTCTAGCTTCTTTTTGTGGCAGCCTGTTTTTGTGGAACGTGTGCGTCGGTTCCGCCACAAATCCACAATAAAAAGCTAGAAACTGCTTCTAGATTCTTTTAGTGGCGCCGCTTTTTTGTGACGGCCTTTTTTTGGCGGTGACGTACTTTTATAATAATGATGAGGAAAAGCAGCCTCTTAAGACTCATACTCTTGAGATACATTTTTCGGTGAATGCACGCGTGACGTCATGTTCTGTCGACAGGATGATAGACACTGCAGCTGCCTACCACAATGAGGACCAGGTCGGTGCTGGAGTAAGAGCATCTGGAATCCCAAGGGAGAATGTCTTCGTTGTTACTAAGGTGAGTAAGAGACAATATTCTTTTTGTTAGATGTACTTCCCCACTGCTGGGCAAAGGCCTCCCCAACTCTTTCCAGGTATTCTTATCTTGAGCCACCTCGAACCAGCTTGGGCACGCCACAATTATGGCGGTAAGTCCCCTCTTTGAGGCGTGGCTGGAAAGACCTCACGGCGTCCTTACCTTCCGCATGACGCAGGTCCTCACCGGACATGGCAAGTTCGGGAGGTTCCTGCATCGGATTCGAGCGTAAGAGACGCCCGGGTGCCGCCACTGTGCGGAACGCCCGGAGGACACGGTGGAGCACACAGTTGAGGTGTGCCCTGCTTGGGCGGAGCAACGCCGTGCCCTCGTGGGGGTGATCGGCGGCGGAGACCTCTCGCGCCGGGCCTTGGTTCAGGCCATGGTCCGGAGCGAGGAGGAGTGGCAGGCGGTCGCCTCCTTCTGCGAAGCATTAATGCTAGCAAAGGAGAAGGCAGACCGCATCAGGCAACGGCGCCCCCGCCGCCGCCGCCGGGATTCCGATCCCGATTTCCGGCCACCGTAGACGCGGGCTCGCGGACGGCGAGCCATGGGTAGCTCGCTGTCCGATCGTCTGGTAACTGTCCGGACCGAGCCAAGGCGTCGACGGCGCGCACTGTTCCCGCGCGCCTCAAGGAGTTGTCAGCAACAGGAGGGGCCCATCTGGGTCGAAGCCTACCGGGGTCGGGGTTATCCGAAAGGAAACTAGAGCCCCGGTATGAAGGCTAGAAGGAACGGCGCGGGGTTTTTAGTAAGTAAGACTCTGACACTGTCTCCCGCTCCACCCAAGAGCGGGTTTCGTCAATGATGATTTTCCCCGTCGACAGAAAAAAAAAAAAAACCTCGAACCAGCTCATGGTGTCTAGATCGTCCCGCCACCTCCTCACAGGTCGACCTCGGTGGTGTTGTCCGTCTTCTGGTACCCACTTTTTATTTGCATGTGCTTTTTAATACTTTTGCCCGCTTAATACTTTTAACGCTTTTGCCCGCGGCTTCACCCGCGTACATAAAATATAGCTCCTATGTCACTCAGGAATAAAGCAGCTTTATACATATAAGTGAAAAAATTTAGCAATCGGACCAATATACCTACCTATCTATTTTGTGCCAGCATTTTCAGACAATACTCCTACAAAGAAAAAAAATTACTTAAAAATTGAATTGAATTTGAAGAGTTCCTTCGATTTCGCCAAGATTCTATCATCAGATCCCAAGTTGGTGACTATGGGACCATATGGGAAGTAATACCCTTTCCAACAAAAAAATAATTTTTCAAATCGGTTGGTACGCGACAAAGTTATGCGCGAACAAACATAAAAAAAAAACATACAAACATCCGAATTGAGAATCTCCTCCTTTTTTAGAAGTCGGTTTGTCCGCGGCCATGAGATATAGCCTATGTCACTCAGGAATAAAGCAACCTTCTATCGGTGACAAAATTTTAGCAATCGGGCCAGAACTTTTAGACATTACCTCCTACAAA
The DNA here is from genome assembly GCA_949319445.1 of Mythimna lalbum. Lineage (NCBI taxonomy): Eukaryota > Metazoa > Arthropoda > Insecta > Lepidoptera > Noctuidae > Mythimna > Mythimna lalbum. The sequence continues at coordinate 10,363,910 of OX439372.1, forward strand.
AAAAAAGCAAAAAAACAAACTTTACCTTTTTATAATATTAGTGCAACTAAACTATAGTGCTTGACTGCGATCCCACCTGATGGTAAGCAGTGATGCAATTTTTTTTTTTTTGTTTTTTCTCTCGACGGGGAAAATCATCATTGACGAAACCCGCTCTTGGGTGGAGCGGGAGACATCGTCAGAGTCTTACTGACTAAAAACCCCGCGCCGTTCCTTCTAGCCTTCATACCGGGGCTCTAGTTTCCTTTCGGATAACCCCGACCCCGGTAGGCTTCGACCCAGATGGGCCCCTCCTGTTGCTGACAACTCCTTGAGACGCGCGGGAACAGTGCGCGCCGTCGACGCCTTGGCTCGGTCCGGACAGTTACCGGACGATCGGACAGCGAGCTACCCATGGCTCGCCGTCCGCGAGCCCGCGTCTACGGTGGCCGGAAATCGGGATCGGAATCCCGGCGGCGGCGGCGGGGGCGCCTTTGCCTGATGCGGTCTGCCTGCTCCTTTGCTAGCATTACTGCTTCGCAGAAGGAGGCGACCGCCTGCCAATCCTCCTCGCTCCGGACCATGGCCTGAACCAAGGCCCGGAGTGATGCAATTGTTGATGGTGAGGCACACTCGTGGGCACACTAGTTTTCGCTCTAGCCTTGAAGACACCTAAACTGTAATTTACAATCGGACGGGAAAACCTCAGCAGGAAAATTGTTCTCTAAACATAAATATCCGTCACTTCAAATAGGCATTTTATTTTTTACCAGTCTCTTTGTTTTAAATTCGTCGCTAGCTTTGTTTAAACACAAAGCATTTATCACAATTATAATGTATTACGATTTACACTCAAAGCACAAAATACCTATATAGGTACAGAAGTAAATCTATATACAAAGTGCGCTTGAGCAACGATGATGAAATGATGATGAATGGAATGATGAAGCAATTTCAGAGGAAACACGTCATCAGCACCAATCAGTAATGCCTTTGAACACAAAATAGATTGGTACAGAAGACAATCTCATGTATGTTCACTTTTTACCGACTTCCCAAAAAGGAGGAGGTACTACATTCGGCTGTTTGTATGTTTTTTTTTTTTTTTTTTTTTTGTATGTTTGTTCGTCGAATACTCCGCCAAATGTGGACGGATTTTCAAAATTCTTTTTTTGTTCGAAAGTAGATAGTTCTGAGGTGGTCCCATTATCACCAAATTAGGATCTGATGATGGGATCTTGGAGAAATCGAGGGCAACCTTCAAATTTTATAGGCTCACTTATTGATTTTCGCATATTTTATGAAGTATCTTGTGTGTTTGCGTATGGTTGTCACCATCTCAGGTAGCTGGGCTGATGATGGAAGGTACAACTCCTTAACAGTAAGAAGTTACTCGAACAGGCAAGGACTGTTTTAGTAAATTGTTTTGATGTTTGATAGGGCATTTGCCACATTTGGTCTCATGATCATCAAGTCATGACCTGATGCTGCAGTCAGGATAGTCTGCAGAGTACCTAAGTCCTCGACAACAAACAGCAGATATATCGAGTTTAGGCTCATTGAAAACGGCTCGATGTGTGGATAAACGTACTGCTAATAAAGAACACCGAAGAACATAGAGACCTGATGCTGAAGCCAGGAGCATCAGAAAAAGTACAAACCTTGAAATTACAGCACCGTAGTCGTGTTTGGGCTCATTTTAAACAGGACTAAATTTTAAATTCATTGAAATGTTGACATAAATCTGGCCTGATGCTACAGCCGGGATTATCAGCATCTAGTCTAATCACTGATTGAAAGATTTACCTTTCGGCTTCATCATCAGATCAGTACGATATATCCTTTCCCTCTCCAGCATCTAGTCTAATGACTGTTTGAAAGAAGAGGGGGAGAGGATATATCGAACTGATCTGATGATGAAGCCGAAAGGTAAATTAATGTAATCTAACCGTGTTTGGGATTATTAGAACCGTTATGAGATGCGCTCTGACTATAAGGTATTTAAGTTTGACTGAGGGGTACTTTTTAGTGGTGGTACCATAACTAAAAAGTGTAAAATAAAAAAAACTTTTTACAAAAAAAATATAACCGACTTCAATGATAAAAAACACTGAAAAGTATCAAATAACTCTAATTTTGGAAGTCGGTGTTAAATAACGAAGAGACTAAACTATTATAGAAACACCGACTTCCAAAATTAGAGTTATTTGATACTTTTCAGTGTTTTTTATCATTGAAGTCGGTTATATTTTTTTTGTAAAAAGTTTTTTTTTATACCTACGCTCGGTGGACGCCTTTATTGATCGAAGGTGGACGCAAACTAATGAGCGGTTGAGCCGGGACTGTTCGACGAGCGGTCCGACGCGCTCCGGGATATCGTGTCCGTGAGCGGTGTCTATGTGTGCGTTGTGAGAGCGCGCACAGTATGTAGATTGACTTCTGTACCTATATATTTTGTGCCACAGAGTCCTAAGACGAGAGTCTGTGACCAGTGCGTATTTTATATCCGCATCATCAATCTATTTATTTATTTTGACTTGATTTACTTTGGAAAATAACGAAAAATAAAAACGGCCTCTCCATACAAACTGTCCAATCAAGTTTTTAATCTTGTATGGAGAGGCTGATTTCTTTTATCGTTTCCTGAAAAAAAGTCTTGTGGAAGGTTGTTCAGTTTCGTCTACTGAGCAAGCCCTTAAAGTTTGTGGAGGGCTATCCCTTACACCTTGTATTTTCTAATAACATTACAAAGTAAAATTCTAAAATAATATCCGATGTATTTTTCGCAGCTTCCTCCGCAAGAGTCTCGAGACGTGGTGACTTCACTAAGAAACTCGCTGAGTCGTCTGAACATGAGTTACGTTGACTTGTACCTGATTCATAGCACGGTCACGTTTAAGGTTTGTAGTTTATATGATCATCATCATTATTATCATCATTATCATCATCATCATCATCATCATCATCATCATCATCATCATCATCATCATCATCATCATCATCAATTTTAATTTATTAATTTATTAATTTATTTAAATATCTACATATTTTGTTTGATTGTTCGGTAATGTATTTCCAGAATCTTATCGAATCTTATGTAATTTAAATCCAATATTAATTCAATTTATAATTATAATTTTTATATACCGTCAAATTGTATATAAGCTGTGGACGCCTTTAATTGACAAGAAAGATTCTGTCAAGAAAGTACCGGGAAAAGATCAATAATACACAAAATGTCTGTTATTCATCCAAATTTATTTTATCACCTTCAAAGTATGCTCCTTTAGAAACGATACACTTGCGCCAACGAATAATCCATTCATCAAAACATTTTTTAAACGCTGCTTCCTGAATTGAGTTCAGTTCTCACCGCAAATTCTCCTTTATGTCTTCTATCGATTGAAAACGGGTGCCACGAAGTGGTAATTTGAGTTTAGGAAAAAGAAAAAAGTCAGCAGGAGCCATATCTGGTGAATATGGTGGTTGCTAATAATGGATGGTATTTGTTGAGTGTTTGGTCAAAAATTCGTTCACAATGATAGCCTTGTGCGAAGGCGCATTGTCGTGGTGCAAAATCCAAGAATTTTCTTTCCACAAATCTGGCCTTTTTCGTCGAATTTGCTCTCTTAAACGCCGCATAACGCTCAAATAATATTCTTTATTTACCGTTAGACCTTCCGGTAAGAATTCAGAGTGCACAACACCGCGATAGTCAAAGAAAATAGTCAACATGACTTTGACTTTTGATCGACTTTGGCGTGGTTTTTTCGGTTTCGGATCAGTTGGAAGGCGCCACTCCGAAGCTTGTTGACTAGTTTGCATGTCAAACTCGTAAACCCACGTCTCGTCACCAGTAACAATGCGTTTCATGAATGTTGGGTCCGAACTGACTCGTTCTAGCATGTCCTCAGCGACTTTCATGCGATTTAGTTTTTGGAGATTCAGACGTTTTCGGATTCAGAAATTCAGACCTTTTGGGACTAGCCGAGCAGCAACATGTTTCATACCCAAATGATTAGTTAAAATGGTACGGATCGACTCGTGAGATACAGAAAGTTCGGCAGCTATCTCTCTCAGAGTTGAATGGGGATTTTCAGTCACTATTTCCTTCACTTTTGCGATGTTAACTTCAGTTGCAGACGTTGACGGCCTACCAGAGCGAGGCAATCTTCCATCACATCTCGACCGCTTTTGAACGCTTTGAACCACTCATAAGCACGAGTTTTTGATAAAGTCGATTCACCGTAAGCCTTCTGTAACATTTTCAGTGACTCCGAACATGAAATTCCATTGGAGATGCAAAATTTAAGACAAACTCTTTGTTCGATATTTTTGTCCATTATGAAATTCGCAATACACACTATATATGATATTACTAAAACCAGCACTGTATTTAATATAAATAACAGATGCACCTCAAACTCCGCGCCAAAATGGAAAACAGTTGTGCCAATCTAACAACTACAAAAAAACAAAAATTTGAATTTGGAACCATAAACAAATCATCCATTCCCGATACTTTTTTGACTGAATGTATTTACACAGAATGTCTATAAAATTACCTATACTACCTTCTACCTTTACTTTTTTCTTAGACGTCCACAGTTAGACTTAAGCCTCCCCAAGCGTCGCCACAACGACCGGTCCTGCGTGTCTCGCATCCAACAGTTTTCCGTGACCCTCACCAGATCATCAGTCCACCTTGTGGCAGGCCTTCTACTACTGCGCAAACCAGAACCTTTCATCTCCGTAAACCATCTGTTCCCCGTGCAATGTACCCTGCCCACTGACTCATACCTACTTATCACGTTTTAGTACATTATAATATAAGTGTGTAATGTTAGTGATTACCGTCGAAGCGGTATTTAGACCCGAGCCATGGCGAGGGTCTTAAGAGAGCCGAGAACGGTAATCATTAATTACTCACGTGTATCATACGACGTGTTTCAATACATTTGTGAAGAAAATAACTGTAAAACTAGTATACATTTGAAGCGGTAAAAACCTGTTTTCATATGCGTGCCAATGTTTTTTTTTTTGCAGTGGATAGGTTGAACAAAAAGGTTTTTACTACATTATAGCACTAGTGCGTAATGGTAATCAAAATGCCACAGTTTGGTAACAAGTGCCATAAGATAAGAGTCAGTTTATGAGCAAGTGTATTGAAAATGATAATATTATTATAGCCCTCTCTATTATTGCCCTTTGGGTGACTTTTAAGTCTTCTTATGAGGCCCATGAGGTCCGAACATATTATATCCGATTTGTTAGTCATTTATTTATTTATTAAAACTTCATGCAACATAAAGTACAAAGGCGGACTTAATGCCTTAGGCATTCTCTACCAGTCTACCTAGGGTGGTAAAGAGAAAAACGTGGCGGTGCATAAGAAAAATAAAATAAAAATAAAAGTCTATTAAGAAAAAAAAGGACTCAAAAACAAATACAAAATACACATACATATATAATTTAATATAAAATATATATTGGGGGATTATATCTATAATATAAAAATGAATCGCAAAATGTGTTGGTAAGCGCATAACTCAACAACGCCTGGACCGATTTCGCTAATTCTTTTTTTGTTGTGATAGTTATTGTGAGGAAAAGGTTCTTATATAAAGAGAATAAAATTAAGGTAGAGTAGGGTAGAGTAGGGTAGAGTAGGGTAGAGTAGGGTAGAGTAGGGTAGAGTAGGGTAGAGTAGGGTAGAGTAGGGTAGAGTAGGGTAGAGTAGGGTAGAGTAGGGTAGAGTAGGGTAGAGTAGGGTAGAGTAGGGTAGAGTAGGGTAGAGTAGGGTAGAGTAGGGTAGAGTAGGGTAAAGTAGGGTAGAGTAGGGTAGAGTAGGGTAGAGTAGGGTAGAGTAGGGTAGAATAGGGTAGGGTAGAGTAGGGTAGAATAGGGTAGGGTAGAGTAGGGTAGGGTAGAGTAGGGTAGGGTAGAGTAGGGTAGAGTTGGGTATAGTAGGGTGGAGTAGGGAAAAGCGGGAGCGAAGCCACGCGGGCAAAAGCTAGTATACATATATATATATATATAAAGTACAAGAAAGAGGTTTTGAGACGACTTCACCATTTATTTAGGAAATAATTCCGCAACATCCGCTTAAATGCGTAGACTGGTGTCATTCTAAAAAACAGGAGTTTTTAAGAGTTTATGTACATAAGCACTGACCGACACCTATCACGTTTAAAAAATCACGATGACTGAACATGTTTACATGGGCATTACGTCATGCCTCTATGTCTCGATATTATCCGTACTAGGTACATGCCTAATACAATAAAAAATATTTGAGATTGCATGTCCAGATTCTAGATTTATTGATAAAAAATATTTACAGGATGGATTTTTTTAATGATGCGGAGCTTTGGAAAGGAAATCATTCAATGACTTCTCCCACCCTAGGATGGGGCGGGGATTTTTTTTTGGTGGGTTTAAATCATCCAGATGACATCCCCCGCCCTGGGGCGGAGCGAAAGACGTAGTGTCAGACTTTTAAAGATTAAAAAACCCACTCCGTTCCTTCGTTGCCTTTCCTACCGGGGCCGAACCTCCCTTTCATAAATAGACCCAGCTCAGCCCCTTTTTTATGGTTGGGAAAATCATCCAATGACAACCTCAATCTTGGGTGTAGCGGGAGATAGTGTCAGACTCTTACTGACTAAAAAGCCCACCCAGTTCCTTCTAGCCTTCATACCGGGGCTCGAGCTCCCTTTCGGGCCCAGCTGGGCCCCTACGGTTTGCAGATAACTTCTTGAGGCGTGCGTGGAATCCACCCTGTATATACAATTCGTGAGAAAAAGTATCAAGGAAAAATTTTTACGCATATTCAACAATATATTTAATTTCTAATCATTGAACTTCAAAAAACTCGACGCCGATAACATCTTTTAAAACGGTATTTAATTAAAAAGATAAAGATCTTTTTTAATTAATTTATCTTTTTGCATTTACCTAAACGTCTCGTTTTTCTTTGTTAATATTATAATCTGCAACAACATCCTTATACATTTCGTAATTTTGAAAATAGAATTTGATTCTGTAGCGACATCTATGACGCCACATAAGAACTACGAAATCCTGCATCGCGCAATCAAAGTTCTCCGCGCGATTTGAACATATACGACAACCCGACAACAACTATCGGGCAGTCGCCCACCAGACTATAACATCCTGTCTGGTCGGAGGATCCTCCCTTTTCAACGGAGGTTTGTGGGACTTTACTCTCTGTTCCACATACCTCCAAACTGGTGACCCTCGACAAAGAACGTCAGCGCAGCCTTCGTGCAGCTACTACTTCGTGACGTCATCATCACTTCCTCAAGCTTTCGAGCAACGAGCCATACAGCCAGCACCCACGGCTAGGGGTCTCCTGACCACTAGTATGCCTACCTGGTCATACCTGGTCATCACCTCAGCCGCATCAGCGACCTTGGCTTAGCAAAAACCGCACCTTCGGCCAGTTATATGAAGAGCCGTGAAGAACCTCTCCTGGTCGACGCCAGCAATCAAGCCCTACGTCGCACAAGCACCGCTCCGACTCACTGGAGCCAGCAGCACCACTCCGACTCACTGGAGCCTGCAGCATCGTCCCGACTCACTGGGACAGCACCACCCCGACTCACTGGGGCATCATCCCGACTCACTGGGACAGTACCACCCCGACTCACTGGGGCATCATCCCGACTCACTGGGACATCATCACCCCGACTCACTGGGGCATTATCCCGACTCACTGGGATAGCAACACCCCGAATCACTGGGGCATCACCGCAGATAGTTCCGACCCACCGAGAACTATGCGGCATCGGTTCCGACTCATTGGAACCAACCTACCGCTGGCCTGGCACACATCAAGAAGCATCAAGGACCATCGATCTCCGATCTCCGGAGGGGAGTGATGTAGCGACATCTATGACGCCACATAAGAACTACGAAGAAAATACGAAATCCTGCATCGCGCAATCAAAGTTCTCCGCGCGATTTGAACATATACGACAGCCCGACAACAACTATCGGGCAGTCGCCCACCAGACCATAACACCCTGTCTGGTCGGAGGATCCTCCCTTTTCAACGGAGGTATGTGGGACTTTACTCTCTGTTCCACATGCCTCCAAACTTCAAACCTTTTTGGACTTTGAAATTCCAAAATGGCGACGAATTGCATGATTTTAATGTTATGGTTTTATCAGATTATTGCACAATATTATAAAATCTTTTGTAATCATCGTCAACTTGACTTAAAAATTCCCGGGCTGTAGCCATCAGGAAACACACACTCCGGAAAGGAATTCCACTCCTTACGGACGATTTGGGAACACATTCATTGTGAGTACTACAGCTCACAATGAATGTGTTCCCAAATCATCCGTGCACAAGTTTTAAGAACAACTGGCCGTCAGGGCTACAGGCTTTATTCACGTCAAGGGTACGCAGAACCCTACGATCGTCCTTCTGATGGATACGAATATCCGATATACTCGTCACGCACTCATTTGGAGAAACAGGGAGCCGCGTGTCACCGAAATCCAGTTAATTTCATTCGAAAAGACTTTTGAGTTTGACATGTTGTTTCACAATTTGTGTTATTGCAAATCCCTACTAATATTATAAATGCGAAAGTAACTCTGTCTGTCTCAGTGTCTGTTACGCTTTCACGCAAAAACTACTGAACGGATTTAGATCAAATTTGGTAGGTAGGTAGAAGAGACACTGGAACTGGAACACATAGGCTACCTATAATTCTACTGCTGAGCACGGGTCTCTGCCCGCGCGATATAAACTGTAGTCCACGCGGGCGAAGCCGCGGGCGGAAAGCTAGTGTAAAATAAAGTACACAACTTTTAATAATAGAATACGAATGTCAAAAAATTGTGACGCATGTAGTTTTTTCATGTTTTTTTTTTCTAATGTGCTAAAGGTGTGTTAGTCTTATAATAAAATCTTGTATATGTTTTTTTTTTCTATCCAGCCAGACGACAGTGGTTACGACATCATAGACTACGTAGACACCTGGAAAGGTATGGAAGAAGCCAAGAAGTTGGGCCTGGCCAAGTCTATCGGCATCTCCAACTTTAACGTTAGCATGATCGAGAGGTTACTTGCTAACTGTGAAGTTAAACCTACGGTGCTGCAGGTTGAGGTAAGTAAGCAAGTAATTCAGGTGTCTTCAAGGCTAGAGTGAATAGGCTCTTAATAAACTAGTGCGCCTCACCATCAACGATTGCATCACTGCTTACCATCAGGTGGGATCGCAGTCAAGCACTAGTTTATATCAATAAAAAAAAAATAAGACATAAGTCTCCTCTCCTTCTACGAAATGAAATTCATGCAAGAGGCTGTGGAAGCACTGCAAACAAGGCCCAAAAAATTTAACAGACATTAAGCTACTTATTGCTCGCCTTCTTCAAGCCCTTACTTAATTTACTTTGCCCTAATTAACATTCCCTTAATTTACTTTACTTAATTTACTTTACCTTCATTTACTGCACCTTTATTCACTTTACCTTTATTCACTTTACAGTTATTTAATTTACCTTAATTTACTTAATTTACCTTTTCCAGGTAAACCTTCACCTAGCCCAGAACAAGCTCCTCGACTACTGCAAGAGCCAGGACATAGTAGTGATGGCGTACACCCCATTTGGGTTTCTGTTCAGCAAGGACTCGAAGCAGCCAGACCCCAAGATCGATAACCCAACCCTGACGGAGTTAGCCAAGAAATATGAAAAGACTACACCGCAGATTGTTTTGAGATATCTGGTGAGTATACCTATTGCTCAGTGGGCAGTGGTGGCCTAGTGAGAGCAGTGTTGGATTAGTAAGAGAAGTAGAGGCATAGTGAGAATAGTCGTAAACTAGTGAGAGCAGTCTCTCACTAATTTACTGGTTTAGTGGGATTAATCTGGCCTAGTGTAAGTAGTAGTAACTTAGTGAGAGTAATAACCTAGTGAAGTCAGTGGTGGCCTAGTGAGAGCAGTGGTAGCCTAGTGATATTAGTGGGGCCTAGTGACAGTAGTAGTAACCTAGTGAATATAGTAGGTGGCCTGGTGAAAGTAGTAGAAACTCAGTAAGAGCAGTGGTTGCCTAGTGAGAATAGTAGTAACCTAATGATCGCGATTGGCCTAGTGAGAGAACTAGTAACCCAGTGAGAGCACTGGTGGCCTCGCAAGAGAATTAGTGGCCTAGTGAATGTAGTGTAGGTGGCCTAGTGAGAGATATTGACCTAGTGGGAAGAGTAGTAATTCAGTAAGAGCAGTGGTGACCTAGCAAGAGAAATATTGGCCTGGTGAGAGGAGTAGTAATTCAGTGAGTGGTGACCTAGCAAGAGAAATATTGGCCTGGTGAGAGGAGTAGTAATTCAGTGAGAGCAGTGGTGACCTAGCAAGAGAAATATTGGCCTGGTGAGAGGAGTGCTAATTCATTGAGAGCAGTGGGTCCTAGCAAGAGAAATATTGGCCTGGTGAGAGGAGTACTAATTCAGTGAGAGCAGTGGTGACCTAGCAAGAGGTATATTGGCCTGGTGAGAGGAGTACTAATTCAGTGAGAGCAGTGGTGACCTAGCAAGAGAAATATTGGCCTGGTGAGAGTAGTAGTAACAGCCAATAGTTGCACCTGACCGTAGTTGTAGATGGTGGGTTCAGACTCAGGCAGCCACTTTTTTCAATAATTCCACACATATCGTCCAGTTGCGCAGACACGTGACATACAAAACTATACCAATTTTTACATCAGAATATCCGTGTAAAAGTGTCTTTATAGATCCTATTTGCAAAATAAATAGGTATCATAATACTTGCCGTACGTCGGATTGTCCGATGGTAGAAATGAGGTGGCGGAATCAAGTCATGCAATTCCTGCGCACACTCTTTAAAATGCAACCTGTTTTTTGCACTTCCCCTATTTAACCCATTGTTTGCTTATTTCTAGGTGCAAAGAGGAGTAGTGCCCATCCCTAAGTCCGTGAGAAAGAATCGAGTGGAAGAAAACATTAACGTGTTTGACTTCGAACTGACCAAGGAAGAAATGGAGACTTTGAGTAAGTATTAAGTGCGTCTGCAGACTTTTCTTCAGATATTCTAGTTACTAGAAGGGCTGAAGAAACGCGGGCTTGCGGACGTCGAGCAGTAGGTAGCCTGTAGCTGTCCGGTAGCTAACCGAACGAGTCCAGTCGTCAACAGCGCGTAGTGATTCACGCGCTCCTCGAAGAAATGTCGGCAAACGGTAGGGGTTCAGTCGGGCTGATACCCGCTAGCTGCGCAGGTAATTTCTGAAAAAAAAAACTCGTAGTCCTAGAACACAAAGGGCAGGTAAAAGACACAGGTGTGGTTTTAGTCAGTAAAAGCCTGACACGCCCTCTCGCTCTCCCTAGATCGGGAGAAGTCATTGGTTAATTTTCACCCTTAGAAAAGTCTGCAGATTGACTTACAAGATTATAGTATGTAAGGCAATCTGCAGACTTTGAACCAGAAAAGTCTGCAGAATAACTTGACATGAATTTGGTTAATTTTATAATATTTATTTAATTATTTAAATATACCTAAATAATAATCGGAGAGGAAGGCCACAGCAGGCAAATTGTTCCAGTCCCTCGATTTACGTGGTATAAAGAAACATTAATGCCAACTAAGATTTGCAAGCTTGTAGAACGGATGGTCGGTGGGGCCGAAATGTTCCAGAGTGGCGACCGTGCACCGGAACACGTAGCCTTGGAAGTCCTCCCACAAGGTGGACTGACAACCTGGTGAGAGTCACGGGAATACGGTGGATGTGAGACACAAAGGATCAGTCGTTGTGGCGACGCTTGGGGGAGGCCCAACAGTGGACGTATTTCAGCTGAAATTATGATAATGAAGTTTTTCAAGTCCAATATTTATTTTCAGGCAAGTTCAACAAGGACCACAGGGCAGTGTTCCCCAGTTTCTGGCAAGACCACCCTTATTACCCGTATGAAAAGGTGGACACACCAGCGGCAGACCTGTTCAAAAAGAAGGAATAAGCTGTAACTCAAAAACAGCTTAAAAATATTAGCAAGCCGGTTTTATTTTTAGATGCCCTTGCTCTTAAAAACAGTTATATAGTCTGTCTAAATAGTCAAACGACTTGAGAATTTTGTATTATCACTACATAGTATAAAACAAAGTCGCTTTTTCTGTCCCTATATCCCTATGTACGCTTAAATCTTTAAAACTACGCAACGGATTTTGATGCGGTTTTTTTTAATAGATAGAGTGATTCAAGAGGAAGGTTTATTTGAATAATGTTGCACCCGAGCGAAGCCAGGGCGGGTCGCTAGTATTAAATAATTTAAAAAATACTTATTTTCGATACTTTTTGTGAGATTATTTTATTAGTAAACAATGATAAAGATCTCTTATCATCCTTAATTAAAAATTACCCAAGTCGTTTGACTTTTTAGACAGACTCTAATAAAAAAATGTAATTTCTTCAGTTTCATAAAAAAAACAACTAGTAGTATATGCCCAAATAAATCAAAATAAAATCTTTCAAATAACATTCTGTTTATTTTTATATAACACATATTTTTATAAATAATTTAGAATATCATACTGTACAGCCGGAAAAAAAGAAATACTTAAATAAAACATACTTAAACATCACATAATAGTATAAAAATCAGTATTTACTTTACATAATTAGTATAGTTTAGAATATCTACAGACACTAAAAAATTAACACCCAATTTCAAAAAGATTGATTAACTAAAAAATTTACAGCTGACAAATTCATATCACAATTGCTATTAGGTCAGACGCAGATGCACACATTCGGTTTCCGTATTAGGTTTTCCGTTCAGGAATTTAGATTCGGAAACCTAAATGCTCTTCTTTCAACCAAAATGTTCAAAAAAGCGCACACATTCTTACTTTTTCCGAACGGAAAAAAACTTGACATCCGTTTCGAAATTTTCTCCGTGCGTTCGGATAGTCAGAAAGAAAAAAACCTAATGACGTCATTCCGAACGCAGCGCTCGCGGACAATTTGGTTCGGCCGCCGCACACGAATGGAAATTTTCGTACTGGTCATATAAATTCCAAAAAACCGGGAAGTCTGCTCTAGAGTCACGGAATCCCGAATCTGAATTCCTGATCGGGAAACCTAATCCGGAAACCGAATGTGTGCATCCGGCCTTATTTGCTGAACAAAATATAAAAAACCGATCAGATCAATCAAAATAAGATTTGTCAACAGTTAATCAAGCTTCTCTCATCAAACCGGATGTTGGTCTGTATGTATAAGAGAAAAAACTCTGCACTCTGCAAAATGACTTACATAATATTTTAACACTAATAATACTTATTCATTGCAGAGTTGCACAGTTAATCAGTCATTTTAGAGCATAATAAAGACCAACTATAGAGCAATATGTTTTGCCTATGACCTGTCATAGGCCCCATATCCTACAATGGAATATTAAAATCTGATATGCTTAGTAAAAAGCACCAATTAGATTATACTTGAACCAGCAAGCATTTTTATTGATATTATTTATTAAATTTTGACATATTATAACGCCTTTTCAAACAAAACAATAGACAATTAAACAAACAATATTATTTTTCATTACTCATACTCTGAAAGTAGGTCTGAAGTTGCCTGAGGAGCGGGCTGAAAAGTATCACACTTTTCATCCCTAGGGAGTTTTACTTTAAACTAACAGCTTGACAAATTATTAAAAAAAAAAACTAGGTCTATCTTCTTGTATTCGTAATGAAAAGCACAGTGCTTACCTCGGGGTTAAAGTTACTTATTTAGTCCCTCGAATTAGCGACCTCGCTACGCTCGGCAGCCAACTCCTTCTCGGGATGAAATAAGTAACTTTCACCCCTAGTGTAACAATGTACTATTTAAACGTTCAGAAAAGGCTATTCGAAAAATTACAAGCTATTTACAAAAGAAAAAATTAGAGAAAAGCTCAGAGGCAGGAGACAAGAGAAAAAATTCTCTTAAACCATAAAGCTCAGAGGCTGGAGAATTTTACTTCAAAAAACGCTCTCAAAGTCTGCATTACACTCTAAAACTAATCCGAAGTCTGCAGATTCAAATTATTGCTCATATTTTATGAATTCACTTTTTAATTCGTCCTCTTGCAAGAGTACGCACTTGGAGTTGGCTTCAAAGTCACACTGCTGGGTCTGGTCGTTGAAGAACAGGCCATCGGAACAGAAAGCTACCTGGGGCACTCCTGCGACACACTTCCAGTACCTCTGGCAGTCACCCCTGAGGGAATGAAGAGGATTTCTTGAGTTAGAGGTTTTATAGTTGATGATTTGTTAGCATTTTTGGGCTGGTGGTGACAAGTTTATACAACGTGTAACGTTAAATGTGCAAAACCTTAGACACCCCAAATGATTTTTAATTAAATTGACCTAAATCTGTGAAAAAAAAAACCGTTTCAACACAAACTAAGATTTTATGGGCAGTTTTAGTTTGTTTAAAATTCATATAAAAATTTATATAGAAAATTTTATTGGACTACCACCATTTGAGTTTGTTTACCTATTTGGGCGGGTTTGCGCACGTGATGGGTTGACCTATTAATAAATAGACCAGGCAAAATTTTTAATGAAGATTTTTTTGAAAATGTGATCTATATTAAAAAGTGGTTTAATTGATTCTGCTCGTTATTCTGATCAAACTATTTTCAGGTTTTGCGCATTTAACGTTACACCTTGTATATGCCCATCAATACTACCCAGTAACGGTTATTCATGAAGTGTTTTTAGGGTTCTATGTTTAGGAAGACTTAGAATTTGCAGAGACTGGAGGATTGTTTTCTTGTCATAGAATTTATGTTTTGGGGGTTCAAAATCACCAAATGACTTCTTCCGCGCTGGGTAGAGCGAAAGGAGATCAAAGACCGGGTGGGTTTTAGTCAGTAAAAATCTCATGTAAAAAATATAACATGGTGTTAAAATTATTGGAATCGATTCAGTTACTGATCGAACAAACCATATTCAGGTTTCGTATAAACTAAAATTATTTCCCAAAAATAATACAAAAAGGTTACAAGGTGGACATCGACCACACTAAGTATAACGCTGGTCACGGGCACGGCTGATCATAGCGGGCATTAGCGTACAGCTGGTTGCGAGAGCAAAACAACCCTTTAGTCGCCTAGGCCGCCCGGTGACCATGTATTTGTCCGGACAACCAAGTAACATAACAAGCTTATAACTTTGTGATTTTTCATGATACAGTTATGAAATTTTGTACATAGATTCTTTACATAAAAATACTAGACACGTGTTTCGTGTTTTGTCTATATTAAAACTAATACTGTATAGATGTTAGTAAGACGTGAGAAGGAGTATGGAACAGCGTTAGATAGATCAATAGATAATAATAATAAGAATATTCCACAACTATCACACAACGCCATCTAGTCCCAAGCTAAGCAGAGCTTGTGTTATGGGTACTAGACAACTGATAAACATACTTATATATTTCTAAATACATACATATTATAGATAAATTACACCCAGACACAGAACAAATGATCATGCTCATCACATAAACATTTGTCCTGGGTGGGAATCGAACCCACGACCTCTGGCTTAGCAGTCAGTGCCACTAACCACTAGACCTACAGGCCAGTCAAAGATAAATCGATAGCGTTTCTTACTTGTAAGGAGACTGTCTGGCTGCAGAGTCAGCCCTCGCGCAGTTGATGATGCCGGTGTACCTGCCATTAATTGGGGCGATAGGCCTCACGCTCGCTACGGTGTCTGCAAAGAAAATAAGGTCTTATAACGAACCGCCGAAGATCGAAAATACTATGGCGACCAGAAGTAGCAGATATTGCCCGCAGAACAGATGGTCGATAGGGCGAAAATGCTCGCAGAAAGGTCGATAGGGTGAAAAGTTCTGGAGTGGCGATCGCGTTTTGGAAGACATAGCGCTGTAAGATCTCCTACAAGGTGAACCGATGACCTGGTGAGGGTTGCAGGAATCTTAATTATGATTGCGAGACGCATAGTGCCGTTCGGTGTGGTGACACTTTGGGGAGACATATCTCCTGTGCCGTGTGTAGCAGAGGACGTCTTTGGGCTGTAAAGATGGTCTGGAATTAAGACATGGCTTAAAAGACTTAGCATCCAATACAAAAAAAAATACAAAAAAACAACTTGTCGCACATCTTCATTTTTAATTTAGGCAGAACTACATTGCGCACACGTGAACCATGAACGCCGTTCTGGGCGCGTCGGTTTTCATACATTTTAAATGGAAACTAGACTTGTAGGGCTCCATTAGATCCATGCCACGCGACGCGACCTCGCGACTCTACGACGTGTCGCCACGCGACGCGACCTCGCGACTCTACCACGTGTCGCCACGCGACGCGACTCTACCACGTGTCGCCACACGACGTGACTCTACCACGTGTCGCCACGTGACGCGACTCTATCACGTGTTGCCACGCGACGCGACTCTACGTACAAACCAGGTGTGGCTTACGTGTGCGTCGGTCTAGTGTAGTTCCCGCTTTAATGATATGAGGAGTGAGGGGTATGAAGGTGCTTACCAACGGGCTGGTGTTCAAGGTCATCTACGAAGACACCAATAAGGCTGTCAGCTTCATCTCCGGAGCCCTCATCCTCGTCTTTAGGAGTTCTCAGCGTGCATGTGGTAGCCCAAGCCCAGTTGCAGGTCTGGTGATCAAAAATGAGGAGTATTAGATGGGTAGGGGTGCTGCGCTAACGAGCTCTGGGTCTTACCATGACGTGTTCAAATGCCAAGAGTGTGAGCGAGAAAGAGGGATGGAGCTGTACACTCTACAGGGTTACTATACTATACTAATATTTAAATTGAACGTTCTAAACATTACGAAGTCTATGCGAAGTAAGCGATAGTACAATAGCGGAGGGTAGCTGAACATGAACTTGACCTATTTATGGGCGACCCTCACTAGTCGCTCGGTCGCCTTGCGCTTGCAGTCGCGCCATACCGTGTTGTGAAATTCGGCAGTGCGGACGTAATTATCTTACCATGATGTAAACGTGCAATTTAGCTTCACTTTTCTTGGACTGACCGACATTTGACTATTCAAAAATGCCTGCAAATGGTCTATTTGAAATAAATACTTTGATTTTATTTTTTTTATTTTGATGGTGTATTCATATTCGAGTATACGGAAATGGTGCGAATGCTCGCTAGGTGTAATTACAATGGATCGCGTTATGAGATCGTGATAGGACCTCTGATATTTTGCAGGAATCTGAAGAATAGGAGCGGTTATAGTTGTGAGACTTGGGGGTGCCGGGTGACCTATGTCCAGCAATGCATTTCTTTCGGCTGAAATGATAGCTGTAAAAGAAAAAGAAGCAAATACTACTGGACTGAAAAAGAAAAGGATTTTAAAATTACCTGCAGTTGGAAGTCGAAGATCAGTCCTCCAGGACATGAGAACTCGACCTCTTCTCCGTGAGCGCACATGTAGAACTTGCTGCAGTCCGTGAAGTGAGGCAGAAGTAAGAAGATCTGTGGGAGAAGACATTTCAATAATATTTCGGTAGTCAATAGTATGGACGCTTTGTGTTGGTAAAGTCAATAGTACGGAAGCTTGTGTCAGCAAAGTCAATAGTACGGAAGCTTCTGTCGGTAAAGTCAATAGTACGGAAGTTTGTCAGGCCTGTTGGTCTAGTGGTTAGTGGCCCTGACTGCTATGCCGGAGGTCGTGGGTTCAATTCCCACCCAGGACAAATGTTTATTGTTCTGAGTCTGGGTGTAATTTATCTATAACTAGCGACCCGCCCCGGCTTCGTTCGGGTAACAGTATCTCTCCACTATTTATTGGATGTTATTATACATATAAACCTTCCTCTTGAATCACTCTATCTATTAAAAAAAAACCGCATCAAAATCCGTTGCGTAGTTTTAAAGATTTAAGTGTACATAGGGATATAGGGACAGAAAAAGCCACTTTGTTTTATACTATGTAGTGATATGTATGTATTTAGAAATATATAAATATGTGAATCAGTTGTCTAGTACCCGTAACACAAGCTCTGCTTAGCTTGGGACTAGACGGCGTTGTGTGATAGTTGAATTTGGTTTGGTTAGTGTCGTGACGCTAGCTTCTAGCTTGAAAAGTCAATAACGGTAATTGATTCCTGCATTTATTGACATTCTTAAATTCAAAAAGGGAAATAAAGACATAAAGCTGTCTTGAATCGACATGTATCGTGAATTCGTGATCCTTTACATGATCTAGTAACGAAAAGCAGTTCTTTGTTTTTTTTTTTGGGTACCTACGCAGAGATATTAGGAAAAGGTCAATGTACTTAATATTTTTGAACGTGGTCGGTTACAATAGGCCTCATAAGAAGACTCAATCACCCAAAGGGCGATGGAAATGAAAAGAACTACGCATGGAGTTTCCTTTCGTGATCGCACAAAATAACTGTAGGAGAACCAAAGTTACCGACCCAAAAATTGCCAAAATTCAGCCGTAGTGGGCAGAGCACATTGCTGGCAGAACAGATCGTCGATGGGGACGAAAGTTCCTGGAATGGCGACGACGTACCGGAAGACGCGGGATTGGAATGCCTCCAACAAGATGGACCTATCACCTGGTGTGCTATTCTCTAAAGAAAACAGTCTTGAGCGCAGCGCTTGCCGCAGCGACGACATCCAAATAGGTACATTGGATTAACAATCCAATGTACCCAAATACATTGGGTTGTTAATTCTATGCGCTCTCGACTTGTCGCTGCGGGCAGCGCTTTCTTAGAGAATAGCACTGCTGGTCAGGGTCGCCGGGGTAATGTTAGCAAAGGAGGAGGCAGACCGCATCAGGCAACGGCGCCCCCGCCGCCCGCCGGGATTCCGATCCCGTTTTCCGGCCACCGTAGACGCGGGCTCGCGGACGGCGAACCATGGGTAGCTCGCTGCCGATCGTCCGGTAATGGACCGAGTCCAAGACGTCGACGGCGCGCACTGTTCCCGCGCGCCTCAAGGAGTTGTCAGCAGCAGGAGGGGCCCAGCTGGGTCGAAGCCTACTAGGGCCAGGGTTATCCGAAAGGGAGCTCGTGCCCTGGTATGAAGGCTAGTAGGAACGGGGTGGGTTTTTAGTCAGTAAGAGTCTGACACTATCTCTCGCTCCACCCAAGAGCGGGGGTTGTCATAAGATGATTTTTGCCCACCGAAAAAAAAAAAGGGTCGCGGGGTTTCCGATGGATGCGTGACGCTTGGCCTATGTCCAACAGTGGACGTCTTTCGGCTCATACGATGATGATGATGATGCCATTATTCCACGGTTATATGGCGCCTTCTAGGAGTTAATACTCACTTGTCCTGCAGGGTCACAGCTTAGGTCGTTGGGGTCAACATTTTCGAAGGCTTTGAAAATGGGATTATTCGTGGAGTTCTTCTTCGGTATCTCCGCGGCCAGCACCGCATTCAGAAGCAGCACGAAGGTCAGGAGTTTTGCTGTCAACAAACAGGGATTGAGAATTGGAGATGAGAATCAGGAATTGGGGAGATAGGAGTTGAAAACCCACTCCCACCACTTTCAGGCTTGCTATGTTGTACTGTATTAAGCTTTGGTTTCCTAAGATAGCGGTGCCGTCATATAGCGGCCGTAATACAGCGGTGAATGACGTCACTAGAACGTTGTCTATGTAAACATAATGGCGCGATTTCCTAGAGAGCGGTAACTGATACCGTAACGTCAAAAAGCGGTGCCGCCATTTGCATGACGGCCGTCTTGTCGGTGTCAGATGGTTTCGTGAACGTTTCATTGATAGCGGTGAAGCTATTTTTAATACGAATTTGTGTTTTTTTTTCCGGAACAACGACTATTTTCCTCTTCTGATGATAGTTCATCCTCCAAGTAAATTACTAAAGCTAAATCAAGGTCGCCCATTATCTATCTTCATATCTTGGATACTTTTCGTTGGACGTTTGTTTTAAAAAAATGACTGACGGTGTGTTAAAACGGCCTACCTACCTACCTATACTAAAAAGTAGTTCAATTGATTCTGCTCATTATTCTGATCAAACTATTTTCAGGTTTTGTGCATTTAACGTTACACGTTGTATATTTTTGGCAAATCTATTGATCTAGCTGTTACCGAGGAGTAGGCTTCAGAAAATCACTGTTTTATGGCACTGCACGGGCGCTAGGGCCTTAATAAATACCTATGATTTCCTATTGATTCTTATCTTCACCTATGTCTTATCAAATCATAGAAAACCTACATCCGGCTTTTTAATAATCCTACTTATTACCTATTGTGTATCTGTTTAGATAACGATAGATAGATAACATATAGATTTGTATGCTATTTTGATTGATCGAAGTTTTTCATAGTTTTAACCAATGACATTTTAATAAACAGACATGTTATACACTCACAACCGCGCAGCTAGAAGCGGCAGCACTTGTGGTATGAGATCCCCTGTGTTTTATTTACTTTGGTATCATAATTGATACACTTTCTAAACACGCACGAAGGCATTTTTTAATTTAATTTCGTAGCAGCGCGCAGCGTATGATTAATCCGACGCGTGACGCCAAAAGGCAAGGATCACAATAGGATCATAGCAAATCTGTTTATTGAAATATCATTGGTTTCAACGCAATTAATTAACTGACTAGCTGAGTAGACGAACTTTATACCTCTTAACAGTCAACGAATGTAGTATATCATGAGTATATAATTCGATATAGTCAACTGATTGCCCCTAAACAAAGCCTAAGTACCTAATATACTAGGCAAGCCGGGCCTTTGCCAGAGCGGAAAAATGAGGGGCGGCAAAATTGACATAAAGCCGTCGACCCTGGCATCAGCAAACATCCTTGATGAAGCGCTAGTAATAATACAAACTGAATGTTAAATAATTACTATTTAATTGCATATTTATCCTTATTTGCCACATCATCGCTTACCATCAGGGCCTCAAGTCTGCTATTACAATAGTGTCAGAATGGTCTATCATTGACTTCATAATAGTTGATTTTGACAAGTGTAATCTGGTGTAATAAATCAGTGTAAATGGTAATCTATATATATAAAAATCAATGCCACTTTTCGTTGTTAATTTATAACTCAAGAACGGACTCACCTATCCAAACCAAATTTTTAGGCTTTGTTCGGACTATTTAGTAGATGGTTTATGTGAAGTTTGGTAGGGTAGGGTAGGGTATAGTAGGGTAGAGTAGGGTACAGTAGGGTAGAGTAGTGTAGGGTAGAGTAGTATAGAGTAGTGTAGGGTAGAGTAGGGTAGAGTAGAGAAGAGTAGTGTAGTGTAGAGTAGTGTAGGGTAGAGTAGGGAAGAGCGGGAGCGAAGCCGTGCGGGCAAAAGCTAGTCTACTAATATAATGGCATCATTATGACTTTCCAATGGTCAACCACTGACATTCCATTGAAAGAAATGGCATAGAACGGTACTCTCGTATAATATAATGACAAATGAATATCTGAAGTATGTGGTAGTCTGCAAAAATTTTGACAGTTCCTTTGATCAGTGACCTACCATTACGATGTCATTACGCAGTTATCCCTACTAATATTACTTATAAATGCGAAAGTAACTCTGTCTGTCTGTCTGTTACGTTTTCGCGCAAAAACTACTGAACGGATTAAGATCAAATGGTAGGTAGGTAGAAGAGACACTGGAATAACACATAGGCTACCTATAATTCCACTGCTGAGCACGGGTCTCTGCCCGCGCGATATAAACTGTAGTCCACGCGGGCGAAGCCGCAGGCAGAAAGCTAGTTGATTTATAATAAGCTCGATATTGTCATTCTATCAAATTCAATTCACGATCATTATGAATTACAAACTTTGAGCAAAATGACAATGGGATAGTGTTGGAATGACGAATTCATAAAAATTGCAGACTTGAGCCCCAGGTGAGATACTTAGTGGTCAAACGTGAGCCTATACGTTATTAGTTTTCAGGATCTTTACGAGGCGAGGCCAACAATAGAGCCGTACAGGTTGCCAAATATTGGTCAGAAAAAGCATAGAACTTTGAGAGCATCGATACTAAAAGAAGAAGAAGATTTTAACCCTTCAGATACCGTCAATTAGAGACACAATAGTAAGACAATAGATGCGCGGCCACCGGTGGTCGCTTGGGGATTCATGAATTAAAAAAAATACGTATTTGAGTAAACTTAAAATCACGCGAATTATTTGCTATTTACACTTAATTTATAATCTGTTTACGACATCTTCAACTTTCTAGATAAGGATTTAACCAATTTATTGATAGACATCGATGTTTTATACAATCGTTACATCTTTTTTAATACAGTTACATTAAAAGATAGAGATCTGTCGACATCATAGATGTAGGCAATTTTAATTACTTATTAGGGTGCTTCCAATGTAGACGTTTCATGTCGGATCCAGGGGTGTGGCTGCCGCCGTATCTGCCGTATCAATTATACGGGGCCCCCAAGCTACAGGGGCCCCGACTTAGGCCAAAATTTGTAACATGTTGTCCATAATCTTAAATTCTCATGGACAGGAATGAATGAATATTGACTACTCATAATATGATACTCTGTAAATAGCTTTTAGCACGCTCCTTTCTTTTTAGCATTTTCTACATACAAGACGACAATAAAAACTCAACCAATTTTAGTACGTCCTACTAAATGATCCTTAAAATGAGCTCATTTTCAATTTTAAGACCGCTCAAAAAAAAAATGTTTTTCTTTCTTCTTTCAAGGCCTTATTTATATATTAGTAGAAGCTATTTCGCATAAAAAAAAAAAACAAACTTTCAAATATATTTGATACGGGCCCCTGAGAGCCTAGCTACGCCACTGGTCGGACCGCTGCCGCACGTTTACCGTGCCGAAATCAACTATCGGGCAGTGGGCGACCAGACCATAACATCTGTCTGGTCGGAGTATCCTCCCTTGTCAACGGGGGTTTGCGAGACTTTACTCTCTAATATAATAGTCTATTTGATTGCTTACAAGAATCTAACTCTTCAATTGTGCCTCTCACAATAGAAAGACAATGGGTGCGCGAACGCCGGCGTTCGCTTGGGGTTTAATGAATTAAGGCCAGGATCGACTCATTCTAAACTTATTTAAACTTCTGGAAATCCACAAATACAAAAAAGAACACCATGAAAAAATATTTTATTCAAATTGACTAAGTATATGACCAACCGCCGCTCACCGGGCAAAAATTAGTAGAATTGACTCTAACTTACGATACCGGAGCGAGGAGCAGCAGGCGGCCTCCTCCTTCTGCGAAGCAGTAATGCTAGCAAAAGATGAGGCCACACATCAGGCAACGGCGGTGCTCACAGCGCCCCAGCCGCCGCCGGGATTCCGATCCCGATTTCCGGCCAACGTAGGCGCGGGCTTGCAGATGGCGAGCACTGGGTAGCTCGCTGTCCGACCGTCCGGTAACTGTCTGGACTGGTCTGGACCGAGCCCAAGTCGTCGACGGCGCGCACTGATCCCGCGCGCCTCATGGAGTTTTCAGCAACAGCAGGCGCTAAGCAGGGTTATCCGAAAGGGAGCTCGAGCCCCGGTATGAAGGCTAGAAGGCACGGGATGGGTTTTTAGACAGTAAGAGTCTGACACTATCTATCTCCCGCTCCGCCCAAGAGCGAGGTTTGTCATTGGATGATTTTTGCCCACCATAAAAAATACCCTGACTTACGATTTCAAACGTGATTGCGTCACGGACATATTTGAAAGATACAATAGTAGATTATGCACCGAGGGGCTAAAGTTGTGTCTTATGTCACGGGCGTCATATTGAATCTCGAGCGCAATGAAGGATTCGGGATTTAACTCACGAGCAAAGCGAGGGAGTTAATACAAGAATCCTGAATGCAGCGAGGGATTCAAGCTAGCCCAAGACAAAGACACCTTTAGCCCAGAGGAGGATACTCTACTTTTTACACCTACTGTGAGAAAATAATAGTCACATTATTGACCAGCGGGTCATAATGAAATCCAGTACAACATTATTGACCGGCTGTGCCCCCGGGCCCATAGATATAATATATTTCTATGCTCCGGCTACTAATGACTCACTTTAGGTTAAGGTTGCTTGACATATAATTTGACATTTTCGAGCCGGTGGTGTGAAAAAAATATTAAAGTAATTTTTTTTAAAGTGCCTCGCAAAAAACAAAAATGTTAAATAGGTTGCGGGGCCAACATAGACCCGGGCGGAAGTCATACAAAATATTCAGCGACTACAACGAATTAAGAAAATAATGTTCACCATTCTAATATCAACGCAAATATCCAAAACTGACTTTTTATGGTGGGGTAAATCATCTAATGACAACCCCCGCTGTTGGGCCGAACGGGAGATAGTGTCAGACTCTTACTGACTAAAATCCCACCCTGTTCCTTTGTGCCTTCATATCGGGGCTCGAGTTTCCTTTCGGACTAACCCTGGCCCCAGTAGAATTCGACCCAGCTGGGCCCCTGCTAATCCAAAGCAGCCTGCGGTTCGTGGGCCTCTGGAGGACGTTTAAATAACTGCCTGATAAGCCAGAACCCCGGAGCTCTAAAACTCCACTTAAACCATGAAAAGTTATTTGATGACTGCTCAAGGAAAAAAGAGGTCCCAAGTTTTTGTCTCGGGCCATTAGTCATCTAGCTACGCCCCGCTGCATTTTTCCCGAAAACTCCCGAGTGAGAAAATGCCAGAATATGATTTATCACTATGAATCTTATCTTATCACACCCATCATTAATAATACAAAATAATCTTTACGATAAGAATTTTGCCTCGATAGCTCGCAAAGAAAAGGAACCAAAATTTAGTTTTGAACGCATCTTTAAACGCGTTTTATTGTTGCATAATAGGACTCAAAACAAAAAAAAATAGATTTCAATTTTTTTTTTATTACATTCAATATTACTTCTCAGATAACATAAGAAACAAATATAACATTAAAAACATTATGTTATAAAATTTGATTCAATAAAAGAGTCTGTTATCATTAGATTTAAAACAATCAAAGACAGTAACAAAACGTGATGTTGACGTTGTTTATAGCCACTAGTGATAGCCCCTAGATAAAATCGATAAAAAAAAGAAAAAGAAATGACTCATACTATCGATCGATGCATCAAATAAAGAGTCTAAAGAATATAATAAAATAGTATAAAGCATAACCAGCTTATTAAAACTGATCCACTTAGCAAAATATTTTTATATCTAAAAATATGCTTTTGTTTTGATACGGATAAGTAATAAAATTTATTATCCATAAGTATCAAAATACAAGCATATTTTTAAGCGTTATATGTTTTTGTAATATCGCCAATCACCATGATATCTAGCTATGCTATACAATAATAATTATGAATAGTTACAATTAAGTAGGTATCAATAATATCGATAATAAACGACGCTTTTCAGTCTTTTTACATCACTATTGATACTGACTACATACACTTCAAACAAATATTTTGAAGTTTTGAACTACCTATCAATTCAATGTTGAGTATTCGTGGTGTTTTGTGGAAAAGTTGAATGTTTTTGTGATAAAAATTAGCAATAATGTCTTCTTCGGATTCCGAGGATGATTGTTACGGTAACATAGCACAAAAATTACAAAAAATCAAAAGTTCTATCGTGAAAGAGACAAATGACAAAGTCGTTCTAAGTGACAACACCGAAGTCGCAAAAACTAGTGAAGCATTATCAAGTAACGTTGAAGATACTTCAGAAATCATCTTAGATGACTTGAATACAACTGTGAATAGCACGGACAATGATGAATTTACGCTGGACGCCATTATAGCTAGGAACAGTAAGCCGAAGCCAAGAGGTCGCGGTCGTGGCCGTGGTAATAAACGAAAGAGTGCTAGTGAGGCCTCTGAGCCCCCTGAGAGGGAAAGGAGGACTACAAGACGGAGGACATTAAATTCTACTAGAGGTAGGACCAGTCCTGTATCCCCAGAGACCAGTACAGCTCATGAGGAACAAAACATTGCACCTTCACCACAAATTAATGTTTCTACTAATGAAATAGCGCCTACTAGAGGGCGAGGAGGGTCTGCTAGAGGCAGAGGACGTGCAGCTAGAGCGAGAGGGTCTCGAGGCGGTGCCCGAGGCCGCAGGACTAGACGAGTACTATGGCAAATGTTTGATCAAATATTTGAAAGCGGATTACTTAATTCTAATTCAATATTTAGCTCACGTTCGTCAAATTCATCAAACAATTATCCCACGTATAGTGTCGGTAACACCGATGAGTACCCAGACCAGTCCGATGGCCAACAATTATTCTCCACGAGACCCGTGACCAACGATGTTGAGGTTATTGAAGAAGATCCATCAGATGATGATAACGAAGAAATGTCCGTCAAAGTATACTGGCAGAGTTTAGAAATATTTAAATTTAAGATCAGAAGGTATCAAAAACTCACGCAAATATTTGATTATTTTACTGCGAAAGAAGGAGTGAGTAACGATAAATTATTGTTTACATATAATGAAAAAATATTGAAAATTGATGATACGCCTGACTCAATAAACTATAGTATAGCAAAGTTTATTGACGGAGGTATCGTGAATCAAAGTGTAACGCAGTTGGCACAGGATCGTAATAAGGATGATCATAGTAATGGCCTTAAACTCAAGTTCCAGTGTCAAAATAAGAAGAAACCATTTATGACAACGCTGAGACCGGAAGATAAAATGGCTTTGGCCATGATGAAATGTGCGGAACACTTGGAAACACCGATAGAAAGACTCAAATTCTACTTTGATGGAGATTTAATCACAAGTAAGATATTTCTTGTAATACTTACAAAAAACAATTTTGTTTCACTGTAATGAGTTATCTGATTTTTGATAAGGTTTAAATCATAGCATAGCATAATCGGCTTATAATGTTCCTGCTGTCGGGACTCAGGCCTCTCTAGGAGACTGAATAGAATGTATTCCACCAAGCGGGATAAGCGAGAAGTAGCAAGTTTGATACCCACTCAAGACTATATGGTTTCATGATGAGCATGATTATTTAGTCTGTGTCTGGGTGTAATTTATCTATAATACAAGCAATTTCCACTACTCGCTAGCGTGATTTTCAAGGAAGGTTTTAATATATAACTTATTAAGTTTTTGTATTTATTTCTGTGTACATTAACGATATTTGTTGAAGATTTCGGGAAAAAATAAGCCGAAAGGGGAACCGTGTTACCCCGAATGTAACGCGCGAGCGAAGCCGCGGGCAAAAGCTAATCTATAATATGTATGTATTTAGAAGGCCCTTACGGGTGTGTATAAGTATGATTATCAGTTGCCTAGTACTCATAAGACCATACTAGCCCTGCCTATTTTGGGACTAGATGGCGTTGTGTGATAGTTGTGGAATATTATTATTAATTTGGTTAGTCATCTGTTTCTCCGTAATGACTAATCGTTTGATAAGTTTATAATCAACACAGAAATCAGCGAGCCAGTCTCTGCAAGCTGATTGATTGTTTGTATTCCATTCAGCCAATCTCAGCTCTTACTTGACTGTTTGTACTCCATTCAGCCAACCACAGCTCTTACTATTTTTTCTAATTTTCTATAACCTGAAAATCAGTGTAAGCTCACGATGAATTGATTTTTGTCATATATCTTGGTATTATTATAGGCATCTCCAAATATTAATTTTTGAAGTTTACTTTTTAATCTTTTTCATTAGGACTTTAAAACAAATAATCTATTAATCTGCTTACTTGTAAAAGTTAAAATCTGAGAGTTAATCAATTCAAAATTTCATTCTCCTAGTCTTAATAGTTTCGGCTGTGCGTTGATATGTCAGTCAGTTGGTCAGTTTCTCCTGCCATTATACGAAAGGTATGTATGCCTTGGCCATATCATTGATGTAGGATTTCTATGTCTAAAGAAAGTAAGCCAAACGAGAATTGACATATCATCAAACTTTAACGTTTAAAACGATCTGGCCAGTTTTACTTGGCTATATCATGAATTTATCAATTTCTAAGATCTGGGCATACATCAATCCCTCTCACAGTACTCCTGGCATGCCAATAGAATCGTCTTCCGTTCGTCCTTCCATACATATGAGCGCGATCCATACGTTTATCACACACTGCTCTATGATTGGTTAAGAGCCAGGAGTGGGCCAATCAGAGCGCCGAATGTCATATACAAACTCGCACTGGGCACTCGCGTCGTCCTTAATGTAGTTATAGTTATTATATCTATGTGTAATTCCCACTTTAAGTTACATAAGATACGCTGTGAAACTAACTAGTAATTTCTTTTTCTTTCCAGGTAAGAACACGCCACGGGACCTTGAACTAGAAGGCGGAGAGTGCATAGATGTAAAGATAGTTAATAGCTGATACCCTAATAAAAGTACTTCCTATTTCCATACCTTTTTGTTTGATTTTAATCGAGTTGGCGATCGATTGAGTATAGATATTAATTGTTTCCTATCGATTTGTTGTGTTTAATTGTATCGGTGTCAGGTATATATACGTTTGCAGCTGGACTAGACATGGACCTAATGAGTTTTTCCGTCGGAAAAAATTGCGAAGTTCTTTAGATGTAGTAAGTAAGAGACCGTTCACAGGCCACTAGCGCCGCCAATTAAAAAA
The DNA here is from genome assembly GCA_949319445.1 of Mythimna lalbum. Taxonomy (NCBI): domain Eukaryota; kingdom Metazoa; phylum Arthropoda; class Insecta; order Lepidoptera; family Noctuidae; genus Mythimna; species Mythimna lalbum. The sequence continues at coordinate 10,392,484 of OX439372.1, forward strand.
GGTGGACAAGAGTAAATCGGACTCGTGTACTGAGAGTACTCTAAGAATTTTGATTCCCGTGAGAGTGTCGAAATACACGTTTTTTGGTGACTTATACGGCCGTATCTTTTTTTTGTCGTTAACTTAGAGGTTTGATGTTTTCACAACTTCAAGGGACCGCAGACTAGTAGATATTGGTATTAATTTCAATTCGATACCTTCACGCGTTCCCGAGACAAAGGGTCTTGACAGACAGATGGACAACAAAGTGATCCTATAAGGGTTCCGTTTTTTTCGGACGGAGACTCCTAAAACATCATAACTTGAACTTCTTAGCGTGTCGATGGCAAAACTAACTGCCCTGGGCCAGTATTCGACCACCGCAATAGGTTAGTTTCCAGGGTCAAAATAACTACATTTTATTTATACCCGTATTTTTGATTAAAAACAAATATTAGATACGTATTTTTTTTCTTTTTTCGATTAAACAAAAAATAGCAAAGATATAGCCCATTAAAACTACGTGTGACATCACCCCGTGCGGAAAATGGAGCACGGCGTGACATTACACGTAACTTTAATGGGCTATAACTTTGTCATTTTTGGTTTATTTATTTATTTTATTTATTTATTTAAACTTCATGTACAGTAGTGGTACATGAAGTTTAAGTAAATAACGGTAACGGCCTGTTCACGGTTAGGTAGTTGCCACGTCATGCAGGATAGAAGGTGGGACATGCTCTGCGGAGAGACGCCGCACAAACACTGAAGGTCCTCAACCTGGGTGCGGAGTCTGTTTAGAGTTTTCCAGTTTGGCCATGGCAGCTTGTGTCCTGGAGAAAGGCTCTCCGATGGCTCGATAAAATCATCAGGAAGGTCGCATCTCTCCGAGGTGGCGGGCGTTACTTTGAGACGGGCTCACACTTACAACAACTTTTACGACTAATGGTGTGTCCAGCTCCCCTAGTCAAGTTGCTAATCTGCAATAGTTAACGCTAGTAGAAAGCTTCAAATGTCCCGTACATTTGAAGCTTTGAAAAATGACCATAGAAATATAATAACTCCTTTCTTATATCCATGGGAATGCCGCTCAGTCACGTGTTCAGAACGAGTTGACCTTGCCGCCAATAATAGAATTGGCAGCAAGGTCAACTCGTAGCGTTCGGCGCAAGCGAAACGGTTGTACCTTGGCTAGGAGGGCAGACCTGGCGAATGCGCCACTCACGAGTAGAGATGGGCGGTGGGTAAAAACCCATCGGGTATTTACCGGGTAAATACCCAAAACCATGGGTATAAACCTTTAACACTTTTTGGGATGATTTATTAACCCTTCAGATACCGTCAATTAGAGACACAATAGTAAGACAATAGATGCGCGGCCACCGGTGGTCGCTTGGGGATTCATGAATTAAGACTAGGAGAATGAAATTTTGATTTGATGAACTCTCTCATTTTAACTTCTACAAGTAAGCAGATTAATAGATTATTTGTTTTAAAGGCCTAATGAAAAAGGTTAAAAAGTAATTTTCAAAAATTTATATTTGGAGATGCCTATAATAATACCAAGATATATGACCACGCTTGGGGATTCATGAATTAAGTAAAGTTTAGTTGAATTTTAGATCGTTTACATGTTTTGAACATCTCCATGTTATAAATTCGACTCCTTTCGTATATTTTTACGTTTTAACGCCTGATTATTATTTTTGTTAAATGAAGTTTAACCCTTCAGATACCGTCAATTAGAGACACAATAGTAAGACAATAGATGCGCGGCCACTGGTGGTCGCTTGGGGATTCATGAATTAACTGTGAATTTTGCATAAATGTAAAATTTCAACTGATTTTCAAGTTTGTAACAATAAATAACTTATAAAATGGTATTTTTTTATTATTATTATTTTATTTTATCTTAAGTGTTCTACATAAAACATATTTGATGAACATTTTTTTATTGCTAAAAATGTATAAAAAACAAAAAATGTTCAAAAAGTGAATACCCACCACCATCCATACCATACCCATTTGGGTATTTACCCGGGTAAAAACCCTGCATAAGGGTATTTTGGGTATTTACCCGGTATTTACCGAGTAGAAACCCATCTCTACTCACGAGCTGCCCGCGAGCCCTTTGCGAACGGCGCGGCTTGCGTTGCGAATCCCCTGGGCCGCGCCGCGAGCGTTTCTTACGAATATGAAATGCACGCGCGCAGTTAAAGGAATGAGGTCAAATAACCCACATTGGACATTACGGGCTAATATTACTCATAATATATTAGATTATAAAGATTAATAAATCTAATATTACGAATGATAAACCGTGTTTATGGCTGGATAATCTCCGACAGACGGATTACCATAAATATAGGTAAGATGATTAGTCTATTACACTTCGCACTGATCTAGTTTTATTTTTATAACTTATTATTTATTTATTATTTTTTATTGATTGTGAATAATAGCAGGGTCATGAAATTGTGTCACTTGTCAAGTTTTATTGCAAAATTATAATACCTACATTCATTCATAGATAAGTACCTAGATAGGTTTTTCGAATGTTTGAGAGTGTATTTAATAATTCATGATTAAATGTAAATAATTATATATATTTTTATGGCACGCCCTATATCCTAAACGGTTTCTTTTATTGTCTTGAAAGGTATCGTTAGAGTGACATTGGCCTCATCAACATTTACAAAAAAAATAAAATGGCGGATTTTTGGCGCCAAATTATAAAGTTTTATCGTGATGCGCGGAGTATCTAAATAATAGGCTCTAAGAGACAATTTCAAAAATATCACTAAAATAAATAAGTACCTACCTACCTACCAAATTATAATTGTGATAAATTAGGTAGGTAGGTAATGTAGTTTTATGTAATTTCAAACACAATACAAAGAAAATTGTTCTTGATTATATAAATTGAATTGAAACAAATGAAAATAAAAAAAATAAGACGTCAAAACAGTCGACCGCAAAAACAATAACTAAAAAATTCGAAAATTGGTGGAACTTATTTTATCATATAGACTTATCTACTCAATTCTTAATTGCATTCCAAAATATTGGCTTCGGTGGTAAAGCATTTGTCAAAAAATACCAATCGTAGACCCTTTTCGAGTACAGCAAAAGGAGGATACCTCAGGAATATAGTGTCTTTTTTTTTTTTTTTTTGTCGACGGGGAAAATCATCTTTGACGAAACCCGCTCTTGGGTGAAGCGGGAGACAGTGTCAGACTCTTACTGACTAAAAACCCCGCGCCGTTCCTTCTAGCCTTCATACCGGGGCACGAGCTCCCTTTCGGACAACCCTGTCCCCAGTAGGCTTCGACCCAGCTGGGCCCCTCCTGCTGCTGACAACTCCTTTAGGCGCGCGGGAACAGTGCGCGCCGTCGACGTCTTAGACTCGGTCCATTACCGGACGATCGGACAGCGAGCTACCCATAGCTCGCCGTCCGCGAGCCTGCGTCTACGGTGGCCGGAAATCGGGATCGGAATCCCGGCGACGGCGGCGAGGGCGCCGTCGCCTGATGCGGTCGGCCTCCTCCTTTGCAAGCATTACTGCTTCGCAGAAGGAGGCGACCGCCTGCCATTCCTCCTCGCTCCGGACCATGGCCTCGACCAGGGCCCGGCGCGAGAGGTCTCCGCCGCCGATCGGCCCCACGAGGGCACGGCGATGCTCCGCCCAGGCAGGGCACACCTCGACGGTGTGCTCCACCGTGTCCTCCGGGCGTTGCGCACAGTGGCGACACCCGGGCGTCTCTTCCGCTTGAATCCGATGCAGGAACCTCCCGAACTTGCCATGTCCGGTGAGGACCTGCGTCATGCGAAAGGTAAGGACGCCGTGAGGTCTTTCCAGCCACGCCTCAAAGAGGGGACTTACCGCCATAATCGTGGCGTGCCCAGGGAATATAGTGTCTCATGCATGCATGTAATGATATCTAGTTTTACGAAATTATTGCCCATGTGAAAATGTTTTTTTTTTGTATTCGCACGGTTTTTGCATTTAGCCGGTATCAAGTTAAGTAAGTATTTAGCTCTTACAATCACTATGAGTTACTTCGAATTCCATTAGAATACGGATGTAACGTGTTGTGTTGAATTTAGCCTTCTCAACAAGCTTCGCTCAGGTAGTCAATACTGCAATATTATTCTCAGCTCTTGTTTTACAATTAATATCGCTCCTGTTTCAGTGATTCCACTACCTATTTTCAAGTCGTGTAAACGTTTGCAACACAAAACAAGACCAAATTTACAGCACAATATCCACTGGGAATAAATTTTCGAATATGAAACAGCCACGGAACTTCACTTGAAAAATTGCCACCAAAAACTCGCGATTTGTAATTTAATTCAATACCTATTTAAATCTTAAAAAGTAATAAAAAATATATGTATTAATTAAAAATAAAATAATTAAATTTAAAAAAAAAACTGTTGAGAATAAAACCGTAGGTGTTTATAAAATAAAAAAACCGTAGAATACTTAATGAATTCTCCAAAAAACTAAATAGAGATTTAAAAATAAGTAAGTTATTAAATAAGGACTTTTTTTAAACTCACCGATCATATTGAAATTCGAAGTGTCCTTGCACAAAAAACAAATATTTAAAAAAAAACACTTGTTTTTTCACGATGTCGCTCTGTAGTGAGTGGGACAGACTCCTAAACAGTCTAAAGCTGTGTATAACTGTCTAATTATCAAAAAGCAATCAATTACTTTTATAGAAACCAGTTAACAAATTAATCAGCAAAGATATTGCTATCAGAAATCTGAAAAAGATTAAAAAATAATCCTTATATTATTTACGGTAAGGGTTTTTGTTTTTTAATCGAGCTGTCAATAAGTTTGTACAGATAATAATCGAAAAAGGAAGAATATAGTCGGAAAAAGATTAATGAATATAATCATAAGATACGATTATATTGTTTTGATAAAATGTCATCGGCTTTCGTCCGTGTTCAAGATCGAGAACGAGTTTTATTTGTTTATTTACCTGCGGCTAAAAAAATAGGCCACTACATCGTCATAGTTACGTTTTTTTCCATGAAAAAGAGTTTTTTTAGCATGGCTCGGAAAATTTAAAATAAAATACCCGATAGACAAAATTCGCCCATATTATTTAACCAAAGTCTCTAATCTACTCAACTGTTACTGAAAAAATGTTACTAGAAGTAGAAGATTTAAAAATTAAAATTTTTTCATTACTCATACCTACTCTGAAAGTAGGTCTGAAGTTGCCTGAGGAGCGGGCTGAAAAGTACAACACTTTTCATCCCTAGGGAGTTTTACTTTCACCTAACAACTGTCAAATTATAAAAAAAAAACTAGGTCTATCTTCTTGTATTCGTAATGAAAAGCACAATGCTTACCTCGGGGTTAAAGTTACTTATTTAGTCCCTCGAATTAGCGACCTCGCTACGCTCGGCCGCCAACTCCTTCTCGGGACGAAATAAGTAACTTTCACCCCTAGTGTAACAATGTACTATTTCATTACTCATACTCTGAAAGTAGGTCTGAAGTTGCCTGAGCAGCGGGCTGAAAAGTATCACACTTTTCATCCCTAGGGAGTTTTACTTTCAACTAACAGCTGTCAAATTATTTAAAAATAAACTATGTCTATCTTCTTGTATTCGTAATGAAAAGCACAATGCTTACCTCAGGGTTAAAGTTACTTATTTCGTCCCGAGAAGGAGTTTGCGGCCGAGCGCTAATTCGAGGGACTAAATAAGTAACTTTCACCCCTAGTGTAACAATGTACTATTTGGCATGTCATATGCTAGTTACTTACTATTTTATTGCTGTTGGGTGGTTATGAGAAATAGATGATCTAGCTATAAGTTTGTCAAAACTAAATAGTTTGAAATATTTTATTTTTATTTTTTTTTTCGTTTCGGAGAAAGTGAGTAGACCCCCTGATTGCTTGTTATTTAACACGTATTTCTCATAGCAATTAAAATTAAACCAAACACTGCTAGGAAACATTGTTTTATTAAGAAGTTCCTATTCACCTCCTGGCCGTATCATCAAAACCCTAAGTTAAGTTTGATAGTACCTTATACTCAAAGTGCATCTCATGACAATTCTAATAAGCCCAAACACGGCTAAGATAAATTGAATAATTACGAAGTTCCGGCTTCATCATCATCATCAGATCACTTCGATGATACTGTTACGTACGTGGGTAACCAAATGCCAATTTACCAATCATCATCATCATCATCATTTCAGCCGATACACGTCCACTGCTGGACATAGGCCTCCCCCAAGCGTCGCCACAACGAACGCTCCTGCGCGTCTCGCATCCATCGGCTTCCCGCAACCTTCACCAGGTCATCAGACCACCTTGTTGGAGGCCTTCCAACGTTGCGTCTTCCGGTACGCGGTCGCCACTCCAGAACCTTTCGGCCCCAACGGCCATCTGTTCTGCGAGCAATGTGCCCTGCCCATTGCCACTTAAGTTTGGCAATTCTTTGCGCTATGTCGGCAACCTTAGTTCTCCTGCGGATGTCTTCATTTTTGATTCGATCACGCAAGGTAACCCCTAAAATTTACCAATAAAGAACTTTATTTACCACAAACAATAAGTAATTAGTCCAGTCAGCAATAATCCAAATCACAGTTAGCACTAGAGTTCCGTTATACTATCGCCTCGGTCGTTAGATAAAATCACTTCGCACTCTTAGGTAGATCGCTCTTGATCGCGGTCGAAATCAGAACTGACTCACTTCCTTTTTTTTTTTGTGTGGCCTCTCGCAGGTCAACCTCTGAGGTTGTCGTCTGCTCAACCGGGCTTGCCTGTGGCGGCCCTGAATAAATTCAAAGCCTCCAGCCAGGGCTTACTTAAAAACTACTAAAATTTAAGTGACAACGCTAAGGGCACCCCCTGTGGGGTACGAGCCTCGGCTTAGGGCGTCACTGGGGGAGGGCAGCAAAGGGACGGGCTGGATCGAGCAAAAAGACTCACTTCTTCTTCTTATTTTGTCGGAGATATGACGTGTTGAAGTTTAACGGCGTAACAATATGTTTTCAACATAACTATTCAGAACCATTTATTTATTAGTATTGTCATAGTCGCTTAACTATCTTCAGTGCGATATCTATGTGAGTATGAAGTTCTGTTGGCCATTTCTGATCTTCTTCATCAGTTCCACTTCATTATACTTTCATCATCATCATTTATTTGCAAATATTGTAAAATGGTTAGAAACCACGTAGCTTAAGTTCTTGATGAAAATTTTAAAATCAGTACTAGACTAAAATCAGTACTAGTTGCCTATACATTTGAGGAGTTCCTCATGGATCCCATCATCAGAACTGGATTTTGAAAAAACAATATAAAATTTGGAAGCATATCAAGTGAGGGAAAAAGAAATCGGTCCATAAACGACCGAGTTCTGAGGAAACAAAAAAACCGATTCGAGATCCTCCACCCATTTTTGTAGTCGGTTATAATGTGACGGATGACAGGACAGAATGGAAGAAAAAAACCGAGTGAAAATTAGGTTTAGGTACATGGTGTTCACTTTCCAGTATCGATATTTTCTTTTTCTACAGTTGATCTGCGTTAACTTGATAATTGATTCATAGGGATCATCATCATTTCAGCCGAAAGACGTCCGCGGTTGGACATAGCCCTCCCCCAAGTGCTGCCACAATGAACGGTCCTGTGCGTCTCGCATCCATCGGATTCCCGCAACCCCTACCTGGTCATCGGCCCATTTATAGGGATAGCTTGCGGAATTCGAAATAGGTACGTGGGTGGTGGTCGATAATCGCAGGTTGGTAGGTACCACAGAACAGATGAAAGAAGTTAGATAGAATGGCCATGTGAGCGGGGCAGGTGTACCTCAAAACATAATCATGTGTGCGTGGTCTGTTAGTTGCGTAATGCGCGTTCGTGTTGGTTTATTGCCTATAGTGGAGTTAAAGGGTGATGGAATGATTCTCAAGGTCCAGAAGCGCGGTTCTGGGACAAATAAATACATGACAAACAATATTATTGATGTCAGTCATTCAAAACACTGTTAGATTAAGCAGGTCATATTATCAAGGGTTTTATTGGAAGGGATTACTTCGGATCAACTGTATTGGCAAGATATCTGTTTCAAAACAAATCAACAATCGTTTTATTATTTTTAGGATTCCGCTCCTTAGTCGGCAAAAACGGAACCCTTGGATTACTTTCTACCTAGGTATCTGTTTTTTTTTGTCGGTGGGCTAAAATCATGGCAATCCCAGCTCTTGGGTAGAGCGGGAGATAGTGTCAGACTCTTACTGAATAAAAACCCACCCCGTGCTTTTCCTTCTAGCCTCTTCATACCTGAGCTCGAGCTTCCTTTCGGATAACCCTGGCCCCAGTAGGCTTCGACCCAGCTTGGCCCCTCCTGTTGCTGACAACTCCTTGAGGCGCGCGGGATCTGTCCCGTTTTCTTAAGAATGCGTGGAGATATGAAGCAGCAATTTATATCAAAACCTCATATCTGCTGCTCCTTGGAACATTGAAACAATTTATTTTATATTTATTTTTTTGAAGATATTAGTAGGAGAACCAAAGCTGCCGACATAGCACGAAGAATCGCAAACTTAAGTGGCAATGGGCAGGGCACATTGCTCGCAGAACAGGTGGCCGTTGGGTCCGAAAGGTTCTGGAGTGGCAACCGCGTACTGGAAGACGCAGTCGTAAGCCTCCTACAAGGTGGACCGATGACTTGGTGAAGGTTGCGGGAATCCGATGGATGTGGAACGCACAGGATCGATCATTGTGGTGACACTTGGGGGAGGCCTATGTCCAGCAGTGGACGTCTGTCGACTGAAATGATGATGATGTTTAAGGTGGTGCATCACGACTCACATTTTCACTGTTTTTCATACAACCGCTCATCATAACTGATTATGACGTTATTACACACTTTTCATTAGATATTTTGGAAACACAGTATCTTGTGGATATTATCTAGGTTTCTAAAGAAACCAATTTCTACATTTGTGTACAACTAATCCAGTAAAAACCTCTGAAAATGTCCTATTTTGTATGAACTTTGACACTTCATAATTTGCCTACAAATTAATAAAGTCAAAAAAGTAATCCTTTAGAGACCTTGCAAATTTTATTAAGATTCTAAATGATGACAACTTTTTCCAAAAACTTTTAAGGGTTTAAAAAAAACAGCTATTTCCTGGAGCAAGTTTTGTAAAATTTTCGAGTAAATCTCGGAATTACCGAATACTAACAAAGTTTCCAGGCGTTATCTCTCTTTTTTGCGTTGCCTTTTCGTCAAACGTCGCGTTGGATTGCATTAAATGAAGTAACAAGCTTTTAAACCATTTTCGATGTTTACGATAAGCGAGTGGAGAAGGACCCTCTTAATGCCCTCCCACTAGAGGTGTCAATGCGATAAAAAGATTAAGCCGTGTTCGCGCATATTTCCTGTTGACATAGAATCCTGAAAGTGTGCGACTCGCATACGTCACATTCCCTCGACTCTCACCAGGTCATCGGTCTACCTTGTGAAAGGCCTTCCAACGCTACGTCTTCCGGTACGCGGTCCGAAATCCGATGTGTAGTGTGGATGGAGTGAAGTCCAGAAACTTTTATAAGTATTATATTCGTAGGAGAACGACTTACGAGTTGTAAGTCACGGATTCAAACCCAGCCAGGCGCATTACTTTGTGTAATTTATTTCATTACCACTGCTCTCAAAACGGTGAAGGAAAACATCGTGAGGAAACCGGCATGTCCTAGAACCAAAAATTCTAAGAAAAGTGACATTCCCAAAGCCGCATTGGGCCCGCGTGGTGGATTACAGCCCTTTCTCACTCCTAGAGAGGAGGCCTGAGTCGCACTAGTGGGAACATTAAAAAGGCTGATGATGATGATGAAGCTACCTTTTGTGTCAATGGGTCGTCTCCGGGGCGGATTTTTTGTGGTTTACATTTTTTTTTTACGGTGGGAAAAAAATCATCCAATGACAACCCCCGCTCTTGGGTAGCCGGAAGTCGGGATCCGAATCCCGGTGGCGGCGGCGAGAGCACCGTTGCCTGATGCGGTCGGCCTCCTCCTTTGCTAGCATTACTGCTTCGCAGAAGGAGGCAACCGCCTGCCACTTTTCCTCTCGTGTTTTACATCATCGTTTGCGACTAAAGCAACAAATTCTATTTGACAGGACAGCAACCCTGGCGCAACCGCCAAGCGTATAAAAAGTGAAGTACATACATGAAATTGACTTCTGTACCTACCTATTTGGTGGCTCGGGTGAATGCCGCTCCCAGTGGCGTCGCCCGCATGATAGCAGAAAACTTATCCCAAGGGAACATATTGACATAAAAAATATACACTACCACTAAAATAAAATCCCTCAAAACCAAATAAGACAAGGTTTACTTGCTGTTTTCATCATCCTCTCACAAAACCTTAGACATTCACGACATACATCTATCCATCTCCCAGCAAACAAGTCACACTCTGGTGTTAGAGTCAGAAGAGCATTAAGCACAGAAAGCGCACGAACGATTTTTTTATTTTTTTATTATTATTGATAGGTTTGCGCTTGACCGCTATCTCACCTGATGGAAAGCGACGATGCGGTCGACGATGGAACGCGCTTACCTAGAAGAAACCTATTCACTCTCGACTTAAGATTCCCGGGTTGTAGCTATCAGGAAACACAGACTCCGGCAAGGAATTCCATTCCTTAGCTGCACGCACAATGAATGTGTTTCCAAAACGTTTTGTGCGTGTAGGTGGGATGTCCACCATGTACCGGTGAAAATGAAAATCTTTCTTCACTTGTAACAAAATTAACTGGAAGTGTCTCTAATACGGATACTACAAAGTGTTAGATACTTTATCAAATAACCAGCTTCTGCCCGCGACTTCGTCCGCGGAAAATTTCTTGTTTTAAAATAGATATATAAATAGATTACACTCGATTACACGCTGCGCACGTTCAGCGCTAGTCAAATAACATAGTTCTTACAACGGATTATCGGATTTATCGGGCATTAACTATTTATGAATTATTATTGTATGTTGTAAATGTTTTAAGTACATTGTCTAGGTTATATGATTGGGTTCATTCGTTATCTATCTATATATATAAAAATGAAACCCGTTTTCCGTTGTCACGACATAGCATGAAAACGGTTTGACCGATTTGGCTGATTTTTTTTTTGTTTTGATTGTTATTGTGAGGAAAAGGTTCTTATGGAAAAAAAATAAAAATTAGGGTAGTGTAGGGTAGAGTAGGGTAGAGTAGGGTAGGGTAGGGTAGAGTAGGGTAGAGTAGGGCAGAGCGGGAGCGAAGCCGCGCGGGCAAAAGCTAGTTATCTATAGGTACGTCATCACATCATTGAATGAGCACGCCACAATTATGGCGACAACAAGGTGTAGCGACATCTATGTCGCCATATAAGAAGTGAAGTCTGCAGCATCATCCCGACTCACTGGGATATCATCACCCCGACTCACTAGGGTATCATGCCGACTCACTGGGATAGCAACACCCCGACTCACTGGGGCATCACCGCGACAGTCCCGACTCACCGAGAACTATGCGGCATTCGGTTCCGACTCACTGGAACCGACCTACCACTGGCCTGGCACGCATCAAGAACCATTGATCACCGATCTACGAAGAGGAGTGATGTAGCTACATCTATGACGCCAAAAAGAACTATAAAAATACGAAATCCTGCATCGCGCAATCAAAGTTCTTCGTGCGTTTTGAATATATATACGACGGTTGAAATCGACTATCGGGCAGTTACCAGACAAAACACACACCTAGTCGGAGGATCTTCCTTTTTCAGCGGAGGTGTGCGGAACTTTACACACTATTCCGCACGTACTCCTTACCTACAGCATGACACAGTTCCTCATCGGACACGGTCAGTTTGGGAGATTCCTGCACCGGATTCGTGTGGGCGAAACACCCGGGTGTCACCACTGTGTGGAGCGTATGGTAAAGGTGTGCCCCGCCTGGGTAGAGCACAGCCGGGTTTTCGTGGAGGCGCTCAGTGGCAGTAGCCTCTCACGACGGGCCTTGGTACAGGCCATGGCCCGGAGCGAGGAGGAGTGGCAGGCGGTCGCCTCCTTTAGCGAGGAAGTAATGCTAGCTGGAAAACATCGTAAACGTTGTGTCCTAGAACCAAAAATTCGAAGACATGTGACATCCACCAACCCGCACTGGGCCCGCGTGGTGGATTACGGTCCATTCGCTCTCCTAGAGAGGAGGCCTGAGTCCCAACATTATAAGGCCGACTATAAGAGAACTACATATCGAGCCTTTTTAGGAAGAACATCGTAAGCGACAGTGAGCATTTTTGCAGTACTAGTAGATTTTGTCTTCCATAATTATAAAGTATCTACGAAAATATGTAGTAGCAACAATTCTATGAGATCGGTAGTTATATGAAGTTATATTTTTTTAAATTTATTTATTATCATGAATTAATTCTTTTTAATTATGGAAGAGAAAATCTACTAGTACTGCAAAAACGCTCACTGTCGCTTACGATGTTCTTCCTAAAAAGGCTCGATATTATTCAGAAGCGGTTCCTACTTCATACGCAGATTGTTATTGTGTGATAATTAAACCTACAACTTTGTTATTGTTTACAGATTTCTACATCAAAATAAACAATTAGTAATGGGGATATTACTAATTGTTTTCGTTGAAATTTCAATGTTATCGCGGATCCCACATCAATACTCTTTTCACCTTTCCTGTAAACAAGTTATTTTCAAAGAAAAACAAGACATGTTGAATTTCGTCACATATTTTCTTGGGTGTTTCCCCGTCTTATTTTTTAACCCCTACGTAAAAGAGGGGTGTTATAAAAATCGTGTCTGTCTGTGTGTTTATTCGTGGCATCGCAGCTCCCAAACGAATGGACGGATTTTGATGCGGCTTTTTTTTGTAAGCTGACCTAATCGAGATGGTTCGCAAGCCCGCGCTTTCGGTGGCCGGAAATCGGCCCCCCTAATCAAGTTACAACCGTTTCGCATGCGTTAAATGCTTCGAGTTGACCTTGCCGCCAATTCTTTTGTTTTGACCACGTGACTGAACGTTGAGATAACGTCGTTCCAGTACATTTGAAGCTTTTTACTAGCGTTAACTATTGCAGATTAGCAACTTGGCTAGGGATGGCTGGCGTGAGGACCTTTGCCTCACGCGTTCGGGCTCCTCCTTTGTTAGCATTACTGCTTCGAACGCGGAGGCGACCGCCTGCCACTCCTCGCTCCGGACCATGGCCTGTACCAAGGCCCGGTGCGAGAAATCTCTGCCGCCGATCGCCCCCACAAGGACACGGCGATGCTCTGCCCAGGCGAGGCACACCTGAACCGTGTCCTCTGGGCATGCTTTACCGAAGCACGCAGGAGTCTCAGTCTGACATAGATGGTCACCCCTCAACAGACCGACCTTGGCACGTGTAGCTTAACCTCGCAATCAAACCCGTGCAGTGGTTATCTCTTAGCCACGACTTCCACGTAGATCAAGTGCTCAAACCTGCTCCGATACATACTTACAGTCTTCAGGAAGCAAGCTCTGTCCACTTCATTTAATTTAACAAGGTTCTAGCCTTGGCTGTGAAAATTATTATGAAAATTACGTCAAAACAAAAATATTATAAAACTGATAATGATCTTCAAATAGTAAAATCATGTAAATTTAATTTTTTGCAAATTAGGGGCATTCGGGGTAAAAGGACGCACTCTTTTCTTATTGGTTTTTGCAGATGTTAAATTATTTTGCTAGTAGAACCGTTTATTTGCGCAAATGACAAATGCCCAATTGATTTCGTATAACACGCCGTATTACAAATTGACGCGCCGGATTGGAAAACGTTGTTGTATTGTAATACGGTTACTTCACGTACAGCCAGATTGCAATTCGGCTGAAATAAAGTACGGCGCATTCCAATGCGGCGTGTTCTATCAAGCTGGACCTATAAGGCGTCTTATTTTATAGCGATCGTCTGCAAATCCGGTAAAACAAAGCTATCATCGTGCAAAATTCATTCACGCAGGAAACTTCGAGTACCTACTTTTTTTTCGGTGGGATAAATCATCTTATGGCAACCCCCGCTCTTGGGTGGAGCGGAAGATATTATCAGACTCTTACTGACTAAAAACTCACCCCGTTTCTTCTAGCCTTCATACCGGGGCTCGAGTTTCCTTTCGGATAATCCTGGCCCCAGTAGGTTTCGACCCAGCTGGGCTGCTGTTGCTGACAACTCCTTGAGGCGCGCGGGAACAGTGCGCGCCGTCGACATCTTGGGCTCATCGAGAGACCTCTGGTATACTCTATTGGGGCCAATAAAAGAAAAAGGCGAAAAACATAGATATATTTTTTTAGGCGCAAAATCATCCAATGCCTTCTCTCAATCTTAGGTGGAGCCTGAGGGCTTGTCAGACTTTCACTAACTAAAATCCATTCCTGTTTCTTCGTTCCAGAGCCCCGGGGTCTCCATAACTCCAGTAGGTTTATCCCCTAATGTTTTGCTGTTACCTTACGGCGAGCTACCCATAGTTCGCCGTCCGCGTCCCACGCCTTTGGTGGGTGGAAATCTCTCACGCGTCCGGCAGCCTCCTTTACTAGCTGCTGCTTTACTGTGTGTGTGGTGTAGGTATTGCTGTGTGTGCTGTAGGTATTGCTGTGTGTGCTGTAGGTATTGCTGTGTGTGCTGTAGGTATTGCTGTGTGTGCTGTAGGTATTGCTGTGTGCTGTAGGTATTGCTGTGTGTGTTGTAGGTATTTCTGTGTGTGCTGTAGTTATTGCTGTGTGTGCTGTAGTTATTGCTGTGTGTGCTGTTTAGGAGAAGGAGGCGACTGCCTGCCATTCTTCCTCGCGCCGGACCATGGCCTGTACCAGGAACCAGCGATTAAGTAGACATTATAATAATAATATTCCACAACTATCACACAACGCCGTCTAGCCCCAAGCTAAGCAGAGCTTGTTATGGGTACTAGACAACTGCTAAACATACTTATATATTTCTAAATATATTATAGATAAATTACACCCAGACACAGAACAAACGATTATGCTCATCACACAAACATTTGTCCTGGGTGGAAATCGAACCCACGAACTCCGGCATAGCAGTCAGGGTCACTAACCACTAGACCAACAGGCCAGTCGACATTATTGGGACACTGCGTCGATTTACCCCAAACGACTCAACTTGCACGTTTTCAAGTAAAATTATCACTTGTCATATCATTGCGTATTTGAAAATGAATTGTGTAATTCAATTAGTCACAAGTTTGATTGTTATCAATTTATAAAATGTAGATACAATCGCTGAACACATTTTTAAATTATATTAAACAATTTCAAGTCCTCAGATGTTTATCTGTTGTGTATTTAATTGCAGAGATGACTGATTATATTTCTGTATTAGTGCAGAAAAAACGATACATCATTTTACATGAATTATTGAACTTTTGAATTAAAAAAATAATCCTCTCTTTCGGATTTCGATCGTGACGGCCGATCTCAATTAGGTATTTTGATATCTAGGAACACTGCACCATTCGCCCGAGCCGTAGGCGAGGGTATGCTACCCACGCTGCTCCTGATAGTAAAGTTAAAAAGACGTATCTAACAAAGACGAAACGGGTAGAAAAATGTTTTAATGAATGAATCGGGACATCGGGCTTTTTTTCCTTGTGTTAAAACCGCACTGGAGAAAGTTAGCAAAATATAAAAAATACAGGCAGATGCGCCATTATGTCCTGATTCCGGCAATGTAGATAATTCAACTCTGGAAAAAATGTTAAATGCGTCTTTTTTACGAACGGGGGCACGCATATCAAACGTTTTTTCAATACACTTATTATTTTTGAAGATAAGGAGCTATGCATCTCCCGTTGTGTAGGGGATGTAGTCACTGCGTCCTAAAAGATCTATTGTGACTCGCCACCTTGTTAGAGTAACTCTTTTAACACCGGAAAAAAAAATGGTAAGCAGCGTGAGATCGCAGGAAGTACTAGTTTATATCAATTGTCGAGGGCAGACATCAGTTAGAATAAAACAAAGATATATTTCTTTAAATACTTTTAATAGACTAAACATTTGAATACGTCTTAAACTACTAAAAGATGAAAACAATTTGATCGCTACATTCTTATATCTAGTTACAGCTAGGTATATAAAAAAAATTCACTTATCTACACTATAATCTAGATTTTGATTTCTGGCAACCCCATTTATGATTTAAGAAATTTACAAAAACAATAAATAATAAATAAAGTAATTTACAATTTTCAGCGTGGTTAAATTTATTTTTGTATTATTGTGATACTTAGTTGTCATTTAAAATAAAAAATAATAGGATTGAAGTCTTATAGCAAACAGTTTTAGGTCACTACTTTTTTTTTTAATGAATAGGCTTGCGTTCGGCCACTATATCACCTGATGGTAAGCGATGATGTGGCCGACGATAGAGCACGCTTGCTAGTGAATGAATAGAATTTTAACTAACCACACCTATTTAAAAGAGGGGTGAGTTTTTAACCTCAAACCTGTTATGCATAAGACATCAATATTTGCAGCCTAACGAAAAAAAAGTCGAATAAATACCAATGTTTTCATAGCCAAATCTCTTGCAAGATAAATTGAAAGATCAGAAATCATGAGAGGGAATCGTTTGTCTTGATATGGCCATGAAGAGAATCATATATATATGGATATAATATTACTGAAAGAGCTATGAAATATGGATGGATGAAGAGGGAAAGGGAGGCAGAAAAGATGGATGGATTGTGTGAAGGGAGTTAGTGATAGCGTGACGGGTGACAGGGCTGTTGGGAATCGAACCCAACAGTCCAATGACGCGGTCTGCAAGCGCAGGCGGCGTGCATCATTTACGTCATCGGCAGTGGGGAGCGGAGGCACGGGCGGCGACACTGGCTGTCCGGCGCACCGCGGACACCCGCTTAACGGACACCGCCGACGGACGACACCTCTCGAATATTTAACCTAATTACTGTTTGTCCGAGATCGTTGTATTTTAAGATATTGATTATCGGCAATATACCAGCGTTATAACAAATACAGTCCACTTTCATTTTCATCCCCAACAGGGCAGGATGGAGGAGAAAACGTGTTGCACCGATCCCAAGTAACCTGGGACCCACCATAGGCGCGGGCTTGTCCTTTCTCTTTCCAAATTTATTCAACTCTTCCATCTACCTCCCAAGAGAGATGGCTTAAAAACGCAAACAATAACGACTTACTGACGATTTGGACAGTGTCCGAATAGACACATTTATTTTCACTGGTGATTCGGACACTCACTATTTTAGTACAGTGAGATAAAAAGTTTTACTTACCAAAATATTATTTAAGGCGGCAACTTCGGTTAATACATTTCTTTATATATTTTAAGACTTTTTATCTGACTTTACTAAACAGCTTCAATAAATTCGAAGATGTCTGAAACGTCAATGAAAATAGATTGAAAATAAAACGTGTTGATTCGGACACTGTGTTCAAATCATCAGTAACTCATAATAACAATGTATAATACCGAATATTATCAAATAGAATCATAAACAGGCGGTCATAATCCTGAGACCATTTCTTTAAAATATTAATAAAAACAAGTGCAATGCAAGACATGTAACATTTTTCTTATGAATTTTAACATTCAAATGTATTTCGTAATGGAATAATCATGTATTTAGCACAAAAACGTGATTTTGAGTCGATCTTTCCTGATTAGATTATTGCAAAAACATAACTAGCGAATTGTTGGTGTAGGTTACATAATCAGTTCTATTTTTTCCTGATAGCTGCCTGAGGTCTATGACTATTTCAGCGAGACGCCATGGCGGCGCGACCAGTCGCCGCTACCAATAAAATGTATACAGCTCTATAGAGAGTTACTCACCTGGTGTCCGTTTGGCCGCGCAAACAATTTGGTGGCGACCAACCGAGCCAAGTAATTTATATCATGTTTTGATTTTTCCCCGGCGGTTGGTCATACAGTAAATTTTTTCATGGTGTTCTTTTTATATTTGTGGATTTCCAAAAGTTTAAAATACATTTGAAAGTTATAATTCTAAATAACATTTATTTTAGGCGTTAGTAGTAATAGTAGATGAATATTATTTTTTATTTTATTAATATATTACAATGTATTTTAAATTGCGGATTTAATCTTAGGGATTGTATGTGGTTTTTGTCAATATTGGTATTATGGATGAATTGTAGAATTTAAAGTAAAAAAATCCGAAGTATCGTTCGAGAGATTTACCGTAGCCCTGGAACGCAAACGAACTGACAAACACAGGTAGATTTTAGTCAGTATAAGTCTGACGCACCCTCTCACTCCACTCCCGAGCGCAGAGAGGGAAGGGTTACATGATGACGTACCATTTAAAAAAATGGTGGTACGGACATGTAATGCGCAGACCCTGACAACCATATCGTGAAATCGCTTTTCTATGACTACAAAACAGAGGGAGGGGTAAACTGCAAATTACAGGCAGCCTTGGAACTGGTCACTGAAGGAACCCTATTCGCGTTAAGATTATCCAGCCTTTTGCAAAACCGTAGCAAACCGTAGTGGCCGAGCAGGGCCGAAGCCTACTGGGGCCCTTCGGCCCTGCAAGGAAAGTCCGACACCGGTATGAAGGGCTAAGAAGGATCAGGGTGGATTTTTCAGTCAGTAAAAGTCTGACACTAATTCCCGCTCCGCCCAAGAACGGAAAATGTCAATGGATGATTTTTACCCACCAAAAAAAAAGGCAACATGCCGCTCGAATGTATGAGATCTTACCAAAGTCGCGAGTGAAACCGCAGGGCACAACTAGTACACCAATATTGACAGAAACCACACAGCATTATTAGTCTAGCTACTGTATATAATATAAGTTACAAAAATAAATCAAACATTCGACAGTAATAATACTCGTTTTCAGAATTTTTCTCGTTAATCTATACAAACATTTAATGAACACAATTTAATAAAATAATAAAAAAAAAAACATATTTTTCAGATCAAATATACAACATCAGGAATTAAAAACCTAATTTCACTGTTGAAATAACAAATATTTATTGATATATTTTCAAGTAAAAAAAAAAACCGTACGTATGCGCCATTCGTGGAGTTTTTTTATTTCTGGCCGTATTAGTTCTCGGAAACATTTTGATAGGCTCGGTTGACTTAGCTATTTACAATAATAGACAACTAACCTCCAGTTTCTAAAACAGACAATTATAGTAAAAAAACATTGTAAAAATTGATGATCATGATAGTCACCAGATAAATTTGCAATAATCTCTTTACTTACGCAGACATATTAGGTAAATTTACCTACGCAGAGATATAACAAAAACTAATTTTACCTACGTAGATACATTAGGTAAAATTACCTACGCAAAGATATTAGGTAAATGTATCTACGCAAAGGTATTAGGTAAAATTACCTTCTCAAAAATATTAGGTAATTTTACCTACGCAGATATTAGGTAAAATTATCTACTCAAACATATTAGGTAAATTTACCTACGCAGATATTAGTTAACTTTACTTACGCAGATATTAGGTAATTTTACCTACGCAGATATATTAGGTAAATTTACCTACGCAGATATATTAAAACACTACATATATTACTACAAATATTTGTAAAGAATCACGATGGGTGTCGATTGAAGACAGTTTCAAGTTTTTATTTTTTTAATTAAAAATTTCAATAAACATACCTACACGTAAGAGAGCCAATGCCCAATATTGCAAATTTATTTGGCTCCCATCATAGAATGAATCATCAATCACATCAGTCGTCATATTAACTTTGAATAGAATATAAATACTTTTATTTGGGACAAACACAATATAACGATTACAAACACAGTAATAATATAAAAAATGTCTTGGCAGATTTTAGACATTGGTCAGTTTATGTTATGGCCAAATTTAACTGGCCAGATTGTTTTAAAGGTTAAATTATGATGATAATAATACTTGTTTGGCCTACTTTCTTTAGACCTTTTTTTACCATAGAATACCATGATATGGCCAAACGAGGATTGATATATTATAAAATGGCCATGTCATAAACTGATCAATTCTAAGGTCTAGCCGCACTGGGCTGGCCATCTCAGCACGTGCGGGGCGTCACATACCCAACACGGGCGTCACACACCCAGCGCAGGGCATCACACACCCAGCACTGGTTTTCAGCCCCCCGCAGTGACGCACGGACAACACAAAATACATTGGGATATTTACCGAAACTGGGACAGTGTTATCTTAAAAAAAAAATATAGTCATATGCATAGACAAAATACTCATTAAAAAAAATTAAAAGGATCATTAAAAATAATCCATTGTCACTTAAAATAATAAAATATTTAATTTCACTGATTGATTTAAATCCGACTTTTTTTACAATAAAATATTTAGTAGATACTTATTTTAATTATTAAATAAATAAAATAAATTGATTTTTGAATGTAAATAATTTAGGAAGTATATTTTATTTTGAGAAAAACATTGGTTTGTTAACTGCTTCATTTGTAAAAATGATTATTAAGGTTTTCCCGCGGTTTCTCCCGCGTTCAAAAAATATAGCCTACTAGCTTTCCGCCCGCGGCTTCGCCCGCGTGGTCTACAGTTCATATCGCGCGGGCAGAGACCCGTGCTCAGCAGTGGAATTATAGGTTGTTATTCCAGTGTCTCTTCTACCTACCTACCAAATTTGATCTAAGTCCGTTCAGTAGTTTTTGCGTGAAAGCGTAACAGACAGACAGACAGAGTTACTTTCGCATTTATAATATTAGTAGGGATGTTATTTGTAAGAGATAATCTCTGAAAGTACTGGTCCGATTGCTAAAATTTTTACACCGATGGAAAGCTGCTTTAATCCTGAATAACTTAGGCTATATTTTATATGCGCGGGCGAAGCCGTGGACAGAGCCTAGTCTAAAATATAACGATAAGTGTTAAGTAGGTACAAGAGCAGAAAGATTTCCACGAAAGTCACAAAAAACATTTTTTCATACAAATATCTCAAATCCCGATACGGGATCAAATTTTCTTGAAAAAAAAAAAAGATTGCATTATAAAATACAAAAGAGAGCAGCAACATACCAATATTTTATTTCGTATAGCCATAGACGATATCCGTTTTTATTTTATTCTTACAAATATTTTATTCTTATAAATTAAAAAAAAAAATGTGGTGATGACATGATGTTTATACCGCCTATAGATTTTTTTTTATCGTAATAGTTATTCTACAGAAAAACTCATTAAAAAAAAATATTGGACGTACATTAATTAATTATCAATAATTAAAAAAAAAACTTAAATAGTATTGTAAAACATATCATCAGTTGATTTTTAATTTGAGGATGTGAATAATAAAACACTTTTGGTTATTTTAATGAAACATCTTAGTTTGACTATAATTATTGTTTATTTTTTTATTATTCTCTTTATTTATTTTGTATACATATTATAATACATTTTTAAATATTTTTTTAACAAATTCCTAAAAAAAAAACATTTAAAAATATAAAAAAATAGTATTCCGCCGGTGTCGGGAGCAAGGTCCAAGCTACCGGTGGTTAGGGCTCCAGAGACAGGAACCTCCTCACAATGCGAGCCGTATCGAGGAGTACTGCCTTCTGTATCAGGCCCTTGATCCAACCGCGCAACGACAGCTTCGACAGATGGTCGTCGAAGCTTTTGGCTATAAGGCCATTGGCGGTCACGACAATCGGCACAATGACAGCTGAGTCAACATTCCACATGTCAACAACCTCGTGAGCTAAGTCGAGATTATTATTATTACTTAACTTCATTGTGCTCACATAATAGAAGCAACAAGAAGTATGTAACAAAGATTCATGAACTTAACTCAATATGATTTAAGTGTCCATAGAGTTTCTTGCACGTTCTTCTCCATAGAGATCTACGCTTTGGAACGTGCAATTTAGCTTCACTTGTTTGACTGGCCGACATTTTGACAATTCAAAAGTGCCTGTAATTGGTCTATTTGAAATAAACGTGATTTCTGATTTTCATAAATGTCTAATGTTAGTTTTATCGCTAAACTTAAGTGGCAATGGGCAGGGCACATTGCTCGCAGAACAGATGGCCGTTGGAGCCGAAAGGTTCTGGAATGGCGACCGCGTACCGGAAGGCGTAGTTTTGTAAGGCCTCCTACAAGGTGAACCGATGATCTAGTAAGGGTTGCGGGAATCCGATGGACGCGAGACGCACAGGACCGTTCATTGTGGCGACCTTGGGGATGCCTATGTCCAACAGTGGACGTCTTTCGGCTAAAATGATGATGATGATTTTGAACAGAGTATACATTCTAGGAATCCAAAAGCTGTCACCCGCTACATGCTATATATAGCATTTGTAGAATAATTTCAATGGCCAAAAGTCTATTCACATCCTCAAAAAACGAACACAAAAAAATTAATACAAAAAATATAGCCATACATGTTTACAAAATGTAAAATAAAACGGTTTAGCACCTCATTCGAGTTCGCTTATATATTAAATAATATATATATTTATAAAAAACACTTAATGTTTAAGTAAAAAAAAAACAATTTTTATTAAAATCATATACAGAACTATGAGAGGAAAAAATTTAATAGACATATAAAAGAACTTTTATTTTTAAATGGGAAGTCATTCAATATATCCTTCCGTTCTGGGAGAAACGACTCAGAATTGAATAAAACCCACCTGTATTTCTTCAGAGGTGCACCAATAAATATACATTATTTTTAGTTCATGCGAAATCTGAATTTGTTCAGAATGAGTAACTGAATAGATTCCAAAAATCAAATGGTGGTGAGGAGGTGGTGGTGTAGGTAAAGTTTCCCGTCATATTTGTGTATATGAAAAGTTATTATGAAATTTATCTTTATATAGACATAGCCGAGATTTGAAAATTAAAATTTCAAACTTAATATTGTATTTAATGTCAAAATGTAAATGTATAAATGAGAATCCTTGGTTTAGGCCACAGGAAAGATGAGAGGTTAGGAAGGAAATACTTTCCGATTTGTACTACAACGAGTGTCACCGCTTGTCTCCCATCCTTTAACTCCACTACAGGCAATAAACCAATACGAACGCGCATTACGCAACTAACAGACCACGCACACTTAGATCGCAAGTTTGCTATTGGTTGTGTCAACTATGAGCATAATCATATTTTGAGGCACGCCTGCCCCGCCCACAAGGCCATTCTAGCCTCTTCATCTTTTCTGTGGTTTAGGCCGCTAGCCCCAATGACATTTTAATGAACAGACATGTTATACACTCACAAATCAACCGTAAAATGAGTTCCGCGCAGCAGCGGCAGCACTTGTGGTATGATCCCCTGTGTTTTATTTACTTTGATATCATAATTGGTACACTTTCTAAACACACACGAAGGCATTTTTTTATTTAATTTCGTAGCAACGCACAGCGTGTGACTTAATCCAATGCGTGATCCCAATTAGAATTCTTTCGAGTCTTCACGAGTGCGCGCTCATAGCAAATCTGTTTATTTAAATATCATTGGCTACCCTGCTGGTATATAAATTTTTACTGCAAAAACCACGATCAGTCATTATCAACAATACCCAGTCGAACGATCGGCTATTTCACACAAGAACTACACTCCAATCGCAATAACATTACACTTTTAAACCAACCGTTTTTTTATTGTCCGTTCAACCAATTTTGACTTCTATTGCGTCTACATAAAGATGGTATTAAAAGCAAAAAAAAATCCTTACAATACCAACTATTTACTGCAGCCACCATTTGTCATGCCACCAACGTAATAAGAGTCAAATTTTTTTAATTTTTTTTTTATTGTTGATAGTTTTGCGCTTGACCGCTATCTAACCTGATGGAAATCAACGATGCGGTCGACGATGGAAAGCGCTTACCTAGAAGAAACCTATTCACTCTCGACTTAAAGATTCCTGGGTTGTAGATATGGTTCCTGGGTTGTTTAAGTTCTTATAATCCATCCCAAGGTTGTCTGGAAGATATCGCTGTCAGCGATAAGACCGCCATTGTACCCATAGATTTAAGTTTCTGTGAAATTGTTACTATTTGGTGTACAATAAAGTTTATTCTATTCTATTCTATTCTATATCAGGAAACACAGACTCCAGCAAGGAATTCCACTCCTTAGCTGCACGCACAATGAATGTGTTTCCAAAACGTTTAGTGCGTGTAGGTGGGATGTCCACCATGCCGGTGTCTGTGGATGTCCATCATACCGGTGGCGCATCGCCGTACGTTGAAAATCGGTTGAACGGACAGTAATAAAAGGTTTTCATAAATGTCTAGTGTTATTTTGAACAGAGTATAAGATCTGCCCACGACATATACATTTTCACAACTGTGGCTATGTCTACAGAAGATTAGGGTGCATTTTTTAAACAAATTGAGAAACAGAATAGAAAAAACGAAATCATAATCACAGATT
Source organism: Mythimna lalbum (assembly GCA_949319445.1). Lineage (NCBI taxonomy): Eukaryota > Metazoa > Arthropoda > Insecta > Lepidoptera > Noctuidae > Mythimna > Mythimna lalbum. The sequence continues at coordinate 10,416,945 of OX439372.1, forward strand.
TGTAAACCCAATTTGATTGCATTTGATATTTTTCTTTAAATAATATTTCGTCAAATGCGTTAAAATTATTACTTGGCTGTTAGTATAGGAAGAATTTTGTATTTTTTTTATAAATATCCTATATGTAAAATATACATATTTGTTACTGTCACTTTGGTCTCGTGATCGCAATCGCGACTGCTGAGCGTGCGGTCCTGGATTTGATTCTAGAGTCGGGCAAAAAAAGTGCTACTGGGTTTTTCTGTAGCTGATCAAAGTTTGGAAGTTGGTGGTATGATACCCTCGTGCCTCAGAAAGCACTATCTTCGGTCGTGTCGGATTGCCGTCCCATCGGACTATGAGAGTGAAGGAACAGATAGTGTACCAAGCTTAGTATCGGGCGGCCGATGCAATTAGGGGTTTGCGGTACTTCAGAGAATTAGAAAAAACGCTTGCAAAGTTGTTTCATGAACTGCTAGATGACGAAAATTTTGAGATCTAAATATGGATTCTCATTACGGACAATATCACACCGAGGATTTTCCAAAGGAAAAGGTTTTTGAGTTCCTGAGACAGCGCAGGAATAGGTCATGATCGAACAAGATGACTGCCGTGAAGATGCGCAATTTGCACTTGAATGACGATTTACTGCGGGCGGTCAAGATGTAGAAAGCGGCGCGCAAACGAGCCTGCTTTATGTGCTTAGCGAAGATCAAATACTGATCTAGAAAGAGCTCTTGGGGTCTTGATGAGTTCTTTTACAGTCGGATTCACTGCGAACGTCATGCCAGATTCTGTCACATGACGCTTCGTCTCCGATATATTAATAAAACAAAGACCCCACCGCATCTGTATGAACACGATAAACTTAATACTACTGAACAGATTTTGATGCGGTTTAGGTAAGGAAGGTCTTAGTGTATAATATGGTAGTGAAAAGTCGCAACTGCGATGCCTAAGGGTGCAATAGTACCCCCGTGCGCAAACCTCTCTAAAACTGGTAGCTTTAAAAACGACAAAACACCGTTTAATGTTGAATTTAAACAACAGTCAACCGAAAGTTTATATGTGCATAATATCGAGCCTTTTTAAATAATCCTTATATTATTTACGGTAAGGGTTTTTGTTTTTTAATCGAGCTGTCAATAAGTTTGTACAGATAATAATCGAAAAAGGAAGAATATAGTCGGAAAAAGATTAATGAATATAATCATAAGATACGATTATATTGTTTTGATAAAATGTCATCGGCTTTCGTCCGTGTTCAAGATCGAGAACGAGTTTTATTTGTTTATTTACCTGCGGCTAAAAAAATAGGCCACTACATCGTCATACATAGTTTTTTTAGCATGGCTCCGAAAATTTAAAATAAAATACCCGATAGCATACAAAATTCGCCCATATTATTTAACCAAAGTCTCTAATCTACTCAACTGTTACTGAAAAAATGTTACTAGAAGTAGAAGATTTAAAAATTTATATTTTTTCATTACTCATACTCTGAAAGTAGGTCTGAAGTTGCCTGAGGAGCGGGCTGAAAAGTACAACACTTTTCATCCCTAGGGAGTTTTACTTTCACCTAACAACTGTAAAATTATAAAAAAAAAACTAGGTCTATCTTCTTGTATTCGTAATGAAAAGCACAATGCTTACCTCGGGGTTAAAGTTACTTATTTAGTCCCTCGAATTAGCGACCTCGCTACGGTCGGCCGCCAACTCCTTCTCGGGACGAAATAAGTAACTTTCACCCCTAGTGTAACAAATACAATGTACTATTTCATTACTCATACTCTGAAAGTAGGTCTGAAGTTGCCTGAGCAGCGGGCTGAAAAGTATCACACTTTTCATCCCTAGGGAGTTTTACTTTCAACTAACAGCTGTGAAATTATTTAAAAATAAACTATGTCTATCTTCTTGTATTCTTAATGAAAAGCACAATGCTTACCTCAGGGTTAAAGTTACTTATTTCGTCCCGAGAAGGAGTTGGCGGCCGAGCGCTAATTCGAGGGACTAAATAAGTAACTTTCACCCCTAGTGTAACAATGTACTATTTGACATGTCATAAGCTAGTTACTTACTATTTTATTGTTGTTGGGTGGTTATGAGAAATAGATGATCTAGCTATAAGTTTGTTAAAACTAAATAGTTTGAAATATTTTATTTTTATTTTTTTTCGTTTCGGAGAAAGTGAGTAGACCCCCTGATTGCTTGTTATTTAACACGTATTTCTCATGGCAATTAAAACTAAACCAAACACTGCTAGGAAACATTGTTTTATTAAGAAGTTCCTATTCACCTCCCGGCCACATCATCAAAACCCTAAGTTAAGTTTGATAGTACCTTATACTCAAAGTGCATCTCATGACAATTCTAATAAGCCCAAACACGGCTAAGATAAATTGAATAATTACGAAGTTCCTGTGCCTAACTTCCGGCTTCATCATAATCATCAGATCACTTCGATGATACTGTTACGTACGTGGGTAACCAAATGCCAATTTACCAATAAAGAACTTTATTTACCACAAACAATAAGTAATTAGTCCAGTCAGCAATAATCCAAATCACAGTTAGCACTAGAGTTCCGTTATACTATCGCCTCGGTCGTTAGATAAAATCACTTCGCACTCTTAGGTAGATCGCTCTTGTTCGCAGTCGAAATCAGAACTGACTCACTTCCGTTCGGGGGCTCGTATTTATACGCGGAGCAAAGAAAATTCTAGATACTGACGTCTCAGGATAGATCCAGAACAATAGAGTCGCGTCGCGGGGCCATAAATCAATTTTATTACTTTGTATATAGCGAGTCACTCACGCGAATTTCGACTCTATTGTTAATGTCGGAAAGTACCATTTCCCTTATCCACCTACAGATACCTACAGATTACGTACCTACTAAATAGTAGGTACAACGAGTACTTATGAAGGAATGTTCCAGATCTTGCCAGGCTAGGTTGGTTCTAGAGCTTTCGAACAGCAATGCGTTTTAATTATTCGTTGCTACTCTTTATTTTGTCGGAGATATGACGTGTTGAAGTTTAACGGCGTAACAATACGTTTTCAACATAACTATTCAGAACCATTTATTTATTGGTATTGTCATAGTCGCTTAACTATCTTCAGTGTGATATCTATGTGAGTATGAAGTTCTGTTGGCCATTTCTGATCTTCTTCATCAGTTCCACTTCATTATATGTTACTTTTTACTGTAAATTCTTAAGTTCTTGATGAAATTAAGAATTTACAGTAAAAAGTAACATTAATTTAAAATCAGTACTTATACATATAGTTGCATATACATTTGAAGAGTTCCTCATGGATCCCATCATCAGAACTAGATTTTGAAAAAACAATGGGACCAATGTGGAAGCATATCAAGTGAGGGAAAAAGAAATCGGTCCATAAACGACCGAGTTCTGAGGAAACAAAAAAACCGATTTGAGATCCTCCACCCATTTTTGTAGTCGGTTATAATGTGACGGATGACAGACACTTTCCAGTATCGATATTTTCTTTTTCTACAGTTGATCTACGTTAACTTGATAATTGATTCATAGGGATCATCATCATTTCAGCCGAAAGACGTCCACGGTTGGACATAGGCCTCCCCCAAGTGCTGCCACAATGAACGGTCCTGTGCGTCTCGCATCCATCGGATTCCCGCAACCCCTACCTGGTCATCGGCCCATTTATAGGGATAGCTTGCGGAATTCGAAATAGGTACGTGGGTGGTGGTCGATAATCGCAGGTTGGTAGGTACCACAGAACAGATGAAAGAAGTTAGATAGAATGGCCATGAGAGCGGGGCAGGTGTGCCACAAAACATGATCATGTGTGCGTGGTCTGTTAGTTGCGTAATGCGCGTTCGTGTTGGTTTATTGCCTGTAGTGGAGTTAAAGGGTGATGGGATGATTCTCAAGGTCCAGAAGCGCGGTTCTGGGACAAATAAATACATGACAAACAATATTATTGATGTCAGTCATTCAAAACACTGTTAGATTAAGCAGGTCATATTATCAAGGGTTTTATTGGAAGGGATTACTTCGGATCAACTGTATTGGCAAGATATCTGTTTCAAAAGATAAATCAACAATCGTTTTATTATTTTTAGGATTCCGCTCCTTAGTTGGCAAAAATGGAACCCTTGGATTACTTTCTACCTAGGTATCTGTTTTTTTTTTTTGTCGGTGGGCTAAAATCATGACAACCCTAGCTCTTGGGTAGAGCGGGAGATAGTGTCAGACTCTTACTAAATAAAAACCCACCCCGTTCCTTTCCTTCTAGCCTCTTCATACCGGGGCTCGAGCTTCCTTTCGGATAACCCTGGCCCCAGTAGGCTTCGACCCAGCTTGGCCCCTCCTGTTGCTGACAACTCCTTGAGGCGCGCGGGAACTGTCCCGTTTTCTTAAGAATGCGTGGAGATATGAAGCAGCAATTTATATCAAAACCTCATATCTGCTGCTCCTTGGAACATTGAAACAATTTTTTTTTTTTTTTTTGAAGATATTAGTAGGAGAACCAAAGCTGCCGACATAGCACGAAGAATCGCAAACTTAAGTGGCAATGGGCAGGGCACATTGCTCGCAGAACAGGTGGCCGTTGGGTCCGAAAGGTTCTGGAGTGGCGACCGCGTACTGGAAGACGCAGTCGTAAGCCTCCTACAAGGTGGACCGATGACTTGGTGAAGGTTGTGGGAATCCGATGGATGTGGAACGCACAGGATCGATCATTGTGGTGACACTTGGGGGAGGCCTATGTCCAGCAGTGGACGTCTGTCGACTGAAATGATGATGATGTTTAAGGTGGTGCATCACGACTCACATTTTCACTGTTTTTCATACAACCGCTCATAACTGATTATGACGTTATTACACACTTTTCATTAGATATTTTGGAAACACAGTATCTTGTGGATATTATCTAGGTTTCTAAAGAAACCAATTTCTACATTTGTGTACAACTAATCCAGTAAAAACCTCTGAAAATGTCCTATTTTGTATGAACTTTGACACTTCATAATTTGCCTACAAATTAATAAAGTCAAAAAAGTAATCCTTTAGAGACCTTGCAAATTTTATTAAGATTCTAAATGATGACAACTTTTTCCAAAAACTTTTAAGGGTTTAAAAAAAGCAGCTATTTTCTGGAGCAAGTTTTGTAAAATTTTCGAGTGAATCTCGGAATTACCGAATACTAACAAAGTTTCCAGGCGTTATCTCTCTTTTTTGCGTTGCCTTTTCGTCAAACGTCGCGTTGGATTGCATTAAATGAAGTAACAAGCTTTTAAACCATTTTCGATGTTTACGATAAGCGAGTGGAGAAGGACCCTCTTAATGCCCTCCCACTAGAGGTGTCAATGCGATAAAAAGATTAAGCCGTGTTCGCGCATATTTCCCGTTGACATAGAATCCTGAAAGTGTGCGACTCGCATACGTCACATTCCCTCGACTCTCACCAGGTCATCGGTCTACCTTGTGAAAGGCCTTCCAACGCTTCGTCTTCCGGTACGCGGTCCGAAATCCGATGTGTAGTGTGGATGGAGTGAAGTCCAGAAACTTTTATAAGTATTACTAGCTTTTGCCCGCACGGCTTCGCTCCCGCTCTTCCCTACTCTACCCTAATCTACCCTACTCTATCCTACTCTACTCTACTCTACCCTACTATACCCAACTCTACCCTACTCTACCCTACTATATCTAACTCTACCCTACCAAACTTCACATAAACCATCTACTAAATAGTCCGAACAAAGCCTAAAAATTTGGTTTGGATAGGTGAGCCCGTTCTTGAGTTATAAAATAACAACGAAAAGTGGCATTGATTTTTATATATATAGATATTCGTAGGAGAACGACTTACGAGTTGTAAGTCACGGGTTCAAACCCAGCCAGGCGCATTACTTTGTGTAATTTATTTCATTACCACTGCTCTCAAAACGGTGAAGGAAAACATCGTGAGGAAACCGGAAAGTCCTAGAACCAAAAATTCTAAGAAAAGTGACATTCCCAAAGCCGCATTGGGCCCGCGTGGTGGATTACAGCCCTTTCTCACTCCTAGAGAGGAGGCCTGAGTCGCACTAGTGGGAACATTCAAAAGGCTGATGATGATGATGAAGCTACCTTTTGTGTCAATGGGTCGTCTCCGGGGCGGATTTTTTGTGGTTTACATTTTTTTTTACGGTGGGAAAAAAATCATCCAATGACAACCGCGGGGGTTGTCATTGGATGATTATTTCTTGGGTAGCCGGAAGTCGGGATCCGAATCCCGGTGGCGGCGGCGAGAGCACCGTTGCCTGATGCGGTCGGCCTCCTCCTTTGCTAGCATTACTGCTTCGCAGAAGGAGGCTACCGCCTGCCACTCTTCCTCTCGTGTTTTACATCATCTTATAGTTTGCGACTAAAGCAACAAATTCTATTTGACAGGACAGCAACCCTGGCGCAACCGCCAAGCGTAGGTATAAAAAGTGAAGTACATACATGAAATTGACTTCTGTACCTACCTATTTGGTGGCTCGGGTGAATGCCGCTCCCAGTGGCGTCGCCCGCATGATAGCAGAAAACTTATCCCAAGGGAACATATTGACATAAAAAATATACACTACCACTAAAATAAAATATCCCTCAAAACCAAATAAGACAAGGTTTACTTGCTGTTTTCATCCATCCTCTCACAAAACCTTAGACATTCACGACATACATCTATCCATCTCCCAGAAAACAAGTCACACTCTGGTGTTAGAGTCAGAAGAGCGTTAAGAACAGAAAGCGCACGAACGATTTTTTTATTTTTTTATTATTATTGATAGGTTCGCGCTTGACCGCTATCTCACCTGATGGAAAGCGACGATGCGGTCGACGATGGAACGCGCTTACCTAGAAGAAACCTATTCACTCTCGACTTAAGATTCCCGGGTTGTAGCTATCAGGAAACACAGACTCCGGCAAGGAATTCCATTCCTTAGCTGCACGCACAATGAATGTGTTTCCAAAACGTTTTGTGCGTGTAGGTGGGATGTCCACCATGTACCGGTGAAAATGAAAATCTTTCTTAACTTGTAACAAAATTAACTTGAAGTGTCTAATACGGATACTACAAAGTGTTAGATACTTTATCAAATAACTAGCTTCTGCCCGCGACTTCGTCCGCGGAAAATTTCTTGTTTTAAAATAGATATATAAATAGATTACACTCGATTAGACGCTGCGCACGTTCAGCGCTAGTCAAATAACATAGTTCTTACAACGGATTATCGGATTTATCGGGCATTAACTATTTATGAATTATTATTGTATGTTGTAAATGTTTTAAGTACATTGTCTAGGTTATATGATTGGGTTCATTCGTTATCAATCTATATATATAAAAATGAAACCCGTTTTCCGTTGTCACGACATAGCATGGAAACGGTTTGACCGATTTGGCTGATTTTTTTTTGTTTTGATTGTTATTGTGAGGAAAAGGTTCTTATGGAAAAATAATAAAAATTAGGGTAGTGTAGGGTAGAGTAGGGTAGGGTAGGGTAGAGTAGGGTAGGGTAGGGTAGAGTAGGGTAGAGTAGTAGGGTAGAGTAGGGCAGAGCGGGAGCGAAGCCGCGCGGGCAAAAGCTAGTTATCTATAGGTACGTCATCACATCATTGAATGAGCACGCCACAATTATGGCGATAACAAGGTGTAGCGACATCTATGTCGCCATATAAGAAGTGAAGTCTGCAGCATCATCCCGACTCACTGGGATATCATCACCCCGACTCACTAGGGTATCATGCCGACTCACTGGGATAGCAACACCCCGACTCCGTTCCGACTCACTGGAACAGACCTACCACTGGCCTGGCACGCATCAAGAACCATTGATCACCGATCTACGGAGAGGAGTGATGTAGCTACATCTATGACGCCAAAAAGAACTAGAAAAATACGAAATCCTGCATCGCGCAATCAAAGTTCTTCGCGCGTTTTGAATATATATACGATGGTTGAAATCGACTATCGGGCAGTTACCAGACAAAACACACACCCAGTCGGAGGATCTTCCTTTTTCAGCGGAGGTGTGCGGAACATTACACACTATTCCGCACGTACTCCTTACCTACAGCATGACACAGTTCCTCATCGGACACGGTCAGTTTGGGAGATTCCTGCACCGGATTCGTGTGGGCGAAACACCCGGGTGTCACCACTGTGTGGAGCGTATGGTAAAGGTGTGCCCCGCCTGGGTAAAGCACAGCCGGGTTTTCGTGGAGGCGCTCAGTGGCAGTAGCCTCTCACGACGGGCCTTGGGACAGGCCATGGCCCGGAGCGAGGAGGAGTGGCAGGCGGTCGCCTCCTTTAGCGAGGAAGTAATGCTAGCTGGAAAACATCGTAAACGGTGTGTCCTAGAACCAGGGACCATTTTGGTTACCCATTGAAAGGGTTTTTAATAGGGTTTTGACAAAGGGTTGTTTTAAAACCCATTCCGTATTGGTTACACTTTTTTACGAAAACCCTCATCAATGGATAACCTCTTCAAAACCCTTTCGATTTGCTTACCTGTTTATTCAAAAACCCATTCTGAAGGGGTTATATTTTTTAATGGCTACACGTTTTGAACGGGTTACCCCTTCAGAATGGGTTTTTGAATAAACAGGTAAGCAAATCGAAAGGGTTTTGAAGAGGTTATCCATTGATGAGGGTTTTCGTAAAAAAGTGTAACCAATACGGAATGGGTTTTAAAACAACCCTTTGTCAAAACCCTATTAAAAACCCTTTTTTTCAGACTACAAATATTATAAATATTATCGCTCGTACCTTAATTTAAAGCAGTGATGGGCAAAAAGTAATTAGATTAACAATTACAAATTACAGTTACATTGTAATTGGTAATTGAATTACTTTGTAACAGATTACTTAAGTAATTCATTACAATGAGTACTCACTGTAATTAAATACAAAGTAATTAAATTACAAGTTAATCTAATTACATTATAACAGATTACACAAGTAATCTGATAAAATGTAATTACACATTTTTTCCGTTTTTTATTTACATGTTGCATTGAAATTTTGCGGAAAAAATCACTTGGAAAAAAAAAATAAGAATTTTTCGAATATTTCGGTTTTATTTGGTGGATGGGCAGAAGTCTGCCCCTCGCTATATTGACCGATGTCCACTGTTGGACACAGGACTCCACCTCATTGTAATGACCTGTGCCCACAGTTGGACATAAGCCTCCCCGAGTGTCACCATTTAAGCGCTTTAATGACTGATGCCCACTGCTGGGCATAAGTTTGCCCCTCGCTATAATGGCCGATGTTCACTGTTGGACATAGGCCTCCACCTCGCTATAATGACTGATGCCCACTGGTGGACAAAAGTCTGCTCCTCGCCATAATGACCTGTGTCCACAGTTGAACATAAAGCTCTCCCAGTGTCGCCATTTAGGCGCTATAATGACTGATGCCCACTGCTAGGCATAAGTTTACCCCTCGCTATAATGGCCGATGTCCACTGTTAGACATAGGCCTCCACCTCGCTATAATGACCTGTACCCACTTTTGGACATAAGCTACCCTAAGTGTCGCGGTTTAGGCACTATAATGACTGATGCCCACTGGTGGACAAAAGTCTGCTCCTCGCCATAATGACCTGTGTCTACTGTTGGACATAAGCCTCCTCCAAAGTGTCACCATTTAGGCGCTTTAATGACTGATGCCCACTGCTGGGCATAAGTTTGCCCCTCGCTATAATGGCCGATGTTCACTGTTGGACATAGGCCTCCACCTCGCTATAATGACTGATGCCCACTGTTGGACATAAGTCTGCCCCTCGCAATAATGACTTGTGTCCACTGTTGGACATAGAACTTCTTTTCGCTATTATGACCGATGTCCACTGTTGGACATAAGTCTCCCCCAAGTATCGCCGTTTAGGCGCTATAATTACTGCTGTCCACTGTTGGACATAGGCCTCCCTCTCGCTATAGTGTCCGACGTCTTCTGTTGGACATAGGCTCATAAACTAGTGGGCCTCACTATCAGATTGCATCACTACTTACCACCAGAGATTCTGTGATGTCTCAGCCTTATTTCTATGTCCTTACAGGTACCAATATCGTAACCACGCGGTGCAAGTATGCGACCTTTCATATTCAAAGCAATAATTACAATATAATTAAATACTATGTAATTAGGTTACATTGTAATTAAATTACTTTGTATTTAAATACATTGTAATTAATTTCATAGCACATCCAAAGTAATCTAATTACAATGTAACTCAATTACTATGTAATTCAATTATTAATTAAAGTACTAAACTGCATGCATTCGGTAAGTATGCGTCAAGTCGCAACACGCAGTCAAGGACCTAGCGACTCCACAGTCCATAATCATACGATCACGGAACACAGAAAAATAGTGGAAGTTGTGCTGGTTGCCGAGAGTGGCCTAGAGGTCCAGAACAGATCGGAGGTGTGGTGGCACAGACTGGAAAGTGTTGACCTGAAATTGAGTAGAACCAAAACGGAGTACTTGTGCTGCGATTTCGGCGGTCTCTCCACTCCAGTGCCTTTAGCTCTCGCCGGAACGCCCATACCGATCTGTTCCGACTTTCGGTACCTCGGGTCGCTTGTCAAGCGAGCTTATCAAGGGGATGGTGAGGTAGACCGGGACGTAACTCATCGAATCAACGCAGGATGGATGAAATGGCGACAGGTCACGGGAACAACTTGTGACCCACGGATGCCTCTCCAAGTTGAAGGGTAAAATCTACAAATCCGTGATAAGGCCTGTTGTACATATATGTATGGATCGGAATGTTGGGCTGTGAAAAAGACGGATGAAAAAGATTGCATGCAGCGGAGATGAGAATCTTAAGATGGATGTGTGGTGCGACGAGAATGGATAAAGTGAGAAATGAGTAGATTAGGGAAAGTTTGTAAGTGGCGCTAGTGACTGAAAAGTTGAAAGGGAATCGTTTTTCTTGGTATGGTCGTGTAAGGAGGAGAGATGAATCGCATGTTGCCAAAAGAGTTATGAATTTACATGTGTGGACGGATGGAGAGGGAGAGAGAGGTCAAAGAAAAAATGGATGGATTGTGTGAGAAGTGATATTGTTACGCCGTTAAACTTTAACACGTCATATTTCCGACAAAATAAAGAGTGGCAACGAATAATTAAAACGCATTGCTGTTCGAAAGCTCTAGAACCAAAGTACCTACCTAGCCTGGCAAGATCTGGAACATTCCTTCATAAGTACTCGTTGTACCTACTATTTAGTAGGTATGTAATCTGTAGGTATCTATAGGTGGATAAGGGAAATGGTACTTTCCGCCATTAACAATAGAGTCGAAATTCGCGTGAAAGTGACTCGCGAAGGACAAAGTAATAAAATTGATTTATGGCCCCGCGACGCGACTCTATTGTTCTGGATCTATCCTAAGACGTCAGTATCTAGAATTTTCTTTGCTCCGCGTATAAATACGAGCCCCCGAACGGTAGTGAGTCTGTTTTGATTTCGACTGCGATCAAGAGCGATCTACCTAAGTGTGCAAAGTGATTTTATCTAACGACCGAGGCGATAGTGTAACAGAACTCTAGTGATAATTGTGATTTTGGATTATTGTTGACTGGACTAATTACTTATTGTTTGTGGTAAATAAAGTTCTTTATTGGTAAATCGGCATTTTGTTACCCACGTACGTAACAATATGAATGAAAAGGGAGTTAATGATAGCGTGACGAGCGACAGGACAGAATGGAAGAAAAAAACGTGTTGCGCCGTCCCCAAATAAAACGGGATAGTGGCAGGAAGATGATGATTGCAGATACCTGAAATTTAGGAAAATAGCAGATAGAATTTATAAAAAAAAAATACAAAAATATATTTAAAATAATCCTGTATTTATATTTTAGGAGCACTAAGGCTAAAACACCAGGGTCGCGCCATAGAAACTGTGAAAAATTAGTTTTTCGCCAATATTTTGCTGAAAAAGCATTGCAGACGTCTAAAGTTTTTTGTAAAACACAGATTTAAAGATCATTAGGCACCTAAGTATGGAAACCATACCCACGGCAGACACAAACGAAATATAGCAGTATATAATGATATAAGGCTCTGATTTCCTATGGCAGTAGCCACATTAATGTGAGCCACGGGGATCTAGATAAATTCAAGTGTCATAAACTGATTTAGGAAATATGAATAAAATGCTAATCCATTTATAATTTTTATTAAATTTGATCCAAATCAAGCATAAGATCGATAAAAAGGCAGCGGGCGTGTCTATTGCTTCCTGATGTCTGGCCCAAGACAGATAGATATTATGCTAGCGATATGGGCGCAGCTCCCTACAGTGCGGCGGCCGAGTATACATGAGCAGTAGTACTCTTCTATACTTTGTCGTCCTTGTTGTGTTGGATTTAACAAAATATATGTATAGTACTGTCGTAAAAGCGTACGTGAGTGGGCGATGGTTTGTGATGACCACGAAGTTTCGTGCCTCTACCATGTGACGAAAATACCTTAAAGCCTCGTAACCCTCGTAAAACCTCGGGTCGTACGAACTATATTTTTTCTGTGCTGAGTTCAGCTTCTTGGAAAAGAAACCCAGTGATTCCCATTGCAGAAAACTGAGATAGAGGAGTCACCGTTGGAGGCACCAAGATCTCTAACCTCCAGTACGCAGACGGCACCACGCTTCCGGCCGCCAATGAAGCAGAAATGGTGGAGATACTGAATAGAATTGAGCGCAATAGCCTGGAAATGGGTCTCAAGATCAATCACAGCAAAACCAAGATGATGGTAGTAGACCGAAGCAGAAAGCTGCAACTCACGGGAACTCTTGGGCTTGAGGTGGTTGATAACTTTATCTATCTCGGTGCAAACATCAGCAATACAGGTTCTTGTGAAAAAGAAATCCGGAGGCGCATACAAATGGCCAAAAGTGCAATGTCGCAGTTGCAAGGCATATGGAGGGATCGTAACATTTCACGCAAAACCAAAACCATACTGGTCAAAAGTGTAGTCTTCTCCATATTTAGCTACGGGGCTGAGACTTGGACTTTAAAAAAGGCTGACCGCGACCGCATTGATGCCTTCGAGATGTGGTGCTGGAGGAAAATGCTTCAAATTCCCTGGACTGCCTCCCGTACAAACAGCTCTATCTTACGCGAACTGAACATCAAGATCAGACTGTCGACTACCTGCATGCGCAGAGTACTAGAGTTCTTTGGCCACATTGCCAGGAATAATGGCCACAACCTTCAACTGCTCATCGTAACTGGCGTGGTTGATGGCAAACGACCAAGGGGCCGCAGCCCAATAAGATGGGCAGATCAGGTCCGCTCCACACTGGACACCCAATTGCACGTCGCACTTCATGACGCTAAGAACCGTCACAGATGGCGAGATACCATTACTAAGAAGCTAATCCAGCGGTAACTTCACGACCCTCAGTAATGAGGAATACGACTCAAGGAGGAGGAGGATTCCCATTGCTTAACATCTTGTTGCTGCAGCAAGGCCCCTATTGACATGTCAGATGCATTTGTTATTTATTTATTTATTTGGATCTCCAACAAAGGTTACACAGACATAGTATAAATCACTAGGCATGGGGTCCTTTAACGTGTGGTCCTTCAGTTACAGGAGACCACAGCATGCACATATAACTAGGTGAATATAAAAAACTAGCTTCTGCCCGCGACTTCGTCCGCGGAAAATTTCTTGTTTTAAAATAAGATTACACTCGATTAGACGATGCGCACGTTCAGCGCTAGATTCCTGAGCACGGGCCTGTGATGTTATGGCATTTTGCCTAGCGAGCCGCTGCGAGCGCTCAGCGCTAGTCTCCCTATCCCTTGTCTCAGAATGTCTCTGAGACAAGGGTCAGCTGCCTTAAATGAGATAGACGCTGCGCACGTTCAGCGCTAGATTCCCGAGCACGGGCCTGCGATGTTATGACATTTTGCCTACCAAGCCGCCGCGAGCGTTTATCGCTAGTCTCCCTATCCCTTGTCTCAGAGACATGCTGCCTTAACTCAGATAGACGGTGCGCACGTTCAGCGCTAGTTCCTCGAGCACGGGCCCGCGATGTCCTCACATTTTGGCTAGCGAGGCGCTGTGAGCGCTCGGAGCTAGATTCTCTAGCGCGTGCTTGCGAAATATATTCTCTATTTCTCGAGAGGCGCTTCTCATTTTCAGGGGCAGATTCTTCCGTACGGCGTACTCGAGCGGCTCTTGTCTGTGATGTCTGCCGGGATAGTTGAGATTTCCTTTTAGACATGCTCTCAACAAACTACGCACAGACTTGAAAACAATTATGAACAAAAGGAGAGCGACTCGAACACCGTCCGCCTTTACAAAACAAAACAATCGTAATATCGAATAACTCGTATCGATTATTACGATAGAACGAAGTACGAAACTACGAACATACAAAAACGTACAACGAAATTACGATATTTTCGATTATGAGGTATCTATCAACAACAACAACCATACGAACGAAACAACCGAAACCAATAAGCAACTGACAGAAGAACTCCAACTAACGACAACGTGGGCATAATAATTCGAGAGACCATCAATCCACAGAAAGTCTTAACACCGCGATTCAGAAAACATGGCAAGTTCGGGAGGTTCCTGCACCGAATTAAAGCGGAAGAGACGCCCGAGTGTCGCCACTGTGCGGAACGCCCGGAGGACACGGTGGAGCACACAGTCGAGGTGTGCCCTGCCTGGGCAGAGCATCGCCGTGCCCTCGTGGGGGCGATCGGCGGCGGACACCTCTCGCGGCGGGCTCTGGTTGAGGCCATGGTCCTTAGCGAGGAGGAATGGCAGGCGGTTGCCTCCTTCTGCGAAGCAGTAATGCTAGCAAAGGCGGAGGCAGACCGCATCAGGCAACGGCGCCCCCGCCGCCGCCGCCGGGATTCCGATCCCGATTTCCGGCCACCGTAGACGCGGGCTCGCGGACGGCGAGCCATGGGTAACTTGCTGTCCGATCGTCCGGTAATGGACCGAGCCCAAGACGTCAACGGCGCGCACTGTTCCCGCGTGCCTCAAGAAGTTGTCAGCAACAGCAGAGGCCCAGCTGGGTCGAAGCCTACCGGGTCCAGGGTTATCCGAAAGGGAACTCGTGCCCTGGTTTGAAGGCTAGAAGGAACGGGATGGGTTTTTAGTCAGTAAGAGTCTGACACTATCTCTCGCTCCACCCAAGGGCGGGGGTTGTCATAAGATGATTTTTGCCCACCATAAAAAAAAAATAGGTAAAACGTCTGCACAATGAAAGTTACGCTAGGGGCATTTTGCGTTTTAGTAATTTTATATTATCTTCGAAACTGTATGACCAATTACTATGCTGTAAATGGCAAATCTTATCTGTATAATGTTCTTGTGATACTGAAATAATTTATTGTCATAAGAATTAATATTTTGTTGCTCAAATAATCAACCAAACGTAAGTATGCCGAAAAAAAATATTTTTAATGCAATAAAAGAAGTATAAAAGATGAAATATAAAAGATAGAGATATGGTACCGCGGACTTTTTTGTAGAAATAATTAAGACGAACCAGGTAGCCATACATTGTTTTTAATTTTAAGCAACTGTTTAGGCAGCGCACGCAAATAATTCTATTTTATGAGGTATTTTTTTCCGACTTGCTAGACAAAAGTTGTGATAGCTCGGTTAATATACATGCTATAGAAACAATTTATAGCCTATAGCACTCAGGAATAATGTAGCTTTCTGCCAGTAAAAATTTTAGAATTGGATTATTAGTTCCAGAGATTACCCCCTACATACAAACTTACAAACTTACAAACTTCACTTGAAAGCACTGTCCTATCAAACCGAGTAAAAAACACTTATGGACAATTCTATACGATTCCAAACTTTCAAGGTCAAAATCTATTCCTGCTCTCCAAAACCCTTTAAAACCCTATGGTTATCAAAGGGTTTTAAAGGGTTTTGGACGACGAACCCTTTCAAAGGGTTATTGTTTCAATTGGATATCATACAAGAACCGGTAACCTCTTGGACGAGTTAACTTATTGAAAGGGTTACCCTAACGTTAGGGTTATGAAGGGGCTAGCACTATCAAGAGGTAACCCTTTCCGTTGCTACAGGCGTTCAACCTGTAACCCTTTCGAAAGAGTTAACTTATATTCGGGGTTGTACGGTCCCTACCTAGAACCAAACATTCGAAGACATGTGACATCCACCAACCCGCACTGGACCCTCGTGGTGGAACGGCCCATTCCTTCTCTTATAGAGGAGGCTTCAGTCCCAACATTATTTCATGAATCCCCAAGCGACCACCGGTGGCCGCGCATCTATTGTCTTACTATTGTGTCTCTAATTGACGGTATCTGAAGGGTTATAAGGCCGACTATAAAAGAACTACATATTATTCAGAAGCGGTTCCTACTTCATACGCAGATTGTTATTGTGTGATAATTAAACCTACAATTTTGTTATTGTTTACAGATTTCTACATCAAAATAAACAATTAGTAATGGGGATTACGAATTGTTTTCGTTGAAATTTCAATGTTATCGCGGATCCCACATCAATACTCTTTTCATCTTTCCTGTAAACAAGTTATTTTCAAAGAAAAATAAATATGACATGTTTAATTTCGTCACATATTTTCTTGGGGGTTTCCCCGTCTTATTTTTTAAACCCTACGGAAAAGAGGGGTATTATAAGTTTGTTTGATGTATCTGTCTCATCTGTCTGTGTTTCTGTCCGTGGCATTGTAACTCCCAAACGAATGGATGGATTTTGATGCGGCTTTTTTTTTGTGGTCCCCCTAGCCAAGTTACAACCGTTTCGCTTGCGTCGAACGCTTAGATTTGACCTTGCCGCAAATTCTTTTGTTCTGTCCACGTTACGTTCAGTAAGATAACGTCGTTCCCGTACATTTGAAGCTTTTACTGGCGTTAACTATTGCAGATTAGCAACTTGGCTAGGGATGGCTGGCGTGAGGACCTTTGCCTCACGCGTTCGGGCTCCTCCTTTGTTAGCATTACTGCTTCGAACGCGGAGGCGACCGCCTGCCACTCCTCGCTCCGGACCATGGCCTGTACCAAGGCCCGGTGCGAGAAATCTCTGCCGCCGATCGCCCCCACAAGGACACGGCGATGCTCTGCCCAGGCGAGGCACACCTGAACCGTGTCCTCTGGGCATGCTTTACCGAAGCACGCAGGAGTCTCAGTCTGACATAGATGGTCACCCCACAACAGACCGACCTCAGCACGTGTAGCTTAACCTCGCAATCAAACCCGTGCAGTGGTTATCTCTTAGCCACGACTTCCACGTAGATCAAGTGCTCAAACCTGCTCCGATACATACTTACAGTCTTCAGGAAGCAAGCTCTTTTCACTACATTTAATTTAACAAGGTTCTAGCCTTGGCTGTGAAAATTATTATGAAAATTACGTCAAAACAAAAATATTATAAAACTGATAATGATCTTCAAATAGTAAAATCATGTAAATTTAATTTTTTGCAAATTAGGGGCATTCGGGGTAAAAGGACGCACTCTTTTCTTATTGGTTTTTGCAGATGTTAAATTATTTTGCTAGTAGAACCGTTTATTTGCGCAAATGACCTATGCCCAAGTGATTTCGTATAACACGCCGTATTACAAATTGACGCGCCGGATTGGAAAACATTGCTGTATTGTAATACGGTTACTTCACGTTCAGCCAGATTGCAATTCGGCTGAAATAAAATACGGCGCATTCTAATACGGCGCGCCTTCTTGCAATGCGGCGTGTTCTATCAAGCTGGACCTCTAAAGCGTCTTATTTTATAGCGATCGGCTGCAAAGTCGGTAAAACAAAGCTATCATCAGCAAAATAGCTTTGATAGCAAAATTCATTCACGCAGGAAACTTCGAGTACCTACTTTTTTTTTCGGTGGGAAAAATCATCCAATCACAAAACCCGCCTTGGGTAGGCGGTGGGCGGGAGATATTATCAGACTCTTACTGACTAAAAACTCACCCCGTTTCTTCTAGCCTTCATACCGGGGCTCGAGTAGGTTTCGACCCAGCTGGGCTGCT
The DNA here is from genome assembly GCA_949319445.1 of Mythimna lalbum. Classification (NCBI taxonomy): domain Eukaryota; kingdom Metazoa; phylum Arthropoda; class Insecta; order Lepidoptera; family Noctuidae; genus Mythimna; species Mythimna lalbum. Next base: position 10,434,974 of record OX439372.1, read on the forward strand.
GTTGCTGACAACTCCTTGAGGCGCGCGGGAACAGTGCGCGCCGTCGACATCTTGGGCTCATCGAGTACCTACCTCTGGGATACTCTATTGGGGACAATAAAAGAAAAAGGCGAAAAACATAGACATATTTTTTTAGGCGCAAAATCATCCAATGCCTTCTCTCACTCTTAGGTGGAGCCTGAGGGCTTGTCAGACTTTCACTAACTAAAATCCATTCCTGTTTCTTCGTTCCAGAGCCCCGGGGTCTCCATAACCCCAGTAGGTTTATCCCTAATGTTTTGCTGTTACCTTACGGCGAGCTACCCATAGTTCGCCGTCCGCGTCCCACGCCTATGGTGGGTGGAAATCTCTCACGCGTCCGGCAGCCTCCTTTACTAGCTGCTGCTTTGCTGTGTGTGTGGTGTAGGTATTGCTGTGTGTGCTGTAGGTTTTGCTGTGTGTGCTGTAGGTATTGCTGTGTGTGCTGTAGGTATTGCTGTGTGTGCTGTAGGTATTGCTGTGTGTGCTGTAGGTATTGCTGTGTGTGTTGTAGGTATTGCTGTGTGTGCTGTAGTTATTGCTGTGTGTGCTGTAGTTATTGCTGTGTGTGCTGTTTAGGAGAAGGAGGCGACTGCCTGCCATTCTTCCTCGCTCCGGACCATGGCCTGTACCAGGAACCAGCGATTAAGTAGACATTATAATAATAATATTCCACAACTATCACACAACGCCGTCTAGCCCCAAGCTAAGCAGAGCTTGTTATGGGTACTAGACAACTGCTAAACATACTTATATATTTCTAAATATATTATAGATAAATTACACCCAGACACAGAACAAATGATTATCGCTCATCACACGAACATTTGTCCTGGGTGGGAATCGGAACCACGACCTCCGGCATAGCAGTCAGGGTCACTAACCACTAGACAAACAGGCCAGTCGACATTATTGGGACACTGCGTCGATTTACCCCAAACGACTCAACTTGCACGTTTTCAAGTAAAATTATCACTTGTCATATCATTGCGTATTTGAAAATGAATTGTGTAATTCAATTAGTCACAAGTTTGATTGTTATCAATTTATAAAATGTAGATACAATCGCTGAACACATTTTTAAATTATATTAAACAATTTCAAGTCCTCTGATGTTTATCTGTTGTGTATTTAATTGCAGAGATGACTGATTATATTTCTGTATTAGTGCAGAAAAAACGATACATCATTTACATGAATTATTGAACTTTTGAATAAAAAAAATAATCCTCTCTTTCGGATTTCGATCGTGACGGCCGATCTCAATTAGGTATTTTGATATCGAAGAGCACTTGACCATTCGCCAGAGCCGTAGGCGAGGGTATGCTACCCACGCTGCTCCTGATAGTAAAGTTAAAAAGACGTGTCTAACAAAGACGAAACGAATAGAAAAATGTTTTAATGAATGAATCGGGACATCGGGCTTTTTTTCCTTGTATTAAAACCGCACTGGAGAAAGTTAGCAAAATATAAAAAATACAGGCAGATGCGCCATTATGTCCTGATTCCGGCAATGTTGATAATTCAACTCTGGAAAAAATGTTAAATGCATCTTTTTTACGAACGGGGGCAGCACGCATATCAATCGTTTTTTCAATACACTAATTATTTTTGAAGATACGGGGCTATGTATCTCCCGTAGTGTAGGGGATGTAGTCACTGCGTCCTAAAAGATCTATTGTGACTCGCCACCTTGTTAGAGTAACTCTTTTAACACCGGAAAAAAAAATGGTAAGCAGCGTGAGATCGCAGTGAAGTACTAGTTTGTCGAGGGCAGACATCAGTTAGAATAAAACAAAGATATATTTCTTTAAATACTTTTAATAGACTAAACATTTGAATACGTCTTAAACTACTAAAAGATGAAAACAATTTGATCGCTACATTCTTATATCTAGTTACAGCTAGGTATATAAAAAAAATTCACTTATCTACACTATAATCTAGATTTTGATTTCTGGCAACCCCATTTATGATTTAAGAAATTTACAAAAACAATAAATAATAAATAAAGTAATTTACAATTTTCAGCGTGGTTAAATTTATTTTTTTATTATTGTGATACTTAGTTGTCATTTAAAATAAAAAATAATAGGATTGAAGTCTTATAGCAAACAGGTTTAGGTCACTAGTTTTTTTTTTTTTTTAATGAATAGGCTTGCGTTCGGCCACTATATCACCTGATGGTAAGCGATGATGAGGCCGACGATAGAGCACGCTTGCTAGTGAATGAATAGGATTTTAACTAACCACACCTATTTAAAATACAGATGTGACTTTATTACCCCAAACCTGTTATGCATAAGACATCAATATTTGCAGCCTAACAAAAAAAAAGTCGAATAAATACCAATGTTTTCATAGCCAAATCTCTTGCAAGATAAATTGAAAGATCAGAAATCATGAAAGGGAATCGTTTGTCTTGATATGGCCATGAAGAGAATCATATATATATGGATATAATATTACTGAAAGAGCTATGAAATATGGATAAATGAAGAGGGAAAGGGAGGCAGAAAAGATGGATGGATTGTGTGAAGGGAGTTAGTGATAGCGTGACGGGTGACAGGGCTGTTGGGAATCGAACCCAACAGTCCAATGACGCGGTCTGCAAGCGCAGGCGGCGTGCATCATTTACGTCATCGGCAGTGGGGAGCGGAGGCGCGGGCGGCGACACTGGCTGTCCGGCGCACCGCGGACACCCGCTTCACGGACACCGCCGACGGACGACACCTCTCGAATATTTAACCTAATTACTGTTTGTCCGAGATCGTTGTATTTTAAGATATTGATTATCGGCAATATACCAGCGTTATAACAAATACAGTCCACTTTCATTTTCATCCCCAACAGGGCAGGATGGAGGAGAAAATGTGTTGCACCGATCCCAAGTAACCTGGGACCCACCATAGGCGCGGGCTTGTCCTTTCTCTTTCCAAATTTATTCAACTCTTCCATCTACCTCCCAAGAGAGATGGCTTAAAAACGCAAACAATAACGAAATACTGACGATTTGGACAGTGTCCGAATAGACACATTTATTTTCACTGATGATTCGGACACTCACTATTTTAGTACAGTGAGATAAAAAGTTTTACTTACCAAAATATTATTTAAGGCGGCAACTTCGGTTAATACATTTCTTTATATTATATTTTAAGACTTTTTATCTGACTTTACTAAACAGCTTCAATAAATTCGAAGATGTCTGAAACGTCAATGAAAATAGATTGAAAATAAAACGTGTTGATTCGAACACTGTGTCCAAATCATCAGTAACTCATAATAACAATGTATAATACCGAATATTATCAAATAGAATCATAAACAGGCGGTCATAATCCTGAGACCATTTCTTTAAAATATTAATAAAAACAAGTGCAATGCAAGACATGTAACATTTTTCTTATGAATTGTAACATTCAAATGTATTTCGTAATGGAATAATCGTGTATTTAGTACAAAAACGTGATTTTGAGTCGATCTTTCCTGATTAGATTATTGCAAAAACATAACTAACGAATTGTTGGTGTAGGTTACATAATCAGTTCTATTTTTTCCTGATAGCTGCCTGAGGTCTATGACTATTTCAGCGAGACGCCATGGCGGCGCGACCAGTCGCCGCTACCAATAAAATGTATACAGCTCTATAGAGAGTTACTCACCTGGTGTCCGTTTGGCCGCGCAAACAATTTGGTGGCGACCAACCGAGCCAACTAATTTATATCATGTTTTGATTTTTCCCCGGCGGTTGGTCATACAGTAAATTTTTTCATGGTGTTCTTTTTATATTTGTGGATTTCCAAAAGTTTAAAATACATTTGAAAGTTATAATTCTAAATAACATTTATTTTAGGCGTTAGTAGTAATAGTAGATGAATATTATTTTTTATTTTATTAATATATTACAATGTATTTTAAATTGCGGATTTAATCTTAGGGATTGTATGTGGTTTTTGTCAATATTGGTATTATGGATGAATTGTAGAATTTAAAGTAAAAAAATCCGAAGTATCGTTCGAGAGATTTACCGTAGCCCTGGAACGCAAACGAACTGACAAACACAGGTAGATTTTAGTCAGTATAAGTCTGACGCTCCCTCTCACTCCACTCCCGAGCGCAGAGAGGGAAGGGTTACATGATGACGTACCATTTAAAAAAATGGTGGTACGGACATGTAATGCGCAGACCCTGACAACCATATCGTGAAATCGCTTTTCTATGACTACAAAACAGAGGGAGGGGTAAACTGCAAATTACAGGCAGCCTTGGAACTGGTCACTGAAGGAACCCTATTCGCGTTAAGATTATCCAGCCTTTTGCAAAACCGTAGCAAACCGTAGTGGCCGAGCAGGGCCGAAGCCTACTGGGGCCCTTCGGCCCTGCAAGGTAAGTCCGACACCGGTATGAAGGGCTAAGAAGGATCAGGGTGGGTTTTTCAGTCAGTAAAAGTCTGACACTAATTCCCGCTCCGCCCAAGAACGGAAAATGTCAATGGATGATTTTTACCCACCGAAAAAAGGCAACATGCCGCTCGAATGTATGAGATCTTACCAAAGTCGCGAGTGAAACCGCAGGGCACAACTAGTACACCAATATTGACAGAAACCACACAGCATTATTAGTCTAGCTACTGTATATAATATAAGTTACAAAAATAAATCAAACATTCGACAGTAATAATACTCGTTTTCAGAATTTTTCTCGTTAATCTATACAAACATTTAATGAACACAATTTAATAAAATAATAAAAAAAAAAAAACATATTTTTCAGATCAAATATACAACATCAGGAATTAAAAACCTAATTTCACTGTTGAAATAACCAATATTTATTGATATATTTTCAAGTAAAAAAAAAAAAACCGTACGTATGCGCCATTCGTGGAGTTTTTTTATTTCTGGCCGTATTAGTTCTCGGAAACATTTTGATAGGCTCGGTTGACTTAGCTATTTACAATAATAGACAACTAACCTCCAGTTTCTAAAACAGACAATTATAGTAAAAAAACATTGTAAAAATTGATAATCATGATAGTCACCAGATAAATTTGCAATAATCTCTTTACTTACGCAGACATATTAGGTAAATTTACCTACGCAGAGATATAACAAAAAATAATTTTACCTACGTAGATACATTAGGTAAAATTACCTACGAAAAGATATTAGGTAAATGTACCTACGCAAAGGTATTAGGTAAAATTACCTTCTCAAAAATATTAGGTAATTTTACCTACGCAGATATTAGGTAAAATTATCTACTCAAACATATTAGGTAATTTTACCTACGCAGATATATTAGGTAAATTTACCTACGCAGATATATTAAAACACTACATATATTACTACTAATATTTGTAAAGAATCACGATGGGTGTCGATTGAAGACAGTTTCAAGTTTTTATTTTTTTAATTAAAAATTTCAATAAACATACCTACACGTAAGAGTCAATGCCCAATATTGCAAATTTATTTGGCTCCCATCATAGAATGAATCGTCAATCACATCAGTCGTCATATTAACTTTGAATAGAATAGAAATACTTTTATTTGGGACAAACACAATACAACGATTACAAACACAGTAATAATATAAAAAATGTCTTGGCAGATTTTAGACATTGGTCAGTTTATGTTATGGCCAAATTTAACTGGCCAGATTGTTTTAAAGGTTAAATTATGATGATAATAATACTTGTTTGGCCTACTTTCTTTAGACCTTTTATTATCATAGAAATTTCATGATAGGTATAGCCAAACGAGGATTGACATATCATAAAATGGTCATGTCATAAAGTGATCAATTCTAAGGTCTAGCCGCACTGGGCTGGCTATCTCAGCATGTGCGGGGTGTCATATACCCAACACGGGCGTCACACACCCAGCGCAGGGCATCACACACCCAGCACTGGTTTTCAGCACCCCGCAGTGACGCACGGACAACACAAAATACATTGGGATATTTATATTTACCGAAACTGGGACAGTGTTATCTTAAAAAAAAAAATAGTCATATGCATAGACAAAATACTCATTAAAAAAAATTAAAAGGATCATTAAAAATAATCCATTGTCACTTAAAATAATAAAATGTTTAATGTCACTGATAGATTTAAATCCGACTTTTTTTACAATAAAATATTTAGTAGATACTTATTTTAATTATTAAATAAATAAAATAAATTGATTTTTGAATGTAAATAATTTAGGAAGTATATTTTATTTTGAGAAAAACATTGGTTTGTTAACTGCTTCATTTGTAAAAATGATTATTAAGGTTTTGCCCGCGGTTTCTCCCACGTTCAAAAAATATAGCCTACTAGCTTTCCGCCCGCGGCTTCGCCCGCGTGGTCTACAGTTTATATCGCGCGGGCAGATACCCGTGCGCAGCAGTGGAATTATAGGTAGCCTATGTGTTATTCCAGTGTCTCTTCTACCTACCTACCAAATTTGATATAAATCCGTTCAGTAGTTTTTGCGTGAAAGCGTAACAGACAGACAGACAGAGTTACTTTCGCATTTATAATATTAGTAAGGATGTTATTTGTAAGAGATAATCTCTGAAAGTACTGGTCCGATTGCTAAAATTTTTACACCGATGGAAAGCTGCTTTAATCCTGAGTGACATAGGCTATATTTCATATGCGCGGGCGAAGCCGTGGACAGAGCCTAGTCTAAAATATAACGATAAGTGTTAAGTAGGTACAAGAGCAGAAAGATTTCCACGAAAGTCACAAAAAACATTTTTTCATACAAATATCTCAAATCCCGATACGGGATCAAATTTTCTTGAAAAAAAAAAAAGATTGCATTATATATATAGTATTTTAATACAAAAGAAAGCAGCAACATACCAATATTTTATTTCGTATAGCCATAGACGATATCCGTTTTTATTTTATTCTTACAAATATTTAAAAAAAAAATTATTTAAAAAAAAATTAAATAATTAAAAAAAAAATGTGGTGATGACATGATGTTTATACCGCCTATAGATTTTTTTTTATCGTAATAGTTATTCTACAGAAAAACTCATAAAAAAAAATATTGGACGTACATTAATTAATTATCAATAATTAAAAAAAAAGCTTAAATAGTATTGTAAAACATATCATCAGTTGATTTTTAATTTGAGGATGTGAATAATAAAACACTTTTGGTTTTTTAATGAAACTGATGTTGTTGTTATTGTTTATTTTTTTATTATTCTCTTTATTTATTTTGTATACATATTATAATACATTTTTAAATATTTTTTTAACAAATTCCTAAAAAAAAAAACATTTAAAAATATAAAAAAATAGTATTCCGCCGGTGTCGGGAGCAGGGTCCAAGCTACCGGTGGTTAGGGCTCCAGAGACAGGAACCTCCTCACAATGCGAGCCGTATCGAGGAGTACTGCCTTCTGTATCAGGCCCTTGATCCAACCGCGCAACGACAGCTTCGACAGATGGTCGTCGAAGCTTTTGGCTATGAGGCCATTGGCGGTCACGACAATCGGCACAATGACAGCTGAGTCAACATTCCACATGTCAACAACCTCGTGAGCTAAGTCGAGATTATTATTATTACTTAACTTCGTTGTGCTCACATAATAGAAGCAACAAGAAGTATGTAACAAAGATTCATGAACTTAACTCAATATGATTTAAGTGTCCATAGAGTTTCTTGCACGTTCTTCTCCATAGAGATCTACTCTTTGGAACGTGCAATTTAGCTTCACTTGTTTGACTGGCCGACATTTTGACAATTCAAAAGTGCCTGTAATTGGTCCATTCGAAATAAACGTGATTTCTGATTTTCATAAATGTCTAATGTTAGTTTTATCGCTAAACTTAAGTGGCAATGGGCAGGGCACATTGCTCGCAGAACAGATGGCCGTTGGAGCCGAAAGGTTCTGGAATGGCGACCGCGTACCGGAAGGCGTAGTTTTGTAAAGCCTCCTACAAGGTGAACCGATGATCTAGTAAGGGTTGCGGGAATCCGATGGACGCGAGACGCACAGGACCGTTCATTGTGGCGACCTTGGGGATGCCTATGTCCAACAGTGGACGTCTTTCGGCTAAAATGATGATGATGATTTTAAACAGAGTATACATTCTAGGAATCCAAAAGCTGTCACCCGCTACATGCTATATATAGCATTTGTATAATAATTTCAATGGCCAAAAGTCTATTCACATCCTCAAAAAACGAACACAAAAAAATTAATACAAAAAATATAGCCATACATGTTTACAAAATGTGAAATAAAACGGTTTAGCACCTCATTCGAGTTCGCTTATATATTAAATAATATATATATTAATAAAAAACACTTAATGTTTAAGTAAAAAAAAAACAATTTTTATTAAAATCATATACAGAACTATGAGAGGAAAAAATTTAATAGACATATAAAAGAACTTTTATTTTTAAATGGGAAATCATTCAATATATCGCACGCTGAGAACGAAAGTGACTCAACTCAAAATCGCTAATTTTTGGGAAAGAGCGAAAATGTGTCCGTCGTATTAAGCATTTTCTGTTCATTTTACAATAACACTAAAACGTGGTAACAAAAGTTATGAATTTCTGTTGAAATTTATTGTTTCACTAAATAGCTTTAGAAAAATTATATAGTTTTTGCAGAAAGATATGATTTTCTCGTATAAAATAAAGTTTAAAAAAAAAACGAAAAAATAGGTCACTTTAGTATTAGAAGTTTTTAGTTAGTATAATATGATAATAATTATGATAGAATATACTTTTTTAAGTCATTCTGTATACTTAACTCATTTAACCAAAATTTTGAAATCGGTCACTTTCGTTCTCAGCGTGCGATATCCTTCCGTTCTGGGAGAAACGACTTAGAATTGAATAAAACCCACCTGTATTTCTTCAGAGGTGCACCAATAAATATACATTATTTTTAGTTCATGCGAAATCTGAATTTGTTCAGAATGAGTAACTGAATAGATTCCAAAAATCAAATGGTGGTGAGGAGGTGGTGGTGCAGGTAAATTTTCCCGTCATATTAGTGTATATGAAAAGTTATTATGAAATTTATCTTTATATAGCCGAGATTTGAAAATTAAAATTTCAAACTTAATATTGTATTTAATGTCAAAATGTAAATGTATAAATGAGAATCCTTGGTTTAGGCCACAGGAAAGATGAGAGGTTAGGAAGGAAATACTTTCCGATTTGTACTACAATGAGTGTCACCGCTTGTCTCCCACCCTTTAACTCCACTACAGGCAATAAACCAATACGAACGCGCATTACGCAACTAACAGACCACGCACACTTAGATCGCAAGTTTGCTATTGGTTGTGTCAACTATGAGCATAATCATATTTTGAGGCACGCCTGCCCCGCCCAGAAGGCCATTCTAGCCTCTTCATCTTTTCTGTGGTTTAGGCCGGTAGCCCCAATGACATTTTAATGAACAGACATGTTATACACTCACAAATCAACCGTAAAATGAGTTCCGCGCAGCAGCGGCAGCACTTGTGGTATGATCCCCTGTGTTTTATTTACTTTGATATCATAATTGGTACACTTTTTAAACACACACGAAGGCATTTTTTTATTTAATTTCGTAGCAACGCACAGCGTGTCACTTAATCCAATGCGTGATCCCAATTAGAATTCTTTCGAGTCTTCACGAGTGCGCGCTCATAGCAAATCTGTTTATTTAAATATCATTGGCTACCCTGCTGGTATATAAATTTTTACTGCAAAAACCACGATCAGTCATTATCAACAATACCCAGTCGAACGATCGGCTATTTCACACAAGAACTACACTCCAATCGCAATAACATTACACTTTTAAACCAACGGTTTTTTTACTGTCCGTTCAACCGATTTTGACTTCTATTTCGTAGGCATAAGGATGGCATTAAAAGCAAAAAAAGCGCTTACAATACCATCTATTTACAGCAGCCGCCATTTGTCATGCCACCAACGTCAATTTTTTTTTTATTGTTGATAGGTTTGCGCTTGACCGCTATCTAACCTGATGGAAAGCAACGATGCGGTCGACGATGGAAAGCGCTTACCTAGAAGAAACCTATTCACTCTCGACTTAAAGATTCCTGGGTTGTAGATATGGTTCCTGGGTTGTTTAAGTTCTTATAATCCATCCCAAGGTTGTCTGGAAGATATCGCTGTCAGCGATAAGACCGCCATTGTACCCATAGATTTAAGTTTCTGTGAAATTGTTACTATTTGGTGTACAATAAAGTTTATTCTATTCTATTCTATATCAGGAAACACAGACTCCAGCAAGGAATTCCACTCCTTAGCTGCACGCACAATGAATGTGTTTCCAAAACGTTTTGTGCGTGTAGGTGGGATGTCCACCATGTACCGGTGGCGCATCGCCGTACGTTGAAAATCGGTTGAACGGACAGTAATAAAAGGTTTTCATAAATGTCTAGTGTTATTTTGAACAGAGTATAAGATCTGCCCACGACATATACATTTTCACAACTGTGGCTATGTCTACAGAAGATTAGGGTGCATTTTTTAAACAAATTGAGAAACAGAATAGAAAAAACGAAATCATAATCACAGATTTGTAAACCCAATTTGATTGCATTTGATATTTTTCTTTAAATAATATTTCGTCAAATGCGTTAAAATTATTACTTGGCTGTTAGTATAGGAAGAATTTTGTATTTTTTATTTATTTTTAAATATCCTTTATGTAACATATACATATTTGTTACTGTCACTTTGGTCTCGTGGTGGCAAGCGCGACTGCTGAGCGTGCGATCCTAGTTCGATTCCAGAGTTGTAACTTGGCTATGAGGGCTGGTATGAAAGGCAACGCAGGAACAGGGGTGGGTTTTTAGTCTGACACGCCCAAGATTGGAAGATTTTCCCACCTACAAAAAAAAAGGCAAATTTTCGAGATGTGCCCAGCTTAGTATCGGGCGGCCGATGCAATTAGGGGTTTGCGGTACTTCAGAGAATTAGAAAAAAACGCTTGCAAAGTTGTTTCATGAACTGCTGGATGATGAAAATTTTGAGATCTAAATGTAGATTCTCATTATGGATATAATATCACACCAAGGATTTTCCGGAGGAAAAGGTTTTTGAGGGCCTGCATCCAGTGTAAGTGACGGGGCTTGGCGTGTGCGACGACAGTACAAAAATAGGTACTGATCGGACGGATGACTGCCGTGAAAATGAGCAATTCGCACTTGAGTGACGATTTACTGCGAGCAGTCAAGATGTAGAAAGCGGCGCGCAAACGAGCCTGCTTTATGTGCTCAGCGAAGATCAAATGCTGATCTAGAAAGAGCTCTTGGGGTCTTGATGACTTCTTTTATAGTCGGATTCACTGCGAACGTCATGCCAGATTCTGTCACATGACGCTTCGTCTCCGATATATTAATAAAACAAAGACCCCACCGCATCTGTATGAACACGATAAATTTAATACTACTGAATAGATTTTGATACGGTTTTCACCTATAGACATAGTGATTTGTAAGAAAGGTTTTAGTGTATAATGTAGTGGAGAAAAGTCGCAACTGCGATGCCTAAGGGTGCAATAGTAGCCCAGTGCACAAACCTCTCTAAAACTGGTAGCTTTAAAAACGACAAAAGACCGTTTAATGTTGAATTTAAACAACAGTCAACCGAAAGTTTATATGTGCATAATATATTAGAGAAAATCCGAAACTGCGGTAAAGGTAGCAGTACTGGCCCAGTGCACAAACTTCTCTAAAACTACTGGTAGCTTAAAAAACGACCAATCGCCGTTAATTTAACCTATTAACGGCTTGCTTCTGATTGGTCCGACGAGTGTTTTCCTATCGGCCAGGGTCGTGTGTTCGCGACTGTGTACTCTACCTCGTTTAGCTCTTCAATCTCCATAGGTGACAGAAGAGCTGACGAGATGCGAGTATATGGTCGTGGATGTGCGACTCTTGCGTAATAAACGCGAGAGTGTTTGTCGGATATATGCGACGTAGGCGGTGAAAAGGTTAAACAACCGCCAACTGAAAATTAAATTATTTGTATGAACGAACACCAGTCAATCACAATACAATAATTTTTGATCGACAAACTGGACAAAGGTGGTCAAATCCTTACTAATCCTTACTATATAATATTATAAAAACGAAAGTGAGTTTGTTTGTTTGTTACGTCTTCACGCCTAAATGGGGGGAGGGTCTTCAGAGTGTAGCGACCTCTCTCGCGCTCTCTGATTACTTTTTTACTCTGAAATATATGATGTAGTTTAATTACAAAAAATAATAAAATCCTTACTAATATTATAAAAGCGAAAGTGAGTTTGTTTGTTACGTCTTCACGCCTAAATGGCAAAACTGATTTTGATGAAACTTGGTACACGGATAGACCATGTCCTGGAATAGGACATAGTGTAGCGACATCTATGACGCCACATAAGAACTACGAAGAAGATACAAAATCCTGCATCGCGCAATCAAAGTTCTCCGCGCGATTTGAACATATACGACAGCCCGACATCAACTATCGGGCAGTCGCCCACCAGACTATAACACCCGGTCTGGTCGGAGGATCCTCCCTTTTCAATGGAGGTTTGCGGGACTTTACTCTCTGTTCCGCATACCTCCAAAATAGGATACTTTTTATCCCGGAAGTATGTTCCCTTGGGATAATTTTCTGCTATCACGCGGGCGAAGCTGCTGGGAGCAGCTAGTTCAAAATAATTCTTATACCAACAGCCAAGACACTAAAACTAAACGAATAAAATCTATTAGTTTGCCGATTTCATTTTTTCATAAATTAACCTATATTTTATTTAGAATATCTTCTCCTATTTTTTTATTAGAAATAATTATGAAATTTACTGAACATTTATTATTTTAATATTAGATTAGGATATCACTAATTTTTCAAACCGTAAGTACATTTTGGAGAATTTTTCACTTGGAGATCGTTTTTTTTTTTTATTGTATGAAAGAAATTATAATTCATAATATTAGAGAAATAAATTCACTTATCCCTTTAACTGTGTCCTATCCGCCAGGGTCGTGTGTTCGCGACTGGGTACTTGCATCTCGTTTAGCTCTTCAATCCCCACAGGTGACAGAAGAGCTGACGAGATGCGAGTACATGGTCGTGAATGTGCGACCCTGGCGGAGTAAACGCGAGTGTTTGTCGGATATATTCGACATAGGCAGTTAAATAAGGTGCAGTTTTAAATTTGCACTAAATTTCAGGAGGTTGTAATAAAACTCATAGCATAGTCGGCCTTATAAAGTTCTCACTGCTGGGACTCAGGCCTCCTCTCTAGGAGAGGGAATGGGCCGTAATCCACCACGCGGCCCAGTGCGTGTTGGATGTCACATTTCTTCGAATTTTTTGGTTCTAGGACCGTTTTGAGAGCAGTAGTGATGAAATAAATTACACAAAATTATGCGCCTGGCTGGGTTTGAACTCGCGACCTACAACTCGTAAGTGTGGCCCGTTACCACTCGGCCACCGCTGCTCTCCTTATGAAACTCAAATAATAAGATGTTTGTTACTCTTTCACGGAAAACTACTGAATAGATTTCGATGAAAGTTGGTACACGGGTAGATCATGTAAACAAGAATAACATTAAAAAAATCACTAATATCATTGCCTCCTGAAATACTTTGCAGATTCAAAACTGTGGACTCAACATGACGTTACAATATCAAGTGTGCGAGCGAGAAGGACGGAGCTATACACCAAATTCAAATATTTTTATTTCACATAGGCCTACATGGGCACTTATAAAACGTCAGAAGCTAGTGCACGGTTCCAAATTGGTCGTTTCCTATGGAGAAGAACCGGCAAGAAACTACATGGTTACTCTTTTTTTTTTAAATTTGTTGATGTTACAATATCTCCTTATAACAGTATTAAAATATATAGCTCCATCCCGTTAACATTTCAGTTCTGGTCGTCAAATGGATCGCGTTAAGAGCTTCTGGTAGGGTCTCTACACTTTGTATTACATTCGTGAAAAACGGTGTGTCTTACAATCGAAGTGAAAACTTCATCAAGGCGAGGTCACTACAATTTTGTAATCTTTCCCGAATCAGCGTTACAGAGCTGAACGTGACGTGAGTTTCATACAATACCCACAAAAGAGCGCAGCGCGCTTAAAGAATCTTTCACTTGACTGGCCTGTTGGTCTAGTGGTTAGTGACCCTGATTGCTATGCCGAAGGTCGTGGGTTCGATTCCCACCCAGGACAAATGTTTGTGTGATGAGCATAATCATTTGTTCTGTGTCAGAGTGTAATTTATCTATAATATGTATGTATTTAGAAATATATAAGTATGTTTATCAGTTGTCTAGTACCCATAACACAAGCTCTGCTTAGCTTGGGGCTAGACGGCGTTGTGTGATAGTTGTGGAATATTATTATTATTATTACTTCAATAATATCGTATTATTGAACACAAGGGACCTTCAAATTAGCCACAAAGTGCCGTGCCGCGCTACATCACATTGAATCACAACACAGCGCTGCCGTCAATTTGAAGGCTCCCTAAAGGTTGAATTTTAATTAAAAGCTCTACCACGAGCTCTTAAAGCGATCCATTTGACGACCTAAATTGAACTGTTAAAAGGATGTAGCAATATTTTTTTATTATAGATAGGTTTGCGCTTGACCGCTACCTCACCTGATGGAAAGCGACGATGCGGTCGACGATTGAATGCGCTTACCTAGAAGAAACCTATTCACTCTCGACTTAAAGATATATATAGCTGCTCGCGCGCCGATAGTGCGACTTGAATGATCTTGAGAAACGCTTAAAATGCGTCGTACCATACACACCGGTGTACGAAATTTGTAGGTCAAAATTTTTATCCTGCGTAGGTCGCAGGAAAAACGAAGAGATACAGACCAAAAAGTTTTTTTTTTTTTGTCATTAAAAACTATATTTTTTGGGAATTTTACAAACGCGCAATGACATAAAGAAACGCGCGTAAACGCGTGATGGTATGAAAAGTACAACTCCATCCTTCTATCTCGCTCGCAAGACCGACATTTTAACACGACATGGTAAGATTGGAGGTCGAACAACGCAATGAACATATCGGTGTATCTAATAAAAATAGATTATAAATCGTATCATTATACGGGGATTTGTTTACAAAACCGTTATTTTCTAGTTTCACATCATCACTGGTGGTCATTTCATGAAATATGCAGTCAAAGTATATCATCAAAAATACGTTTACAAAAAAAAAAAAAATAACACAAAGTTACAACCTTCTTCAATATCCACATCAACCGGTCATTCTTAAAAATTACATTTACAGTAAAAATAAAAAAAAAACGTACTTAAGCCTAACAAATAGCTTACAGATTACAGTCCAAACCTCGATATTCTCCACTTCGGCCGGCGATTCTCCGAAATGTCCGAACAGTTGTTCTGGTTAAAGTAGAAAATGTTGCTTTTTAGTCTGGTGGAAGGTAGCTGAACAATTTGTATTTGTCTCTTATGTACGGACGTACGTCGTCTTTCTGTGAAAGAGAGAGAGAAATAAAATTAATAACATATTCACTGGAGGAAGAAAAAAAAAAGAAAAGATGGATAGATTGTGTGAGGAGTGATATGAAAGAAAAGGGAGTTAGTGATAGTTTGACGGGTGACAGGATAGAATGGAAGAAAAATACGTGTTGCGCCGACCCCAAATAATACGGGACAAGGGCAGGAAGATGATGGTTCACTGGATTTGCCATTTACTATTGAAAAAAAAAACATCTTTTGTGCCGGCCGGCGGCCCCAAGTAACCGACCGAAATGGTGACCATAAGTGCGAACGGCGAGCAATGGATAGCTCACTGTCCGGTCGTCCAATAATCGTAGGGGCGGCCCGGATGCTTTTGCAATTACTAAAGCGTCATGGGTACCGGATTGTGAAAATGACGATCTAATACAAAAAAAAATCTATGTCAAGTTTCCATTATAGTAGAGGGAGAGAATTTAAAAAAATGGAAAGATACCATCAATTGTTAAAAAAAAAAAACGGTAGTAGTAACACTCACAGTAGCAAGATGCTCCAAAAAAGGCAGCAGCTTTAGCAGCTCATTATCACTCCGGTCCACGAACCAGCTGTCGATAGGGATGCCATTCTCGAGCTGGTAGCCGAAGGCCTGCAAATCAAAATATTTCAGTTTTTAAGCGATAAGCGATGATGTGGTCGACGATGGAGCACGCTCGCCTAGAAGTAACCTATTCACTCTTGACTTAAAGACCCCCAAGTTGTAGCTATCAGGAAATATAGACTCCGGCAGGGAATTCCACTCCTTGGCTGTACGCACAATAAATGTGTTCCCAAAACGCGTTGTGCGTATGGGTGGGATGTCCACCATGTACCGGTGACGCAACGCCGTACGTCTTGTGGCCCGATGATGGAACGGACTTGGCGGAATTAGATTGTGCAATTCCAGTGCACACTCCCCGAAATGTAAACGATAGAAAACCGACAGACTAGCAACTCGGCGGCGATGCTCAAGGCTTTGGAGTTTCGACTCCACACATGCATAATTGCCGTTTTTTCTAAATACTAGCTGAAAAAGTCTTTGCCATAGAACTGATGACGATACTATTTTCTCCAGGCAAATTGACTTAGGTGGTTATCCCACTGTCACGCACCACGCATCGTAGCGCGTGAAAACGCACCTACGCACGTACTTGCGGGAGTGCAGATCTGCATCATCGTGCGGGTTTTTTACGCACTCACGCGCGTAGGTGCGTTTTGTAAATTCACGCAGGCACGCACGGTACTACGAGACTCAGTGTGCCATACCTTGCGTCCCACCCCGTATGCGTTCTGCATGTAGGTGCGTGATCTGCATGAACGCGCGTGGAAGCATTTTCAATGTGTTGAACTGTGCGTGTTTTCTCTAGTGTAACCGCCTTATATTTCTAAGTTGACCTGTTGTCTACTATCTTTACTTGCCAGAAGCACTGATGACGTTACTATTTTCTTAAGGCGAATAGATTTACCTGTGGACTATTATCCACGATGACAGTCCGGCGCAGATCCCGCCCGAGGATGGAGAGGTCCTTCACGTAGTTACCGTTCACGAGCAGACAGTGCTCCCGGAACAATCTGGTGACAGAGGAAAGAAATACATTCTTCTTCTTCTTCTTCTCGTGTCGATTCGACTCAGATTTTGTCCGACCAATACTTAGCCACCTGGACAGCTTTGTCGTTGGCCTCGTTCAGATCGTTTACGGTGCAGGTAGTTGTGCATGCCGGGCAGGAAAGGAGATGGCACATATCCTGTGATGGAGCTCCACACTGGCACTGTATTTGCAATGGGTCAAGGAAACCCCATTTTACCAGATTATCTTTGCAGCGGCCAACCTGAGTCCGCAGTCGGTTCAGAGATTTCCAGATTGGCCACTGCAGTTCGTGTCCCGGTGGCAAATGTTCTGTCGGAGAGATAAAGTTTGGGGGAGTGGGATATCTTTCTATCAATAAAATACATTAAAAAAAGAAGATAAAAGAACCATAACCGATCGCTAGATAGGAGCTCAAGCACTCGCGCGGTATGTTACCAGAGGCAGAGATAACTGCAGCCTTCGACGTGTCGGTGGCAGCTTTTGACGTGTAGGCAGCATTGGTCGAAGCGCGCGCCCCAATAAGAACAAAAAAACGTTAAAAAAATGTACGCGACCATGGTCACCTCGCGTGCGTGAAAAATAATTCGTACCTTTATTGCAAAAACCAACTGCAATCTACTAGTGATGTAAAGAAAATTCGCAAGCGAATATTCGCAGAATTTACACGAAACATGCGCATATTTGGCAATCTTTTCTCGTGAAAAACTAATGCCTCGCTAGAAGTTTATTGACTGATTAGCATACGATTAATCTTGCCCGACCTGATGAATAGTGATGACAATTTGTGAGTTTGTGATTATCTGTTAACGTGACAGCGGCAGATGTTGACGTGCTGGCGGCAGCTGTTGACGTGTCGGCAGCTGCCGTTGGCATGTCGGCGGCAGCTATTGACGTGCTGGCGGCAGCTATTGACGTGTCGGCAGCAGCCGTTGGCATGTCGGCGGCAGCTATTGACGTGCTGGCGGCAGCTACTGTCGTGTCCGCAGCAGCCGTTGACGTGCTGGCGGCAGCTATTGACGTGTCGGCAGCAGCCGTTGGCATGTCGGCGACAGCTATTGACGTGCTGGCGGCACTACTGTCGTGTCCGCAGCAGCCGTTGACGTGCTGGCGGCAGCTATTGACGTGTCGGCAGCAGCCGTTGGCATGTCGGCGGCAGCTATTGACGTGCTGGCGGCATCTACTGTCGTGTCGGCAGCAGCCGTTGACGTGTCGGCGGCAGCTGTTGACGTGCTGGCGGCAGCTATTGACGTGTCGGCAGCAGCCGTTGGCATGTCGGCGGCAGCTATTGACGTGCTGGCGGCAGCTACTGTCATGTCGGCGGCAGCTGTTGACGTGTCAGCAGCAGCTGTTGACGTGTCCAGCATAACATTACCTGTACTTGATCCACTGTCGCTGCGGGTCCAGCAGGTTGAGCAGCCTGTCCGCGTACACGCGCTTGCTGGCCGTGAACAGGATCACCTCGTACAGGCGAGACACGCGCGACAGGAACTCCGCGAAATGCGGCCGCGTGCGAACGAATACCTAACGGGGAAAATGGCAAAAATCTGTAAAGACGTACAAGTGAAAAAAAAGTCTTTATAACAATATCAAACATCTTGTTTGTTTAATTTTTAACTGGCTTCTACCAGTGGGTTCGCCTGCGTGAAAGTACGTTTATCCATACCCCCATTTCGTCTCCTTAATTCATGAATCCCCAAGCGACCACCGGTGGCCGCGCATCTATTGTCTTACTATTGTGTCTCTAATTGACGGTATCTGAAGGGTTAAAGAGAGAATACCTATAGGAAAATCCTCTTTTAGAGCTTGTCTTCGACATCAAAGGAACCTTGTCTAAAATTTTATGCTCGCAGTCGCAGTAGTTATTCACTAAAACTTTTTTCTTATCAGAATTTAGTAGTGCCTACTACTAAATATCTTCCTGCCCTTGTCTCGTTTTATTTGTGGTCGGCGCAACACGATTTTTTCTTCTTTCTGTCCTGTAACTCTTTCCTTTCATATCACTTCTCACACAATCCATCCATCTTTTCTTTTACACCATAGAACAGAAAATATAGGTAGAAGTGCCTCTAACGTGGCTAAGCACGGGAACCAGTGTCGCCAAACTCACACATTTGCGTATCAAATTGTACATTACACACATAAAAAACAGTAATATGATTGGCTACGAAGCTACGAATTACAAACTTAACTTTTACAAATCATATTCTTATTGCTTTCATAAATTAGGTTTTATTACCACGTAAGAAAGTTGTTATTATTTGACATGACACGAACAATAAAGAAGTTTTAACCAATTAAAAAAAAATATATTAGTAAAAATATTATTATTATTATTATTAATTTACAACGAGTTCGGCTACTCAACGCTAGATGGCGCTGTAACCAATTTATTCTATTCAGAACGCTAGTGCCTTTGAAATAGATGCCATATTTACCTGCACATGTAATAGGCGAATCTCGTCTGCTGTTGACACACGCGCGATATCTAAGAGGCACTTCCTCTACTTTTCTTTATTCCGTGATTTACACAAACAGAAGAAGAATTTTATTGACAAGTGAACCAATACTTACGGTATACCTGCAGTCTTGGAACAGCACCGGGAAGTGGAAGCTCGCGTCCGGCAGCTCTTGAAGCGAACAGTGCACCAGCGTCTCGTCTAAGTCCAACACCTGGGTCATCAGACAATGGGAAATTAGCTAAATGTGGATGATCCAGGGTAGCGCGCAAAATTCAAATTGTCGTATATTTATTTAGGAAAGAAAAATATAAACATCCTTTATACGAACAATGTGCTCTGCCTACTGCCTCTTTAGTTTTTTAGCGATTCTTCGGGCTATGACGGCGATCTTGGTTCTCCTGCGGATATCTTCATGCCTGACTAGATCACGCAAGGAAATTCCGAGCATAGCCCTTTCCATTGCTCTTTGTGTGACTTAAGCCTTCTGATGAGGGCCATTGGCGCAGATTTAGGAAGTAATAAGTATACTTTGTGAAAAATATGCGCCAAATCCGCGCAAAACGGCCGAACGCTCAGCATAATGCCGTGAACTTGGTCAGAGATCGTCCTAGACAGTGTAGCGACATCTATGACGCCACATAAGAACTACGAAGAAAATACAAAATCCTGCATCGCACAATCAAAGTTCTCCGCGCGATTTGAACATATACGACAGCCCGAAATCAACTATCGGGCAGTAACCCACCAGACTATAACACCTGTCTGGTCGGAGGATCCCCTCTTCAACGGAGGTATGTGGGACTTTACTCTCTGTACCGCATACCCCCAAAACAGAGAGGTATTGGAAGGAGAGCGAAGACCATTGCAGCCCAGCAGTGGGACACACAGAGGCTATAAAAAAGAGTAATATTTGTATGTTGTATACTCACAAGACTGAAATCTGGACTGGTCCGAGTCTTCAGCGGTAGGGCGGGGTAACGAGCGCGCAATGCGCCCGTCGCCACTGTCTCTAATGGCGGCAACTGCAAAATATACAAAATTAATTTATATCATCCGATTATAATTTAGGTGTCTTCAAGGCTAGAGTAAATAAGCTCTTAATAATCTAGTGCGCCTCCAACAAAATAGATAGGTACAGAAATCAATCTCATATATATACTTCACTTTTTATACCTACCTACGCTAGGCGATCGCGCTACACGTTAGCGCGTTGCTCCGAACTGTACGAGCGCGACTAGGCGATTGAGCCGATATCGTGTCCGTGAGCGGTATATATGTGTGCGTTGCTCGAACGTGCTTTGCATGTAGATTGTCTTCTGTACCTATCTATTTTGTGGCCTCACCATCACCGATTGCATCAGTCACAGAACAGAAAATATAGGTGGAAGTGCCCCTAACGTGGCTAAGCACGGGAACCAGTGTCGCCAAACTCACACATTTGCGTATCAAATTGTACATTACACACATAAAAAACAGTAATATGATTGGCTACGAAGCTACGAATTACAAACTTAACTTTTACAAATCATATTCTTATTGCTTTCATAAATTAGGTCTTATTACAACGTAAGAAAGTTTTTATTATTTGACATGACACGAACAATAAAGAAGTTTTAACCAATTTACAACGAGTTCGGCTACTCAACGCTAGATGGCGCTGTAACCAATTTATTCTATTCAGAACGCTAGTGCCTTTGAAATAGATGCCATATTCACCTGCACATGTAATAGGCAAATCTCGTCTGCTGTTGACACACGCGCGATATCTAAGAGGCACTTCCTCTACTTTTCTTTATTCCGTGGCATCACTGCTAACCATTAGGTGCGATCGCAGTCAAGCACTAGTTTAAACCAATAAAAAAAAAACATTCCATCTGCCCATCTGCCCGAAGGAGGAGCTCCACAAGCACACAGGTATGCAAAGCAGATGAGACGCTACTGAGAACCAAGTTTCGTTCATGTGAAAATAAGTTAAGTCTTATTGCTCCGGGATATTATTCTACTACCAAAGCGGCTTTTTTAGACCTGCTGTATTCTAAGGCGATTATCACACTGCCACGCACCACGCAGCGCGTGTTTTAACGTCGCTTGTAAGTACCTCCGTTTATATAGAAAACATGTACAGTCCAACACACCGAAAATGCATCCACGCGCGTTCATGCGGAGAAATATGCACACACGCGCGTGAGGAGAGACGCAATGTATGGCACACTGAGTCTCGTAGTCCCGTGCATGATTTTGTATGAAATGACTCAGAGCCTGCGTGAATTTACAAAGAGTGCGTATAAAAACCCGCACGATGATGCAGATCTGCCCTCCCGCAAGTACGCGCGTAGGTGCGTTGACACGCAACATGCAGTGTGACGCGTGGCAGTGTGATAATCGCCTAATGGTATAATATAATAATACCATAATCAGCCTACAACGCGGTATTATCAGAGTGATCTGCGCGATAAGAATTTTTGTATTACACACTTTCGACATCAAAATTGTTGTTTTTTTTTTTATTTGAAATTAGATAAATTAACTTTGACACGAGTGTTTACTTTCTAACGTATACTTTATTTTTTACTAGCTTTTGCCCGCAGCTTCGCCTGCATATATAAAATATAGCCTGTCTCATAGGAATAAAACAGCTTTCTATCGGTGAAAAACTTTTAGAAATCGGACCTGTACTTCCAGAGATTACCTCCTTGAAATAAATTAAATATAAGTAATATTAATTTAATGTATCTTTTGTATCACAGTTTATTAAAAAAAAATGGGGTAAAAAAGCTCGAATCTAAAAGAGATAATTGACAGCCCGAAATCTATCGGGCAGTTGCCCACACCAGACACCACCCTGGTCTAGTCTGAGGATCCTCCCTTTTCAACAGAGGTTTGCGGGACTTTACACCCTGTACTACGTCTAAAAAGTAAACACAATAGCTTACCTGTTTGATAAAGAGATATGGATCAAAGGCGTCGACCCAGGACGAGATCTGCTCGCAGTCGACGCGGTTGCTGCACGAAGAGATCACGTCGCCAGCTTCCTCCTGATACAAGAGATACAATACGGTACCCTGATAAACAATAACAACCATTGCGCAATTAACCCTTCAGATACCGTCAATTAGAGACACAATAGTAAGACAATAGATGCGCGGCCACCGGGTGTCGCTTGGGGATTCATGAATTAAAAAAAAAGAAAGCAATAAAAAATTTAGTCTTAGGGTTCATACTAGAAGTGGGTTGGAACATTAAATTAGAAACCTGTTTCAGTTCCAAGAAGATAACAGGTCCAAAAACCTGTTCCAAAATAACAGCCTGTTCCACTGGAACTAAAGACTCATTGATTGCAACTGATTCAGAATTTATTAGTACCAGTGACAGGCAAGTAACTATAGATTTAATCTATGCAGGGAACA
Organism: Mythimna lalbum; assembly: GCA_949319445.1. NCBI lineage: Eukaryota > Metazoa > Arthropoda > Insecta > Lepidoptera > Noctuidae > Mythimna > Mythimna lalbum. The sequence continues at coordinate 10,457,968 of OX439372.1, forward strand.
GATGCTATCTCGGTCTATTACAATGAACCAGAGGAGCAACGAGCTTGTTCCAAAGAACAGATGTTGTCTCTTTCTATAATAATAAGTCAGAATAGAAAGGAGCATGTTTCATTTGAAACAGTTCTACATAGCTGTTCCAGGTCGTTTCGTTTGTATCTTTCGTAGTTACAGCTACGGTTGTTTATGGAACAAGCGAAAAAGGTAGGAGCTGTAATTTCGATTCTGAGATACCTGTTTCATGCTGTTACTTTGAAATACCTGTTTTTTTTACTGTTTTGATAAAATACGCCACACCACTCCTATTCATACGCACTATGCAAGTAGCCGCAATGCGGCAGTCAGTATTGTACGTGTACCCAAAAGGTACAATACTGACTGATCTACGCTGTTCTTGCATCATACTATCTATCAATACCTAGTACCTATTACCTAGTACCTAGTATCTATTAATACTGTAATATGGAAATATTGTAACACCTATCACTTTTTAAAAGAGTTTCAGGCAACAATTTTGTTAGAGTAGGCAACTCTTTTCTTTTTTTTTTCTGTAGAGTAACAGGGGAACCAACATTACGGCAAAGGAACTTCATAAATGTAGGCCTATGTGAAATAAGAATATTTGAATTTTTTGGTTTAAGTTTAGTGTGCAATACTGACCTCAATGTCTGCCGGTGACTGCTCGTCGTGGTACGCAAGCGCGGCATCATCTACTGTGAGATCGTTCCCGTTCTGTTGACAACACAATCATTATAAGAAACATATATGTTATATATTTCTGAAGGTAATGAAGTCATACTGAGAAGCATAATAATATATCTGTAAGGGTATTTTTTATAACGTGCGGATTTCATCACGCATCCCGCATGCGGAATGTGGCCCATCAATTCAGCTGACAGACGTCCACTGTTGGACATAGGCCTCCCCCAAGTGTCGCCACAATAATCGCTCCTGTGCGTCCCGCATCCATCGAATTCCCGCAACCTTCACCAGGTCATCAGTCCACCTTGTAGGAGGATTCATTGTGCGTGCAGCTAAGGAATAGAATTCCTTGCCGGAGTCTGTGTTTCCTGATAGCTACAACCCTGGAATCTTTAAGTCGAGAGTGAATAGGTTTCTTCTAGGTAAGCGCGTTCCATCGTCGACCGCATCGTCGGTTTCCATCAGGTGAGATGGTGGTCAAGCGCGAACCTATCCTTACTAATATTATAAAAGCGAAAGTGAGTTTGTTTATTTGTTTGTTTGTTACGTCTTCACGCCTTAATGGAAAAAGCGATTTTGATGAATTATGGTACAGAGATAGTCGAGACCCTGGAGACGGACATAGGTAATTTTTTTCTTTTAAGTGACAAAAGGGGGAGAAAGAGGGAAGAAAAGGGGAGAGGAATTAAAGTATATTAATAAACGCGGGCGAAGCCGCAATAAAAATAAAGAATATAACTAATCATGCCAGACACTCACCGTCCCATGTCCTTCAGCGGCCAAGCTCTGGCTGATCTCAGCCAGGAAGCCCGAGCTGGGGCTGCGCGCTGACAGGGCCTCCAGGCTCTCGATGGCGGTGCCCTGGGTGTCGCACGTTGAGGATATCTCGCACTCGGAGTCGCGGACATAACCGTCTTGTTCCAGTAATGTCACAAAGTCGGGCTAAGGAAGAGACATGAAATATAGTCATTATTAGGTCTCTAATTCAAAAGTCAAAAACGTTTATTTCAAATAGACCAATTACAGGCACTTTTGAATTGTCAAAATGTCGGTAAGTCAAACAAACAAGTGAAGCTAAATTGCACTTTCCAATTACGAATTGGTAAGAAGGGGCTCAGATTATAATACTATTCCACAACTATCACACAACGCCGTCTAGTCCCAAGCTAAGCAGAGCTTGTGCTATGGGTGCTAGACAACTGATAAACATACTTATATATTTCTAAATACATTCATACGAGTATTATAGATAAATTACACCCAGACACAGAACAAATGATTATGCTCATCACACAAACATTTGTCATGGGTGGGAATCGAACCCACGACCTCTGGCATAGCAGTCAAAGTAACTAACTACTAGACCAACAGGTCAGTCGAAGCTGCGCAGGTAAGTATCCGATTTTTGCTACGGCATAGGGGTACCGTCACACAAGAAACACGCGCGACACCACGCGACGCCACGCGACGACTACCCGCGCGGGCTCCCGCACATACGCCCGCTTAACGCAAAGTTGGCCCTTAGAGTCTAATGTTGTTTCAAATACAAACATGTTATAATAATGAAAAATGCTTACCTGAACATATTTCTCCCCGTTAGTCAAAAAATCTGCACAATTATCCAAGTCATCTGTAGTAGACGTTGGCTGGTACATCTCCAGATCGTTACTTGACTTCCTACGTTTCATCACCCGCTTGTCCACCGAATTAGTCCTGGAAGTCTTCTCCTCCGCTTTCTCCGTAGTCATAACCCTAGCTGCCTTGTCCGCTAAGAAGTTTATATCCTCCTCCGTAGCTGGTAAGTCTTCATTGATCAGTCTAGCACACTCTGCTATAGCCATAAAGTCGTTCAAGCAATCGTTTGGAAGACAGAGTTCAGATGATTCAACGTGACCATCGGAGTCAGATTCCTCAGACTTCTGCGTAGGAAAATCAACAAACGTAGTAGTGTGAGCTTCATACATAGTCACATCGTTATCTTCTGGATAACAGTTAGTTTCTGGCACAACAGGAGCTTTCTTCGTTCTCTTTTTAGGACTCTCATTAGTAGAACTGACCGAGGACTTTGTTATTTTAGGAGTTATTATCCCAATCTGACGGACTTTACGTATTGGTGAACTGTTTAGGGACGCTGCCTTGTCTGTCTTATCCATACGTCTTGTTTTGCGGGGTGAACTGATTGCTGAAGAAATGGCTTCAGTCTTTTTAAGCTCACGGTTAAGCGAGCTGTGTCTCAATTGGGCACTCTTCGTTGCACGGACCTCCTTAGTCTTGGTAGTAGTAGTGATTTTATCATTCTGTGGCTTCTTCACCACAGTTGATGAAGAAACGGGATCTTTATTAGAACTCCGTACAACGGTCTGAAAGATTGGCTTCTTTGTGCGGTTATCATCTTTGTGCTTTGCTTTTTTGTGCGTTGTCTCCAAAGGCTTCTCCATGCTTAACTTAGTTCTTACGGGACGAGTCTTTAAATTCTTCTGGGACCGAGTGATGCAGAATTGTGATGTCTCAGACACCACATTTTTTACTTCACGCTTGAGGATATTCTTCCAAGCGTTTGGCGGCTTAGTCACAGGTTTAATGGGTGTCTTCTTTAGCTTTGTTACCTTAGAACTCCTTTTACTTGAGAGCGGTCGCTCTCTCTTCCTACTTCTTAACCGCATCGCAAGATTAGAGGACAACTGAACCTGCAAAAGAAATGTGGTGAATTTTGAGAGATTTTTGTAGGCCAAGAGAACCAAGTCTTTTAAGGTACGCCCTTGAATGAATAGTTCGAAAATTGCCTAACAAACTAAAACGTATAACGAGGAAGAAACGACTTATTACTATGTTACTATGAGTTCCAAATGAGAATAGGATCGATTGCGATGTTTTGACGTGACGTCGTACTGTCAAATCGCAGATATTTTGTCACAGTTTTGACAAAGTACTTGGAGGTGAGTAAAATTGAAGAACTGGATTCTATCTAAACTTTTTTCGTTCAAAGTTCGTAAATAAATTTAAATTTTTCGTAAATTAATTAAAGTTTAATAATTTCTTTGTTCGATTTGACAGTAAATCGTGACGTCACAACATGGCCATCGATCCTATTCTCCTTTGGAACGCATTGTAAAACATGTGGTGAGGTAAAAATGCCTCATTACAATATGCTGTACACAGTGTACAAGCTTGAATGGCTAGCACAGTAACAAATAACAGAGCTGCCTCCCTAGCCAAGTTACAACTGTTTCGCTTGCGTCAAACGCTTCGACGCAAGCTTTCGTCGTATTCTTCTGTTCTAAGCACGTGACCGAGCGTTGAGGTGACGTCATTCCAGTACATTTGAAGCTTTCTACTAGCGTTAACTATTGCAGATTAGCAACTTGGCTAGGGGTACAGTATAGAAATAGAAGAACATTATCCTGCCGTTAGACAATACAGATATTAGATTGTTCAAATGCACCCATTTTTTACAGAGACAAAATATGCAAACATGATTATGTTGCTAAATAAAGGTACATAGGTAACTTTTAATTATTCGTAAATTGATTCCTATTGGATATTGTGTTGTTGCCTTTTTGTAATGTTTGTCTAGTTATGTATCACAAGTGTCTATGCAACTGAACAATACGTGGAATCATTGAAACAGGTGCAATTTCAGTAGAATGAAAATGTTATTGTTGCATAGACTATTTCAAAGAAGATGCCGAGAAGACTGACTGTCATCCACATTCTAATGGAACTCAAAGTAACTGAAAACTAATTACTTTCCAAGCGGTTTATTCCTGGAATTTTTGGAAAAATAAGTGAATTCTTATTAGATATTTTCATTTCTAAATTATTAAACAAAAAATGCGTTATTGGATATGTTTAATTCATGAATCTCCAAGCGACCACCGGTGGCCGCGCATCTATTGTCTTACTATTGTGTTTCTAATTGACGGTATCTGAAGGGTTAATTAGATATGTAAGTAATTGTGTCAAAAAAATAAAAAATAACAATCCCCACTGGTGGGTGTCCCTGGAATAAACCTTTCTAAACTTGACACTGGCTGAATGTACAATCTGTACAAGTGAATATAAAAATATACAGGCTGAAATTATACAAGATGGAAAGCTGAGGAAGCCATCAAAAGGGAAGCATGCATAAGCAATAATAATACCTATTACTACTAATTTCAAGCAAACAATCTGATTTTTCTTCTATAATTTAAAAATAAGTAAACTGTATTCCATTTTTTTTTTATAAATCTACTTCTTGATACCGTGTTCATGAGGGACATTTTTCACAAATACATGTTGTTTTTTTTAGTTTGATATTCACGTTAGTAATTGACTTATCAAAACCTTCTAAGTGACTTATCAAAGAATTGTCTTCTGGGATTGTCTTCATTTTTCTACTGTTTAGCTGTATTAAGAAGCCAGACAGACATGCCATTTGGCCAGGGAACACATGGAAAGGGAACATACAATGTTTCTCTTATGTGACATCGGAGAATAAATTATCTATAGACCTATTTTGGTGCAGCCATGAGGCACACAACCACTTTATTTTTTATTTCTTGTATTTGTGTTTGGCAAGGTTGCCAACGTAGCTCGAAGAGTCGCCAAACTTAAGTGGCAATGGGCAGGGCACATTGCACGCAGAACAGATGGTCGATGGGGACGAAAGGTTCTGGAGTGGCGACCACATACCGGAAGACGCAGCGTTGGAAGGCCTCCAACAAGGTGGACCGACGACCTGGTCAGGGTCGCGGGAATCCGATGGATGCGTGACGCACAGGACCGGTCGTTGTGGCGACGCTTGGGGGAAGCCTATGTCCAGCAGTGGACGTCTTTCGGCTGATATGATGATGATGATGTGTTTGGCCTTGCTGTACCAAATAAATTAATTTTCTTTCTTTCCTTCTATGAGATATTTTGTAGCTGAGATTTAAAATGTTTTTTTTTTAAATATCATATTTAGAGGCACTGCACTCTGGGTGACTGCCAGCCTCATGGGATCAATCCTAGCATAATGGGCATCCTGCAAGCTGCGATAACAGACTGCAAGTCACCCATTACTCTACTCTATCCCCTACTCACATCTTCAAGTATAGTTCCTCACTCTATCCTCATATTCCCCTTCTCTCTCTTATACATCCTTTTAGGAACTTGTAAATACTCTGGGCTTCTTCAGACATTGGCCGGCTCAGAATCATATTGATTCCACCATTGTGGAGATCAATATTTGGTAACACATTCCTCTACAGTTCGTGATACTGGTCATATTCCACCACCATCAGAAGAATGATATCTTCGGGCACCCGACATTTCGCGCACAGTGATTTAAAATGTTATAAATCTAAGTGCTACAATTATTGATATTGAATTTTTTCTGCAAGTCTGCTTGCATAATATAGGGTAATCAGCTGTTTAATTCATGAATCCCCAAGCGACACCCGGTGGCCGCGCATCTATTGTCTTACTATTGTGTCTCTAATTGACGGTATCTGAAGGGTTAATGTTCCCACTGCTGGGACTCAGGCCTCCTCTCTAGAAGAGGGAATGGGCCGTAATCCACCATGTGGACCCAGTGCGGGTTGGTGAATGTCAAATGTCTTTGAATTTTTGGTTCTAGTTCTACTTGAAATAAATAAAAAATTATAGTGTACAAAAAAAGTTTTTTAATAGACAGTGAAAACAAGAAGTTATTGACATGACATAACATATTTGTTATTAAAAAGATGAGAAAAAAAATAAGCAAAAATGAAACAGTCTGATCATGAAGAATTCCTAGACAAACTAGGTACATAATAATCAATAAAACTTGACACAAGAGCATCAAGGTTATCAATATGAGAGGCCAATTAGAACCTATAAGATGGGAAAATTGTAAAAAAAAATGTAAATAACGCAAAACATGTCAACAAATGATTTGTTTACATTTTTCTGTCAAAATAATATTGACATGTTATCTTTTGGTGTCATTGACATGAGCATTTTCAATCTTATTTTAGTTCTAACAGAAGTAGTATGAAGGTGAATCATAACGTTAAAAGTGAACCGAAAACGCATGTAAATCAAGCATTGTGAAATTACCTAATTCAGGAAATATGTACTTACATGAACTTAATTTTAAAAAAGTTTCATTTATTCCATTTTCTGTACGTAATACATTGCCGGGAAATTAATAAAACCCCACTTCTATGTGATAGACATCACGCGTTGGAAGAATCTCTTTGTTTTAATTTAGATTTTATTCTTTTATTTCCGTGGTCAGTATCGGCTGCGGACACTTCGCGCCTTTTTCCAAATCCACTTTTCACCACATACCACTGTCAGTTTCCAGTCAAAACACAGTTAAAACACTTCATGATGAATACAAGATGCGTTTTAAATAAACTTAATAGATAAATTATTATTATAACACGAACATTTCAAACGCGAAAGTAAAAAAGCGGCACTGGAACACTATCGATTTTTTCGCTGCTCGACGCATGCGATTCGCACTGATGCGTTGGATTATATTCATCCAAATTACCAGCGAAATAGTTCGATAGCGGAAATATATTGAATAATAACTCGTAACCAGTAATTACATGATAACTTTTATTGTAGAACACAAAAGCCAAACAAATGTCAAAATGGCGGCGTTTCTTTTTTTAACTACGACGTTTTTCTGCAGATGGCGCCGTGGCTGGCTGTGCGCATGCGTTTTGTGACTGCTGCGAAGGTCGATACATGGGGGTTGGGTTGAGTTCAAGGGGTTGAGGATCCAATGCATTTCGGGGGTGAAACTTGGATGGTTATTTTTGAGGATTTTCCGGATTATTTAATTAAATAGATCGAAGTATTTTTCCTCTGACTGTTATATAACGTTATATTTAAAAAAAGATATTCTTAGCGCCGTTAATACAAGTACACAACGACGTGTCTTGCTTGAGGAAGCCTTTATAGTGCTTGTTTGTATTAATTTATCAGGCTTCTCACTGTATTATGGATTCTGTAGTTTATACCAAAATAAAATATTATACGGAGTATTTTTCTATTACACCTTAAAAATTATAGCTTCTGCTTGGTTTATAAAAGAAAACTTAATTAATTTTTCCAATGAGACAAAAGTCATTATATGGTCCCTGCAAAGATGTTGAGAACAGAGTAAAGTCCTTACAGCAAAGCTGCAGGATTGTTCGGAAGAAATAAATGGGGGGGGGGGCGTAAATTTTAATCGGTAATAGTTTGACGTTCAACCCAGAGCGGGAGGAGGCATTTGATGATTTACTTACTTAAAAAATATTTATGAAGTAAAAATAAAGATTCGAATGACTAAACTTACAGAGGTTGTGATAAAAAAACATTATTATAACAGATAATCAGAGGGATACAATAAATCCGGGATATGTTAATTTTAGCCTGTTAAAATGAAGACAAATAACTCTACTTAGTGAACCTTAAAAAAATTCTAACATGATTGTTTCTTAGTAGGTATACGTTTTCCATTAATAATATTATCTGGTATATTTAAATATTAAATAATCATAATAAAATATTAAAAAGTAACGAACATTATCGTATTATTTATCAATCAAACGAATCATCGTATCTTTGGATGAGTTTTCTTAGCAGTATGTATTCTTCGTGAAATGAATCGCTGCTGTAATGTCATTACAAGAGTGCTGCCACTTTAGCAAATTTTCCAATTATCATTGTAATATGAAGAAATATTTTCGTTTATATTTTAATTTGGTATAGTTTCCGTTGAATGTCGTAGTTCAAATAAACAATACTTTTCAGCATCAAATCGTATTTATAGATAAAGCTATCCCAAGACTAGCCACAAATACCACATCAACAGATTCTGTTCTAATAAAAAAATCTGACAAAAATAAAAGCGGTAGATTTAAATTTCATGTGTAGCAACACATCACTAACCGCCAAAAAGTGAAAAAGTTGTTTGTTGTTTTGAAACTTGTGGAAATGGTTTTTAGAAACCAAAAACTATAAAATTAAATATAATAGTCTGTTTATCTATTAGTTTCCTGCTACCAAAATGTCTAGTGCTTCTGTGACTTCGTCTAAGCGTGAGGTAAAATCCTTTTTTTTCTGTTTAACATTCGTAAACCACAAGTTTGTCCTGAACATCTTCCAACTGCTGCTTTCTCTCGTTGATCTCGTCGTTGCAAAAGCGACTGCTGAAAATGGGATCCTAGGTTTGGCAAAAATAAATAATACTGGGTTTTTTCATTAGAATTTACTGTATATCAATCTAAGTTTTGAAGTTGATGGTGTAACAACCTCTTGTCATGGAAATCACTAGAGCGTATATTTTTTTGGCGATTGGTTCTATGCCTGGTTTTTCTTCGGTCCTGTCAGATTGCCATCCCAGTGGACTATGAAAGTAAAGGAACTGAGTGCACCTATGTTTGCACAAATACTTGTTCATTAAAATGTTTCCTGTGTGCTTGGCCAATCTCCATTAAAATAAGCACCTGCTCTCTCTGTACACTTACCATCATAAATTCATTAGTGATTTACTATTACATCAACATCCCTTCAAAATGTGAATGTAAAGGTGAGTATAGACTAGAACATTTGCTAGAAACCGAACAAGGAGTAGCTCTATGATATGTTCTAGTGAATTACTCTTATAAACCAGGAGAAAGAAAGAACACACACAAAAACATTTTATTTGCCAGAATGGCCAAAAACACAAATAATAATATTTTTTATGAATTTTTTAACTGAGCATTTATTTGTATTATACCATTTATTAGAATGTTGCATTACGTAGAAATGCTCTAGAAAATACTATAGTGTATATCCACCTTAATTCATGAATTCCCAAGCGTCCACCGGTGGCCGCGCATCTATTGTCTTACTATTGTGTTTCTAATTGACGGTATCTGAAGGGTTAAGAATACTTTAGACTCTACATAATCATAGATTACCTTCTATATGAAACAACGTTTTTTTATTTATTTTTAACCCTTCAGATACCGTCAATTAGAGACACAATAGTAAGACAATAGATGCGCGGCCACCGGTGGTCGCTTGGGGATTCATGAACTAATATGCTTTTGGGTACAATATTGAATGATCTGCACTTTTTACTAAAACCTATTATTGTTATATGGAAATGTTGCAGAATTAATATTGTTTTTTAAATAGTAACTATGGTGTGGCCGGTTCTTTTTCATAGGACCAATATTGGAACTTCTGACATTTTACACGGTTATTTGTAAAACAACAGCAACCTCTCAGGACTCTGTTACTAACATCATATAAACAACAACTTTTGTTCTACGACTTAAAAATTCGACATATTTTAGTTCATCAGATTTTCATACAAAAATAAAAATATTGGAAATTTAATGTTCTAAATGTTACAAACTCTATGCGAAGTAAGTAATAGTACAATAGCGGAGGGGAGCGACGATCGGGCGGCGGGGATGCTTGATGCGCTTGCGTCGCGACATACAGACGTAAGTAGGTATAGCAAAATACAGAGTTGAAATGTGTTAGATAGAACAACGAAATCTTAAAGGTGCAATTTAGCTTCACTTTTCTTGGACTGACCGACATTTGACTATTCAAATGTGCCTGCAAATGGTCTATTTGAAGTAAATGCTTTGATTTTGTTTGATTTGGTAAATGAATTATGTTTTATGAAAAGTCGTAGAACAAAAGTTGTTGTTTATAATGTTAGTAATACAGTCCTGCAAGGTTGTAAGTGCCCAAGTAGGCATAAGTGAAATAGAAATATTTTGGATTTGAATTTGAATATAGAATGATAGACAAGTTTTTTTTTTTTCAGAAAGCAGCCACAGAGTTAACACAAGAAATAGACTCCATTCGGGCAATGAACAGCAGTCTTAGAGCCTATTTAGAACATCTGAGGGGCTTCAAGAAGAACCTGGGACATATGTACGATAATTACACACAACTGAACAAAGTGAATGAACAGTGGGTTGAGACATTGAGGAGGACAAAATAATTAATTTTAAGATGATTTGTTAAGAATAAATATTTTTTAAGTTTAATCTTGGCTTTTTTAAAAAATTGTAGTTTAATTATAGTTGTAGGTCACTTACAATGGCCCTTATAAGAAGACTCGAAAGTCACCCAAAGGGCGATGGAAAAGGCTATGCTCGGAGGTTCCTTGCGTGATCGCATCAGAAATGAAGATATCCGCAGGAGAACCAAGGTTACCGACGTAGCTCGAAGAGTCGCCAACTTAAGTGGCAATGGGCAGGGCACATTGCACGCAGAACACATGGTCGTTGGGGACGAAAGGTTCTGGTGTGGTGGCCACGTACCGGAAGTCGCAGCGTTGGAAGGTCTCCAACAAGGTGGACCGACGACCTGGTCAGGGTCGCGGGAAACCGATGGATGCGTGACGCACAGGACCGGTCGTTATGGCGACGCTTGGGGGAGGCCTATGTCCAGCAGTGGACGTCTTTCGGTTGATATGATGATGATGATGTAGGTTGCGAGTTCAAACCCTGCCAGGCGCGTTACTTTGTGTAAGTACTTTGAGCAGTGGTTATTTTATTACCACTGCTCCTAAAACGGTGAAGGAAAACATAGTGAGGAAACCGGCATGTCCTAAAACCAAAGATTCGAAGACATGTGACATTCACCACCCCTCACTGGGCCGGCGTGGTGAATTACGGCCCATTCCCTCTCCTAGAGAGGAGGCCTGAGTCCCAGCAGTGGGAACACAGATTAATAATAATAATAAAAAAACAAAAAAAATACCAAGAATAAACACAAAAAAAGAACTGATAAAATAACCGTTCAAGTATTACGTAAACAGATTTTTTGCAAATATTAACTCCCCCTCCCCTTTGTCAGCAAAAGTAAGCAAAGCTCTCCCCCCCCTCCCCCCCCCTCCCCCCATACTTACGTAAACATTGGTACAATTATTTGTCAATGTGTTGGTTTCGTTATTAATTTATGAGCGCTTGTTGTAAGTCTACAAATAAGGAATAGGCTTGAAATAAAGGAAAAAAAACAACATTTAAAATTTTGACATATTATTCAAATTAACAGTCCTGAGTCCATGATACACTAATCCATGACTAAATCTTCAACGACATTGGATGTTTGCTGCTCAGTGACAGGGGCGTAGCTACCACCGTATTTGCCGTATCAATTATACGGGGCCCCCAAGCTACAGGGGCCCCGACTTAGGCCAAAATTTGTAACATATTGTCCATAATCTTAAATTCTAATGGAAAGAATGAATATTGACTACCTACTCATAATATGATACTCTGTAAATAGCTTTTAGCACGCTCGTTTCTTTTTAGCATTTTCTACATACAAGACGACAATAAAAACTCAACCAATTTTAGTACGTCCTACTAAGTGATCCATAAAATAAGCTCATTTAATAGAAGCTATTTCGTACAAAAAAATAAACTTTCAAATATATTTGATAAGGGGCCCCTGAGGGCCTAGCTACGCCACTGCTCAGTGATGTCTATTGCTCGCTTTCTTGTAATTTTGGAACATCGAGATCGTTTCTTCATAAACTAAGAAAAATATACTGCTGACGTAAACACCATGTAGACCCTCCCATTCCCCATGCCATCAAACATAAGCAATGCTAAAACCCTCCCATCCCCCTATAGTGCTTACCTAATACTTGAATGGCCACAATTCATTTGTTTTTTTTTTTTTAAATTAAACATATTTCTGTTTTTATTTGTGTAACAATATTTTTATTTTACAGAGGGCACAGATGTATGGAACAAGTCGATATCTTCATCGTGTTCTTAGTATACTGCATACATTCTATGCAATGAGCAATGTTGCCTTAAATTTGTATTGCTTGTATTGTATACAGGGTTATTTATAAAACACTAACAACCTTGCAGGACTGTGTTACTAACATCATAAACAACAACTTTTGTTCTATGACTTTTTACAAAACATAATAGATTTACCAAAAACAATCCTTTAATATTTCCTTGCTCCATTCGGCAGGGGTGCTTGACGCGACGCTAGCGCCTCAAGCTACGCCAACCAACACCTCTCCCCTCCGCTATTGTACTATCGCTAGCTTTGCATAGACTTTGTAATATTTAGAACATTAATTAAATTATTTTTATTTTTGTATGAAAATGTGATGAACTAAAAATTGATAAATTTTTAAAAGTCATAGAACAAAAGTTGTTGTTTATGATGTTAGTAAGATAGTCCTGAGAGGTTGCCAGTGTTTTACAAGTACATAACCCAGTGTATTGTATTGTAAATAACGACGTCAAAATGTCAAATGCTCTATGCCCACAAAAATTTTTTTTTCTTAATTTTTTTTTCTTCGATTTCACTCGAAGCGTTTCAGCCTGGCGATTCAGCTGCTCTCATATCCGTCCACAGTAGAAATAACGAGTGGTGGTGCTACAGTCGGGAATAACGTTGTAGGCAGCAGTGGAGGCGGCACGATGATGGACTGCACTTTTTGTGGTTTTTCTAGAAAAATAGAGAAACGAGTTGAAAAAAAAACAAATTGATAAAAGAAAACACTCAAAAATATTTTTCATTAGGTACTCATGCTCTGAAAGTAGGTCTGAACTTGCCTGAGGAGCGGGCTGAAAAGTATCACACTTTTCATCCCTAGGGAGTTTTACTTTTAACTAACAGCTGTCAAATTATTTAAAAAAAAAACTAGGTCTATCTTCCTGTATTCGTAATGAAAAGCACAGTGCTTACCTCGGGGTTAATGTTACTTATTTAGTCCCTCGAATTAGCGAATTCGCTACGCTCGGCCGCCAACTCCTCGGGACGAAATAAGTAACTTTCACCCCTAGTGTAACAATGTACTATTTCATTACTCATAGTCTGAAAGTACGTCTGAAGTTGCCTGTGGAGCGGGCTGAAAAGTATCACACTTTTCATCCCTAGGGAGTTTTACTTTCAACTAACAGCTGACAAATTATAAAAAAAAAAAACTAGGGCTATCTTCTTGTATTCGTAATGAAAAGCACAGTGCTTACCTCGGGGTTAAAGTTACTTATTTTTACCTATACCTTTTTGCATGTGAAAACAAACAAACAAACGAACCCCGGGGCTTGAGGACGGCGAGCAATATGTACAAGTAACTCGCCGTTCGATAAGATTCAAACCTGGGTTAAGGGCGTGTTGTGTTCCACTAGCACAAGAACAGTGGTGGCCGAGTGGTAATGGCTCTGACTTACGAGTTGTATGTAGGTCGCGGTTTCAAACCCTGCCAGGCGCATTACTTTGTGTAATTGATTTCATTACCATTGCTCTCAAAACGGTGAAGGAAAAAGGTGAGGAAACACATCATCATCATCATCAGCCTTTTTAATGTTCCCACTGTTGGGACTCATGCCTCCTCTCTAGGAGATGGAATGGGCCGTAATCCACCACACGGGCCCAGTGCAGGTTGGCGAATGTCACATGTCTTCGAATTTTTGGTTCTAGGACATGCCGGTTTCCTCACGATAATTCCCTTCACCGTTTTGAGAGCAGTATCTACTCATTACCACATGTAATGCGCCTGGCTAACTTTGAACCCCTGACCTACAACTCGTAAGTCGGGGCCGTTACCACTGGGCCACCAGACATAATATAAGCTGATATTTTAAGTTGCTTACCTATCATACAAATTGAGTACTGCGCCGTGTCACACGGCAGTCCATAGACCAAACCGATGAGGTGGTCTTGTCTATCCAAGTTCAGGCAAGAGTTATCCATCGTGAACTCTTCATCTACCCACCACGGCGGCATCTGTTGAGGAGTTGAAGAACTAATTTAAAAACGCCATCTTGGAATTTGAAATTGTATTCAGAGACATCTAGCGGTGAAACATTTAAATAATGACACTTTTAAATAATGACATCTAGCGGGGATTAGTGGAACTGCTAGGTTAAGGACTTAAATATAGAGCATATGTAGTGCTATCTATCGGGGAATAGCAAAACTGCCAAAAAAGGAGCAGTCTAGGCAGCTACACAGAGCGAGACGAATAACTGCAATGCAATCTAGTAAAATATTGTATAACTGTCCCAATAATTTTTTGGAAATATTTTAATGATTCTAAATATTCCAGTTAGGAACTGGAGTCAAGTCATAATTACATGTCTTATTATTCTGTTAGATGTAAGTTATGAATGTATTGAATAAAATAGTCCATAGTCCCATAAAAATGTGCAAGTGGGTAACTCTGTGTATATTTTACGCTTTCACGCTTAAACTAATGAATTGTTTTTGATAAAGCAACGGCAAGCTTGAAGCCCTAGAGACGGCGAGCCATGGGTAGCTCGCTGTCCGATCGTCCGGTAATGGACCGAGTCCAAGACGTCGACGGCGCGCACTGTTCCCGCGCGCCTCAAGGAGTTGTCAGCAGCAGGAGGGGCCCAGCTGGGTCGAAGCCTACTGGGGACAGGGTTGTCCGAAAGGGAGCTCGTGCCCCGGTATGAAGGCTAGAAGGAACGGGGTGGGTTTTTAGTCAGTAAGAGTCTGACACTATCTCCCGCTCCACCCAAGAGCGGGTCTTGTCATAAGATGATTTTCCCCGTCGACAAAAAAAAAAAGCCCTAGAGCCCTTTCCTTTTTTTTTTGAGCCCTTTCTTCGTTGACTTCGCTATAGATACTTTTTATCTGGCTTTGACTTCATGTTTGACTAGCTTTTGCCAGCGGCTTCAACCGCGTACCTACATAAAATATAGCCTATGCCTCAAAAATAAAGCAGCTTTCTAATGGTGAAAAAATTTTAGCAATCGGACCAGTACTTTCAGAGATTACCTCCTACAAACAAGAAAACATGAAACAAACTTTACCTCTTTATTATAATAGTGTAGATAACCGAATTTCACCTGGACGAAGCCAGTGAAATTCGAGGTTCAGTTTCGGGCTGTCATAATAATCGTAATAAATATACAGTTCAAATCACGCCAAGAACTCTAATTGCGTGATGCATGATTTCATAGTTTAGTTCATATGTGGCGCAATAGATGTCGCTACATACCTCCCAACAAGTCCTACTTCCTACTAATATAGTTAAATATAGAAATATAGTTTGTAAGTATAGTATGGATGGATGTATGGATGTTTGTTACTCTTTCACGCAAAAACTACTGAACGGATCTCGATGAAACTTGGTACACGAGTAGACCATATCCCAGAGTAACACATAGGATACTTTTTATCTTGGGATTATGTACGCGGGTGAAGCAGCGGGCAAAAGCTAGTTTAAAATATAACTCACATACAATCCAGGGTTGGGACCTCCCTCAGCCTTTGGGCTTGGTATTGTCTTCCCATTGTTGGGATTGTACCAGCTGAACCGGACGGTGTCCGTCGAAACCTCCTTCGTCATGTTCAGACGACCGGAGATCCAGATGTGTTCAATAGCTGGAAATAATATAAAAATAACAACATCACATTTTGAGAACACATCATTGTTTGTACAGCTAAGGAGTGGAATTCCCTGCCGAAGTCTGTGTTTCCTGACAGGTACAACCTAGGGATCCTCAAGTCAAGAGTGTTACTTCTGGGTAAGCGTGCTCCATCGTAGACCGCATCGTCGCTTTCCATCATTTGAGATACTGGTTAAGCGCGACGCGAGCCTATCAACAATTTAAAAAAAACACAGGAAAAGCCGCAACGAAGAAATATACGCGTGGGTTTTAGTCAGTAAAAGTCTGAAACGCCCTCCCGATCCGCCCAAGAGCAGGAAAAGTCATTGGATGATTTCCCACATAAAAATAGTTCTATACTTAGCTATTTAGAATACTAACTACCTACTCATAAAGTAGGTAAGGAAAGAAATGAGTGAAACTCACGTTCCTCCTTATTCTCTCCCATAACCAGTAACAGCTGTATCAGGATATCGTGGTTATCCAACCTGGCGAGGGTCCCGTTCATCTTCAAGCAGTTCTGGTTCGCATGCTGCCAGTAGAACAGCTGGCGAACCAGCACGTAGTAGTACTGGTCGTCGCTGGGCACCTCTGTTGGGAACTTTTGAGATCCTGAAATAATATTGAATATTAAAATCAAAAGGCCAGGGTCATTGTTTTTGTATTTTGGTTCTTTATCCCGCCCGCCGTCATTTAAACAGTTTTTAACCCTTCAGATACCGTCAATTAGAGACACAATAGTAAGACAATAGATGCGCGGCCACCGGGTGTCGCTTGGGGATTCATGAATTAAAAGATAAAACACACTTTCAAACTACTATAAATATATTAAAAACACAATTAAAACCTTATAAAAGTGAAGTGATACATAGTGCAGTGTTTTGAATTGGGTTTTGAAAAAAATAATAAGAATTGACTTAAGGGTCCAAGTAACCAGGTCATAAAAAAAAATGCATTTTGACAGGTCAAGTGTCAAATTGTAATTGGCGGGTGTACAAACGTATTTAAGCAGCGACAAGAAACATGTAACCGAAATATTTGTAATACATAACATTCTTTTCAGGCATGTTAAGTTCCTTTTACTTCTTCCTGACTTTATCCCATATTACTTGGGGTCGGCACATTCTTCTCCATAGAGATCTACGATTTTTTTTTAATTGACTGACTTCTTGACAGTTCAAAAATGCCCGCTAAGTTTATTTGAAATGCTTTGATTCTTGATTATCTAATTTATTTATGGATTTTTTGAAATTTTTTATAAACTTGTAGTGCTTGACTGCGATCCCCCCTGATGATAAGCATTGATGCAATCGTTGATGGTGAGGCGCACTCGAGCCTATTTACTCTTGCCTTGAAAACAACTAAATTATAATCGGACGGGAAGACTGCAACAGCTACGCCACTTAATACAAACAACTCAGTTCATTTTAACTTAATGAATGACTTTTTTATGAAATAGCTAGTCAATAGACTAAGAACTGATAGTTTTGTATGGATCATTTTTTTTTTATAATAACGCTTTACACCTGCCAATCTTATTTTAATTATAAACAACTGACGGTGACCTGCAAAATATTTCAGAAAAAATAATATTCGATAAGAATGATCACGCATGCGGGTTTGCTCCTTATGCAGATAACTTCAAAATGCATACCCTAAATACTTGTATGAAACGGACATTTGCGGGGGTTACATACGCGTGCGACGAATCCCGCATGCGTGATCAAAACTGCATGATATTTGGTAGCGCCATCTCTTTTTAATGTCGTAAATCAAGGATATGTTTTTTGAGATTTCGCGGGCGATCGATATCCTATCCTATATATCATTCCTTCATTCATTCCATTTCCTATTTCGTACGCCTTCAACACGGGTCGACAGAACGAACCGAAACTTCTACGTGAACGGTCCCCGTGTCTCAACCGCCGGCTCCAAACCTCATGTCTGGAGACTGATGCATCTAACTCGTTAGATTGCCGAGGACCTTATAAACGCGTCTATTGCCCGCCTCTCGGATACAAAAACAATTGTGCAAACTGTGTAAAGTGTGGAGTGTGATTGAGGCCGTCGCCATCTTGGAGCAGAAGATCACCAGCTCGCCGGTCTTCGCGCCACGTGGGCTAACTTCGAGTCTCAGGTAAGGCGTACGATCCTCACAATCCCATATTACAGATCGCCCGATTGCATCCGAGAATATTTTCCCGCCTTTTAGCGCAACAATTGCCAGCCGCCTTCAAATACAGTCCACTATTAAAAATAGGCACGAAGTTATAAGGTTTCTCAAACCCGCTATACCATTTTTTTGGTCATTCGAACCGGGTATATTTCTAAAATATATCCTTTTACCATAATATCTTACGTAGGAATCTACGTAAAATTCCTACTTGGGTCGTGGCACCTAGCCGCCTACCCACATAATCAAGTTGTAAATGTAAACCCAATACGTGGTTCCATCAACACCGCTATAGCAGGTACACATAACGTATCTACTATAATTCATTCTTATTTAAAACTAACTTGTCGTATTGTAAATTTCCATATTTCAAGCGCCTTCTAGTTTAACCGCCCTTATAGGAATCACCTACCTCCAATTATAAATCGTGAATAAGTTACGTTCCGAATACCGCGGAGTAGACATTCATTCTATAAGAGAAAAATAAAATAAAATAGGTGTACTACTTGTAGGTACCTACGCAGTATAAAATATCATAACTTTACCGAATACGTTTCGACGATTGCGGGCTATAAGTTGCATATTTATACCTACTTATTTGTCTTAGACAATATTCGTACTTAAAAATAAAACTAGCGTGAATAGTGATGCTATTGGCGTATTGTACTTCAATCTAAATATTTGGTTTAGTAGGTACTACGAAAAAACTTATTTCGTCATTACCTACGCAGCTGTTAATGCGAATACCGTTACCGCAGTACAGTCACACACAGTAGTATTACTTTTCTACATACAGTTGTCCGCTAAAGTATAATATATACAAAAAAAATAATTACTTTTTGTTTGTGTGGTTATTTGTAACTACATTACAACATGTCGCGTGATGCGAAAGCAATCACTTCTTCGGAAGATCAACAGTTGGTGATTTTAGAAGCTAAGCGTAATATACTTTTCGAGCGTATGCAGTCAATTTATGATCGCTCTAAAGTCGCTAACACTTCCGAGGCTGAGAGGGAAGGCTTTCTCAACTCTTGTGTAACAATAGATGATATTCGAACGGACTTTCATAAATTATTGGATGTTTATAATGCAAGGTTACTGGCTGTATGTCCCAATGCAAAGCCTAGCTATCAAGCCTACGCCTCACTCGAGGATATGTATTGTTCCGTTAAACGTGTGATGTCACAGTTTGAGGATAAGCCGTCCGGGAAGCACAGTGTGGTTGATTCTGCAGCATGCAGACCGAGGTTGCCGCCAATCGAACTCATGTCATTCGACGGTGATATACGAAACTGGCCATTATTTTATGCAAGTTTTAAATCTACCGTTCATGACAATATGTCGTTGTCGGATGCAGACAGATTGTACTATTTAATAGGTAAGCTGTCGCCGAAGGCTCAGTCTGTGTTCGCGGGCGTCACACCCTGCGCTGAGAATTATAAAGTCATATTCCAGGCGCTCCTTGATAGGTATCAGGATATTCGTGCCCTCGCATCTACCTATTTGGATCAAGCTGTAAATCTTAAACTGTCCGGTCCCGCGTCTGTTTCGAATTACCAGCTATTCATGGACAACTTCGTTACTGCAATTAATTCCCTTAAAAATCTTAAGTTAGTTGACCTTCTGGATTTTATTTTATTGCACCTCGCAATAAAAAAGTTTGACACTGAAACTATTCGCGCTTTCGAGATGACAGAACGTAATCATAAGATGCCCACTCTAGATAGTTTTGTCACCTTCGTCAAAGATCAGTGTCGGATATTCCGTAATACCCAACCATCCTCTTCTAACAATAATAAGTCTAATAATTCAGACAATTCACATAAGTCGAGTAAATCGCGTAGTTTTAATAATAAGATTTCCGCTCCTAATTCGCAATCATATGTAGCTTGCTCTGAGTCAAATAATTCAAACAAGTGTCTGTGCGAATCAAACCTACATGAACACTTATATAAATGTCCCGCCTTTGATAATTTGACTCCGACGGCTCGTTT
Organism: Mythimna lalbum; assembly: GCA_949319445.1. Lineage (NCBI taxonomy): Eukaryota > Metazoa > Arthropoda > Insecta > Lepidoptera > Noctuidae > Mythimna > Mythimna lalbum. Next base: position 10,478,184 of record OX439372.1, read on the forward strand.
TAAATATGTGAAAGACAACAATGCGTGTGTTAATTGTTTGAGTATTAGACATAAGACAGTTAGCTGTTCTTCTAAATCAAAGTGTCGCACATGTAATCAACGTCATCACACATTGTTGCATTTTAATAAAAACGAGCGATTATCATCTGCTGTGATGTCACATCCAGAGTCGGTTCCGACGCAGACTATTACGTCACAATCCGAGGTATCGTTGTGTACGACATCTGTCGCCTGCGCTGCTCAGTCGCGTTCGATTGACGCTCGGTGCGTTTCGGCGTCGCCGTCGGCGAAAGATAGCACGCAATGTACGGCGTACACAACCGTTCTGCTCGCTACTGCACAAGTAGTGATGTACGATGCGGATGATAAGCCGCACATAATACGTTGCTTACTAGATAGCGCTTCACAGAGTAATTTTATTACTTCTGAATGTTTTAAGCGTCTAAGACTTTGGAAAAACTTTCATACTTCTAACTTAATAGTTAAAGGAATCGGTGGGTCGGAAAAACCAGTTAAGGGTTCCGTAGATATTAAATTATATTCTCGTTTTAATAGTGATATTAATTTTAACGTTTCATCGCTTATTGTTGAACGTATAACGGAGGCACTGCCGACCGCTCTCGTCGATGTCTCTAAACTTACACATCTCAAAACATTACCGCTCGCAGATTCGAAGTTTGCGGAGCCGAGCGGTATCGATGTTTTGATTGGTGCTTCTATATTCCCGCGCTTGCTATTGCCTAACATAGTGCATAGCGAGCAACATAATATACCGCCCGCTATTGAAACTGTGTTGGGGTATGTGGTTATGGGTTCCGTACCTACAGCACATACTTCACACTGTTCGAGTACAACATCATGTTGTTCTGTTCTTGAAGAACCCAGTTTAGATTCGCTTCTCAAGCGATTCTGGGAGCTTGAACTAATCTCCGCCTCGCCCTCGCAGAGCCGTCAGGATCTCGAGTGCGAAGAACATTTTCGCGCTACCACTGTTCGCGATGAGAGTGGTAGATATGTTGTGTCGTTGCCATTTTGCGACGACCCGTATTCGCTAGGCGACTCGTACGCCGCCGCACTTAGGCGTTTTCATTGTTTAGAGCGCAAGCTTGATGCATCCTTAGGGTTGCGCGGCGCTTACAATGACGTCATACGAGACTACATAAATAAAGGATATTTGAGTCCAATTGTAAAGGATGACAATGTTGGTAATCTGTCGTATTATATTCCGCATCACGGTGTCGTTCGCGAAGATAAGACTTCCACTAAACTTCGCGTGGTTTTAGACGCTAGTAGCCAAACTACATCGGGTCAGTCGATTAACGACATTCTACATGCGGGCCCCAATTTACAGGGTGATTTATTTAATATCATAATTCGTTTTCGTCTCTTTCAAATAGCCCTGTCTGCTGATTGCCGCCAAATGTTTCTCAATATCGGCGTTCGCGAATCAGATCGTAGATTTCAACGCATCTTTTACAGATTTAGCAAACACGAACCTATAACGGTTTATCAATTTAATCGTGTTTGCTTCGGATTTAAGTCAAGTCCATATCACGCTTTACGTGTAGTCCGCCAGTTAGTCGCTGATGAAGGCGATAATTTCCCCGCAGCAGCTGCTGCTGCTTCTTCCGCATTATATATGGATGACATCGCCTGTAGTGTCATGTCCATACCGCAAGCAATTTCGCTTTGTGATGAGCTTATTCAGCTCTTCAAGCGAGGCCAATTCGATCTTGTCAAGTGGACAAGTAACTCGAAGGAGGTTCTCGCACACATACCCGATACTCATAAGGCTTCTCCTGATATCGAGTATGAGAAGTCTGTACCGCATAAAGTCCTGGGTTTACGCTGGGACAAGTCCTGTGACAATTTCCGCTTTGACGTCGTCACACCAGATGACAAGTGCACTAAGCGAACCATACTTTCCGCAGTGGCTCGACTATGGGACTTAATGGGGTTTGTCGCCCCCACTATTCTGTATGCCAAGCTTTTAATTAAGGAGCTTTGGCTGTCAAAGTGTGACTGGGACGACATACCACCTGACCATATAGTCATCGCTTGGAAACAGTTTTGCGCTGAGCTTTCTGCGCTTAATGAAATTATTATACCGCGTCATCTGGGGTTGATCGATGGATGCACCATGAATTTAGTAGGTTTCGCTGATGCCAGCGAGCGTGCTTACGGCGGAGTCGTATACATGCAAATAAGAATTGGTTCTAACTACTCCGTGCAGTTAGTTAGTGCGAAGTCTAAGGTCTCACCTGTGAAAACCATTTCGGTGGCTAGACTGGAGTTGTGCGCGGCGCTACTGTTGTCTCAGTTGCTTCGAAAAGTACAAGACACAGTATCGCCCCACTACCGCATCAATAAGATATACGCATTTACTGACTCTAAAGTAGTGCTCGCCTGGATAAATTCCTCACCGCACCGCTGGCAAACTTTCGTTGCCAATCGGGTTACTAAGCTAACAGACCTTATACCCGCTGATTGTTTCAACCACGTCGCTGGTACTGAGAACCCCGCTGATTGTCTGTCTCGTGGTGTTACGCCAGCTAAACTCTTGCATCATCCATTGTGGTATAATGGACCCTCATGGATTTCTCATGATCCATCTGAGTGGCCCATACATAATTTTGACCACAATGCACTGCATGAGGGCGTACCCGAACAGAAATCAGTCGCTCATGCCGTGGTTTCCGATGTTACGGAATCACCAATTTACGCGCTAGCACTACGTGTGTCGTCATGGTCTAAATTGCTGCGTGCGATTGTTTACGTCTATAAATTTTTAAGACAACTGCCTAGTGCACATACTGTATCAAGCTCTGATCTCAAATATGCAGAAATTAAATTGCTGCGAGCTGTACAGGATGTTCATTTCCGTAACGATATTCTAAATTTAAAAAACAATAAGCCATGTACGCCCGCCCTACAGAAGCTTGAGCCGTTTCTCGATGAGCACGGCATCGTACGTGTTGGTGGTCGTCTCACAAATTCTGACGAACCCTACGAATATAAACACCCCTGTATACTACCGCGTCATGACCATATTGTCGATCTACTTGTTGATTTTAGTCACAAGAAACATCTTCATGCTGGTCCAGAGTTGCTTATGTCCTTACTCAGGCATAATTATTGGATTTTAGCTGCTCGTCGAATAATTCGCCACAGAATCCACAAGTGTAACACTTGCTTTAAATTCCGCCCGCGTCCTGTTCATCCACTTATGGCTGATCTACCTAGCCAGCGTGTAAACCAAGTCGACAAGGCGTTCACTCACACCGGTTGTGACTATGCAGGCCCACTGCAGTACACACCATTTCGTGGTCGAGGTGTCAAAAGTCGCAAGGCTTGGCTCTGCATTTTTACGTGTTTGACAACGCGCGCCACGCACATTGAAGTGGCAACAGATTTAAGCACAGTGACTTTCCTTGCAGCCTTAAAACGCTTTCTTTCGCGACGCGGTCCTATTAAATGCTTATACACCGATAACGGTACTTGTTTCGTAGGTGCAAGTTCTTATTTGCGCGACCTTCATAAATTTCTTAAAGATTTTCGTCCTCATCTCGAGGAAGAGCTTTCCTTAAATCATATAGATTGGAAGTTTATTCCACCTGCTTCTCCACATTTTGGTGGATGTTGGGAGAGTATGGTTAAGGTGGTTAAAACTCACCTTTTCAAAGTTATAGGTCAACAAATCCTCTCCTATGAGGAACTTATAACTGTCCTTAGCCAAGTTGAGGCTATAGTTAATTCGCGGCCACTCACCGCTATGAGTAGTGACCCTGCTGAACCATCAGCGCTGACCCCTGCGCATTTCTTGCACACGGCGCCATTGTTGTCTCTACCCGCTCCTGAAGCAGACACGCTCAGCTTGCTTCAGAGACATACTCTGCTAGACAAGCTTGTGCAGTCGTTCTGGCAGCGCTGGCGTTCAGAATACTTACATCAACTTCAGGCTAGATCCAAATGGAATAGTCCTGCACCTCCTTTACAAGAGGGTACTCTTGTAGTTATCATTACTGATAACTCTCCGCCTCTTTCATGGCCGTTAGGCATTATTGAAAAATTACATACCTCTAAAGACGGTACAACCCGTGTTGTTACTGTGAAGACCGCGAAGGGTAGCTACGTGCGCCCTGTTGTACGTCTGTGTCCGTTACCGACGCAATAAGGCCTGGCTTGATGGTTAGGTCTCTTAGTTTTAGTTAGTTTCCGACGCAACGTAATTGCTTCTCTTAAAATTTAACTGTATAGGTATGTAACTTATAGTATTGTGCAACTCGCAGCTATTATTACTCTTAATTTTAATCTTAAATTTTCCGCATCTTAGTCTGTATTACTGAATAGGTATTTGGTAGTACACCTCATAGAGCTAAGTTTAACTTTCATTAAAGGTGACCCTTTAAGGCCGGGGAAATGGTAGCGCCATCTCTTTTTAATGTCGTAAATCAAGGATATGTTTTTTGAGATTTCGCGGGCGATCGATATCCTATCCTATATATCATTCCTTCATTCATTCCATTTCCTATTTCGTACGCCTTCAACACGGGTCGACAGAACGAACCGAAACTTCTACGTGAACGGTCCCCGTGTCTCAACCGCCGGCTCCAAACCTCATGTCTGGAGACTGATGCATCTAACTCGTTAGATTGCCGAGGACCTTATAAACGCGTCTATTGCCCGCCTCTCGGATACAAAAACAATTGTGCAAACTGTGTAAAGTGTGGAGTGTGATTGAGGCCGTCGCCATCTTGGAGCAGAAGATCACCAGCTCGCCGGTCTTCGCGCCACGTGGGCTAACTTCGAGTCTCAGGTAAGGCGTACGATCCTCACAATCCCATATTACAGATCGCCCGATTGCATCCGAGAATATTTTCCCGCCTTTTAGCGCAACAATTGCCAGCCGCCTTCAAATACAGTCCACTATTAAAAATAGGCACGAAGTTATAAGGTTTCTCAAACCCGCTATACCAATATTAAAAACGCAGCCATAGTTTCGCTAGATGGCGCTGAAGTCAACATTCAGGTCCAAAAATACAATTTACTCTCACACAAAATCAAACAGAGTCAAAGTTAAATAGATTAAAAATCAAATAGAATAAAAATTAAATAGGTAGAACTAAAATCAAATAGAATAAAAATCAAATAGAATAAAAATCAAATAGAATAAAAATCAAATAGAATAAAAGACAAATATAATAGAAATCAAATAGAATAATAATAATCAAATAGTCGACGCTAAAGGCCAATAGATACAGTAGCAAGCATCCATAGCGATGTGCCTAAAATTTTTCTTTATAGAAAAAGTTTCATTTGACTGGCCTAGCAGTTAGGGCCACTGACCCCTAGACCAACAATATAGTGGGCAGTGGCCCTGACTGCTATGCCAGGGGTCGTGGGTTTGGTTCCCACACAAGACAAATATTTGTGTGATGAGCAGGATCATTTGACGTTGCGACTGCACTTTTGACCCCAGACTGTGCAAGATTATAGACACGTCTTTGACACTACTTCAATCTTTGAATTTTGCAAGACAAAGCTAAAGGAAAAAAATACCATTTAAAATCTAAACAAAATGTTTCAGAACCCAACAAGAAAGAATCAAAATTAAGATACGAGGTAGCTTCTATATAGTTCTAGAACTAGAACCTACCGTAACAGAAAAGGAGGAGAAGTAGCATTGATCTGATGGTCTAAAGAGACACCTCAAGCAAGCCCAATTGTCAGAACTGTCAAGCCAAGACTAAGAAGAACCCGAGGGAAAGACCAGCACAATGTCGTCGCCAAGTTATGTGGTACGAAACCTGCAGCAAGGAACAAGTAGTAACTATATAGCTTTTTTTTGAGGTGGGAAAATATCCAATGACTTCTCCCAGTCTGGGTGGGATGGTAGAGCATTTCAGACTTTACTTTACTGACTATAACCACACCTTCAATTGCCCTTTGTGTTCTAGGACTACGGGATTCCTGCGTCATACTGAAGGTGAGGAAGCCGTGACGCCTTTCCAGCTACTCCTCAAAGACGGGACTTACTGCCTTATGGCGTGTCCAGCACTGGGTTGCGACCGTCGTTGTCGCCATTTCACCATGAGATCTCGCTGGAATTCCATTCCAACATGCCGCGAGTGGTCGCTGCAGCGGAGTTGGCCTCTCTTGGCGTTGTATCTCCCTATGTAGATTGTGCATGCGAGCAAGGACTTTTGCCTCCAGATGAGTAGTTACTACCACGACTTATTTGTCTCTGCATCACCCAAAGGTTGACTGGTAGAGAATGCCTTAAGGCATTAAGTCCGCCTTTGTACTCTTTTGTGCATGAAGAATAAAATAAATAAATAAATAAATAAATAAATAAAGCTAAAGAATTCCTCAAAAATGTTTTTGCAGAATGAGAATACGAGTTTTTCTACTAAAGATACTAGATAGATAAGTTCGAAATGAGGATAAAAAAACCGCCATCTCAAAAGTCGCTACAGAGATATTGTGGAACAGACTGTAAAGCATTTGTATCCTACCAACCTCCATTGAAAAAGGAGGATCCTCCGACTAGAAGGGTGTTGTGTCTGGTCCACGGAGTAAGTATAGAAGGTCTGGTCTAATCAATTGATTACTGTCGGGTAATACCCGACAGTTATTTTACGGACTGTTGTATATTGTATAATATGTATGTTCAAATCGCGACGAGAACTCTAATACGTCGATGTAGGATGTGATGTCTTTAGTTGCGATGTGGCCGTATAGATGTCGCTACAGTCGTAAGTCCTTGTTTTTGACTGGTTTCTCTCCATACCTTGAATTTACTCTTTTGTCATTGGAAGATACTTTTATTCTTCTCTACTCTTCGACACTAAATTAAAGTATCAATATCAAGTTGCTTCTTGCAACTTGCAACTTCATTTCTAAGCTAAATACAATAAATGCGTTTCAACAATAAATATTTTGCAATAGCTCCATAGACAAACAGTGCGAAAGATGATAGATTTTCTATAGTATTGTTATGACACGAGGTACAATCGGCAAGCCATGTAGACGAGTCCCATTTTTCAATTTGGCTATGGCAAGCAAATTGTCGGGGCCCGCTAGAACAGAGATGATGAGGGTTTGATGTTGATGTCACTAAAAACCTGGAACGCAAAAAGCAACTGAAGGAACACAGGTGGCTTTTAGTCAGTGAAAGTCTGATAGTCCACCTACCCAGAGCGGGAAAACTTTTGTGATGATTTCTGCCAGTAGCGTAGCTAGGCGAGGGCGACGCGGCCCCTTGCCTGCGGCCTCGCACTGCCTTCAAAAAAGGCGTGAAAAGTGGTTCGCTATCAACTTTGTCGAGTGTACATTACTAACCAGATCGTCGTATTCCCCTTTCTAATTCACCTCCAAGTTCTGAAACCGGATAACCAAGTAATATTCACGAAGTAATATTCACGCTCTTATCACCAAGTAATATTCACGCTCTTATTTAAATAGATTGGGTAGGATGACAGCAGGACGAAAATACACATCTTCAACATGAGAGAAAAGGATAGGTTAAGCTACATTGTATAAATCTGACAGCTGTCACCCGCACCATCCTATGTATTGTACATATTAATATTAAAATAAATATAAATAGATAATCATTTTATCATTATAATTTTTTACTGGTTGATCCGGCAAACATTGGTTTTGCCAAACATTAACAAAAAAAAAATGGCTTAGGGGTAGAAAAGTAAAAAATAGCCTACGACCTATTCTTGGACCTATGAAATATAAATACTTGTGTAACAAAATAATGTGACAAGAGATTTTTCAAATTCGCACTAGGCTTGACCACGGCCTGAAGCCTACTAGGTCGTCGTGGAAGTTGACTAGTCATGCAGTCGCACGTCTAGTAGGCAGTGGCGTAAATATATCAACTGAGCTTCATGGTCGGGGCCCCTGAAAAATGGTCTTATTGTGATTTTGTAAAATAGATTGGGTTACGACTGAGCTCTGGCCTTTTGGACCGGTCTTCCTCAGATCGGAGGTCCCAATCGGTCAGGGGGCCCCTGGCATTTTACCAGCCTAGCCAGGAGAATTCTTAAAAATGTATTTCATCGATAAGTTCCATAAAAACGTGGCTATCAAATTGATGAACGATAAAAGAAGCGAATATAGTACCTTCATAACAAATGAACTGCATCTTCCTCTCACACCTCGCTTCCAGGAACACTGGTGGATGAGACGCGTGCCTGTCTAGTTGGAGGCAGCCATTTTGTTTTATATTATTTCTGTCCCTGAAAATAGTTTATCAAGTGTCTGCTTCAATAACTTAGAAAGAAAGAAAGCACAGGAAAGAAAGAAAGCACAGGAAAGAAAGAAAATGAAGAAAAGAAAGAAAAGAAAGAAAAGAAAGAAAAGAAAGAAAAGAAAGAAAAGAAAGAAAAGAAAGAAAAGAAAGAAAAGAAAGAAAAGAAAGAAAAGAAAGAAAAGAAAGAAAAGAAAGAAAAGAAAGAAAAGAAAGAAAATAAAGAAAATAAAGAAAAGAAAGAAAAGAAAGAAAAGAAAGAAAAGAAAGAAAAGAAAGAAAAGAAAGAAAAGAAAGAAAAGAAAGAAAAGAAAGAAAAGAAAGAAAAGAAAGAAAAGAAAGAAAAGAAAGAAACGAAAGAAAAGAAAGAAAAGAAGGAAAAGAAGGAAAAGAAAGAAAATAAAGCTGTACAGCTCCATTTCTTTAACATTCAGTTTATTGTTTAGGTTGTAAAATGGATCGCGTTAAGAGCTCGTGGTAGCACTGCCGAGAAGGTTACTACTTCTTAGTCGTGCACTCTTGACAGAGTGGTCGTGATCATGTCTCGGTCGAGTCCCGCACCACCACCTCTCTCGCGATACGACGCCATGCAGTGTTTGGCAGCTTGGGAGTTGTCATTTACGCTGCAGTGTGTTACCGATTTGATGAGGTCCGTTCACCATATTAGAGAGCACCCACGTGATCTTTAGCCCTCATCTTTGCCCTGCTCTACCAATCGTTCCATCGAGTCCTCGTTACGGGTGATATGCCAGAAGAACTTGAGGAGTCGTATTTGCAAATAGCATAGCATAGTCAGCCTTATAATGTTGGGACTCAGGCCTCCTCTCAGGAGAGGGAACGAATGTCACATGTCTTCAAATTGGTGCCGGGTTCCCGCACGATCTCCCGCGAAGCGGCGAGCCTTCTGGCTGGCCTACCACCGTGGGATCTGGAGGCAACAGTCCTTGCACACATGCACGACATGCGCGTGGATATGCAACGCCGGGGTGAAAGTCCACTGCCGCAACATGTCAAGGCATGGTGGACAGAGCTCCGGCGGGATCTCATGGTGAAATGGCGTCAACGGCTATCGCAAGCCAGTGCTGGGCACGCCACGATTATGGCGGTAAGTCCCCTCTTTGAGGCGTGGCTGGAAAGACCTCACGGCGTCCTTACCTTCCGCATGACGCAGGTCCTCACCGGACATGGCAAGTTCGGGAGGTTCCTGCATCGGATTCAAGCGGAAGAGACGCCCGGGTGTCGCCACTGTGTGCAACGCCCGGAGGACACGGTGGAGCACACCGTCGAGGTGTGCCCTGCCTGGGCGGAGCATCGCCGTGCTCTCGTGGGGGCGATCGGCGGCGGAGACCTCTCGCGCCGGGCCCTGGTCGAGGCCATGGTCCGGAGCGAGGAGGAATGGCAGGCGGTCGCCTCCACGCCGACCGCATCAGGCAACGGCGCCCTCGCCGCCGTCGCCGGGATTCCGATCCCGATTTCCGGCCACCGTAGACGCGGGCTCGCGGAAGGCGAGCCATGGGTAGCTCGCTCTCCGATCGTCCGGTAATAGACCGAGTCCAAGACGTCGACGGCGCGCACTGTTCCCGCGCGCCTCAAGGAGTTGTCAGCAGCAGGAGGGGCCCAGCTGGGTCGAAGCCTACTGGGGACAGGGTTGTCCGAAAGGAAACTCGTGCCCCGGTATGAAGGCTAGAAGGAACGGCGCGGGGTTTTTAGTCAGTAAGAGTCTGACACTGTCTCCCGCTCCACCCAAGAGCGGGTTTCGTCAAAGATGATTTTCCCCGGCGACAAAAAAAAAAAAACATGTCTTCAAATTTTTGGTTCTAGGACATACTGGTTTTCTCACGATGCTTTCCTACACCGTTTTGAGAGCAGTGGTGGTGAAATAATTTACATAAAGTAATGCGCCTGGCTGGGTTTGAACCCGCGACCTAAAACTCGTAAGTTGGGGCAATTACCAGGCAGTCGGCCACCACTGCTCTCATTGTATTTGCACAGACGACGATAATCTCTCTAAGAGAGGCCTACCAAAATAAATAATAAAAAAATAAAAAACCTTATATTTCTTGCATTACAAATAGGTATTTACAAAGTAAAGTTAAAGTTATATTATTATTTGCTAAGCTGTGAAATAACCAAAACTGACACTTATTCATGTTCAAGAACCCCTCCCTAGGCGTCCAAAGAATTCCACCTTCTAAAGAATTCCATTTGTCTCTATCTTGGGCTATTTGCGTCCCGCAGGGCCCCGCTATTTTTAATATTTCGTCTGCCCATCTCGAATATGGTCTACCTTTGAGACGTTTGCCGTATGGACCCTTCCACTTTGTCACCCGGCTAGTCCACCTGTGATCCTCTAGCCTCGCTATATGACCTGCCCACTTCCATTTTATTTTTTTATCAAAACTAGAGGCCTACTAAAACCCCTCAATTCAGCCACTTACCTCATGGGAGGCCAGGTGTCTCCCGAGGCATCAGTCAAGGCTGGTGTCTGGAACACGTTGACCCCAGTGTCTATCCATTTCCATGAGCCGAGAGTGCCTTTAGCACCAACCCAAGCGTTTTCAATACCTGTGAGTTTTGTTTAAAATATATTTAATAACAAGTATACCTCTATTTTTTAATTCATGAATCCCCAAGCGACCACCGGTGGCCGCGCATCTATTGTCTTACTATTGTGTCTCTAATTGACGGTATCTGAAGGGTTAATCAGTATAAAAAAGGGGCTCTATTCATACACATTACTGATCATATTTTTGGAGTCAAAAGTAATAAAAACTGGGCAAGTGCGAATCGAACTCGAAAAAACTGCTAAAAAAAATCCTGTTTGTAGTATGGGAGCCCCCCACTAAATAATTATTTAATTTTATTTTTAGTATTTGGTGTTATAGCGGCAACAAAAATAAATAAGTTGAGTTATTGGCGATTGAGAATAAGAATCAGAATAATAGTAATAAATAGGTCTACACAGGGGCCCCTTGGTCGAATTTGCAACAGGCCCCGCGCTGGCGTAATCCGCCACTGAGTATGCTTAAATAATTATAATTGTTTAAAAAATCGTGGTACAATACTAAACTTACTTGGTCGATTTTTCAGCATAGTCATGCCCAGTCTCTTCAAACATTTCAAAGTGGCAATGTTCGCTAGTCTGTAAACAATAAAATAGTTTATATTCTAAGATATAATCATTAAACTTTTGAATACCGTAATTAGAGACACGATAGAAAGACAAGCGAACGCCGGCGCGTTCGCTTGGGGTTTAAGAGCCATCGCAAACAAGGCGACTTGTCGCCGAGTCTAATCGCTGCGTCTTTTCGAGGCGTTGTCGTTTGCATTTGGCGTCTTGTTGCCGCGACTAGACGCGGAGCTGTCGCTAGCATTGGCGACAAGTCGTAAGACAGACGTCGTGCAGGAAGCAATCATTAGTAGTGGAGTATTCGAGAGAGACGGCCGTGTTGTTCATCTTGTGAGTGAATATGGAGCCTCTAGTTGCACTTGCCTTAGTGTTTATCTTGCGAAGTCGTAGACGTAGTGTAAGACGACCACTCCTGCACCGTAGGCACCTACTGTGTTTACTTCTGTATAATATTAGTATATATTTAGAAGTCCTTACGCCATCCCCCTGAGCACGCAGTACGCTGCAGCTTGGTGCCAGTCCATCTTCCCGTCGTAGAGGTGGTACAGACCACTCCTGCACCGTCTGTGTTCACTTCTGTATAATATTAGTATAGATTAAGAAGTGCTTACGCCATCCCCCTGAGCACGCAGTACGCTGCAGCTTGGTGCCAGTCCATCTTGCCGTCGTAGAGGTGGTACAGACCACTCCTGCACCGCACTGTGTTCACTTCTTTTACGATGTTCAATTCTCTTGCGTCTGTGGGTTTAATAGCCTTATTTAGAGGTTTATTAGGTACCAGAAACAAAATAATATACTGTAATGTTAAATTATGATTTGTTGGAGGATAATATCTATACCATTAACGTAAAGTATCGGTCATAGGATCCACGGAGTAGTGTCATGCCACCAACTTTTATACTCCTGGTTGCTACAGCGTACTTCATAATAGACAATCCCGTTAGCACTTTTTGCTTTACCCAGTATCACATGCCCAACTAGAGATGTGCCGTTGCCGGCAATATTGCCGTGAAGTGGGAATATTGGTGGGAATATTGCCGGGAATATTGCTCGATGTATGAATATTGGTGGTAATATTGCCAGCAAAATTCCCAGATTGCTGGCAACGGCACATCTCTATGCCCAACAGTCGCTCTTCCGTCCATCGCATTGGATCAAAAATACCATCAAAAATGTCATAAAAGTAAACGAGGAGAGTTGATTAGAGGCATTTTTCTTCCATAACACACTCAAAAAACTAAAAGTTTATTTTTCTGATAACTTTTAAATGCATTTGTGTATAATTTTTTTTTTTAATTTGTGTATTTTTTAATATGATAAAAAATATAGTAAGTAAAAGCAAATATTGCCTAAATAGAGAATGTGTCGCCATAACTTTATTATTTCTGAAATAAGCGCTCTATGAACCATTTATTTTGAGTAATAATGATACTACTCCTAATAAACTTTTTTGTCAACTATACGAAAAATATACCGCATTACATGTATAAGCATAAGCTTACACTAACGTATTATTTTTTTGTTCATGTGGTGTTTACCTTTAAGTAATCACGATTTTACGATTTTTAGTAATTAAAGTTGCAATGTTTAAAGTTTTATACAGATGGTATTTTTGTTTCAAGATGTTGTGTAAACAATTGTTGGTAGACCAAATAAATAATTACCTACACATTTAGGGCGTTATCACATTAGCAGTTTGCGAGCGGCTGCGGAGCGGGGCGTGCGCGCAGCGAATACGTCGGAAACACGCCGCGGCTGCACTACGAAGACGTTGCAAACGCGTGGAAATTCGCTACATTTTCAACTCGTTTGTGGCAAGTCAACAACGAACAATACCGACGAGGAGACACTGCTGTGGGTTTTGTGACTTCGAAGATTCTGGAGACTCGCACCTCGCACCCGCTCCGCTTTGAGGACCCTCGTAATCCACTAGTATGGTAAAGCCCTTACGATTGCTCGTCGATCGCAGGGAAAAATTCCTCTTACCAACCCTCCTCATTAGTTTCTTCAATTTCTTACCTCTCTCACAAGCAAATGCCCTTTCCAAGTAGCAGGGTAGGTCCAGAAATACGGGATGGTCGTGGTTGACTCTCTCCAGAGCCACGCAGTCAGCGCCCATGTCTGGGACAGGCACGTGGGTTCTGTTCAGCCACTGTGTGAAGCAGAAAATATTGGTAGGAATCATCATCATCATCATTACAGCTGAAAGACCTCCACTGTTAGTCGATTATCACACTGCCACGTATCACACTGCATGTTGCGTGTCAACGCACCTGCGCACGTACTTGCTGGAGTGCAGATCTACATCATCGTGCGGGTTTTTCACGTACTCACGTGCGTAGTTGCGTTTTGGCAACCTCTCAGGACTATGTTACTAACATCATAAACAATAGATACCTTTTGTTCTACGAGTTTTAATTTAAATATTGGTTCATCAGATTTTCATACGAAAATAGAAATTGAATGTTCTAAATATTACGCAGTCTATGCAAAGCAAGCGATAGTACAATAGTGGAGGGCAGCAGGGATTGGCCGGTGGAGGTACTTGATGCGTTTGCGTCGTATCATACACACGTAGGTAGATATAGCAATATACAGAGTTGAAATGTGTTCGATAGAACAAAATACTCTTGAAGGTTTTTGTATTTTGTAAAAAGTCATAGAACTAAAGTTGTTGTTTATGATGTGAGTAACTACAGTCCTGCAAATAACCCTGTATAAAACTAAACAAAGCTTAACATAACACTATAATCATAACCTTATATTGTTCCCACTGTTGGGTATCAGGCCTCCTCTCAATGCTTACCATAGGAAAATGCCTGGACACATTTTCATCTTCTTCCTCATTAGTGAGCACATCAAGGGCAGTTCTCCTGAGTTCCATGCCAGGTCCCCAGCGGTAGCCAGCTGCATCTTCTGCTGAGTCCCGCCTTGCTCCAACCCAGACAGATGGAAGAGCTGTTGAGAGAAGAGCTAGTTTAGATTGATTGATTGGTTTCATTGATTGGTTTGATTGATTGGTTTAATTGATTGAGAGTGTTAATTGATTGATTATTCTAATTGATTGATTTATTCAACTACAATTTATATTGTGTACGAATATTAAAATTTAAAAACTAGGAACACAAGTAGTAAAATTAATATTTAAAAAATAAATGACTGTCAAACTTTACAGATGGTACAAACGGTAAAATAGTTTAGTATGCAGGTAGGTAGCGACATCTATGCGTTTAGGCCAGGTACTACACAAGTTTGCTTTCAGAGTTTAAAACCATGACGTAATATTGCTTAAGATATTATAAATACTTACAAAACTGAGACTCAGATAATGCTTCAGCCAAGAATTCAGCTTTATCTTTCGTGTCTAGGATTGCTAGAGTCCCATTGTGGTAGCCCCTGAAAAAATGTACGTAAATTTTTTATAAGTAGGTTTTTTTATGGTGGGGAAAATCATCCAATGACATCCCCCGTTCTTGGGCGTAGCGGGAGACAGAGTCAGACTCTTACTGACTATAAACCCATCCCGTTCCTTTAAGCCTTTATACCGGGGCTCGAGCTCCCTTTCGGATAACCCTGGCCCCAATAGCTTCGACCCGGCTGGACTCCTGCTGTTGCTGACACCTCCTTGAGGCGCACGGGAACAGTGCGCGCCGTCGACGTCTTAGGCTCGGTCCGGACAGTTACCGGACGTTCAGACAGCGAGCTACCCATAAAAGGGTGGGTTAGGGTAGGGTTTATAAGTAGGTTTATGAATGAATACATATTCATACATATTCATAACATTTTTGTAAATGTTTGCATTGTTTTCTCGCTTAAACACAAAGGAGCTAATGCGATTTCGGTGAATTTTGGTACCTACAGAGTTAGATTAAACCTTAAAGACGTAGAATACATTTTATCCTGGAAGTGCATTTATTTGGGAAACTTACTTCTCAGATAAAAAGATTATTAATTTATACATAATACATACATAATCTACACTAATATAATAAAGAGGCAAAGTTTGTTTTTTTTTAAATTTTTTTGTTTGTGAGGTAATCTCTGGAAGTACTGATCCGATTGCTAAAATTTTTTCACCCATAGAAAGCTGCTTGATTCCCGAGTGGCATAAGCTATGTACGCGGGCGAAGCTTAGGGGCAAAAGCTTGTTATTATTGTTCCTTTGTTACACTTTAAATCGTTTGAAATTCGTGAAAGCAAAAAAAACAATAAATATAGATGTATTAAAATTGAAAGGGACGAACACATAGCATACTTACAATCATGTATCACAAAGAATATAATTTTTATTTATATAAAAACAAAAATGTAAATAAACTTTTGCAAGTAGAAATATGTTCCTACTATCTTTTTGAAAAGAACAACGGTATTTAGACAGTTTTTTTAATAGAGCGGACATTTCTTCTATTTGTTCACCCCAACCTTATTATTATTATTGTATAAGTCTGACAATCCAATTTGATGATTTTATTTATTTTAGAACTTAATTTAATTTAGTTTTAAGGACGTTTATAATATCAATCTGTTCGACACAGTTTATATTCTTATGAATAAAGATACTATTATTACTACTACTACTACTACTAACCACTTGTAAACTACTATCTCATGAACTAGAAACTACCGAAGATCATCCAAACCTGCAAATAATCTTGGCGTCCTCCCAGCTGACGGGTAGCACCTGCACGATATACTCTTTGTCATTGAATATGTATGACTCCCACTTAGGAGTACTTTGTTGAGGTACTGTAACAAAGAATATCCTTGTTGTATTGGTGGCACAGAAATTAAAACAAGTGTGACATTTATTCCGTAGGTATGATTATCATTAAAAGCAGAAAAGTAGTTTCAATACCAACTATTTACTGCAGCCGCCATTTGTCATGCCAGCACGCAATAAATGTCAAAATTGGTTCAACGGACAGTGAAAAAGGTTTGCTTAAATGTCCAACGTTGTTGCGAATGGAGTATATGTAACTACATTAGTAACGACTGATGCAAATAAGAAAAAAACATATTTTTTATAAGATTTATTAGCTTTTAAAACGCGTAGCGTCTGTCATGTAGCCATGTTGCGGTACGCTGGATATATTTTGTTTTGTCATGTATCTGTCCAGGAGGGGCCCAGCTGGGTCAAAGCCTACTGGGGACAGGGTTGTCCGAAAGGGAGCTCGTGCCCCGGTATGAAGGCTAGAAGGAATGGCGCGGGGTTTTTAGTCAGTAAGAGTCTGACACTGTCTCGCGCTCCACCCAAGAGCGGGTTTCGTCAAAGACGATTTTCCCCGTCGAGAAAAAAAAATGTATATGTCGGTGATTTTGACAATTTAATTATAGTAAGACATTCAGTTGATTCCTTGGTACCGGACTGGGGTGAACATGTTGTGAAATTGTTGATATCACGTGAGCGCAATCGCTTGAAGGGGAGACGTTTACGAATGGAAGCCTTGTGCAAGCCGTCGAGGTTTTCGATGCTCTTTACGAGACCATTGCGGTGCTCTCGGATTGCGATACACTTAAGTTTTTAATTACTTAATTAAATCTACTGTGAAATAAAAGTGATTGTGTAGTGAATTTTTAATTTAATTTTACATCATTATCTGTCTATCAGAAAACCTTACCGATGGCAGCTGTACTGCTAATTGATTGGTGCCACTTTCATATATACAAGGTGTAATGGACAGCCTACCACAAACATTTTTGTGGAAGGTGGTTCAGTGTCGTCTACTGAGCAAGACTTTGAAGTTTGCGGAGGGCTGTCCCTTACACCTTGTATACATGTCGCGGTTAAAGGATAAAATGCTTCCATACATTAATATCGAAATAAACTGAAAAATTTAGTTCAGCGCCATCTAGCAAAAAAAAAAACTACGTTAAAGCTTTCACCTTTAAAATAGTACTCATATAGAAACAGTTGATTACATCTACTCCTGAAGAAACACATACCTACTTCAACAACTGGCTAACAGATGTGAATGACCGAACAGAGGAACAAATGCAATGAACTGAGTGAGTTTACAGAGAAACAAATTAACTATTCTAGAGAACCAACGAAAGAACAGAGCAGAGAAATTTACTCTCTAGAAGACCAAACTAAATACTAAAACACAAAAACGAACTACACTATCAAAGGAATAAAGTGCAAAATCGCACAACTTGAAAAAAAATCTACCTTGAGAAGAATTATCACTGCGATCAATTGACTTCATAGGCACATTCATTACCGCTTCATGAGGTCTGCAAAACATCTTGGAGTCGTTGAAATCACAATATACTATTCGACCAGTTGGTTTTGCAAAATGGCGTCTGTGTATTCCTTTGTTGCAATTGACACATCTATGTGGTGTACAACTGCATGAAGACGAATGTTTCGCACGATGCAACCGATATGATGATTTCAATAATTTTTGTATTTTGTCTTCTGATCTTCCATCAATATCTGAAGCAGCGAATTTCTTTTTACTAGAAGTTCAAAGTAACGTGATGCATTTTACAGCCTAAACTGAACTGTTTGGAATGGAGGAAGGAACGAAGCTATATGGGGTGTATAGCTCCATCCCACTTTCGAAAGTCACGTTTACATAGTTTTTTTATAATGTATAGGCTCACTTTTGACCATTATCTCACCTGATGGTAAGCGATGATGTGGCCGACGATGGAACACGCTTGCCTAGAAGCAATCTATTCACTCTTGACTTAAAGACCCCTGGGTTATAGCTATCAGGAAACACAGACTCCGGCAGGGAATTCCACTCCTTAGCTGTACGCATAATGAATGTATTCCCAAAACCCTTTGTACGTATGGGTGGGATGTCCACCATGTACCGGTGGCGCAACGCCGTACGTCTTGTGGTCCTTTAACACATTATGGTGAGGCCCCAGGATTGAAAACACAAGCGATCATGAAAATGGACTAAGGTGTCCATTTTCATGATCGCTTGTGTCCTGAAAGACACCTAATAATTTTCTCGACTGTACTTTACGCAAACCAAGATTAAGCGTTTTTTTATTATGGTGGGTTGGAACTCGTATCACGAACGACTTGAAGTTGGTGTCATGGCGCCAATCCTGACTTTCGACCCTCAGAGTCCAGTTGCTCTTTATCATCATATAGGTACTCTACGACCACGACGATTGAGATGTTGTGCTGGAGAAAAATGCACCGTATATCTTGAACAGCATTTCGGACTAAACTATCCATTCTGCGTGAACTAAAAATCTCCACGCAGCTGTCGTCCGAGTGTCTTCGCAAGATTGAGCAATACTTCGTTCACATTGCAAGGATTGACGATGGAAACCTCGGAATGCTAATCATGACCTTGCTGGGCCCCTACGGTTTGCTTAAGACTCCTTAAGGCGCGCGTGGTACAGCACGCGCCGTCGATGACTTGGGCTTGGTCGGACGGCGAGCTACCCATTGCTCGCCCGCGCCTTCGGTGGCCGGAAATCGGGATCGGAATCCCGGTGGCAGTCGGAGCGTGAGGGCCGTTGTCTCAGGCGTGCAGCCTCCTCCTTTGCTAGCATTACTGCTTCGCAGAAGGAACCGTCCGCCTGCCACTCTGCCTCGCTTCGGACCATGGCCTGAACCAAGGCCCGGCGCCCGGCCCATCGTTGCCGCTGATCGTCCTCACGAGGACTCGGCGGGCTTTGCCCAAGTGGGGCACACCTCTGAGTCAGGGAAGGTTGAGGACCCATTTTCACTTTTTCCTCTTTTTGCTGATCGCTTTCGCGACGTATCTGGTTTCCTGGAGGTGACAAGAACAGCGTAGGCACGTTTAGAGGTTAATGTTCTTACGTGTGACGTTTTCGCAGTCGGTGTACGGCGATGGCAAGCGGCGCTTGATCAGCATTTTCGGCAGCTGGTGACGCACTTGTATTTGTCGATTCAAAACTGCCGACTGATGCATTTGGCGCTTCTTGACCTGTGTTTACCTTTAAGGCCTCAGGGGATCTAATTACTGAACCAACGTCGTGCAATATGCTATTTCCACACGTAGATCAGCATTGGAATTTGCGGAGGTCTCCATTCTAGACTCCTACTTGGTCATCTCCATTTTCATGGTGGTCGTAGAATTCCAGCTGGGTCGAAGCCTACTGGAGCCAGGGTCTGTTTTCTAAAGGGAGGCTCGGCCCCGGTATGAAAGACAAGAAGGAACGGGTGGTTCTTTTAGTCAGTAAGAGTCTGACACTATCTCTCGCTCCGCCTAAGGGTGGGGGATGTCATTTGGATGATTTTTATCCACCGAATAATAAAAATAACTTTATTTCAAACTATTTAGAGACACTTTTGAAATGTCTAAAAGTCAGTAAGTCAGAAAAGTTATGCTAATTGCACATTTCAAAGCGTAGATCTCTATGGAGAAGAACGTGCAAGAAAGTCCATGGACACTTTATTCAAACATTTTATGTGTATAACAAATATCCCTGTAACATGTTTCTTGTTGCTACTATTATGTGAGATAAGTAAAAAAAAACTAAATATAACAATAGCCACTGGCAGCTAAGAGATGACCAGTCTAAACTGACAGCACCCGTTCACGGGCATGACGCGAATGGGTTTTAAACTCTTTAAACGCCCGCATCAGCTAGGTACGACGAGTATTTTCGTGTCTCTTTTGCCAGGGCCGTGTGTTTGCGACTGGGCCCCATCTTGTTTAGCTCTTCAATCCCCATAGATGACAGAAGAGCTGACGATATGGAGTATTTGGTCGAGGGTATGCGGCCCTGGCGGAATAAACGCAAAAGTATTTGTCGAAGTGTTTGTTCGACGTTATAATTTTTAACGTGGAATTTTTAACTTTATATTTACAACTTATTCTTAATGTTAAAAATTAAAAAAAAAACGGTACCAACCTCTGTACTGCTCATGATAACTGGCCAGACACGAACTAAAAAATAATAAAAATAAAAATTTCAAAATGGCTTCCATTTCGCGCGCTGCTTCCGCGAATGCACTACAAACGCGACTGAACTGATTTCTATAAAAAATGGTTTATAACATATATTATTATTATAACTGTGTGATATTCAATGGAGGTGTTGACATTACCTAAGCCTATATTATGAAAATAATGTATTTAGGTATGCGGTTATTGCTTAATAGAATCTTGAAAAGATCTGAACTCTGCTAACAATAGATGCCCTATAGTTATTTGTATGACTATAGTGCCTTAGTGAGTCACGCTTAAGAGGGTCCTTTTCCACTCGCCTATCGTCAACATCGAGTATGGATTAAAAGCTTGTTACTTCATCTAACGCAAACCAACGCTATGTTTGACGAAAAAGCAACGCAAAAAATAACGCCTGGAAACTCTGTTAGTATTCGGTAATTCCGAATTTACTCGAATATTTCACAAAACTTGCTCCAGGGAATAGCTGTTTTTTTTTAAACCCTTAAAAGTTTTTGAAATAAGTTGTCGCCATTTAGAATCTTAATGAAATTTGCAAGGCTTCTATAGTTTTACTTTTTGACTTTTTAATTTTTTAGGCAAATTATGAAATGTCAAATTTCATACAAAATAGGAGTAAAATCTCCTCCAGTTTCTTCTTTTATACATATATTTCACCATATAATTGTAAATACCGTTAGATAGATTATATCTATCTCGCGAAATTGTAAACTGTCGAAAGATTGTGAACAGTAACAATCTCGGTAGATTATAATGTATCGAAGTGAAACTGCTAAATCAAAATCGGGCGATATATTGTCACAATCTTTCGATAGTTTACAGTCTAGATAGATTATAATCCTTACTAAAATTATAAAAGCGAAAGTGAGTTTGTTTGTTTGTTACGTCTTCACGCCTAAATGGCAAAACTGATTTTGATGAAACTTGGTACACGGATAGACCATGTCCTGGAATAGGACATAGGATACTTTTTATCCCGGAAGTATGTTCCCTTGGGATAATTTTCTGCTATCACGCGGGCGAAGCTGCTGGGAGCAGTTAGTTTATAATATTATCTAATGGTATTTACAATTTTACGATGACATAACATAAGATAGATAATTGTAACTGGTTCCTGCACGTGCCAAGTATAATACTGTGTCATAAGAAATGTATCGAAATACAAAAGTCTATGGTACTGGCTTGTAACATATATGCAAGATCTACAAAATTCAATAATTTGTATATTGTAAACGATATGGCGGTATGTCCCCTCTTTGAGGAGTGCCTGGAAAGACAACATGGCGTTTTTATCTTCTGTATGACGCAGGTCCTCACCCTACATGGTCAGTTCGGGAGATTCCTGCGGAAGAAACGTCCGGGTTCCTCAATTGTGTGGACCACCCGTAGGATACGGTGGAGGTGTGTCCCGCTTGGGCACCGTAGTGTATTCGTGGGGGACATCGGCAAAATCGGTTGAACGGACAGTAATAAAAGGTTTTTCAATACACTTGCTCATAAAGAGACTCTTATTGCACTGCACTTAGGTATATAATGGCACTTGTTACCAAACTGTGAAATTTGGATTACCATTACGCACTAGTGCTATATTGTGGTTTTTTTTTTTGTCGACGGGGAAAATCATCATTGACGAAACCCGCTCTTGGGTGGAGCGGGAGACAGTTTCAGAGTCTTACTGACTAAAAACCCCGTGCCGTTCCTTCTAGCCTTCATACCGGGGCTCTAGTTTCCTTTCGGATAACCCCGACCCCGGTAGGTTTCGACCCAGATGGGCCCCTCCTTTTAGTGCTATATTGTGGTTAAAACCTTATTGTTTCACCTCTCCCCCGCCATCATTTTATTACATTATCGTATCAGGATGGGCGCAGGTTGTCCCCCACGAGGAAAAAAAAATGGCCGCGCATATGAAAACAGATTTTTACCGCCACAAAAGTTTACTAGTTTTACAGTTATTTTATTAACAAGTGTATTGAAAAACGTCGAGTGATACACGGGAGTAATTAATGATTACCGTTCTCGGCTCTCTTTAAGACCCTCGCCATCGCTCGGGTCTAAATACCGCATCAACGGTAATCACTATCATTACACACTTATATCATAATGTAGGTACTTACATTTCTAATGTCATTTTGAATAGCGTATAGGTTATGATTTGATTAATGTCTAATATTTGGTATATTTGTTAATATTTTAGGAATACAATTTTATTATTTCTAAGAATAAAAATTATACCTAATCACAAATAAATAGCTATATAATCATGGCGAGGCGATGATGCGGCTTCAAACAAAGCCAAATAAAGCGCTCGACGGATATTGAAATAAATAGCTCTAAAACATTATTTTCCTGAGGCTTTCGGGATGGTGTTATGCGAGATCATCTAAGGCTAAGAAATATTTTAAATTATTTACACGAATACAATTTACATTTAAAAAATACTTATGTAACTGACAATTATTAAAGTAAAATAAAAACAAATATAATAAAAATAAATATAATAAAAATCCTGCTCTAATTACAACAAAAAAAAACTTTGTTAATATTTAAGTTTTTTCATGTGTGTTTATGTTTTGTTTTTTGTAAGACTTAAAGTTTATTATTTTGTCATAAAGTGACTACTGATACTTATTTCGATTTGATTAATTCCACCATTAAAAAAAAGCAAAATAAATATCATTTAATTATTTAAAATGAAATTATATATTTAAAAGTAAGCTAAGAGCTTCTGAACTGGAAAACCATAGTCCTAGAACCAAAAGGGCAAGTGAAGGACACAGGTGTCGTTTTAGTCAGTAAATGTTTGACACCTGCTCCACCTAAACCGGGAGAAGTCATTAGATGATTTCCTACCTCAAAAAAAGAGAGATGATGATTGCCGTAAACTGTTATAACATTAAAATCTCTACCCAAATGTCCTATCTTTAGTATTGTTTGTCAAGTCGTTGAGCTCCTTGGTAGTCCTAAGTTTGAGCTACACGAATACTGACAAATGCTTGCACTGACTGGACAGGTCCACTCAAATCTGTGTGGTTCTTTTCTCAAAAGACCATCTGAGGCACTAATCTGCATGGTTCTCATATGATTTGACCGTTACATGTTCTTTACTGTATGGACTTTAAAAGAGACTTTGACCCCTGAGTTTGTTTCGGTGTTTCTTCTCAGGGTAGTCAGCTAGGAAACACCGGCCTCATCTCGTTAAAACTGACTGAAAAAAAAATTGACGTGTAAAAGTGTTTTTGAAAACCTATTTACATCATAAAGATCATTTATCTACTTGATTTAAATAAAATAAATAAAACAGTCTTTATTGCAGTTCCTTCCTTACAATAATCAAAATCAATAATGTCTCATCATCGTCATCGCCAGCCTTTTTAATGTTCCCACAGCTGGGACTCAGGCCTCCTCTCTAGGAAAGAGAATGGGCCGTAATACACCACGCGGGCCCAGTGCGGGTGGGTGAATGTCACATGTCTTCGAATATTTGGCTCTAGGACATGCCAGTTTCCTCACGATGTTTTCCTTCACCGTGTTGAGAGCAGTGGTGATGAAGTAAATTACACTAAGTAATGCGTCTGGCAGGGTTTGAACCCGCGACCTACACAATTCGTAAGTCAGAGCCATTACATTACAGACTGGCCTGTTGGTCTAGTGGTTAGTGACCCTGACTGCTATGCCGGAGGTCGTGGGTTCGATTCCCACCCAGGACAAATGTTTGTGTGATGAGCATAATCATTTGGTCTGTGTCTGGGTGTAATTTATATATAATATGTATGTATTTAGAAATATATAAGTATGTTTATCAGTTGTCTAGTACTCATATCACAAGCTCTGCTTAGCTTGGGACTAGACGGCGTTGTGTGATAGTTGTGGAATATGTTATGTTATGTTATTATTACCAATCGGCCACCACTGATCTCAATAACGCCTATACTTGCTAAAAAACTAAAAAAAAAGGAGAGCTGCTTGGTTTATTACTGCATAAAACCGGCCTGTTTCGTCTGACAGTGTATTTGGAATAATATTGAAAAATGAAACCAAGTTGCTTCTTACTAAAAATTTACCAAAATAGACCAGAATAATAAACTGAAGGTTTCATAGGTGCAATAGTTGAATGATTGACTTCTAAGGGAACGCGAAGGTTCGATTCCAGTTTTACATAATTATACCTGTTTGTCCTTTTTCTTTCGGTGGCAAAAATCATCCAATGACAACCTCCGCTCTTGGGTGGAGCGGGAGATAGTGTCAGATCTTACTGACTAAAAAACCCACCCCGTTCCTTCGCATCCATTCGTTCATTGTGGCGACATGGTAGCGACACTTGGAGGAGGCCTATGTCCCACAGTGGACGTCTTTCGACTGTAATTATGATGATGATGAGTACCTACGGAACCCTTCATGTGCAAGTTCAACTCGCACGTGGCCAGTTTTTTTCATAAAAATATGATTTTGGTATTTATTGTCATTTTGTCTAAGTTATCATAAATAGGTAGATGAAATTCGTAAACAATCTAATTTTCTTTTGATTTGTTTTCATAAAACCAATTTTAGATTATCCTCTTTTTGTATTTAAAAACAAATCATAAATCATGTAAAGTCTCATCTTACAAAATAAATAAAATAAAAACATAAATGTGAAATAATGCCAAGTTCTCTACATTGGCTACGCTTATAGAAGAAATGATCTAACTGTACTAGAAGTTCTTTCAAAGTTCCTTTAGCTTCTGTACTCCAAGCCAAGTTGAAAATCTTCGATTTATTGTAAACGCAAGTACAAAACTTCAAATTACATTTGAAAATTTCTAGCGTGTTCTACTGACGTCATCTCAACGCTCATTCACGTGGTCAGAACTTAAGAACCGGGAGCGTGGCCAACTCGAGGCGTTCGACGAAGCGAAACAGTTGTAACTTGGCTAGGGCGGCAGAGCCCGGCGCATGAGGTCGCCGCCGCCGATCGCCACCACGAGGACACGGCAGTGCTCCGCCCAAGCGGGATACAATTCCACCGTGTCTTCTGGAAGTGAGGTGGAGCTGTATTCCAATTTCTTTCAAGGAGATTTTTTTTATTGAGATTTAGGATTTAGAAGTAAGAAATTGAGAACCATCGGTTTAGGTAGTTAAAGGTAAACAACCTTGATATGTCTTTTTAATTAAAATAAATGAAGACATGTTAAAATTGTTTACATTTGCTTAACTACCTAAACAGTGGAGTATAGGTATACGAAATCGTAAGTAGTCAAATAAATTTTAAGTTATATTAATTCATGAATCCCCAAGCGACCACCGGTGGCCGCGCATCTATTGTCTTACTATTGTGTTTCTAATTGACGGTATCTGAAGGGTTAAGATGAGCCAACATCATCATCAGCCTAGCCTTTTTCGCAACTGGCTTGGGGTCGACTCCTAGTCTAACTGGATTGAGGCTGAATACCTACCCGTGTACATGGAGCGACTAGTCCACGACCCAACTTTATACTCTTTAAGTAGACTGATGTTCAGACTTTCTGGCAGTAACCACTCTCAAAGATTTAGGAAACTTAAGTGATCCAAAATAGTTCGTGTAACAATCATACGGCCGGTGTGTCACCCATTTGCTGCCACCGAAGGCGCGGGCTCGCGGACGGCGAGCATTGGGTGGCTTGCTGTCCGACCGTCCGGTAACTGTCCGGACCGAGCCCAAGACGTCGACGGCGCGCATTGTTCCCGCTCGCCTCAAGGAGTTGTCAGCAACAGCTGGGTCGAAGCCTACTGGGGCCAGGGTTATCCGAAAGGGAGCTCGAGCCCAGTTATGAAGGCTAGAAGGAACGGGGTGGGTTTTTAGTCAGTAAGAGTCTGACACTATCTCCCGCTCCACCCAAGAGCGGGGGTTGTCATTGGATGATTTTTGCCCATCATAAAAAAAACAAAAATCCATTTGCTTCGCGAACTTGGCTTATACACTACCGTGCATCCAAACCACAAAATAGCTTATTGCAATTTTTATTTTATTCCCCATTTTATTAAAGGGTAAATTGCATTTCGCCTCTGTGATTTCAACTGAGCTGTAGTCCAATCTTTGCTTACATTTAAAGTATTTTACTGGTTTTTCTATAATAAATACTTAATATTATAAAGACGTAATCTCTGAAAATACCGAACTGATTCTGAATATTCTACTATTAATATTTAGCTGCACTATCCCTGAGTGGTAATAAGAGAGTTTTTTTTTTAAATTTTATTGTTTTCAATTCAATTCGAATCGTCTCGATTCGATTATTGTCGATTCGATTCGATTTCTTTTTTCGATTCGAAAATATTTTATTCTTATTAAAATACTAGCTTCTGCCAGCGACTTCGTACGCGGATCCTGTTGCTTATGCCAGCGACATTCAGTGTTATAAACGTAAGAGTAGACAAAAAACAGAAAGCTCAGAACTGCTAAGCTATCGGGAGTTACACGTGTTATTGTGAGTTAACCATAAAAGATAGACGTTTGCTGTCGTGGGACATTTTTTATATAATTTTGAGAAGAACATTTCCGTTAGGTATACATGTTTTCTGTGTAGCTTTAACCATTAAGGCTGCAAACGCGGCGGAAGCTTAAAAAATGGAGTAATTTCTCCCGTTTCCCCAACATTTCCCCTCACTGCTCTGCTCCTATTGATCGTAGCGTGATGAAAAGTATACTATAACCTGCCCAGGAGTATGAATAATGATTGTACCAAATTTCGTTAAAATCCATCGAGTAGTTTTTGTTTCTATAAAGAACATACAGACAGACAGACAGACAGACAGACAGACAGACAGACAGACAGACAGACAGACAGACAGACAGACAGACAGACAGACAGACAGACAGACAGACAGACAGACAGACAGACAGACAGACAGACAGACAGACAGACAGACAGACAGACAGACAGACAGACAGACAGACAGACAGACAGACAGACAGACAGACAGACAGACAGACAGACAGACAGACAGACAGACAGACAGACAGACAGACAGACAGACAGACATTCATTTACCATTGACATTTCATGTACAGAATTGACCTCTCTACAGATTTATTATAAGTATAGAAGATATAGATATAGATTTTTTTAAGGGGGCGAAAAACTTTTATATTTTTACCGTTATTTTTGCCGTTTTTATTGCTACGGACAAATACGGACAGCGGAAATCTCTAAGCTCGAGTCTGGGTTTTGTTATAATAATACTAGCTTTCCGCCCGCGGCTTCGCCCGCGTGGACTACAGTTTATATCGCGCGGGCAGAGACCCGTGCTCAGCAGTGGAATTATAGGTAGCCTATGTGTTATTCCAGTGTCTCTTCTACCTACCTACCAAATTTGATCTAAATCCGTTCAGTAGTTTTTGCGTGAAAGTGTAACAGACAGACAGACAGACAAAGTTACTTTCGCATTTATAATATTATATAGTAGGGAAGTAGGCATAGGATGGCGTTTTACATAAAATGGCTTCGACATGTACACTGGTCTTAAAAGACCGGGTTGGATCTGTATTAAGATTTCCTTTGCACGGCTACACTTAGGAAGCCGTCTATGTGTCTATGAATATGAAAAGAGTTGGCAGCCTTCTGACCTTTGGATATATTTGAAAATATTGTAGCTTCAATATCACTATTATCTTTTATCTGGCTACTACTAACAGATGAAAGATAATATATTATTCTAAGTGACTGGAGAAAAAATTAAAAATTAACGAAAAATAAAAAACTTGGATCACACAAGAAATACAAACTGAATATAAATACCTTTTTTTTTTAAATAAAGTGCATGATTAAAGGATTATTCTGATAGGATAAATTAAGTAAATTATTTACCTTTATTATATTTTATAGAATTAAACTATACCTAATATTATCAAAAACTATGGTGCATCTTACACTAAAATATATTCATTTGAATTTTTAATTCTTAAAAGAAATAATTTCTTATTTTAAATTTATTTTTTGACAACCTGCGATGAAACTCAGGGGGAGTTTCATCGCAGGTTATCAGGCCGTTCGGCCTCATTTAGTTTAAATTGACGTGTAAAAGTGTTTGGAAAAACTAATTTGCAAAGTAAATATAAAATGAAATAAATTAAAACTAAAAGTATTAAATTATAAAAAATAAATAATAAAAAAAGCACGGCTGCTACGTCAAAAAAGTGAACTGAAAAGCAAAAACCAAGATATTAGTTAAACCGTTTAAATAATAAAAATGACAGTACTAACTCATTCATTCTGTGATTAAAGTATTAAACACGATGTCTCGAAAACTACTTGATCTACAATACAAAAGTTTTCATAGCAGTCAGTGGGGACTTTTTATATATAAAAAAAAACTTTTTACAAAAAAAATACAACCGACTTCAATGATAAAAAACACTGAAAAGTATCAAATAACTTTAATTTTGGAAGTCGGTGTTTCTATAATAGTTTAGTCTCTTCGTTATTTAACACCGACTTCCAAAATTAAAGTTATTTGATACTTTTCAGTGTTTTTTATCATTGAAGTCGGTTATATTTTTTTTTTTAAAAGTTTTTTTTTATTTTACACTTTTTAGTTATGGTACCACCACTAAAAAGTACCCCTCAGTCAAACTTAAATACCTTATAGTCAGAGCGCATCTCATAACGGTTCTAATAATCCCAAACACGGTTAGATTACATTAATTTACCTTTCGGCTTCATCATCAGATCAGTTCGATATATCCTCTCCCCCTCTTCTTTCAAACAGTCATTAGACTAGATGCTGGAGAGGGAAAGGATATATCGAACTGATCTGATGATGAAGCCGAAAGGTAAATCTTTCAATCAGTCATTAGACTAGATGCTGATAATCCCGGCTGTAGCATCAGGCCAGATTTATGCCAACATTGCTATGAACTTAAAATTTAGTCCTGTTTAAAATGAGCCCAAACACGACTACGGTGCTGTAATTTCAAGGTTTGTACTTTTCCTGATGCTCCTGGCTTCAGCATCAGGTCTCTATGTACTTCGGTGTTCTTTATTAGCAGTACGTTTATCCACACATCGAGCCGTTTTCAATGAGCCGAAACTCGATATATCTGCTGTTTGTTGTCGAGGACTTAGGTACTCTGCAGACTATCCTGACTGCAGCATCAGGTCATGACTTGATGATCATGAGACCAAATGTGGCAAATGCCCTATCAAACATCAAAACAATTTACTAAAACAGTCCTTGCCTGTTCGAGTAACTTCTTACTGTTAAGGAGTTGTACCTTCCATCATCAGCCCAGCTACCTGAGATGGTGACGACCATACGCAAATACACAAGATACATCATAAAATATGCGAAAATCAATAAGTGAGCCTATAAAATTTGAAGGTTGCCCTCGATTTCTCCAAGATTCCATCATCAGATCCTAATTTGGTGATAAAGGGACCACTTAAGAACTATCTACTTTCGAACAAAAAAAGAATTTTGAAAATCCGTCCACATTTGGGGGAGTATTCGACGAACAAACATACAAAAAAAAAAAAAACATACAAACAGCCGAACGTAGTACCTCCTCCTTTTTGGGAAGTCGGTAAAAAAGTATTTTACAGATTGGTAAATACACACACGCATGAACCATCAAAATATAACACTCTTTTTTTGGAGCAGTCGTGTAAAAATACCTGTGCACGATGCGTATTAAAAAAAAAATATTTGTAGGCTCGACTTAAATAACAATGTAGTCGAAGGTAGAGCCTAGAAGTAACCTATTCGAAGGAGTAGATTATTATCCTCTATTGTCCAAATATTGGGCATATAATCACACTGACCTTAGCAAGAAAAGTCACCCATCCCTAAGCTGACCTAAGAAGTGTAACTTTAACAAAACGCCTTCCGTGCGTTCTGAAGCTAGATTACTTTTTAAAGTAGTGTAGCCTACCTCTGAAGAACACTGAGCCAGGATTTTTTTTAGATAAACTTATTTCTAAATATCGAAACCACGGAGTAAGTATAGAAGATCGAAACCATTTGAAAGGAGTAGGGAAAACAAGCGAAAAATATCAGGTTGTCGTATTTTTTTTTGCAAATGTTTTAGTTTTACGAAAATATCATATTTTGATAATATTGTAGGTAATCTACAATAGAATAGAATATCGTTTATTTATATAAAAGTGGGATGATGATGATGACATAAAAACAATTAAATCATTTTTACCCAAATAAAGTTGTACCTTTATTTCAGGCTAGAAAGTACAAGGAAAAATAATTTAAAAAGTAATAGACGATCAATAAACCCAATAAATATATCATCATCATCATTATATCAGCCGATAGACGTCCACTGTTGGACATGGGCCTCCCTCAAGCGTCGCCACAACGACCGGTCCGTCTAATATAAATATTGAGTATATCCGTTACCAAGGCTTCAGAAAATCACTGTTTTATGGCACTGCTCATAACTGGAGTGGCCATAAAGATGTCACAAGTTATTTTTAACCATGATGTGAAAATAAAGTTTTTGTCATAATTAATAATTGATTTGATTCTGAAATCGGACTTAAATCATGCGCTAGTCTTTTCCAACGAAAGCTAAAGTACTTCGGCAAATGCTGTAATTACTGAGTACACTGGTGCGTTTGTGCTTCGCGAACAGGGAGTGGAGTCGAGTCGACAACCGTACTAAAAAAAAAAAGAAAAATCAAGAAACAAACCATTAAAAAAAAAACTTTGACTTTGACTTCTTGACAGTCAGTCAAAAAGTCAGTTATAATTATTATTACTATAATTATGATTATTGTTTATGAGTAGTGAATGTTTACGTGAGCTTAAGAAGTAAAAGTTTGTCACGCTTTTAAGTGACAAAACCTCAATTTTATCTTCATTCGCACAAATTTTGCAATACACTTACTCGAAAACCCGCTCTTATTCCAACGCTTTGGCACGCAATAGACTTTTTTCCGTACGGAAAAGTAGTAGTTCTCGCGGACAATTTTCGCCTGTCAAATTCCGTTTATTCATTTTTTCGTAAGTGTGTTGGAAAAAGTCGTTTGATACACGACACGTGCAAATATGTCACTCGAGACTGCAGTGCTCCATAACACACTCGCCTATCTCGAGTGAATTCCGCCTCGGACGCAATGCAAAACTTTCTGCACTTGTATTAAAATGTACTATTTTATCTAAATTTACTTTGTTCAGAATCAGTAACTGAATCAATTCCAAAAAAATACCATGTTATATTTTTCCCAAAAACACTTAAAAAAGGTCACAAGTTGGTCACGACCAACTCTAAATACAACACAGGTCACAGCAGGTCATAGCGGGCATCAGGTACCAGCGCTAAGCTGAATGCGGGAGCAAAACAACCCTTCAGTTGCCCGTATGGCCCGGTGATCACGTATTTGTGCGTAACAACAACTTTGTGATTTTCCATGATAGAGTTATGAAATTTTGTACGTATATTCTTTAGATAATAAAAAACTTTTTACAAAAAAAAAATTAAACCGACTTCAATGTAAAAAAACACTGAAAAGTACAAAATAATTTTAATTTCGGAAGTCCTCCTCCTTTTCAAAATCGGTTAAAAATACTAGATATGTGTTTCGGGTTTCAAATATGCCAAAACTAATGTTGTATACGATAATAAAAATTTATTTATCTATTTTGTAATTTATGTACACACAATATACAGAAGGAGATAACATAATTAATTATTTTTTAAGTTTCCCTTTTGTATGTGTAATGGTGTACAATAAAGTATATAATAAATAAATAATTATAAAACTTTTTTATTTAATTGCATGGAGTGACATAAATATATAAATTATTTGCTCGCTTACTTGCTGGCAGAATACAGTGACTTTTAGATTATAAAATACTAGCTATTTGCCCGCAGCTTCGCCCGCGTACATAAAATAGCCTAAGTCACTCAGGAATAAAGCAGCATTCTATCGAAGAAAAAAATTTATCAATCGGACCAGTAGGTACTTCCAGAGATTAAATACAAACAAAAAAAAAACTTTACCTCTTTATTATACTAAGTGTAGAAGTGTAGATTTTCTTGTAAACTAAGTATTTCTTGGAAATAAACATTTGATTGTCAATACAAATATTTGTTCCAAGCGGGAATCGAAATATCGACATTCAGCGCAACAGCCAATCCTCCACTTCGCTAACAATGACGTCAGAAAACTGAAAAACCGTCAGCGAAAAAAAATCTTTAGTCCCATGCACGACTCCATAGTTTTCCCCGCCCACCATCACCGCCGTCTCCGCCCACCTGTAGCGCTCATATTAAATGTGGCGCGCTCAGCCCCGCGTCCATTGACAGCCTGTACATCACGCCGAGCACCAGCACCACCTGCTACCAGCTACTGGCGTCATTGAAGACTTGCACAGGTTAGTGAGAAGTTTTTTTTATTAGCGTCATTAAACATTCGCACATGTTAGTGAGATTTTTTTTGGTGTCATTGATCAATTGCACAGAATAGTGAGATATTTTTGTGGCGTCATTGGTCAATTGCAATAGTTTGTGAGAAGTTCTTTTTTTTAAATCTAGCTGTTGGTGGAAATAGGTTACTAGGATTTTTAGCAAAGAGGTTGATTTATTAATTCATTTCGCACATAGAGGACTTAACCTAATAAAAATGATTAAAATAAAATATATACATAAAATTGATTATATTATGATTAGTCTTTTTCATATTATATTATTGTATTCTGGCGAAAAATGACGAAGTGAGCCGATCCCAAATAAAATAAGACTAGGCAATGAGAGAAAGGTTAACTTATAATAATTATAATTTTTATTTATAAGACAACATGGGTTCAATGGTTAGTAAAAAATTATCAATTAAAGGGTTATGAACACTTGAAAACCTAAAAAAAATAACCTGTTGCCGCACCAGCAATCGCAACCAGTGAGTCTCATGGGGACAATTAAATAATTACTCAAATAGTGCTAAATTTTAATATCTAATACACAAATATAAATAAAATATGTTCTCCAAATTGTGACGTGGATGGAGTTAGTGATGATGTCCAACATTTTTTGGTGGAATCTGTCAAGAATCAGACTGGAACGGAGATACTGACAAAATTATTTTAGGTTACGATGGACATGACATGCTCATTGAGATTAAAGTCCCTAAAAAATAAAGAGAAAAAAATATGGCTACATTTATAAATAAGAATAATGAAATACGCAATTGATTATCTATTCTCTATTTTGTAAAGAAATAATATATAAATTAGTGAAGTTTAAATTACCGAATTATTTCTGCTGTTTTTTTAAAAAAAATTGGTCTCTACCTATTTTCGCTTTCAAACTCCACAAATTAGCTTTATTATATACTAACAGTTATAATCATTTATAAAACCTTTAATTCATGAATCCCCAAGCGACACCCGGTGGCCGCGCATCTGTTGTCTTACTATTGTGTCTCTAATTGACGGTATCTGAAGGGCTAAGTTACTCGTAAAGTCCAGTGAATTATCATTTCACTAAATTTTTTTTTAGATATTCATTATTTTACACCAACGATTACAGGATTATCTAGATTAAAGAGCAACCAAAAACCACAAAGGTAAAAGATGAAATTTTGTACACAGATTTTTTACATAGAAATACTAGACACGTGATTCGTGTTTCGCACATACAAAAAACTAATATTGTATATCCATGAGGATAATTACACAAGAAAATTACATAGTATGAAACAAAATGAATTAATATATAATATAATATACCACAACTATCACACAACGCTGTCCAGTCCCAAGCTAAGCAGAGCTTGTGTTATGGGTACTAGACAACTGATAAACATACTTATATATTTCTAAATACAT
Source organism: Mythimna lalbum (assembly GCA_949319445.1). NCBI lineage: Eukaryota > Metazoa > Arthropoda > Insecta > Lepidoptera > Noctuidae > Mythimna > Mythimna lalbum. The sequence goes on from OX439372.1 coordinate 10,512,277, forward strand.
ACATATAATAGATAAACTACACCCAGACACAGAACAAATTTAATCATTATGCTCATCACACAAACATTTGTCATGAGTGGGAAACGAACCCTCCGGCATAGCAGTCAGGGTCACTAACCACTAGACAAACAGGCCAGTACCAGAATTGTTTCAAAAGTCTTCTTGATTCAAAAAGACCTTCCATTTTCAAATCGATTTAAAATGGCGCGGGCTTACCGTTGTCGCCCCGCGTCAGAATATAAAATTATTCCGGTAATTAAACAATATTTACGACTAGTTGATTGCTCTAACCTGCCTTTGGTCCAGTTTTTTTTGTATTTTCTTTCATTTCTGTTCCCTTTTCTTGCATAATTTAAAATTATTTGAACGATAAATCATGTTAAATGGTCGAATGATTACTGACTTAAATATAGGTAAGTACCTGGTTGTTAGATCTGCTATGGTTAGAAGTTGGATGGGTGGTCTTTCTTAGTTATTTACTGTATATCGAAATCCTTACTAGTATTATAAAAGCGAAAGTGAGTTTGTTTGTTTGTTACGTCTTCACGCCTAAATGGCAAAACCGATTTTGATGAATTTTGGTACAGAGATAGTTGGGACCCTGGAGACGGACATGGGCTTATTTTTTGGGGGCAGTCAAGTACAAATATTATTATTAAATTAAAGTACCTATATTAATAAACGTGGGCGAAGCCGCGGGTAAAAGCTAGTCACTACATAGTATAAAACAAAGTCGCTGTTTCTGTCCCTATATCCCTATGTACGCAACGGATTTTGATGAGGTTTTTTTAATAGATAGAGTGATTCAAGAGGAAGGTTTATATGTATAATATTGCACCCGAGCGAAGCCGGGGCGGGTCGCTAGTGAGTTATAAATTATAGTGATAACATGCTTAATTGATGTAAAGTGGGTTGAGAATGATTGGGATTGGAGTAAGAACGCATAAATAAATTATATCTACCACTTATTTAGTTTTATTTTTAATGCCAGACACATTGCTGGGCAAGATGTAACATAATGACGTGGCACGCAATATGACTAGCATTAAAAATAAAGCTCCTTATCATCTGAAAAATGTCCAGTGTAGGATATAGGCCTCCCCTAAGTGTCACCACGAGGACCGGCCCTGTGCGTCTCGCGTTTATCGGGTCGTGGGGCTCTTTGGACGGGACCACGGTCCCAATTTCTACTTATAAAAAAATATATTCTTGAGTAGAATTTTGGAATCATCTGACGCCACAAAATATTTTTCATTACTCATACTCTGAAAGTAGGTCTGAAGTTGCCTGAGGAGCGGGCTGAAAAGTATCACACTTTTCATCCCTAGGGAGTTTTACTTTCAACTAACAGCTGTCAAATTATTTAAAAAAAAACTAGGTCTATCTTCTTGTATTCGTAATGAAAAGCACAATGCTTACCTCGGGGTTAAAATTACTTATTTAGTCCCTCGAATTAGCGACCTCGCTAGGCTCGGCCGCCAACTTCTTCTCGGGACGAAATAAGTAACTTTCACCCCTAGTGTAACAATGTACGAGTACTATTTCAAAACACTCACTTGAAAATCCGCTCTTATCGCACCGATTACAGGCATGCAATAGGCTATTTCCCGCACTAGTGCAAAAAAAGTGCGCGTGCTCTCTCCCGACATAATTTTATTACACTTATCGTATCAGGCTTTGCGGTTCGTCCCTCGTGAGTCGCCGGTCAACACCCGTTTATTAATTTCAGTGAGTGTATTGAAACAGGTCATTTGACACACGTGCAAATTTGTCACTGCAGCCCTCGGCTCCATAACACCCTCGCCTACGGCTCGTGCGTATTCCACCTCGGTTGCAATGACAAAGTTTCTGCACTTGTATCAAGATCCTTACTTCTTTTAATAATGTTAGTTACCGTACTCCTCCGAAACGGCTTTACCGATTTTTACCAAATTTTATATGCGTATTCAGTAGGTCTGAGAATCGGCTACTATCTATTTTCCATACTCCTAAGTGATAAGGGTTGTTCACCCTTAAATTTTTTATTTTTATTTTTGGACGAAATTTTTTGTTTTTATTTTTGTATAATGTGGCATTAAAAATACATACAACCCTAAATTTTTACTTTTTTATCACCAACCCCTTTTTTTTAATAGCAAAAAAAAAATTATAAGGCTAAACAATGTTTGCCGGGTCAGCTAGTAATATTATAAAAGCGAAAGTGAGTTTGTTTGTTTGTTTGTTACGCTAACGTCTTCACGCCTAAATGGAAAAACCGATTTTGATGAAATTTGGTACAGAGATATTTGGGGCCCTGGAGACGGACATAGGCTTTTTTTCTTCTCGACGGGGAAAATCATCTTTGACGAAACCCGCTCTTGGGTGGAGCGGGAGACAGTGTCAGACTCTTACTGACTAAAAACCCCGCGCCGTTCCTTCTAGCCTTCATACCGGGGCACGAGCTCCCTTTCGGACAACCCTGTCCCCAGTAGGCTTCGACCCAGCTGGGCCCCTCCTGCTGCTGACAACTCCTTGAGGCGCGCGGGAACAGTGCGCGCCGTCGACGTCTTAGACTCGGTCCATTACCGCACCATCGGACAGCGAGCTACCCATAGCTCGCCGTCCGCGAGCCTGCGTCTACGGTGGCCGGAAATCGGGATCGGAATCCCGGCGACGGCGGCGAGGGCGCCGTTGCCTGATGCGGTCGGCCTCCTCCTTTGCAAGCATTACTGCTTCGCAGAAGGAGGCGACCGCCTGCCATTCCTCCTCGCTCCGGACCATGGCCTCAACCAGGGCCCGGCGTGAGAGGTCTCCGCCGCCGATCGCCCCCACGAGGGCACGGCGATGCTCCGCCCAGGCAGGGCACACCTCGACGGTGTGCTCCACCGTGTCCTCCGGGCGTCGCGCACAGTGGCGACACCCGGGCGTCTCTTCCGCCTGAATCCGATGCAGGAACCTCCCGAACTTGCCATGTCCGGTGAGGACCTGCGTCATGCGGAAGGTAAGGACGCCGTGAGGTCTTTCCAGCCACGCCTCAAAGAGGGGAGACGGACATAGGCTAATTTTTTTATTAAAAAAGTGGGAGAAAGAGGGAAGAAAAGGGGAGAGGAATTAATAGTAGATTATGCACCGAGAAGCTAAAGTTGTGTCTCGAGCGCAATGAAGGATTCGGGATTTAACTCACGAGCAAAGCGAGGGAGTTAATACAAGAATCCTGAATGCAGCGAGGGATTCAAACTAGCCCAAGGCAAAGAAACCTTTAGCCCAGAGGAGGATACTCTACTTTTTACACCTACTGTGAGAAAATAATAGTCACATTATTGACCAGCGGGTCATAATGAAAACATTATTGACCGGCTGTGCCCCCGGCCACTAATGACTCACTTTAGGTTAAGGTTGCTTGACATATAATTTGACATTTTCGAGCAGGTTGTGTGAAAAGTATATTAATAAACGCGGGCGAAGCCGTGGGTAAAAGCTAGTGTACTATACTTTTATATGCGTTTCGGTAAAATCGTCGGTAAATTCGAGAATCAGACTATTTATATAGGAGTTAAGTTAGTACGAAACCCTCGGTCACTTGACCGATTTTTTTAGGCATTATGACATCACGCTAAAGCTAATATAACTGTTAAGAGAAGCAAAAGACTGAAGAAAAAAAAAACTGTCTACAAATGTATCAAGTTCAATAATCCTTCCTATGGAATTTCGGTCACGATGACCGATTTCAATGGAGATTAAGATCCGGTTGTAGTCTGGGTATTTTGTATGAACTCTGCCCGGGTCTATGTCGATTTCGCAGTCCTATAACAGCGGTTTTATTTCTATAAAAAAAAAACAATAAATATTCAAAATTTTTGTTTTTGCGAGGTCCTTTTAAGGTCCATCACGACACACATTTTCACTATTTTTCATACAACCACTCGACGTTATTACACATTTTTCATTAGATATTTTGGAAACACAGTATCTTGAAATCAATTTCTAAATTTGTATAACACTAATCCAGTAAAAACCTTTAAAAATCAGCTATTTTGCATGAACTTTGACACTTCATAATTAACTAAAAAATTTAAAAAATCAAAGAAGTAAAACTATAAAAGTTTTGCAAATTTTATTAAGGCTCTAAATGACGACATTTTTTTTTCAAAAACTTTTAAGTCTTTAAAAAAACAGGTTTTGTAAAATATTCGAATAAATCACGGAATTACCGAATACTAACAGAGTTTTTAGGCGTTATCTCTCTTTTTTTGCGTTGAGCACACGCAAACGCAAAAAAGAGAGATAACGCCTAAAAACTAAATAATATAATAATAATAATAATAATTCTTTTATTGACATAATAAACATTTACAAAAATAGTGAGGCCCTGACTCCTGCGCTAGGCATAGTGCCTGTGTTACAGGAGCCAGTGTCTTGTACCAATGACGTGCGTCGTTTTAAACAATAAAATACTGGAATAAAAAATACATTTATACAAAATTAAAATGAAGTAAAAAACTCTGTTAGTATTCGGCAACAAGCTTTTAAACCATTCTTGATGTTGACGATAGGCGAGTGGAAAAGCAGCCTCTTATGAGCTTGTGGTAGGGTGTCTATACGTCTCGCATCCATCGGATTCCCGCCAGCTATGAGCTGGTGTTATGATATTTATAATCCTTGACATTTCACGACCTTCCAGGTTGAAAGCACGTAAAGATGTCAGTTGGAGTTTGACAAACGAATATTTACGACGCTCGTAACGGGCGTGTTAGCAAAAACGCGCTAGTGTAGCTTTCAGGATATTGGTGGACATCTATATCCTATTCTGTCATTGAAAAAATTGATATGGGTACGAGTGAAGAACTGAACATATAGGTACCTATAACATTTAACTGGAATCTATATTATACACCGCTAATTTTTAATTAGTACAAGTACTAAAAAATTAAAAGCATTTATTTCAAATAGACCGAGATAAATATTTAGTCATGTGTGCAAGTCAAAAAGACGGTCGATGCGACAACACGCGCAGATTACGCATAATAGTTTTGAAATCAAGTTCTAAATTCCAATATCTCAATTTTTCTACCGCTAATTTTATTAAACGATAAGAATTATTTTCTGCCTATATCAAGATTGATTTTTTTTAAAATTATAATTTATAAATCCGGCGAATCTAATCACGATAATAGCATATTTTAATTGGATTATTGCATTGTCATCGGTCTTTGATGGGTGTGCAAAGTTTAAAGAAAATCTGAACGCCCAAAGTTAGGAAAAATCGAGCTCAAAGGCGGTGGTTACAAACAAACAAACAAACAAGAAAACATTCAAACTTACAAGTGAAGCTAATAAAAGCGTGTTTTAAAAACTATCTGCATAAACCCATACGAAGGAAAATGGCGTTTTCAGATAATTCAAGCACTTCAGATTTACCCATTTGTTTAAAATTATAAAACAAAAATAGTGTGAAGTGAATTGTTGCTACTAACATACATAGTTTTAAATCATATTTACTAACAAAATGATTTATTATAAGTAATTCTGTATGTTAGTCTATAAGGTATTTATGATATGGATACATGTTGCTTGAAATAAATTGATTATTATTGTTTATTTTATTGTATCGTTTGCTTTTCTATCAATTTTGATTTTGCTTTCACATTAGTGTTCAATTTATGCATATTTATTGATAAACTGGAACTCGAAATCCCGCTATTATACCTACCACCTTTACGCACGCAATCGACTGTTTTCCGCACTAGTGCGGAAAAATGCGCGAGTTCATTCGTCCACAATTTATTGTTTTTATCGTATCTGGTTGGGCGCTAAGCGAGTCCCACGAATCGCCGTTAATTTAGTTTCTTAGTAAGTGTATTGAAAAACGTCGTTTGACACACGTGGAAAGTTACTGCAGCTCTCGGTTCCATTACACCCTCACCTGCGGTTCAGGAACTCAAAGTAATTATGATAATAGATGTATCCACAACCTCTATTTATCAATCATACCACTTTCGAAGACCCAAAAATACAATTTTTGCATGAACGTTCAATAAAAATCAGAAAATCGAGAATTTACAAACATTTTTTTTGTTGCTTTGTTTGCATCCATTGTATTTTATAATCTGTGAGGAACAATGGCCGCCATTTTCGTCATGACGTATCGGGGCGCCATCAAATTAATTTATGTTGACAATAGGGATTAATTTGAATGTAAAAATAGTAACAATAAAAAGGATTTTTGTATTTTAACAATATTGGCACAAAATATTATAGGTACAGAAGACAATCTCATGTACTTCGGGCTCGCGGACGGCGAGCCATGCAAAGCAACAAGCTTTTAAACCATGCTCGATATCGACGATAGGCAAGTGGAAAAGGACCCTCGAATTCCTTCGACATCACAATATTTACCAGTAAGTACCACAAAATTAATAGAGTACAGAAGTCAATCTACATACAAAGCGCGCTCTCACAACGCCCTAGTATGAAGAGGCTAGAAGGAACGGGGTGGGTTTTTAGTCAGTAAGAGTCTGACACTATCTCTCGTTCCACCAGCGGGGGATGTCATTGGATGATTTTTCCCACCGAAAAAAAAATTACTTATATACCTACGCTCGGTATACACTAATGAGCGTTTGAGCCGGAACTGTTCGACGAGTGAGCCAAGACGCTACCGAGATATCGTGTCCGTGAGCTGTGTCTATGTGTGCGTTGTGAGAGCGCGCTTTGTATGTAGATTGACTTCTGTACTCTATTTATTTTGTGGTACTTACTGGTAAATATTGTGATGTCGAAGGAATTCGAGGGTCCTTTTCCACTTGCCTATCGTCGATATCGAGCATGGTTTAAAAGCTTGTTGCTTTAGCTAAGGTAATCCAACGCGATGTTTGATGAAGAGGTAATGCAAAAAAAAAGAGATAACGCTTGAAAACTCCGTCGGCATTCGGTAATTCCGTGATTTACTCGAATATTTCACAAAACTTGTTCCAGGAATTACGAAACTTTTTTAAACCCTTTTAAAAGGTTTTCAGAAAAATTGACATTAAGTATTCAGAATCTCGATTGTGCAATTCAGATTGATGTCCTTTTTATATTTTTAACTAGCTTTCCGCCCGCGGCTTCGCCCGCGTGGACTACAGTTTATATCGCGCGGGCAGAGACCCGTACTCAGCAGTGCAGTTATAGGTAGCCTATGTGTTATTCCAGTGTCTCTTCTACCTACCTACCAAATTTGATCTAAATCCGTTCAGTAGTTTTTGCGTGAAAGCGTAACAGACAGACAGACAGACAGAGTTACTTTCGCATTTATAATATTAAGTAGGGAATTAGTAGAGATGTATTATACATATAAACCTTCCTTAAGAATCACTCTATCTATTAAAAAAAACCGCATCAAAATCTGTTGCGTAGTTTTAAAGATCTAAGCATACATAGGGACAGACAGACGGCGGATAGCGACTTTGTTTTATACTATGTAGTGATATATGAGTAGGTTGTGGTACATTGTGGAGGGCCACAGTTCATGTTCATGTAAAATAGAAGATTTTCAGAGGTTTTTACTAGATAAGTTTTCCACAAATTTATGTTTTGATTTTTATAGAAGCTTAGATAATATCCACAAGATAGCTGTATATTTATTTATAGCTTTATGCACAGAGTTGTACAAAGGTGGACTTAATGCTTTAGGCATTATCTGCCAGTCGACCTTAGGGTGGCGCAGAAACATAACATGGCAGGTGCAACTTAATCAAAGTCAAAAAAAAAGTCAAAAACGTTTATTTCAAATAGACCAATTACAGGCACTTTTGAATTGTCAAAATGTCGGTCAGTCAAACAAACAAGTGAAGCTAAATTGCACATTTAATAGATGAGAAACTAATACAATAGTAAATATATAATAAGATACATACATATAAATAAACAAAGCTGTAGTGAAAAAAGAAATCAGTGCGATGATGATTCTACCAACATCTTGCGAATTTGCTCTCGTGCCTTCAACTCAAAAGAAAATCGGCTAGTCGCCATCTTGAAATGATTTTGGGGTATATCCAAAATATTTAAAGAAAGATGTGTAATTTTACTTTATTTAACTTTCTAAAAAGTCAAACAACGTACAACTATTAAGTTAATTATATTTTTTAAAGTTCTTTTTGTAATAGGTATTTTTTCCTAAAATAAAATTCGAAGATTGACAAGGTAGAGTCTGTCTAAAAAGTCAGACGAATTGGGTAAATTATAAGGGTAAAATGAATCTGATGTAATCAACACTGGTTCAATAATCAAGGTTGATTAAAAGATCTTGATCATTTTTTACTAATAGAAGAACCTTGTAAATTTCTTCTATTATAAATGCGAAAGTTTGTATGTGTGGATGGATGTATCGATGGATGTATGGATGGATGTATGGATGGATGTATGGATGGATGTATGGATGTTTGTTACTCTTTCGCGCAAAAACTACTGAACTGATCTCGATGAAACTTGGTACACGAGTAGACCATATCCCAGAATAATACATAGGATACTTTTTATCCTGGGATTATGTACGCGGAAGCCGCGGGCAAAAGCTAGTAACATCATAATCACGTAATATCGATTGTATGAAAATGACCATCGAGAAGACGCTCTTAAGTTTCCTTTTTTTTTTTGGTACACATGTCTTTTCATACATGAAAACTTAACAAACTTCAATCTAGCCAGACCGATGACATAACAAAAAAGTTTAATTCCATTATAAAAACTACGAGATTTTATCACTAAAATGAAATAATAATAAACTCTTTACAAACCACTAGGAAATCCCACGCGATTCGCCAATCTATTTTTACTCACAGATTAAAAATAAAATCTAAATACCATTATGTATTTTTAGCCGCCAAAACAGTACAATACTCGTACTTAACCTATCAGCAAATATTCTTATGACAGATTAACCATAGATAAATAAAAGTCAACAACTAAAAAGGATGTTGTACTCGAATCATAGACTAAAGAATTTCATATGTCAACTAGATAAAAAAGGGGCAACGGAACAAATGTATTGTTGGGAATATTTTTAGATTGATTAGGTTAGATTTTATTATTTGATTGTGAGGACAATCAGTCGGTTTGAGAGGGCTTCAAAAGCCCTCTTGAACATAGGTGAACTTCTATTTATTTTTTTTGGGTTTAGGGGAAGGAAAAACGATGCCAGTGGTTATCCGCTGAGGGTAATAGATACTTAGCGTTTTGAACCTTTCATAGATTTACAACTTTTTATGATCATAGAGTTATTCATCACGAAGAATCGCCAAACTTAAGTGGCAATGGACAGGGCACATTGCTCGCAGAACAGATGGCCGTTGGGACCGAAAGATGCGAGACGCGCAGGATCGATCATTGTAGCGACGCTTGGGGGAGGCCTATGTCCAACAGTGGACGTCTGTCGGCTGAAATAATGATGATGATGAGAGTTTTATTAGTTTTATGAATTACTAGTTTCTGCCAGCGGATACGCCCGCGTGAAAGCGAAAGTTGAAATTAGGTGCTGCAACTCGACACACATTTTTACTGTTATTCATACAACCGCTCTTACCACATTAAGAATTTATTTCACATTTTTCATTAGATATTTTGGAAACACAGTATCTTGTAGATATTATTTAGGCTTCTATTGAAATCAATTTCTAAATTTGTGTAACACTAATGCAGTGAAAACTACTGAAAATGTGCTATTTTGCATGACCTTTGACACTTCATAATTTACTCAAAAATTAAAAAGTCAAAAAGTAAAACTATAGAAGCCTTGCAAATTTCATTAAGATTCTAAATGGCGACAACTTATTTCAAAAAAGTAAGCCTTGCAAATTTTATTAAGATTCTAAACGACGAAATTTTTTTCCAAAAACTTCTAAGGGTTTAAAAAAAAACAGGTATTTGCTGGAAAAAGTTTTGTAAAATGTTCGAGTAAATCTCGGAGTTACCGAATACTAACAGAGTTTTCAGGCGTTATCTCTTTTCTTTGCGTTGCCTTTTCGTCAAACATCGCGAAAGGAAGCAACAAGCTTTTAAACCATGCTCGATATTGACGATAAGTGAGTGGAAAAGCAGACTCTTAAGCTTATGTCACTGATTGATGAAGTATTCTACTGGCAAATGTTTTTTTTTTAATTGTCACAGGCATGTGACAATAATAAAACCAAAAACATATAAAAAGAATTGCACAACAATAAAATATATTAGTTATGATGTCGTGGTAGTGTGTGTGTCGTGGAGTCTGTCTAAAAAGTTAACCGACTTGGGTTATTATTAGGGCAAAATGATGCGATGTTGTCAACATTGGTTCAATAATAAAGGTTGATTAAGAGATCTTGATCATTGTAGGTATACTAATAGAAGATCCTTATAAAAAGTAACGAATATAAGTATTTTTTAAATGATTTAATATTATACATTTCCAAGTCGTTTGACTTTTTAAACAGACTATAGTAGACGAGTTTTTGTTTTTTTTATGTTATAGGTATGCCAAATAAAAATATTTACTTTTTTTATAGCTTTTGTCTTTATTTATTACTTACATACAAAATTAGAATAAAAGAATAAATAATATTTTTCCGATTATTCAAATTTATTAGATACTCGTACTAGCTTTCCGCCCGCGGCTTCGCCCGCATGGACTACAGTTTATATCGCGCGGGCAGAGACCCGTGCTCAGCAGTGGAATTATAGGTAGCCTATGTGTTATTCCAGTGTCTCTTCTACCTAACTATCAAACTTGATCTAAATCCGTTCAGTAGTTTTTTCGTGAAAGTGTAACAGACAGACAGACAGAGTTACTTTCGCATTTATAATATTAGTACGGATTTTAAATTTGTTGTTGCATTATAAATTAATGTAAAAATCCATTAATTTAAAAACACCAAGACGAGCACACGAAAATAAAACAAAGCCTTTAGTCCCCAATCGAATAGATGGCAACTCGTTTTCGAAACGTAATTTAATGGAATTAAACAATTAATTCTAAATTAAGACACTCCCGGCGTAATGACGGGGTTGTTAAGATTTTACTGGCATTCCCTAAGACTCGTATGTGGGCGAATGGGTTTTAAATTGTATGTGTCAAGTATATCGAGCTCTTTTGGGAAGAAAACCGTGAGCGACTACATATTTGCGTTTTTTTGAGAAATGGTCTTGGGGAGAATAGAATAGAATAGAATAGAATAGAATAGAACAGAACAGAACAGAACGGAACGGAACGGAACGGAACGGAACGGAACGGAACGGAACGGAACGGAACGGAACGGAACGGAACGGAACGGAACGGAACGGAACGGAACAGAACAGAACAGAACAGAATAGAATAGAATAGAACAAACTTTATTGTACACCAAAATAGTAACAATGACAAAGAATGAAAATGAAAAAAAATGAATGAATGAATGTTGGGCTGTGAAAAAAAAGGACGAAAAAAGATTGCATGTAGCGGAGATGAGAATGTTGAGATGGATGTGTGGTGTGAGAATGGATAAAGTGAGAAATGAGTATATTACAGAGAGACATTGAAAGTTGCGCCAGTGACTGTAAAGTTGTTAGGGATTTGTATGCCTTGGTATGGTCATCAGAAGAGGAGGGATGAAACGCATGTTACTAAAAGAGTTCTGAGAATACATGTGGATGGATGCAGAGGAAGAGAAATACCAAAGAAAAGATAGATGGATTGTGCGAGGAGTGATACAAAAGGAATGCAAAGGGCATATGAAGGAACCTTGGTGGGTTTTACACAGCTTCTTAGTAGTCCTGAGTTGAACTTTGCGAATACTGACAAATGCTTGCACTAACTGGACAGGTCCACTCAAATCGGTATGGTTCTTTCTTCAAAAGTCCATCTCGGACAAATCTGCATGGTTCTAATGTGATTTGACCATTACATATTTATTTATTACTTTTTTTTATATTTACTGTATGCACTTTGACCCCTGAGTTAGTTTCGGCCGGCCTCATTTAGGTTACATTAACATGCAAAACTGTTTGGTTTTTTAATCTGTTTGCGAAATAAGCTAAATTTATTATGCAAAACCCAAAAACGTGCCGTTCAACAGGTCAAATATGACAGCCTGAATCAACCTGTAAAATTCTTACTAAGTTTGAAATATCTATGTAAAACATATTCTTCCCAAATTCTTCTGATTAAACCATAAAGTAGTGGTACCCTAGAGGCAGCTTGAACCTCATTGCTCCGAGCTATTTGGTATCTTGTATTAACTTTCCCGCGAATTTTTCGCCTCTGAATAGATTGACAGATCTCGAGGGTAACATCAAATATGGCGGCTTATAACTGTCATTTTGAGTGCATATGTTTTAAGTGGGATATTTTTGTCGAATCTTTTGGTAGTAGATGGTTTAATTTTCCGGTTTTAATTGAGGGATTGAGAGTAAGGATCGATAATAACATAATGTATGAAACTGCGTTGTCCAGCGTGTTCTCACATTCACATTATAAAAGAGGCTATTTATAAATAAACCTATCAATAAATGAGACATGTCATTACGGGGTACCAGCTAAAAACCAGTGCTGGGTGTCTGACGCCCAGCAATTGCTGAGTTGGCGGCCCTTTTTGTTCGAGCGCGCTCTGTAGGTACTGTATTGTAATCCTGTACTTTTTATTTTTTTGTGTTGTAGCCTTAGATTACATCAAAACAGCGGAAGATAGGTAACTCGCCTCTAGCGCGTAGTCCGCTGATATCAAGCCCTTGTGGTTTAATTTCACTCAGTCACATAAACGGGTAGATACCCGTGGCTTCGCCCGCGTTTATTAATATACTTTACTCTTTCTCCCCCCTTTCTTACTTAAAAAAAAAATAGCCTATGTCCGTCTGGGTCCCAACTATCTCTGTACCAAAATTCATCGAAATCGGTTTTGCCATTTAGGCGTGAAGACGTAACAAACAAATTCACTTTTGCTTTTATATTATTAGCAAGGATTTTTAAAAGTTTTATATTAGATATTTTTTTTTAGTTTTAAGTGGGATAAAGATAATGCCTTCGTGTACTTTTATGCGTTGTACAAAAACAAATCACATGGAATCACATTTCAGTCGTGCTCTCGTGCATATACCTAGTCATGGACGTAGTTGTGCACAGACTCCAGGTTTTCTAATTGCAATGTTAGCGCGTAACGTATCTTTCTCTAAAATATATCAATGGTTGTCGCCTATTATATTACTTGCGTCAAATAAATCCTATTCTATTTATTATATATAATATGTTTATAAAGTCTATCTAAAAAGTCAAACGACTTGGGAAATTGTTTGGGTAAAATGAAATCTGATGTAGTCAACACTGGTTCAAAAATAATCAAGGTTGATTAAGAGATCTTGATCATTGTTTACTAATAGAAGAATCTTATAAAAAGTATCGATTATAAGTATTTTTTAAATGATTTAATATTATTAATTCATTAAACCCCGAACGAACGCCGGCGTTAGCGCATCCATTATCTTTCTATCGTGTCTCTAATTATCACGATTGAAGAGTTGAGAGACTTTTTAACCATAAAAAATTAAAATGATTTTCGTTTAGAATATACCTATGTCTCTTTAATGTTATTCATAATACATTTGCTAAAATATAATAGTGTCTGAAGTTTATAGAAATAACATGAAATTGGAATCAGAAAAATCTGATTCTGAATTATTGATTCATAATCACTAGCCATAATATCACGATCAACATCAGCTATTGTAGAACTAATCATCATCTCAAGAAACAAATGAATGACAACAACAGATTTTTTATTTCGTTCAAATATTCCCAAGTCGTTTGACTTTTTTAGACAGACTATAAAAACATATACCAAAATTAAAAACCCATTTATTTATAACTATAAAGATTAAATACTTATGCAAAGCCTATCAAAAACGACGAACGCAATTAACACTTACTTTTAAAACTAGAACTAAGTATAAAGTTACAAAGTTGGCGGGAATTCATACCACGCGCCGCCATCTTTGCACGTTCCGTTTCTAGTTACGATGTTGCCAAGCGTGAAAATAATATCCGTCGTGGTGTGAATACAGCCTTTGAAGCTGGCAACACCGTTTGCTGTTTATTATTCAAATATTTCAGTTCGTGCGTAAGTTTTTCAGAGAAATGTAAGTTTAAAAGGTGAAGATGGCTGATATGTTATGCTTGTGTTTAAATGGGTTTTACTTCGTATGCAAATAGCGTTTGCATGGTATCCTTGCAATATACCTGGGCGTACGTGATTAATTAACCCTTCAGATACCGTCAATTAGAGACACAATAGTAAGACAATAGATGCGCGGCCACCGGGTGTCGCTTGGGGATTCATGAATTAATACAGATTATAATATTCCGTGACTTGTCATCAATATGGCGGTTTTATCAACCGAAAAATTAAATGGAATTTTGAATTAGATTTTGAGAATTTGTAAGCTTTTAAAGTACATAGGTAACTACTACACGAGAAAGACAATTACTGAAGGCACCAACCGAGTATTTTTTACAAGCTTTTATTTAGTTTCACCTGTCCCGATGTTTGTCTGTAATCAAATCTTGCAAATTATATTTGACCCACTTCCCGGTTACCGATTGAGCTGAAATTTTGCATGCATGTGTAAATCAGATGACAATGCAGAATTATTATACAATGGAGCTGATCTGATGATGGACCCGGAAGGTGGCTATAGGGACTTGGTAGTTAAACGACACAACGCCATCGAGTTTGGGCTCGTATGATTCGTCTCGTGCGGTTTCCGCCTCGGTCGCAATGACAAACATTCTGCACTTGTACCAGAATCCTTACTTATATTATAAAAGGAAAAGTGATCTTGTTTGTTTGTTACGTCTTCACGCCTAAATGGCAAAACCGATTTTGATGAAACTTGGTACACGGATAGACCATGTCCTGGAATAGGACATACGTTACTTTTTATCCCGGAAGTATGTTCCCTTGGGATAATTTTCTGCTATCACGCAGGCGAAGCCGCTGGGAGCAGCTAGTGTACAAATAAAATGTGATGTATAATTAAATACTACAAAAACTCTCAGCTCCATTTTACCAAAACCGCGCCTCCAATGATTCTAAATATTGTCAAAACTATACCAATTCAATTCAAAATTTACATCACAATATCCACTAGGAATCAATATACGAATAATTAAAACAGCCACCAAACTTTACTCGAAAAAGTCCCGCCAAAAACTTCTAGGATATAATTAGCCATAAAGTTTTGCACTGCAACAAACCAAAGTACGTCTACCCATAGACAAACATTATTGTTTTGTTTGCCGCAACTTCAAAAACAAAAGAACGTTAGAAAATTGGCATCTACCCGCATCCAAGCGGTAAGCATGATGAAAATTGTGGAGCTTCCCTATTGTTCTCAGGGCGGCAAATCAACTGTCTAGTGCTGGGACACGATCGTGCGATAGTGTCGATATCGATGGAAGATGCACATTTATTGTGCGTACATTCCCTGCCGTAGTCTTTTTTTGTCTGTGTGGGCAAAAATCATCTTATGACAACCCCCGCTTTTGGGTGGAGCGGGGGACTCTTACTGACTAAAAACCCACCCCGTTCCTTCTAGCCTCTTCATACCGGTGCTCGAGTTCCTTTCGGATAACCCTGGCCCCAGTAGGCTTCGACCCAGCTGGGCCCCTCCTGTTGCTGACAACTCCTTGAGGCGCGCGGGAACAGTGCGGACAGTTACCGGACGATCGGACAGCGAGCTACCCATGGCTCACCGTCCGTGAGGCCGCGTTTACGGTGGTCGGAAATCGGGATCGGAATCCCGGTGGCGGCGTCGAGAGTCCTGTTGCTGACAACTCCTTGTTGTCAGCAACAGGGGCACAAACCATGGTCACCTTGGTTGGAACACTGATATGCAACTGTCCGGTCACTTTTACTTACAAACTTAAAAGTAAATGGGTGACCAGATTAACGCAGTTCATCGTTGGCACCTTTCGAGAACGGAACCCTGAAAAGACTGCATCGATATCGATAGTTTCCTTGAACGTGTCCCATCCCTAAACCACTTGTTGTACGTCGGCGGGTAATTTTCCCGCGCAGAGACTGAAAGGCGCGCTAAACGTTCCCCAAGTTCGACGGTAAACAGCGACATTTTGTTAGCGCGAGCTTTTTAGAAAAATAGCCGTTATATTGTTTGGCAAATAAAGGGGTTAGGGGTTTTAAGTGATAGACGTTTTTGGGTTCTGTAGTAGAGAGATAATTTTGACAGTTAAGCGCGTTCCATCGTCGACCACATCGTCGCTTTCCATCAGGTGAGATAGCGGTCAAGCGCAAACCTATCAACAATAAAAAAAAAACAGTCAAACGCCAGAAGGTCTGATCATCTTTTGAAATATAGACTCGACCTAGCTCAGGCGCAGTTCATCAGCCTTTTTAATGTTCCCACTGCTGGGACACAGGCCTCCTCTCTAGGAGAGGGAAAGGGCCGTAATCCACCACGTGGGCCCAGTGCGAGTTGGTGGATGTCACATAACTTCGAATTTTTGGTTCTAGGACATGTTTCCTCACGATGTTTTCCTTCACCGTTTTGAGAGCAGTGGTAATGAAATAAATTACACAAAGTAATGCGCCTGGCGAGCGAGAAAGTGGCTCAGTTTAGGTCCTCAATTGGATCGCGTTAAGTTCTTGTGGTAGGCCTTTAGGACCACGGTAAAAATAAATAATAATAATATTCCACAACTATCACACAACGCCGTCTAGTCCCAAGCTAAGCAGAGCTTGTGTTATGAGTACTAGACAACTGATAAACATACTAATATATATTTCTAAATACATACATAATGTTGAAAAATTACACCCAGACACAGAACAAATGATCATACTTACTCATCATATAAACAATTGTCCAGGGTAGGAATCGAACCTACGACCTCCAGCATAGCAGTCAGGGCCACTAACCACTAGACCAACAGGCCAGTCAACTAGTAACCAGCACCCCTAGCCAAGTTGATAATCTGCAATCGTTAACGCTAAACGAAAACTAATCAAATTTATGGGACTCAACGTTAAGTCACGTGGTCAGAACAAACGAATAGAAAATTCGTAGCCAAGTTCACAACGTTCAAAATGATAGAATATTGTTTCTAGAATGTTCAACGCTACATCCTTTGTTATACAAACGCTACATTGTAGAACAAACTGCCGACTCAGGCGCGTCAACATGGCTACAAACTTATCGTTTTCTACAATTGCTGACACCGAAGCGTTACCGATTGGACAACGGAATTCGACACGAAACGTCTGTAACTTGGCTAGGGGGGCAGGTAACTTGGCTAGGGGGGCAGGTAACTCTTTCGAGTTATCTCACAACCCTATGAGACCGGACGTGACCCGCCGTGGTCATTAAGAAAAAACAATGATAAGCAAAATGAGACTATTGTACATTACCAGCGATATAAGCGTTTTTTTTCTTTCGTTATCACAGGGTTTGTGCATTTAGGAGGCCCGTGCAAAAGTAGGCCGTTAAAAATAACTAAACTTTTTAGTTATATTTTCGGGTTCCATAGTCAACTAAGAGTCAATCTAATTCCGCCAAGTCCGTTCCATCATCGGACCACAAGACGTACGGCGTTGCGTCACCGGTACATGGTTGATATCCCACCCATACGCACAAAGCGTTTTGGGAACACATTTATTATGCGTACAGCCAAAGAGTGGAATTCCCTGCCGGAGTCTGTGTTTCCTGATAGCTACAACTTGGGGGTCTTTCAGTCAAGAGTGAATAGGTTACTTCTAGGCGAGCGTGCTCCATCGTCGACCACATCATCGCTTACCATCAGGTGAGATGGTGGTCAAACGCGAACCTATCCCTACTTCCCTACTAATATTATAAATGCGAAAGTAACTCTGTCTATCTGTCTGTTACGCTTTCACGCAAAAACTACTGAACGGATTTAGATCAAATTTGGTAGGTAGGTAGAAGAGACACTGGAATAACACATAGGCTACCTATAATTCCACTGCTGAGCACGGGTCTCTGCCCGCGCGATATAAACTGTAATCCACGCGGGCGAAGCCGCGGGCGGAAAGGTAGTCAATAATAAAAAAAAGAACCCTTATAGTTTCGCCATGTCTGTCTGTCTGTTCGTCTGCGGATAATCTTAGTGACCGTTAGCGCTAGAAAGCTGAAATTTGGAACTAATATGTATATCAATTACGCTGACAAAGTGAAAAATAAAAAGTTTTTTTTTTCACTACTATCACACAACGCCGTCTAGTCCCAAGCTAAGCAGAGCTTGTGTTATGGGTACTAGACCACTGATAAAATCGAACCTTCGCGTTCCCTTAGAAGTCAATCATTCAACTATTGCACCTATGAAGTCTTCAGATTATTATTCTTGTCTATTTTGGTAAATTTTTAGTAAGAAGCAACATGGTTTCATTTTTCAATATTATTGCAAATACACTGTCAGACGAAACTGGCCGGTTTTATACAGTAATAAACCAAGCAGTTCTCCTTTTTTTAGTTTTTTAGCAAGTATAGGCGTTATTGAGATCAGTGGTGGCCGATTGGTAATAATAACATAACATAACATATTCCACAACTATCACACAACGCCGTCTAGTCCCAAGCTAAGCAGAGCTTGTGATATGAGTACTAGACAACTGATAAACATACTTATATATTTCTAAATACATACATATTATAGATAAATTACACCCAGACACAGACCAAATGATTATGCTCATCACACAAACATTTGTCCTGGATGGGGATCGAACCCACGACCTCCGGCATAGCAGTCAGTCACTAACCACTAGACCAACAGGCCAGTCAAATGTATATCAATCACGTCAACAAAGTGGTAAAATAAAATCATTTTTTTTATTAGGGAGCCCTACGTGTAAAGTGGGAAGTGATTTTTTTTTTCATTTCAAACCTAACGTGTGATATATTGTTGGATAGGTATTTAACCCTTCAGATACCGTCAATTAGAAACACAATAGTAAGACAATAGATGCGCGGCCACCGGTGGTCGCTTGGGGATTCATGAATTAAAAATGAATAGGGGTTTACTTAAATAATTTTTTGATAATGTTAATATTTTCGGAAATAATCGCTCCAAAAGTTAAAAAAAAATTGTAAAAAATACTCGTACTGCCACCGGCCGCAGTACGAGCATGTCTCCATTTAACTCCGGCCAGATATTCACGAGACTATAAGCCTAAGGCCGTCTGTCCACCACCGCCGCCACCGGGAACGAGTTTATTTCGGGCCGAGTTTAAGTTTAAGACGCGCTCGGGTGACGGGCGTGCGGTGGACACATGGCCATAAAAATGTATGTATCGCTAAATCGGCGCCGTCATCTCGTTCTCGGTGACGTCCCATACATGCGTGAGAGCATATATGGGACAGCGATACATATACATTTTTATGGCCACGTGTCCACCGTACGCCCGTCACCCGAGCGCCGTCATCCCGGCCGCCGATGTTTCGAGTAGTTCGGCGTGACCGCTAGAACTCGGCACGGTTTTATGACGAGCCGTTGAGCCGGCTATACAAAACACGTTGGTTTATGTCCACACACTACCGTCGCACCGCGCCTTTCACCCGGTTTTTGTTTTGTAAAGCTCTAGAACTGAACCACTGATACATCGGCGCGGTGGACACACGATCGCCGTCACGTCATCTTAAACTCGAAAGGAAACTAGAGCCCCGGTATGAAGGCTAGAAGGAATGGCGCGGGGTTTTTAGTCAGTAAGAGTCTGACACTATCTCCCGCTCCACCCAAGAGCGGGTTTTGTTAATGATGATTTTCCCCGTCGACAAAAAAAAAACGTTATCTGAAACCGGCCCGAAATAATCTCATTCTCGGTGACATCCCGGTGACGGCCGCGGTGGACAAACGGCCTAAAGGGTTAAATATTACCTGCTGACGTCACCAGAAAACAAGATGGCAGATATTACAACGTCTGAAGTTTATAATTAGTTTTGTAACGATATCCGAAGCGTTTACTTTGTAAACTCTCTTTTTGATTTGATGAAAGATTATAAGTTTTTCAGTTGTGAAGACTTGTAAGCAAGTGCATTTTAGTTTTGGTTTTATTGGAGTGAAGATACGCTTGAGAAAATTAGATAAATGGTTGACGGTGGCCATTTTGGCTTTCTAAAACTTTGTGATGGGATTTTTTTTTTTTTTTGAAGATTAGTGGCTATGCATCTCCCGTAGTGTAGGAGATGTAGTCACTGCGCCCTAAAAGATCTATTGTGACTCGCCACCTTGTTAGAGTACCTAACTCTTTTAGCCGGGAGGCTTCCAGGAAGTCTAGAATACTCCTAGCTTTAGTTTTTAGAGTTTTAATCTCCTCCGGGCGAATAATGTTGTGATGGGATTTGTATCCTTGTTAATATTATAAAAGCGAAAATGAGTTTGTTTGTTTGTTTATTACGTCTTCACGCTTAAATGACACAACCGATTTTGATGAATTTTGGTACAGAGATAGTTGGGACCCTGGAGACGGACATAGGCTAATTTTTTTTTATAGTTCGAAGTAGAAGTGAGAGTATAAATAATGTATTTCCTGCCCATCTAACTCGACCTTACTTTTTGTGCTGTTACTCACAATTATTATTCAAGTACAAATATTATTATTAAACTAGCTTCTGCCAGCGACTTCGTACGCGGATCCTGTTGCTTATGCCAGCGACATTCAGTGTTATAAACGTAAGAGTAGACAAAAATAAACAGAAAGCTCAGAACTGCTAAGCTATCGGGAGTTACACGTGTTATTGTGAGTTAACCATAAAAGATAGACGTATGCTGTCGTGGGACATTTTTTATATAATTTTGAGGAGAACATTTCCGTTATACATGTTTTCTGTGTAGCTTTAACCATTAAGGCTGCAAACGCGACGGAAGCTTAAAAAATGGAGTAATTTCTCCCGTTTTCTCAACATTTCCCTTCACTGCTCTGCTCCTATTGATCATAGCGTGATAAAAAGTATACCATAACCTGCCCAGGAGTATGAAGAATGATTGTACCAAGTTTCGTTAAAATCCATCGAGTAGTTTTTGTTTCTATAAAGAACATACAGACAGACAGACAGACAGACAGACAGACAGACAGACAGACAAAAATTTTACTGTTTGCATTTTTAGCATCAGTATCGATCACTAATCACCCCCTGATAGTTATTTTGGAAATATATTTCATGTACAGAATTGATCTCTCTACAGATTTATTATAAGTATAGATATAGATTAAAGTATATTAATAAACGCAGGTGAAGCCACGGGTAAAAGCTAGTAATTATACAACGTGTAACGTTAAATGCGCAAACCTGAGACACCCCAAATGATTTTGAATTCGATTGACCTAATTATGTGAGAAAAAAAAAGTTTTAAAGCAGTTTTAGTTAGTTTAAAATTCATATCTGAATTGAAATAAGAACTTTTATTATCCCGTGTATAAGAAAATTTGATTGGATTATAACTATTTGTGTTTGTTTAGGTACCTATTTCAGCGGGTTTGCGAACGTGATGGCTTGACCTATTCATAAATAGATAGGTCGAAGTTTTTAATGAAGTATTTTTTTGAAAAATGTAACCTATATTAAAAAGTGGTTTAATTGATTCTGCTCGTTATTCTGATCTAACTAATTTCAGGTTTTGCGCATTTAACGTTCCACCTTGTATTTTGATGCTAAGTCCTACAAGCCTTGTCTTCATATAAGTAGCTAAAGAATATGGATGTACACATTCTAATGTGACTACTTGTTACTTATTTTATATTTTTCCGTTTGAAGTACTTATCTGTTATTTGTTTAATGTGCAAACCTACCACAGTGTTGTGTTTTTTAACCCAAAGATTGACTTGTAGTGAATGCCTTGTTGCATTAAGTCCGCCTAAGTACTACTCTGTACATGAAGTTTAAATAAATAAATAAAAGTTTTCACTAGAATGTTTACATCCACATTATAAAATAAAATCTATAAGTATGTATACCTCGCAAAAAGCTATCTTAGCGCTACATATTTTAATAGTTCTGCTAGACGACATAATGCCAATGTAGCGCTGCAGCGAACTTTTGTTATGACGTTTCAGTATTTTGACAAATAGCTTCCATTAAAGGGTTGTCTATCACTAGAATATACGTCGATGATTCCCCCAGACTTCGGAAAACCACTCAAATTCACACAAACCACGCTAACACTTCAACTCCTAATTCATATATCAAAGCCCACACAACATATATTATGATTAAACATTAAAAACTAATCAAGATAATCACATTAAGCTGGGACTATCGATAAATAACGCAATATTATCGACAAGATAGAGGGGTCCCTTTCATGTGTCTGACATTTGTAATCGATGAGAACAACACTAGTTTATGACCTACGATAGTGGTAATTAGTGTGGATATTCTAGTGTTATTGGAGGTGTAAAAAATAATATAAGTATCACTTAGTCCATAGTAAAACTTGAAGTGGGCAATTGAGTACTTGACTGTGTTTATTCTAATTATTGCATGACTTGATTGCGCCATCTCATTTCTACCATCGAACCAACCAACGTACGGTGAGCGTTATGTTGTTGAAAACTGTACCCCTAGCCAAGTTGCTAATCTGCAATAGTAAACGCTAGTAGAAAGCTTTAAATGTACGGGAATAACGTCGTCTCAATGCTCAGTCACGTTGTCAGAAACTCAGAACAAAAGAATTAGCGGCAAGGTCAACCCGAAGCGTTAGACGCAAGCGAAATGGTTGTAACTTGCGTTTCACCTCGTCATTTATACCGCGTACATCAAAGGACTGGAACAATTTGACTGCTGCGGTCTTCCCGTTCGATTATAATTTAGGTGTCTTCAAGGCTACAGTGAATAGGCTCTTATTAAAGTAGTGCGCCTCACCATCAACGATTGCATCATTGCTCCATCAGGTGGGATCGCAGTCAAGTACTAGTTTATATCAAATAAAAAAAAAGGCGTATGTACTTATGTCCAACAGTGGACGTCTTTTAGCTGAAAAGATGATGGTGATGCCTAGCTGCTGTGAGTGGCTTTATCCGCGTTAAAATACAAAATTGTCCCTAGAAAAGGAAATAAAAAGTACCCTTTTCTCTCGACGGGGAAAATCATCATTGACGAAACCCGCTCTTGGGTGGAGCGGGAGACAGTGTCAGAGTCTTACTGACTAAAAACCCCGCGCCGTTCCTTCTAGCCTTCATACCGGGGCTCTAGTTTCCTTTCGGATAACCCCGACCCCGGTAGGCTTCGACCCAAATGGGCCCCTCCTGTTGCTGACAACTCCTTGAGGCGCGCGGGAACAGTACCAGACGATCGGACAACGAGCTACCCATGGCTCGCTGTCCACGAGCCCGCGTCTACGGTGGCTGGAAATCGGGGCTGGAACCCCGGCGGCGGCGGCGGTGAGGCCGCCTGGAGCGGTCGCCGTACATCAAGGTTCATCGAAATTCGTCCAGCCATTTTAATTCATGAATCCCCAAGCGACCACCGGTGGCCGCGCATCTATTGTCTTACTATTGTGTCTCTAATTGACGGTATCTGAAGGGTTAAGCGTAAAGTTAGAATAGAATAAACTTTATTGTACACCAAAATAGTAACAATTAACGCACAAACTCAACTCAAAATTGACAAGTTTATACTTCGTGATTATTCATGATACAGTTATAAAATTTTGTACATAGATTCTTTACATAAAAATACTCGACAGGTGTTTCGGGTTTCGCTTATATGTACTACAACTAATGTTGTATACTATTGTATATTTCTAATTAGTTAAGTGTTTGTTTTTTTATTGTTTAGGTACTTTATTTATCTTAATAAAATATATTTGTATTATAAACTAACTTCTGCCAGCGACTTCGTACGCGGATCCTGTTGCTTATGCCAGCAACATTCAGTGCTATAAACGTAAGAGTAGACAAAAATAAACAGAAAGCTCAGAACTGCTAAGCTATCGGGAGTTACACGTGTTATTGTGAGTCAACCATAAAAGATAGACGTATGCTGTTGTGGGATATTTTTTATATAATTTTGAGGAGAACATTTCCGTTATACATGATTTCTGTGTAGCTTTAACCATTAAGGCTGCAAACGCGACGGAAGCTTAAAAAATGGAGTAATTTCTCCCGTTTCCCCAACATTTCCCTTCACTGCTCTGCTCTTATTGATCGTAGCGTGATGAAAAATATACTATAACCTGCCCAGGAGTATGAAGAATGATTGTACTAAGTTTCGTTAAAATCCATCGAGTAGTTTTTGTTTCTATAAAGAACATACAGACAGACAGACAGACAGACAGACAAAAATTTTACTGTTTGCATTTTTAGCATCAGTATCCATCACTAATCACCCCCTGATAGTTATTTTGGAAAAATATTTCATGTACAGAATTGACCTCTCTACAGATTTATTATAAGTATAGATAACAAACATTTATTTCATAATAACACATCCCATGCTGCAAGTGCATTGTTAAAATTACACTAGCTTCGTTTGGGCAGCTCGAGAGCTTGACAAACATGGCGGCATGGCATTGTGTGCAGAACTCTTGACAGTTATAGGCTTTATGGTAATTTAATTGAGGGTATTTCTGTTTAAGTTGTGTTTAAAATTTGTAGGTACCCTCGTTTATCGATTAGGTTTATTAAATTCTAAGCGAACGCCGGCTCGCTCTCTCATTATCTTTTTATTGTCTCTAATTACGGTATTTGAAAGGTTAGGAGTTTAAAAATGATTTTGTTATTAGACTGAACTTTTAAAGGTGTGGAGCTATGTACAACGTGTAATGTTAAATACGCAAAACCTCAGACACCCCAAATGATTTTTAACCCTTCAGATACCGTCAATTAGAGACACAATAGTAAGACAATAGATGCGCGGCCACCGGTGGTCGCTTGGGGATTCATGAATTAATTCAATGGACCTAATGCAGTAAGAAAAAAAAACATAAAAAAATTAAAGGTTTTATGAGCAGTTTTAGTTTGTTTAAAATTTGTATCTGCATCGAAATAAGAACTTTTATTATCCCGTGTATGAGAAAATTTGATTGGATTATAACTATTTGGGTTTGTTTACCTATTTCAGCGGGTTTGCGCACGTGATGGCTTCAGAAGATTTTTTTGAAAAATGTAACCTATATTAAAAAGTGCTTTAATTGATTCTACTCATTATTCTGATCAAACTAATTTCAGGTTTTGCGCATTTTACGTTACACCTTGTATACAGGTGTAAACATTAGCATTATATTGTTCCTACTGCTGGGACTCAGACCTCTCTGGAAGGGAAGGGAATGGGCCGTAATCTACCACGCAGGCCCATTATGGGTTGGTGGATATCACACATCTTCAAATTTTTGGTTCTAGGACATGCCGGTTTCCTCACAGTGTTTTCCTTCACCGTTTTGAGAGTAGTGGTAATGAAATAAATTATACAAAGTAATGCGCCTGGCTGGGTTTGAACCCGCGAATATCTACAACTCAACTCGTAAGCGGGGGTCGTTACCAATCGGCCACCATTACTCAACCTCGTGGGGGCGCAGGAATTCGATGGAAACAAGACGCACAGTACCGGTAGTTTGTTTGAAATTTATACTTAAATTTTAAACAAACTAAAACTGCTTATAAAACCTTGAATTTTTTTTAAATGTTTTTTTTTCTCACAGTATTAGGTCAATTGAATAAAAATCATTTGGGGTGTCTGAGGTTTTGCGCATTTAACGTTACAAGTTGTATACGTGAAAACTCGCGAAATGAATGCGTGATGACGCGTAACTATCACACCAAAGTTAGGAAATAATCCCACAGTATCACTGGTTCCAGTTCAGTAGAGAGATACTGCCAATCTGGAATCTATGTGATCCACCTGTACACTCCGATAGCTTTCACCACAGATTTTTATTGTGATAAACATAACCAAGAAGGTGGACTGATGACCTGGGCCTCAAGTCTGCTATTACAATAGTGTCAGAATGGTCTATCATTGACTTCATAATAGTTGATTTTGAAAAGTTTTGGTAATCTACTAATATAATGGCGTCATAATGACTTTCCAATGGTCAACCACTGACACTTCATTGAAAGAAATGGCTTAAAATGGTAATCTCGTACATAATGACAAATGAATATCTGACGTATGAGGTAATTTGCAAACACTTTTGACAGTTGTTTTGATCAGTGACCTACCATTAGAACTTTATTGTGCAGTTATTGGTTTTAATAAGCTCGATGTTGTCATTCTACCACCATTCTATTCCGAGACCACTGACCGGTCAATGATCGATCATTATGATTTAGCAGATTACGAACTTTTAGCAAAATGACAATGGGATCGTGTTGGAATGACGAATTTATAAAAATAGCAGACTCGGGCCCCTGGAGGTCTACTCGCTTTCTCCGAAAAACAAAGTTCAAACGATCGTGTAAACGTGAAATTTCAATAAATTTCGCGTGTTTCCTACCACGGTTCCTTTCGTTCCCAAAATTTCGCACGAACGAAAATTGTTTGACGTACCGAATTTCTAAACCTACTCTAATTATGTTATGTTTCGAAAAAAATATAATTATGACAGAGGATTGTTTGCAATTTTAACGTCAAATGAGTATCGTTCGTTTACGAAAGTTTCGTTTCGGAGAAAGCGAGTAGACCCACTGGTGCGTAGCATAGCACAGCATAGCATAGCATAATCACCTTATGCTTGCTCGGTCGTCAAAATTGAGCACGCAGTTACAAAACAACTTTGCACTCTTGTATAACAAATAACTATTATTTATTCGTCATTATTTTCATTCCAGTCAAAATGCGTTTCCTGCTGTCCGCCATCTTGCTACTCTCCGCCATCTTGTCGTGTGCGACACAGGCGCAGTACCCGCGCCCCCGCCGCCCGGAGCGCTTCGACACCGCCGAGCAGATATCCAACTATCTCAAAGAACTGCAGGAGTATTACTCCGTGCATGGGAGAGGAAGGTGAGAAATTTTTAACTCATAAAATAAAAATAACAACAACAAACAAAATAACAACTATATTCGACGGTTGAAAGGCAAAATGATCTAAGCGACATTGAGTATAGTTTACAAATGTGAACTCTAAAAATGTTACCTTCAAATCACTTTTTTGTAAAGTTTACTCAATGTCGCTTAGAGCATTTTGCCTTTCAACCATATCTACAACAATAAACAATCATATTCAGAACACAACAATATTGTATGACAATAGTACAACAACACAACCAATGATACTACAACAATTACACACACAACACAATGACAACAACTACACACACAAATTTCAAGAACATACGACAATATATGAACTTTTGTCTAAAATAAATCATCATCATTATCATCTTCCTGCCCTTGTCCCGTTTTATTTCGGGTCGGCGCAACACGTTTTTTTCTTCCATTCTGTCCTGTCACTCGTCATGCTATCACTAACTCCCTTTTCTTTCATATCACTTCTCACACAATCCATCCATCTTTTCTTTGGCCTCCCTCTCCCCTTCCATCCATCCACATGTAAACTCATAACTTTTTTAGCAACATGCGTTTCGTCCCTCCTTTTCACATGACCATACCAAGACAAACGATTTCCTTTCAGCTTTTCAGTCACTGGCGCCACTTTCAAACTTCCCTAATATACTCATTTCTCACTTTATCCATTCTTGTCACACCACACATCCATCTTAACATTCTCATCTCTGCTACATGCAATCTTTTTTCATCCTTCTTTTTCACAGCCCAACATTCTGATCCATACAGTACGACAGGCCTTATCACGGACTTTTATCTGAAATAAATGTCATATATTATTAAAATCTTGTCTAACTGTGATTCCTAAAAGTCTGTGATTTAAGTTACTTCTCTGTGTCTGTGTTCTGTGCGTGAATCAAACTCATATACGTAGAAGCTTTGTAATTACAACCTGTTTGTTTGTATGTGTAAACTTTAAGTACTAAGTTGCATATGCTATATGCTACTGTCAGCCGCCGAGGCTGCGGAGATGATCCTCCGCGTTGACAACATCCTGAAGGCAGCGCCGCGCCGCTCAACCACTAACACAAGCAGAACTGGCCGACCTACCATCTAGGGAACACTAATTAGTTTATCGAAATGTGTCTCAGATTTCTATATTTTGTACAAAACTATCTGATAGTTTTACTGGAGCTTCATCATTACGTAATTTGGTTCCCAGAAACAGAACGGGATTGACCATTTCTGTTTATCTATATTGTCATAATTTTAATATGTTTGATGATGAACTTGTATCAATATTTGCATGCCAAAATGGTAGAATAGAATAGAATAGAATAGAATAGAATAACTAAAATTAATAATACAATATAAACAAAATGAATAATAAATAATAGAATGTACAAAGATACTCTAATAATTATTTTTATTACCCTATTGTAAATTACCTACATTCTGAGCAAATAAATCAATATTATATTCTATTATATTCATATTGTATAGCAATAGGCCGTTCTGTAGTATCTCTCACCCTCCAAAAGACGTGAGTTTACACGTGAATGTTGTATCATCAGCATTTACAGTAAAAATTAAAAAAAAAAACTTGAAAATAGGTCTAAATATTGATCTGTGTAACTTAATAGTAGCTATTAGACTTGTGTCCCACGCTGGGCGCCAATTATTCTAAGATTTTTGTTTTTTTGCTGCCTTTTATTCTATATCATTTCAAAATATTGTTTTAATATTTGTACAAATTATAAATTAATTACTCTGTGGAAAGCAGGAAGAGGTCTAAGGAGAAGAGTCATAAGTTACAAAAATGGCCCATGCTGGGTGCCATTATAATACTGTCCCACGTTGGGCGCCAATTTCATTTTTTACATTTTATTTTTACTTTATTTGTTTTATAATACCACTGTTTCAATTTGTATATTTAACGTTTCAGTCTACTATTGATTCATATTCTGTTACTCAATTTAACAATGCGTTAGTAACAAACTGTTTGTAATCACTAACAAAGCTTCACATACTATTTGCGCCGCTGCCATCTTTTAGTTTCACTACTTGTCGCTAGATGTCTCAGTTGGAAGTCAACAGCGCCATCTACTTACTTCATGTTGAACTAACAAAGAGGAGTTTTTAGGAACAGAGAGCCGTGCTTAAAACACGCTTTCGGTTTTTAAATCAAGCTCCACAGCTCCAATTTCGGTTTCGATAAAAATTAAATTGGAAATTACCTAGAGGTACAAACTACTTTATACTTCTCAAATCTCCCTCCCTTATACCTTCGGCTGATTACTTAGTCTTTCACTTGTTGTTTTGTTTCTTAGGTATTTGAAATGTTGTGAATTTGCTCTTCATTTATAGGTACTTATTTTTTATTAAATTTAGTAATGTTTTATTTCACGTTTCTGCTATCGCCTCCGCCTCCGATTCCGCTTCTGATTCCGATACACCAAAAAAATCCGGTTCCTAATTCAGTTTCGATATTACCACTTCTGTTACATCCCTAGTGTATATCTACACTAAATTATAATGAGGTAAAGTATTTTTTTTTTGTTTGTAGGAGGTAATCTCTGATAGTACTGGTCCGATTGCGAAAACTGTTTCACTGATAGAAAGCTGCTTTATTCCTGAGTGACATAGGCTCTATGTTATGTAGGTACGCGGGCGAAGTTGCGGGAAAAAACTGGTTTGGTATATAGCCCAAAGCACAGCTGGTGCAGACAGCTTTTCGTAACATAAACAAATATTATGTTTTTTCTATTTCTTTCAGATATGGCAAGAGGCAAATGCACATAGCTGATGCATCCGTGATCTTCCGGGAGAGTCCATTCTTCGAGCACAATCTCAACGATGAACCGGCGTTCAAAAACCTTGGCTATAAGTAAATAAATAAAAATAATAATATAATGTAATTAACTACAACCATAATCACATTGTAAATTAAAAACCGATTGTCAATTTTTATTTTTATTTTGCAACTTTTTTTTTATTAAAGTGTTATTTTTTATTTTATTTTTATAGAGATGGGTATATAATGTCGACTGATTTTAATGTATATTCTTGTCATAGGATTTCATTTTAAGAAATGTACTTTTACCTAAAATATTGGACTAAAAAATCGATGAATGACGCATCCCTATCGTCGCCGCATCTTTGACAGAACAGAGAATTTCGCGCCATTTTTGCGATGTTCTAATTTTCAATTTGTATTTAAACTGCGTTTACCTCTGATAGATTCATTGTAATAATAATTAATTGAGCAAAATTTTAAAACTTCTCGTTTTCTACACATTTAGATCTGTGCGCTGAGTGCGAATTTTTTTTGCGGTAATCGCGATAGACACGTGTGTGATGTTCAGCTCTCCGATTGGCTCGCTCCAAGCTTTTAACCAATCAGAGAGCCTAACACGGTAATCGTTTCGATAGCGTTGACGTAAAAAAAACTCGCACTTAAGTTTCTAATGGCTGGTAGATCTGTATTGCAAAATTGTTACTAAAAAACCAATATTATTAATAAAACTATAGAAATTAATATCGAAAAAGAATTTTCCTAAATTATTACATCCCATCTCAAGCTATTTTATTTACTTTCAAATTATTGTTAAACACCAATTCTCTCAAAAATAAATTAAGCCAAAATTATTCTAGTCAAATAATGTTTAAAAAATCCGTCATAAGTCATATCCTGTTAGTCAACTATTTGCTTATTAATTTTTGTCAAAAAGAAGGTCCTAAAAATAGTTTTCAAGCTGGGTGAACCACTATTTTTAGGGATTTTTATTGTTACGTCACTTTTATTATTGTAATAAGTAAAAAAAAATATGTAATAAATACACAAAAAAATAGTGTTAACAAATGTATGTAGTATTTATTCAAAATGCAAGATTGTTTCATGGCCTATTTGTTTTATTATCTCGATTTTAGATCCTATTAAGCTAGACCTACATTAGAGCGACGCCAAAGACATTAAACATATAATAAAGTTCTAATCCGAGACTTGTTACTAAAGTAGTAACAAGTCGCTGTCACCTGTACTTGTCAAGTCGCGTTTGTGTCAACTATATGCACCAAAAGAAAATTTTTTTTGGAGAAAAATGCTGAGTTACGCATTGCACCATTGTAATTCGTATTAAGTATGGCAAAACAACTGGACCCAACTCCAGTTTATTTTCGTAAATATTTTTCGTCTTCACTGAATCATAAGATGACAGTTTTAATAAGACATTTCTTCTGATGGCCGCTCTATTGTATCTATTTAACTTCTTTGACCGACGCACACTCGTAACACGCTTGATTTGTACGTAGAACGGCGTCGCGTGGCGTGGATCTAGTGTAGCTCTTCAAGTCTATGCCATATAAAATGTATGGAGACCGACGCGGCCGTGGGATAGGCGTGTGTGGCACACGTGTACGCAGTGTAGTTCTACCTCTACTGTTCTTGCAGATCGGAACAGTTACCATTAGCTAACCTAACCGCGACCCATTTGAGGATTTTCTGACAACTAAACTGTTGTGAGATGATTTGGGGGTTAGGAAATAAAACAGAGCCCTCTTATCAACGTCTTATATTCTGTTTTAAGCTCACGTTCATCGTACCAACAATGGCGTCGTCGTAATGTGTCATGTCATTTTCATGTTAAAGGAATGGAGCTATAAAATAAAATAAACTTTAGGGTTTTGGGTTTTGGGGTTTGTATACAACGTGTAACGTTAAATGCGCAAAACCTCAGACACCCCAAATGATTTTTAATTCCATTGACCTAATTATGTGAGAAAAAAAACATAAAAAAAAATTAAGGTTTTATGAGCAGATTTACTTTGTTTAAAATTCATATCTGCATTGAAATAAGACCTTTTATTATCCCGTGTATGAGAAAATTTGATTGGAATACAACTATTTGTGTTTATTTACCTATTTCAGCGGGTTTGCGCACGTGATGGCTTGACCTATTCATAAATAGACAGGTCGAAGTTACTAATGAAGATGTTTTTTGAAAAATGTAACCTATATTAAAAAGTGGATTAATTGATTCTGCTCGTTATTCTGAACTAATTTCAGGTTTTGCGCATTTAACGTTACACCTTGTATAGCTATAGCTATTTGTCCTGTTACCAGTATAGCTCCACTCGCACGACTGACATTTAAACGTGTCATGGTACGTCCCCAGCTCGATTGTTGAAGTACCTTCCGTTTTTTTTTTCAGGGTTTTGATATCTATCAATCATAACCTAAACCTTTAAAATGATCAACGATTGCATCACCGCTTACCATCAGGTGGGATTGCAGTCAAGTACTAGTTTATATCAGATAAAAAAAAAATGATTTTAACCCACCAAAAAAAAAATCCCTAGGGATAATTTTCCATTTCCCCGTGGGCAATGCCAATGGCAGAACCTATTTAACTCATAAACTGTAACCGTATAATCACAGTTACCTTTAAACCCCATCAATTTAGATCCTATTAGAAGTGTGATCAAATGACATCACACAACTGTCATTGAATTCTGAAGCTTATTTCCATAGTGACAAGGTAAAGTTCGTGTTGGCATCGTTTAATGGAGGTAGTACAAAGTATTTATCTCTTTTGAAGTAAGAAAAATAGGTTTGTCTGTCTGTTCTTTTTTTTTATTTATAAAACTGAGGAGTAGAAGCACAACATAGATAGGTACAGAAGACAATCTACATACAAAGCGCGCTCTCACAACGCACACATAGACACCGCTCACCGACACGATATCTCGGAGCGCCTCAGCCCGCTCGTCGAACAGTTCCGGCTCAAACGCTCTGTAGTGTGCGTCCACCGAGCGTAGGTATAAAAAGTGAAGTACATACATACATGAGATTGTCTTCTGTACCTATCTATTTTGTGCGAGGGCTCTTTAATTCATGAATCCCCAAGCGACCACCGGTGGCCGCGCATCTATTGTCTTACTATTGTGTCTCTAATTGACGGTATCTGAAGGGTTAAGAACGAAGGTATTTTAGTATTTAGGCTCGCGCTTGACTACTTTTTCACCGGACGGTAAGCGGCAACACTGGGTTGCGACAGTCGCTTTGTCGTCTTCGAAGAAAAAGTCCTAGTTGACGTTGGCGTTAATTTCACCAGTGTCACACATCCACGACCAATTATCTCGACAGCTGTCACCTATGGGGATTGAAAAGCTAAGCGAGATGGAGTACCCAGCCGCAAACACACGACCCTGGTGAATAGGACGCGAAAACACTCGTCGCGCTACCGCGGGTGGTTAAAGTGTAAATGTAGCCATCAGTACCCCTAGCCAAGTTGCTAATCTGCAATACCTAACGCTAGTAGAAAGCTTCAAATGTACGGGAATGATGTCATCTCAACGCTCAGTCACGTGGGCAGAACAAAAGAATTGGCGGCAAAGTCAACTCGAAGCGTTCGATGTAAGCGAAACGGTTGTAACTAGGTTAAGGGGGCAGGAAACATCCCATTCCAAAAAAAGGAACGCTCACGTAGATTACTCATATACTACTAATAAATCAAATGAATGAATCACCAGGTACAGAAATATCACATTGAAGCCTACTTTTCAATAACAGTTTGACATTTATTATCCACTAGCTTTTGCCCGCGCGGCTTCGCTCCCGCTCTTTCCTACTCTACCCTACGCTACCGTACTCTACCCTACTCTACCCTACTATACCCAACTCTACCCTACTATACCCAACTCTACCCTACTATACCCTATTCTACCCTACTCTACCCTACTCTACACTACTCTACTCTACTCTACCCTACTCTACCCTACTCTACTCTACCCTACACTACCCTAATTTTTTTTTCCATAAGAACCTTCTCCTCACAATAACAATCACAACAAAAAAAGAATTAGCGAAATCGGTCCAGGCGTCGTTGTTGAGTTATGCGCCTACCAACACATTTTGCGATTCATTTTTATATTATAGATTCAGAAAATCAATAGACAATGACGTTCCACCAAAGTCAACAACGCCACATAAGCTTTCCAGTAATCCTTGCAACGTCACCACCATTTATTTATGAATTTGTGACGTTCCTAAACATAGCCATGCGTGAAGTTACGAGGTTAAGAGGGTCCTTTTCCACTCGTCTATCGTCAACATCAAGCATGGTCCGGGCCTTAGTTCAGGCCATGGTCTGAAGCGAGGAAGAGTGGCAGGCAGTCGCCTCCTTCTGCTAGCAAAGGAGGAGGCCGCATCAGGCAACGGCGCCCTCGCCGCCGCCGGGATTTCGATCCCGATTTCCGGCCACCCCGTTGGCGCGGGCTATGGAGCTATAGGTAGCTAGCTGTCCGACCATCTGGTAACCGTCCGGACCGAGCCCAAGTTGTCGACGGTGCGCACTGTTCCTGTGCACCTCAAGGAGTTGTCAGCAACCGTAGAGGCCCAGCTTAGTCGAAGCCTACTGGGGCCAAGGTCTGTTTCGGAAAGGGAGGCTTGGCCCCGGTATGAAAAGCAAGAAGGAACGGAGTGGATTTTTTAGTCTATAAGAATCTGACACTAGGGCTGGGGATGTCATTTGGATGATTTTTACCCACCGAAAAAAAAAAAAGGAAAAAAAGGGTACAATTTGACAACAAGCATAATTATTTATTATTTGGTTGTCACAACATGGTAGACTGAACCAAAAATCCGTTATGTGGTTTAGGAGGTGTTTACGGATAAACAAACAGACGGTGAATACGACTTTGTTTTTTTTTTTAAATAAAGACTAAATACCTGAATTGATAATGCCTACAGTTTGGTCACTCAGTATAACTATGCTCATAAATCTATCCAAACAATCAAAGTCTATTTCAAAATTAATTACAAATAAACCCGAACAAAACCGCGTAATCCTCTAGTATTGATATCATATTTCACTCACTCTAATCCAAACCTTTACAAGAAAGAAATAAGGTGTATAATACAATAGCAGGTCAGTGCTAAGAGAGGACGTCAAATCGAAACTAAGTGGATTATAAACAGAATGCGCGCGCAACTGCGAAGTTGTGGTGTAATGGCGGAAGGCGCTTTTTAGTTGACACTCTGGAAGCCATTTTGGAACTGTTAAAAATATTAGTAGTACTTTCGTTATGGAACACGAATTTAAAGTTTTTATTTATAAATTATAACTGAAAATATTTGTTAAGTTTTATAAAATTATTAATAAGCTCTAAAAACTATTGAGAATGTCTTCACTCGGGCGATGACGTTTGTGGGACATAGCCAGAGATTAAGTAATAGAGAGAGGTTTGGAAGGAGAAAGGGGAGGCGTTTGACCAACAGTGGGAAATAAAATAGGCTGGGAAAATTATTCAGTTTAATTTATTTGATGTTAAGTAGAGAGAGTAGTTAGAGTATTTGAGTAGAGTAGTGGTTAGTTAGTTTCTTTCTAAGTTATTCAAAGCTGAAAATGAAATCCATGAATGTATGAAGTATTAGAAACTCTTGTAAAGAGCATATTAATGTCCAGACTTGAAATGTACAGAAAGTTTCGCCAACTTGGGACCATGTTTATAGTGGCGCCCAACTTAAGACCATGTTGATAGTGGCGCCCAACTTGGGACCATGTTGATAGTGGCGCCCAACTTGGGACCATGTCGATAGTGGCGCCCAACTTGGGACCATGTTGATAGTGGCGCCCAACTTGGGACCATGTTAATAGTGGCGCCCAACTTGGGGCCATGTTGATAGTGACGGCCAACTTGGGACTATACTATCAATAGTGCCGCTCAATAGTGACCATTTATAAAGTAACGCTCACTATGAAATCATTTACGATATGTTGCCTATAACTGCACCTAATTTAGGAACAATAAGTTTAAGCAATGCCGAACGGGTGACTTTCACACTGTGTCTTTGCCTTTTTATTTGATAAAAACAATGATATATCACTCCAAATGTAGAAAAATGGAAATTTTATAATTTGATCGAACATAAACCTATTTGGGTTAACAAACGTTACTGCACCCACTATTACTACACGCAAACAATTACAATTTCATCACCAAAACCTTTTCTATATTGTTGTCCACCAGTAGATGTAATAAAAAAATACAGTTACCATTTAGCAGTTCCAATATTAATACCTGTTCTTTTTCAGAGTACCCTTAAAAATCCAGAGTTGCAATCAAAAAGAGCTCAGTCGTCACAATTCAGGAAGGCGGCGATACCGCTTGTTTTATACTCAAAAAATCTATATTTTAAACTAAATATTTAGCAAAATTGACTATTTTATACACGAATTTTCTACCTGAATAATATTTTTGAGATTGGATCCTATTTAATCGAAGATTTTGTACCGTTTGTTGTCTTATGACCCATATCAGTGTCGAGTGTTTTGTAATGTGTTATTGAGTCATTGAAGTGTTTTTTAGTTAATTCCCTACTGATTGAAAAGGATTTTGAGGTAATTATGGTTATATTTATAAATTTAGAGTGTTTTTTTGCAAGAATGTTCAAGAGTTTTCGAAAAAAATATCTAAAGGAGAAAATCGAAGAAAATAGTAATATCAGCTGTTTCGTATTTTGATCAGAATAACGAGCAGAATCAATTAAACCATATTTTAATATAGGTTACATTTTTCAAAAAAATCTTCATTAAAAATATTGCCCTGTCTATTCATTAATAGGTCAAGCCATCACGTGCGCAAACCCGCCCAAATAGGTAAATAAACACAAACTATTGTAATCTCATCAAATTTTCTCAAACGCGGGATAAGAAAGGTTCTTATTTCAATGCAGATACGAATTTTTAACATACTAAAACTGCATATAAAACCTTCAAATGTATTTTTTTCTCACAGAATTAGGTCAATTAAATTAAATATCATTTGGGGGTCTGAGGTTTTGCGCATTTAATGTTACACGTTGTAGAACCACAGAACAAAAAGAAAGAAAGAAATAAAACGTTTATTTGTACCTCACACATACATTTAAATTTTTGAAATATGTGTTTTCGTCAAGAAAAACTCAAATTTATTCGAAACGAACATTGACAGGCCAAATAGCCGAACACGGCATAAAGACAGACTTCGACTGCCACCAATTAGGCTAAAATTATTAAAAAAAAAATGTTTATTGCATGTCGATTATTATTTTTAATCATTTACCAAATAGTTTACAAGAACTACCATTGACAATGTTTAAAAAAATACTGTTGAATCTGTTATTAATTAAAAAATATTATACTGTAAAAGAATATTTAGAAGACAAGTCAATAGAACCTGTAATGTGCAAGTTAGATTAATTGACGACACTGACTGAATATATTTGCACGCCATGTAATGGCAGGATATGCTGAAACAAATTTACTGTAACACCTTATATAATATGTACCATATTCTAGCAAATAAATGTTTTGATTTGATTTGATTGATAAAAACGGTAGAAGTAGGAAACATAGATAACTTAAAATCTGTGTAAGGTTATTTATGCCTAAAGTTATTTATAACTATTATTTTTTTGGAAAACTATGCTTTTCAATCAAAATTTGACAGATCGAGTTCATTGGCTTTCCTATTCTCATTTGGAACGCACAGTACGCGGTTTAAACGTCGACGCGAAACGCTTGGCCGAACAAAGCGTTTCGCGTCGTCGTTTAAATCACCGTAGGGATGAAATCTCGTCAACATTGATTGAGTGTTGCTAATTTTCTGTTCCTGTTATTCGGACTAGCTTATATTTGCGACTACCAACATTAGTTTTAGTATATACGAAACCCGAAACACGTTTCTTGTATTTTTATGTAAAGAATCTATGTACAAAATTTTATAACTGTACTAGCTTTTGCCCGCTCGGCTTCGCTCCCGCTCTTCCCTACTCTACCCTACTCTACCCTACTCTACCCTACTCTACCCTACTCTACCCTACTCTACCCTACTCTACCCTACTCTACCCTACTCTACCCTACTCTACCCTACTCTACCCTACTCTACCCTACTCTACCCTACTCTACCCTACTCTACCCTACTCTGCCCTACTCTACCCTACTCTACCCTACCAAACTTCACATAAACCATCTACTAAATAGTCCGAACAAAGCCTAAAAATTTGGTTTGGATAGGTGAGCCCGTTCTTGAGTTATAAAATAACAACGAAAAGTGGCATTGATTTTTATATATATAGATCATGAAAAATCACAAAGTTACCAAAATACATAGTCACCGGGCCATCCAGACGACTAAGGGGTGGTTTTGTACTTGCACCTAGCTGTTTTCTGTACTAATACTCGCTATGACCTGCCGTCATCTTTGTTGTACTTAGTGTCGATGGTGTCTTAGAAGTACTTAGGACCTTTTTAAACATTTTTGGGAAAAAAATTGTAGTGTAAAAACTATTGGAATCCATTCAGCTACTGATTCTGAACAAACTATATTCAGGCTTCGCGTAAACTAAAGATAATGTTGTATATACCTAGGTCCTATCTCATATAGGCTTGTCACCCCCACTTCTCTCAGTCTTCAAGCACGTATCGAGCCGTGAAGATGTCTCCGTGGAGTGGTTCTTGGCATAGGGTAAGGGCGCGAATAGATTGCGATGAATCGACGTGATTCGATTAAATCGACATTTCAAGTTTGTCAGTGTTGTGCGGGGATGGTGAACGTTTTTTTTTTTTGATGATGTAAACTAGTGCTTGATTGTGATCCCACCTGATGGTAAACAGTGATGCAATCCTTGATGGTGAGGCCATGATGGCTGGGTTGATTGCGTGGATGGCGGGATGGTGGTAGTGTGTGTGGTTGGTGGAGAGGGTCATGTGGTGGATGGTGGTCTATTAAAGAACATGATATAATCACAATAGTGTTCTGGGCACGCCATAATTATGGCGGTAAGTCCCCTCTAGGTGGCGTGGCTGAAAAGATCTCACGGCATCCTTACCTTCCGTAAGACGCTGGTCCTCACCGGACATGGCCACTTCGAGAGGTTCCACCTGCCCTGCGAGTACTTACGTACTACCCTGCGTTCAAAGATAACCAGAGTAGAATAGAGCTGCTACTCCAACCGTTCAAAATGCTTGGAGTTGCAACCCAGCCTCGGTCATTTATAACTCGAGTAGCTACCCTAGAGTTAACCTCTAACTTCAAGCAGGGTAGGTTGATGTAACCTGCCATAAATGACACTTGCTTGACATTGACAGTTGAATTCTACGTTCGCGTTCAAAAATGCTAGTGTAGAGTATAGTCTGTCTAAAAAATTCAAACGACTTTGGAATTTTGTATTATTTTAATCATTTAAAAAATAATTCGATACTTTTTATAAGGTTCCTCAATTAGTAAACTATGATCAAGATCTCTTCATCAACCTTGATTATTGAACCAGTGTTGACTACATATCAGATTTCATTTTGCCCTAATAATTACCCAAGTTGTTTGACTTTTTAAACAGACTCTAACCTGATGAAGTCATCGGTAAGTCCCCTCTTTGAGGCGTGGCTGGAAAGACCTCACGGCGTCCTTACCTTCCGCATGACGCAGGTCCTCACCGGACATGGCAAGTTCGGGAGGTTCCTGCATCGGATTCAAGCGGAAAAGACGCCCGGGTGTCGCCACTGTGCGCAACGCCCGGAGGACACGGTGGAGCACATCGTCGAGGTGTGCCCAGCCTGGGCTGAGCATCGCCGTGCCCTCGTGGGGGCGATCGGCGGCGGAGACCTCTCGCGCCGGGCCCTGGTCGAGGCCATGGTCCGGAGCGAGGAGGAATGGTGGGCGGTCGCCTCCTTCTGCGAAGCAGTAATGCGCCCTCGCCGCCGTCGCCGGGATTCCGATCCCGATTTCCGGCCACCGTAGACGCGGGCTCGCGGACGGTGAGCCATGGGTAGCTCGCTGTCCGATCGTCCGGTAATGGACCGAGTCCAAGACGTCGACGGCGCGCACTGTTCCCGCGCGCCTCAAGGAGTTGTCAGCAGCAGGAGGGGCCCAGCTGGGTAGAAACCTACTGGGGACAGGGTTGTCCGAAAGGGCGCTCGTGCCCGGTATGAAGGCTAGAAGGAACAGCGCGGGGTTTTTAGTCAGTAAGAGTCTGACACTATCTCCCGCTCCACCCAAGAGCGGGTTTTGTCAAAGATGATTTTCCCCGTCAACAAAAAAAAAACCTGATGAAGTTATTTCAATTAACTCTAACCTGAAATTGGAACGGGAACGCGGGGCTAGAGAGGAGGCCTGAGTCCCAACAGTGGGATCATTATAAGGCTGATTAAGTTATTTAAACTATATAATAAATACGTGTACATTTTGTTTTAGATAATGGCACCAGTGAAGTTTGGACTGTTCAAAGCTCGCAGCAGGGACTACCAGGACCAGCAACCTTCCACGGAGAACCTTCTCCATACCAGCCACAGTTCTGACCATTGTGAGTATAGAACCTTACTATAAGATGAAACTACAGGTCCTGGTGTGGCCCCGTATACGCGGGCTTGCAGACGGCGCACCATGGGTAACTGCATACCCACGCTACATGCCCATGCTACATGGGTATCGCTGTCCGACCGTCCGGTAGCTGTCCGGACCTAGCCCAAGAGGTCACAAGGAGTTGTCAGCAACAGGAGGGGTCCAGCTAGAAACAAAAAAAAACTCACGGTACAGGATTTTTTTAACATTGTCCTACACAACGACCGACAGAAGTATCTTTTTTTCTCGTTAACTCACAATTTTGATTTTTTTTACAGCTTCTAGAGTCCTTAGACTTGATTATGCTGAATTTCAACTCGATACCTCCACGCGTCCCTAAGATAAAGTGTGACAGACAAACAGACGGACGGACAGCAAAGTGACCCTATAAGAGTTCCGTATTTTCTTCTTGAGGTACGAGACCTTAGAAATTCAGACCTTGACTCGAAGTAAGAAACAAGGCCAGTTCTAAGTTAAAAGATTTTTCAATGCCATCAATCTTCAGGCACGTTTCCAACCTCTTGAGATTTATTTCCATAGACCTTAGCTTTTGATGAAAGATTGGCAAGATCAAAGAGGTTCTAGAGTATAAAGTCGAGAGGAAACGTTTTTTTATAGACTGTATTTAGGGTTCCTTAACTCAAAAGGAGAACACGGAACCCTTAAAGGATCATATTGTTCCTGTCTGTATAATACAATAATATTCCACAACTATCACACAACGCCGTCTAGTCCCATGCTAAGCAGAGCTTGTGTAATGGATACTAGACAACTGATAAACATACTTATATATTTCTAAATACATACATATTGTAAATAAATTACAC
This sequence comes from Mythimna lalbum, assembly GCA_949319445.1. Taxonomy (NCBI): domain Eukaryota; kingdom Metazoa; phylum Arthropoda; class Insecta; order Lepidoptera; family Noctuidae; genus Mythimna; species Mythimna lalbum. Next base: position 10,553,412 of record OX439372.1, read on the forward strand.
CCAGACACAGAACAAATGGTCATGCTCATCACATAAACATTTGTCCTGGGCGTCAAGTCTGCTATTACAATAGTTTCAGAATGGTCTATCATTGACTTCATGATCATTGATTTTGACAAGTTTTGGTAATCTGCTAATATAATGGCGTCATTATGACTTTCCAATGGCCAACCACTGACACTCTATTGAAAGAAATAGCATAGAATAGTAATCTCGTAAATAAAGACAAATGAATTTTGATGTATGTGGTAAAATTTTTACAGTTCCTTTGATCAGTTTCTTTGATTAGAGCGTCATTGTGCAGTGATTGATTTTAATAATCTCGATATTGTCATTCTTTTACAACTCTGTTGTGAGACCATTGACCGATCAATCTTCGATCACTATGAATTAGCAGATTACGAACTTTTAGCAAAATGACAATGGGATCGTGTTGGAATGACGAATTTATATAAATAGCTGACTTGGGGCCCTGGGTGGGAATCGAACTCACGACCTCCGGCGTAGCAGTCAGGGCCACTAGACCAACAGGCCATTCGAATTTGTTGTGTTGTGTTGTATGTTGGTCAAGGCCCTTTATCTCGGGAACGAGTGGAGGTATCGAGTTGAAATTAAAAGCATATATTCAAGTCTTTAGTCCCTTGAATGTGTAAAAAAATCACAATTCTAAGTTAATGAACAAAATAGATACGGCAGTTTATGTCGCAAAAAACGTACAATTCGACACTCGAGGGTATCAACATTCATAGGGTACTTCCCGTTGCCCCAGAATCCTGATTTTTGGCATAAAGCAAGGTCTTATAGCATAGGTATACCCTTAGTAGGACCTTCAGTGTACGTCAAAAAAAAAAACTTTTTGCAATTCGGAAAACATCTTCCGTGACTCTTGCCCAGTTTTTTTTACCGTCTAATTCATTTTCGTTTTCATTTTGGTTTTCGGCTAAAAATCCATTTTCGGTCTGACATCGTTTTTTTACACTTAGGTACATCATATTTACACTTACATTTTTAAATTTCATTCACAGTAAAAAATCCAAGGCTTGGATGATTTTAAAGCTCCAAGTACAGTTAGCGTTGCCAGGCGTCCGGATAAAGCCGGACATAGTCAAGCTTTTTAGTTGCGTGTCCGGCCAAATTTGAGCATTTTTGGCTTTTTAAAGACCATTTTATTTAGAATTGTCATTAGAGTTTTGCCTTACCTTGTATCGCTAGCACAAGCAGAGCGGACATGCTATCACTTAATTTTATTGTTTTGTCTTTAGAATTCAAAAAGATTTTATGAATTTTATTAGACTTAAAAAAATGAAAGGCCTTTTTGACTAAATGTCCGGCTAAATAGGATAGATTGTCCGGCTTTTCAGTTTCAGGACCTGGCAACACTAAGTACAGTGCGTTTCACTGAAATTTCTTTGCCGTAATCTTGGCTCCCCCATGTCTGTCTCCAAAAAGAAAAAAAGGTTTGCCTACTCTACCAAAATTGTTGCCCGAAATGCGAAACGAAATCGATTTTAACAGTAGTTGCAACAGTTACGAGAGGAATGAGATTTTATTTAAAAATAAAGCAGAGCTGAAAGGAAGTTGTCAATGGAGAGATACAATATTGTGGCGTGTCGTTTTCGGTATTAGAAATAATCGTAGGACAATAGGAATGGAGCCCAGCGTCCTATACTTTATTCAAAAATTGTTTTTACAGATTCTAAAAGAAAATAATAAGGCAATTGTTCGAAGTAACGAAACTTCAGTTAATCTCCCTAATATTATGTAATTTCATTGCTAAAAATACTGTAAAACTTAAAACGTATTGCCAACATTACGGCAACAAACGCACTGTACAGTATTTTATGTTTTAAAAGCGATACTACCAACCTAAAAACAAAAACGAACTTTTTAAACCAACAGAAATACGGTTAGTGCGCGCATTTCCAAGTATCGATTCTACACATTCGTAGACTACGAGATAAGAACTTCCAATGCTATCTCATTTCCAATTCCGACAACCACTGCACAGCCTCCGCAACGGGTCTATTTCCGCCACAGTTGTTATTAGTAGGTGCAAGTAAGGTTTCTAGCACGCGGCGTATTTTAAACGCGCAGTCGACGCGCGTTTTTTAAAGCCCTTTTATTCCTAAGTACCTACCATCTACACTGCTAAACTTAATATAATAAAAAAGTAAAGCTTGTTTTTTTTTTTGTACCTGAAAAGGAAAAAAACGGAACCCTTATAGGATCACTTTGTTGTCCGTCCGTCTGTCTGTCTGTCAAGACCCTTTATCTCGAGAACGCGTGGAGGTATCGAGTTGAAATTAAAACCATTTACTCAGGTCTGCGGTCCTTTCAAGCTGTGAAAAAATCAATCTTCTAAGTTAACGAATAAAAAAGATATGGTCGTTTCTGTCGCAAAAAAACGTATATATTAAACTCTCAAAGATTGAAGTCTTATGGTACTTCCCGTTGACCCAGAAAACACAAATGAAAATCAAGACACAAAGAAAAGTCTTATAGCACAGGTATACGAATAAATCTGAAGACCGTAAATTTGTAGTTACATACGTCACAAAAAATAATTGCAATTCGGAAAAATGTTCGATTCCTAAGTTTAGAAAATATAAAAAAAAAATCAAAAGTAGAACTTTATACCTAACGCCTTTCTAGAAAAAATATTTTGAACTTGATCGGTTGAACAGTTTTTGAAAAGTTGTACAAAAAAGAATGATATTTATTTTGAAGAATTAAACCACCCAACATACTTATCGCGTCTAGTTTGTATAAACCACCCAACATACTTATCGCGTCTAGTTTGTATAAACCACCCAACATACTTATCGCGTCTAGTTTGTATAAATTAAACCACCCAACATACTTATCGCGTCTAGTTTGTATAAACCACCCAACATACTTATCGCGTCTAGTTTGTATAAACCACCCAACATACTTATCGCGTCTAGTTTGTATAAATTAGTAACTCAATTTCCCGAGAGAAGGCGCTGTACTTTTTTAACTCTTAAGTGGACACACTTAGAAAGAAAGAAGAAAGAAAGAAAACTATTTTATTTGGCATACACACTCGTAGATACACACAATGTAGTAACAACATGTAGACACTAATTTTTATATAAAAGAAAGAGACAACTAACAATGTGTGTCTCACGGTGGCTCCAAACAGGTCCAGTTCAGCAAAAATGCCAGACAACTACATGGTAGTTGCCTGACGCTGGTTTTCAACTGAACCTTATTGTGAACTTATTGTGACGGACTGGAAACTATGGAACCGTACACTGAGCGTGACTAGAGATGTGCGGTGGGTAAAAACCCATCGGGTATTTACCGGGTAAATACCCAATTTGGGTATAAACAGGGTTTTTACCCGGTAAATACCCAAAACCATGGGTATAAACCTTTAACGCCTTTTGGGATGATTTATTAAATAAAGTTTAGTTGAATTTTAGATCGTTTACATGTTTTGAACACATCCATGTTATAAATTCGGCTCCTTTCGTATATTTTTACGTTTCAACGCCTGATTATTATTTTTGTTAAATGAAGTTTAACTATAAGTTTTGCATAAATGTAAAATTTCAACTGATTTTCATGTTTGTAACAATAAATAACTTGTACAATGATTTTTTTTTTTTATTCTTTTTTTGTTTTTAATTTTTTTTTTTTTAAGTGTTCTACATGTTGTTTCTTAATTTTGCATATCTGTGTAAGTGTCCCAAACAAAATACAGAAGTGACAAATTTTAAAAATAGTTCGTGCAATTTTTTTTATTTATAGAGTAGAAAACTATTCTTTGCCGACACCAAGTACATTTTATGCATAAAACATATTTGATAAACATTTTTTTATTGCTAAAAATGTATAATAAACAAAAAAAAAAAACAAAAAGTAAATACCCACCATTTGGGTATTTACCCGGGTAAAAACCCTGCATTTGGGTATTTTGGGTATTTACCCGGTATTTACCGGGTAGAAACCCATCTCTAAGCGTGAGTCGACAAGCTCTTAGGCGGTTCTTTTTTTCTCTTGAAAACAACCAGAGATGGTTTTCATGTAGGTAGGTATTACATATTTTAGTTCACCATTTTGTGTGTTTACTAAGTTAGATGAAAATAAATTACGTTATCGGATAACAAGGTAAACGAAACTGGATATATTGACTAATGCTAATGTGTCCCAGTGAGCAAGGGTAACCTAGTCAATATTTGTGTTTTCTACGCCACAGGGAGTTTTATAGGCTCATATTTTACGACTGGATCCAAGTCCAAGGTTAGGTTTTCTTCATAAATTGCGATGCGGTCCAATACAATATCAATTTGAATACTAGAGCAGGCAAACCGAGTAATAACTGAATAGACTGACCTGTTGGTCTAGTGGTTAGTGGCCCTGACTGTTATGCCGGAGGTCCCAGGACAAATGTTTCTGTAATGAGCATGATCATTTGTTCTGTATCTGGGTGTAATTTATCCATATTATGTATGTATTCAGATATATATAAGTCTGTTTATCAGTTGTCTAGTACCGAAGTAAACCGTGCCGGGTCACAATGAATCTAAGGTACACTAGTTTCGTACTAAACACTAAATATTTCCTATTTTCATTTATTTTCAGTGGGCGCTCTGGGCACACCGTCCTCCCCCATCCCTTCCACCAGTAAGGGAGTGATGGAGGACACGTCAGTCAATCTGTCAGTTCTGAACATTGATAGCGAAGACGATGTAAGTACTAATTATTATTAACAACTAACAATAGATAGCTATCTTTCCCCTTCTCCTCCAGCCCAGCTCCATCTATTTATTTATTTATTTATTATATTCTTTATTGGACACCACATAAACAAAAAAAAAATACAGGGGAAACATTATTCAAAATAAGTGTACAGTGGATAGTATCGCACAGGGCGATCTCTTACAGACAACCTTTGGATGGACTGAAAGAAAGGAGAAAGATTTAGGGCTGTCAGTGTTTATCTAGCACAGTGTTTCATCCCCCAAATTGTGCAGGAGGGGCCCAGCTGGGTCGAAGCCTACTGGGGACAGGGTTGTCCGAAAGGGAGCTCGTGCCCCGGTATGAAGGCTAGAAGGAACGGCGCGGGGTTTTTAGTCAGTAAGAGTCTGACACTGTCTCCCGCTCCACCCAAGAGCGGGTTTCGTCAAAGATGATTTTCCCCGTCGATAAAAAAAAAAAATCCCCCAAATTGTGACGTGTGTGGAATTTATTGATGGTGTCCTGCATCTTTTGGTGGAATGTGTCAAGAATCAAACCGGAACGGAGCTACTGACAAAATTGCAAAACATCAATAAAATTGACATAGGGTTTTTTTTAATCCTGACTAACCCTAGAAGTGATGGTGCTAAGATTACATTTGACAAGGCAATGTATCGGCACCACGAAGGAGATGGCGGGACGACCTGGATGGCTTCCTTAAGAATTGGAATGAGAAGGCGAGAAACCGTCATCGTTGGAAGGAGTGGAGGGAGGCCTTTGCCCAGCAGTGGGACAATATGGGCTAATTATAATAAATAATATAATAATATGATAATGTATCGGTAGCTCAACCTTGTTAAAACAGTTTTATTATTAATAATAATAATAATAATATGAATATTCGTGGTAAGGATATACAATGTTTGTTAGTGGGCCACTCGAACTAGGTTAATTTAAACCTGTGTTTCAGGCTATCACTTTACAGTTCAGTTTCAACACGACAGTAAAATTTAAAATTAGAGTAATACTATTACAAAAATACATTCTATTTATAACTACGAAAATAAGCTTATGGTACGAAAATACCTAAAAACTATGTCGATAAATGTATACAAAAATAAACATTAACGAGTATAAGGTATATATTATATTAGAGAACATTAATTAGTAAGTGATGTGGTTTTTGTAAATGCTGACTGCTCATTAAAATTAAAGCCCCTAAAAAAAAAAGAAAAAAATATTTTGTGAGACAACATCGGCTACATACTTATGCTGTTCTCAAATCTAGCATTTTTTTCATTTCAGGACACAATATCACAACAACACATCGTGACCAGACGCGTTAGCGATACCAGCAGACTAGAGGAATCGGTGAGCTTCTAGTTATTTATGACATCTTTATACACAATTTTTTATTTTTATTATTTAGACTTCAACTGCATTCAATTTGTTAGTAATTTATTTTGTTAACAGTTGTAATTATACAAATTTTTCTGTTGTAATTATTTATATAGCCTCTTTTTGGAATGTGAATGTGAGAACACTGTTTAATCCACAAACACTCCGATAACTTTCTATTACAACTTACTATATTTTAATTTTATTATGATTAATTTTGTGCTTTTGTGTACAGTGTTGACTGGTCTACACTGTTCTTACATAAATCAATCAATATTGTAATAAACACATTTTTTTAAATAGTAACCATGGAGTTTCTTGCCGGTTCTTCTCCATAGGAAACGACCAATTTGGAACCGTGCACTAGCTTCTGACGTTTTATAAGTGCCCTTGTAGGCCTATATGAAATAAAATATTTTGACTTTGACTTTGACTTTGACTATTAGCTGCCCCCAGCGGCTTCGCCCGCGTAATAGCAGAAAATTATCCCAAGGGAACATACTTCCGGGATAAAAAGTATACTATGTCCTATTTCAGGACATGGTCTATCCGTGTACCACGTTTCATTAAAATCGGTTTTGCCATTTAGACGTGAAGACGTAACCAACAAACTCACTTTCGCTTTTATAATATTAGTAAGGATTACACATTTTTCATTATTTGGAATCACAGTATCTTGTGGATATTATTTAGCTTCTATTGAAATCAATGTATATATATATTCTGCATTCTCACTTTCGCTTTTATAATATTAGTAAGGATTTGTATTTCGGGCTGGTGTCCGCAATTCCACGACTAAATCGCGTATTTTACATAAGCGTAGGACAAACGTTTCGGCGCATTACTTTCTGTAATTTATTTAATCACTACTGATCTCAAAACGGTGAAGGAAAACATCGTGAGGAAACCGGCATGTCATAGAACCAAAAATTCGAAGACATGTGACATTCACCAACCCGCACTGGGCCCGCGTGGTGGATTACAGCACATTCCCTCTCCTAAAGAGGAGGCCTGAGTCCCAGCAGTGGAAACATTAAAAAGGCTGATGATAAGATAGAAAAGATTATAATAATAATATTCCACAACTATCACACAACGCCGTCTAGTCCCAAGCTACGCAGAGCTTGTGTTATGGGTACTACACAACTGATAAACATACTTATATATTTCTAAATACATACATATTATAGATAAATTACACCCAGACACAGACCAAATGATCATGCTCATCACATAAACATTTGTCCTGGGTGGGAATCTAATCCACGACCTCCGGCATAACGGCCACTAACCACTAGACCAACAGGCCTGTCAGAGTGGGCTGTCTGTAACTCCTATAACAGAGAGGTGCATATTGAAGGTCAAATCGATCCAGTCCTTCGATGTAAGCGGTATACACGATGAGAAAACGCTTAATAAAAGCTAGAACTACATTAGCAACCTACTCCGGAGCGAGGAGGAATGGCAGGCGGCAGCCTCCTTCTGCGAAGCAGTAATGCTAGTAAAGGAGGAGGCTGACCGCAATAGGCTACGGCGCCCTCGCCGCCGTGCGTCGCCGGGATTCCGATCCCGATTTCCGGCCACCGTAGACGCGGGCTCGCGGACGGCGAGCCATGGGTAGCTCGCTGTCCGATCGTCCGGTAAAGGACCGAGTCCAAGACGTCGACGGCGCGCACTGTTCCCGCGCGCTTAAGGAGTTGTCAGCAGCAGGAGGGGCCCAGCTGGGTCGAAGCCTACTGGGGACAGGGTTGTCTGAAAGGGAGCTCGTGCCCCGGTATGAAGGCTAGAAGGAACGGCGCGGGGTTTTTAGTCAGTAAGAGACTGACACTATCTCCCGCTCCACCCAAGAGCGGGTTTTGTCATAAGATGATTTTCCCCGTCGACAAAAAAAAAATTAGCAACCAACCAACGCACACGTGTAACACGCCTGATTTCTACGTAGAACGACGTCGCGTGGCGTGGATCAAGTGTAGCTCTACAAGTCCAGTTTCCATATAAAATGTATGGAGACTGATGCGCCCAGATCAGCGTGTGTGGCACACGTATGCGCAGTGTAGATCTACCTTTAGTCTTGTAGCGACATCTATGACGCCACATAAGAACTACGAAGAAAATACGAAATCCTGTATCGCGCAATCAAAGTTTTCCGCGCGATTTGAACATATACGACAGCCCGACATCAACTATTGGGCAGTAGCCCACCAGACTATAACATCCTGTCTGATCGGAGGATCCTCCCTTTTCAACGGAGGTATGTGGGGCTTTACTCTCTGTTCCGCATACCTTCAGTCTTTTCAGGAATAACGGCTCTATGATGAAAGAAAGAATTTCTTCTTTCTAAAAAGAATAACATTTTATTTACGCGAAATAGACGCATACTTAAAGCTAGATAACAAACATAACATAACATCAGTCGATAGGGAAGATATGCGTCACATCCGCGCAAAACGGCCCAACGCTCAGCATAATCTTCTTCTCAATCTTCCAGATAAACTACCAGCCCCTAAAGAACCAAGCCTCCACGGACGCCACCTCCATGTCAACCCTGAACTCGGACACTGAGGATCACGACAACACGCTCGTAGACGATGGAGACGGCGCCTCCACGTCCTGCGACGTCCTGTCCTTACAGTTCGATGAGACGTCAATAGCAGCCAGTGAGGACCTGTCGGTCTACTGCGGGACCCTCAAGAAGACGAAGAAGATTCGCAGTAAGGAGGAGAAGCAGCTGAGGGATTTGGATATGTGGCAAGCTAGTAATGTCGAAGTTATGCAGGCAAGTGTGTCATGCTTTCTTTTATTGGTATTGGTTTTAAAGTCCTCGACCGGCTCCCATCGGCCCCGTCACAGGACCCCACGGGCACCCTTCCAGGCTTAAAGGGAACTCTTAAAGCACAAGGCAAAGAAGAAACAGAAAATTGGGACAGTTGCTATAATGGCCACAAAAAAAAACCATTTTGTTGGGCAGCAAAGTCACTACAAAGAACCCATCTTACATATTATGTGGCAAACCTTCTTCAAAATTAAAAAAAAAATTGCTCTTCACCCCGGAAAGGCTAAGATGTTTTTTCACTATTCGTATATTATGTATAGATAAAAAAAAAACACTTCACTACATAGTATAAAACAAAGTCGCTTTTTTTGTCCCTATATCTCTATGTACGCTTAAATCTTTAAAACTACGCATCGGATTTTGATGCGGTTTTTTTTAATAGATAGAGAGATTCAAGAGGAAGGTTTATATGTTTAATAACATCCATTAAATAGTGGAGAAACACCCGAGCGAAGCCGGGGCGGGTCGCTAGTATAAACATAAATAAAAGTTTGATACCGCACATTGATACAGTTTGAAAACCGGTTAGAACCGACGATGACGTTTTACCCACTAAATTAGCGAGTTCACGGACTAAGGAGGTCGGTAAAAAATCGGGACCTTTGGCGTCCTGATCAAGAATTAATTGTAGCATATTACCAGACCCCTGAAACCGGGATTTCCCACATAAATCGGGACACACGACAACACTTGGTGTAGACAGGTACTAGATCCCTTATAATTTAATTTCAACGTTTTTCCAACAGAACCTTCTAAGCAGAAGTGGAACTCTAGACGACCAAATAAAATGGGAAGCCATCGCCACAGCCCGAGGGCTTTGTACCCTCAAAGACAGCTGTACTTGCGACGACTGCGTGAGGGCGAAGTACCTCGCAGGAGTCACGGACGGCGACGGAGGCCTGGGCGCTGCGCCCCTCTTCAACGCCATCAGTGTCGGGTGCATCGTTCAATAAAACAAACGTTACTAAAAAGGCTTGTTTCCAAAAAAGAACGATTTGAAGCCAGCTTTTTTTTTCAACGGCAATGTGTTTTTTTAGGGTTGGTAGCATTGATATCTAGTGAAGAATGGTTTTGTGTTTTTTTTTGTGCTAGCAACTCAGTGTTGGTTTTTAAAACTCTGCAGTTTCACTTCAAATAACAAAACTACAAAAAAACATTGGTTTTAAATAATAAACCTAACATATTTATTTATATTGAAAGAAATTCTGCAGAGTTTTAAAACAGCAAATGGAAGGCTAAGCTGGACTAAGCCGTGTGAGAATAACTAACTATTTATGTGTTTACTAAGTAATGTTAGCCTTATTTTATTCTCTGCATAATCTTATATTCTATATACAAGGTGTTGTTTTTTAAACAAGCTATTTAAAATGGTGCTTTTGTGTATCTTACTATAAAACAAATCAGGAATAATACCTACCTATTCTAACATAGAGATCTATGTGCTACATGCAGCCACAACTAGATTATTACAAGGCACTTTTGAATAAAAAATTGGACATAACAAATTTATTCGGAGTCTTGGTAAAATGGAAAACTTATGACAATGTCAGAGAGCTGAAAATACTTTTGTAAGGTACAAAGGTGAACTTAATACCTTAGGCATTCTTTACCAGTCAACCTAGGACTAAACCATATTTAAAGAGAAAAGATTGGCGTGTCCGACTTTGTTTGCTTCATTATCGTTCAAAAAAACAATTGAGGAGTGAAGAATTGTGGCGTCAGGAAAACGCGTGGTCCACCACGTCCCTGCTACATAAGTCAATGAGCCATACATATTTGAACTTATTAAAGAACGCAATGCCAAGACAAAACACCCATTCCTAAAGGTTGTTCCTAATTATTATGATTTATAATAAGATATGCACAAGTTCCATTTGTTCTGCTCGTGTGTGAGATCTCTTTTATTCCTACCGTAACCCAATCGGTATCTTATATACCTAAATATATTAAATATTGACATTTTATTAGTCTGATATTTACGGAAGGCCAGCCTTCTACGTAGCTTGTGATAAATCAATGTCTAGTCAATTTAGTTACGTGTAATTAAATATTAAAAAGTAAAGTACTATGTAAAAACGATATCACGTACGGAAAAATTCAACTGTAATTCTGTCATTTTATTCCACGCTAAGTGAACTGATGACCTGAAGTATTTTTTTAAATGCTTGTATTAATTAGGTAAGATACCTACACAGTTCTAGTATGCACAGTTCCCAAATACATAAATCTACGATACTTTTTTATGACCATTATAAAAATTGAATGTGTGTCTATAATTTGATCAATATGAATTTAATTAATCTAAAATTTAAAAAGTGTTACTTTTTTTTTTAAGAAACTACAGTTAATTCTTAAAAAAAAGGACGTTTCAGACTAATTATGATTAGGTAATGATAACTTTGTATGAGAAATTCAATTCTTTTTATGAGAATTGACAATAACTTTTTTTTTAAGATTTTTTCATGGTTAGAAGCAGTTTTAAAAAACCTCTCATTTCTGTTTCACCCTGTAGATATACTATTTTAGCGCAAACACAGACAAGTACTCAATAACTACTTTTCTCTAGTATTCATACATAACTGCCATGATTACCAAAGAATCATAACTTAGTTAAATTTTTTAATACTTTTTTACTTAAAATATGTATTTGATTTTTTTTATTGTTGACTTCAAAGAAAAGTTTCTAGTTGCAATCGTATCATCAGCGTCATTACAGGCTGCATTTATTGTTAATGTAGAGTTCTCTTTTTATGGCGACTGCAGACTGCAGACTTTATCCGTTAACCGCAGAAGAGAAGAGATACTGCAGACTGCAAGTCAGTCTGCAACGACGGTCAGCAACCGAAACTCTGCAGTCTGCAGACTTTATCCGTTAACTGCAGATGAGAAGAGATCCTGCAGACTGCAAGTCAGTCAGCAACGACGGTCAGCAACCGAAACTCTGCAGTCTGCAGACTTTATCCGCTAACTGCAAAAGAGAAGAGATACTGCAGACTGCAATTCAGTCTGCAACGGCGATCAGCAATCAAAACTCTGCAGTCTGCAGCCACTTTTCAAATCAAATATTTTTGAATTTTCCCAAATATGATATTGTAATAATGGTATTGTTATAATCACGTGAATTATTCTCAATCTTCAAGCGATTTGACAAAATGGCCTCTGTGTAATTCCGTGTAAGACTGAAATATACTCATTTATAGTGTATTTAAATAGGGATATGGGAGGTATGAGAGTGAAACAACGCATATTTAAAATGGAAACCACTGTTTAATGGCTGATGCAGTGGAAGCATTACTTATGACTGGCTTTATGAGTCATGCAAGAAATATGGGCCATTTTTGACTGCAATGTGAGTAACTACCTTTTATTATAGCGTTTGTCAACGAGTACCTATAAGTACTGTTCTAGTATAGTTAGTAGTAAGTAGTGCTCTTTTTAAAATAATCTTTTTGGGAATTTTTGTCACATCTAACTACGATTGTCACAAATCATTGCAAGGACTTTATTTATGTACCTAAGAGTCCGTTCAAACAGACTGGCTCGGAGAGCATCGGCGTGCATTTTTCTTTTCACACAGACCGGATCGTAAACGCTTGTAGTTGATCGGTGCGGAGCCGACAAATATTTCACACAGACCGGCTGGGAGCGACTGCGCTCGGGATGCGAAAAGCGGATGCGCTCGGAGCGAGTCAGACGTGCTCGTAGCCGATCGGATGCGCTTTCAGCCGGTCGGATGCGCTCGCAGCCGGTTCAATGAGTTATTGTGCTATGAAAATGGCGATCCGACCGGCTGCGCGAGCGCGAAAGAGCACGCAATAGGAGCCGACCAGCTGCGCGAGCGAGAAAGAGCACACAAAAGGCGCCGATCGACTGCGTGAGTGAAAAAGAGCACGTAATCGGAGCCTACCGGCTGCGCGAGCAAGAAAAAGAATGCCATCGGAGCTGAACGACTGCGCGAACGAGAAAAAGTACGCGATCGGAGCCGATCAGCTCCTCTTATTATTTTACACCAAGCGCGTTCAAGCATTCTTAATGACAAAAGCAGTGCTCATGCAAAAATAAACCTTACTAAAGAATACTAAAAACTCTGTTTTCAACGTGATGAAAATCTGCTCTCCTCTCCGAGCCGGTCTGTGTCAACGGACCCTAACTGAGGCAATCACGACATATTGCAACGGTGAAGCAACCATCTGCCAATTTTATCACTTTTTCAGATATAACCCACTAGTAGACTGTAATTCGAGAGAAAAATAAGTAACTTTAACCCTCTAGTTTAGTATTATTAATGCAGTGGGCAAACGCTATAATAACAAGGTCTAAATAACATATTCCTGCTGGCGGGAAAAAAAAATTTACACGTAGTTTTTTTCATCACAGTTTATGGACTTCGCAACATTCACCTACAGGTTAGGTTTTCTTAGATGGTAGCTATATTATGTGTGCTAAATAACTAATATTGTAGGTTTTTCATGAATGTTTAGTAAACCTGAGTATTATAGGACCTGAATGGTTATATATATATTAAGTAATTTTTACTATGCCTAGAATGTGAACTGTCATAAAATATGAGTAGGTATGGTGAAAAATCATAGAGTGACTGTGCAATGCAGTGTTAAAGCCATAGAAATATAGACATGGACTGAGCGATTCGGCTAGTTCGACCGCCGCCTGGTACGACTTACTCTGCGCCAGGACCAGCGTGTCGTCTACGTAACAGACCACGCTGACCCCATCAAGGAGGTCGCCTTGCAGTACATCATAGCCGATGTTCCACAAGGGCGGTCCTACTACCGATCCTTGTGGAACACCGCATGTCATCTTTCGCCGTTTCCACTCCCCCTGGTGACCAGGATAGATTAGTAAGGACTTGTCCGTAAAGTAGGTCTCGACTACACGACAGAGGTAGTCGGACACCGATCTGATGATACCGGAGTGCCCTCCTAATGCTACTCCAGGGCAGGAAATTGAAGGGTGAAAGAGATAAAACGTCGTGCTGCCAGTGGTTGTCTCTTACTAAAATTCTGATTAATCCACGTCTGTTGTCACCATCGTCTCTACAACCTACAGAAAAGAGACCGACATTAGTCTCCCATCATCATCATCATCATATCAGCCGAAAGACGTCCACTGCTGGACATAGGCCTCCCCTTATGATTGTCTCCCATTACGATTGACTTTTTCTACAGACAGACAAAAATGCCTTTCCAAGTCTATATGCCTATAGTTAAAGCTGTGATTCCGTTGTGAAAAAGAGATGTTGCTCTGTATAGCTCCATCTCTTCTTCACACTGGAACTCTATTGGCTTTAGCACTGCTAGTAAATGAGGTGCTTCAAGCATGCATGTTTTAGAGCCATATACAGGCTGTAAGAGACAGTCCTCCACAAACTGGGGCTCAGAAACTATTTGCTCAGTGGACGAAATTGAACCACAAGACTTTTTTTCAGGAAAGCAAGTCGTTATAGTTTGTGGAGGGCTGTTTTTTACACCCTGTATTTATCACTGGAACACTTTGGTAGTGACATGCTCAAAGATTTATAGGAAAATCTTTAAGACGAGTACGAGAAGGTATTTCTGCAGCAGCCAAGCCAACTTACGAGCGTTTCGTTTCAATCCTCTTTCGTCGATCGTCTCCAGTCGGCGACGCCTCCTATTCCTTTGTTCTGACTACGTGACTGAGTGTTGAGATGACGTCAGAACAAAGGAATCGGAGGCGAAGCCGATTCAAGGTGATCGATGAAAGAGAAACGAAAGGGTTGTAACTTGGCTAGGGGGACAGATGTTTAATAACCAATAACATATGGTTATGCTACCATAGTGATCCAGTTTATAGAATCAACGTTTATGGGCTTATAAAAATATGTAAACCCCGCCTTATCCTGAGTAATAGTATTAGCAAATGATGATTAATATATTATGGTATACCTATTGAAAATATGTCATTATAAGTTACCTATATTTGGTGTTATGAGTGGTCCTAACATATTTAGTAAATGAAATAGGATTTTGTAGAAAAAATTATAATAGGCTGCCAATGGTAACACCTTAGCATTGAGCTGACCTGGTCTAGGACGGAGTTTCATTAGAATGTGAGGCCAGCTTATACTGGTGTTGTTACTACTGGCATACGTCTTACTGTACATTTCGATCGATCTAGTTGTGACCTTTCCATTCCGGAAATTCTACAATTTTCTTTAAATTTTTAGCTACGCACGATGCTAGAAAACACAAAATATGAACAAAAAAAGTTTGGAGTGAATGTGTGGATCAAAATATTATAAAGAAATGTATTTTTACATGTACACTTTGTAGATAATCAACGATTTCTGAATAAAATGTGTGTTATATGTCTCATTTCAATAGGGGACGCTTTTGATAATGAATACTGGATGTTTTAGTATATTATATTGTAATTCTGATATCCAAACTGTTTTTACGAGACTTGTCTCAAGCAGGAGAAAAATTGGGCGTCATTCAGTCCTACTGTCTACGGTCTCGTAGCTTCATATATGCTTCAAAATATGCTAAACAGCTTGAACGAAGCGTATGTTTTCAATATTCTTTGACCACAGAAAAGATGACAGAGGTTACAAAGGAAATACTTTCCGATTTGTACTACAACGAGTGTCGCCGCTTGTCTCACACCCTTTAACTCCACTACGAACGCGCACACTTAGATCATAAGTTTGCTCCTGGTAGATGAACTATGAGCGTTGCCCTACTTTGTGGTACGCCTGCCCTGCCCACAAGACCATTCTGACCTCTTTCATCTGTTCTGTGTTTGTGACAATGCCGTCGGGCGACGGAGACGCTCTACGGTATTTTTAAGAAAAGTAAAAACGTGTTTTTGTTCGATGCATTACACATAGTACGACAAGCGTCATGATGCCTGTATGCAGCAGAACAACTGTACCATCAAGAACACTTCCGCCTGACCACCGCTAAGGTCATGTTTTGCTCGCATTCGAAACGAAATTTTAAAAGGGCTTGGTTTGGCGCGGCGCTGCAGAGTTTCAAGCGAATTTTTTTTTAAATTATGTAATTACTTCGTAAAGAAGGGCTTGATGCCTTCTTTAGGTAAAATCAACTGAAACTGCGCACAAAACAGGATTAATCGTCTCAGCCTAACGTCGGTAAACATTGCATTTTCGAAGCGAGAACGACGTTGCCACTTCGCCAACCGAGTTTCATAGTTTTGCATGTAAGCTTGAGAAAAGCGTAAGTGAAGCTACGCGTCAGTGGACAGTAGGCAAGTATATAAGTCAATTTAGTCACCACTTAGCAGCCTAAAAATGCGTCAAAGCGTCCTTTCACATAAACAAAAACAATTTCAGGATTACTCACTATATGTCATGTATATGTTATATAATATACAGGTAGATATACGTATTAGTACCTATAGTATATAATACATATATACCTTATTAGGTATACTTTCATACTGTGTGTTTTATAACGATTTGGCTCGATAGCCATCACCCACAATTTTATACGTCTTGTTGAAGCGTTTTGGGAAATTATTAAAATGCACGTTACGGACTAGATATACTCGTAGGAAGTCAAAGAGTGTTTTATTTTTTTCTAAAAATTTAAGAAAAAAAATCATTCTTTGAAAAATATATGTGATAATAACCCTTCAGATACCGTCAATTAGAGACACAATAGTAAGACAATAGATGCGCGGCCACCGGCGGTCGCTTGGGGATTCATGAATTAATATCTGGGAAATCTGCACTTTTACGAATATAAAAATGTTATAGATGTGATTTCTTTTTTACGCATTTAGCCTCACCTGAACCACAAACCACTAAACGAAGTTAGCGTTAAACGAATTCAAATCAATATTCGATTACTGACACTTACATTTTTGAAGATGTTTAGCATAAGTGGGATTTGTGGCATGTCTGCTCCTTATCAAATGAGAAAATAGGTGAGAACCAATTTTTTTTTTTTTGAGATTAGAAATCATTAAGCAACTTCTCCCGGTCAAGATTCCCGACGAGAGGATGTCAGACTTTTACAAACAAATAAGTTGCTTTTGGCATTCTAAAACCCAGTAACTAGTCTGTCGATTTTCTGTCGTCTACATTTCGGGGAGTAATTTCTGAAAAGGAAACCTTGTAGTCTTAGAACGCAAAGGTCAACAGAAGGACACAGATGTAGTTTTAGTCAGTAACAGTCTGACACGCCCTCCACGAAGAGTGATTATTGGAAATTTATTGGACGATTTTCCACCTTAAAAAAAAAGGATAGATTTAAAAACGGTAGATAATGAATGAGGATTTAAATTCGTTTGACGCTTATTTATTTGTGCTACTAATTTAGGAAAATTTCAATAAAACACAGTTCATCTAAATGTATTCTTTAATTAAATGTGTTCAAAAAAAAACTAAATCTATCGAGCCACATCAGATTTTGTATTAAGTGTGTACTTACCTACTTATGATATTACGAATTACAAGCCTTTTATGTATGGTTCCTAAACGATTTCTTACTGTCGATATGTGAAAATTTTCTATCATTCTATAGCTGTGTTAGCTGATTTAATAGCGTGTGCAATATTACTGTATCAAAATAGGTTCTATTGTTAAGATCAATGTATGACGACATCGATCATAGGCAATGCGTTCCAGATAAGAGTAATATCGATAGCCATGTTGTGACGTCACGCTATACTGTCAAATCGAAGAATTGAAAAGGTAAGCAAAACAAAAAAATATTAAAATTTTATTTACGTATAGATACCGGTACGAATCTTGAGCGTTGGCTTCAATTTGAGCAGAAGTCAAATATCGGGCCTATTTAGTGTGTGATTGTGTGTCAGTGATTGGCTCGCCGCGCCATCGCGTCATAGACGTCACTCGTGATTCGTTCCCTGCGCTTGCTGCACGTATCTAACAACGAGGATGATTGGCTCGCCAATCTATGGAATGTGCAAAGCGATCCCCACTCTGACGTCGTGCGCTCAAGAACCATGCCGATAACTATACTTACGTAATGTGAACAAAAAAAGTTTAATCAGAATCCAGTTTTTAATATTGCTCATCTCTGAGTTCTTCTATTTTGACCAATTTTTTGTGATTTGACATTAAGATGTGACGTCACTACATAGCAATCGATCCTATTCTAATTTGGAACGCATTGTACCTACACAGGACACAGACCTCTGCTTATTTACTAATTCATGAATCCCCAAGCGACCACCGGTGGCCGCGCATCTATTGTCTTACTATTGTGTCTCTAATTGACGGTATCTGAAGGGCTAATGAACTTCACTCACATTTTTTATTGCAGTTTAAACTAGATATTATCACAAAGATTGTTGTTAGTCCTTATGTGCTGTGTGTTTTCATCTTTAAACACAGTTTTTTGTACAAATAACATTGATTTCTATCTTTATTATCCCCATTTTTTTTGTCAAGCCAATTATATTAAATTACTGCAGATTAATTATTGATGACGGTAGAGCTTTACACATTTCGCTAATACATTGTTATTATTACTATTTACCACTTATCTATTTATTTTATTAATCCCACATCAAATAAAATTTTATTTATATACAACTTTCCCTCCAATTTTTATTCTCAGTGGCGCCATCTTTTTGAAGTGGAACTGCAGAGTCTCTGCAGTTTTCCTGTCAAACGTGTACTGTTCATAGACCTTTTGACATAGACACTAAAAATGTTGTTTATTCATGAAATACCTATAACTTAGCAACAATAAAATATATGTTTGTCGATGTAATGACATCATAATTATTAGTTCGCATAAAACAAATCATTGTGTTGTAATTATATTATTGTGCTGTCAGATTTTATTTGTGTTTTATTCATCCTAACTTCGCTAAAGCGTGAAAAAATTTTACAGCTAGGCTAATACACATGACATGAGTTTCCTTTTATTCACGTTTGCATGGAACTCTCATAATTACACTAAGTCTATAGTAAATTTCATTTGATTCCGTTGACTAAAAACACAAGAGGTTCAATGATCAAAAGAAATATTTGTAGTACTTATTTATTAATGTTTTCTCACTTCTCGTTATAAACGGGCCATCCCTGTATATAGAGTTTTAAAATTGGCCGCGCTTTGCTTATTACGTTCCTTTATACGAACCACTATCAAAAGTACCTATAACAATATGAGACATTATTAATCTCAATCTCAAAACAATATTAAAAAGAAATCTGAAAATAAAAAAAATATATGTATATGATTTAGGTGAGAGAATCAAAATACCACTATGTTATGTAGTATTTTCTACTTCAAAAAATATTTCGTTTCACGCAACTCTGGCAGGTGTGTTACAGAACTTAATTCTCTATACATTGTAAACCTTAAATTACATACTCCTCGCTCAAAACTGAAGTTATATCTTGCTGTCTCTTTCCGTTTTTTAATTATGTTTAAAATAGTATGTAATGCTGCCAAAACTACGTTTACCACAGATTAACAAAACTCGTTCAGCAGTTTGGTTGGTGATCAACAAAAACTGCATCGCGCCGAAACCGAAACAGTCTAAAATCTTAAAATAAATCTAAAACGTATAAAATCTAAGTTAAACACGTAAAAATGAGTGGTCCTAACGGGATGTTGTATGGTGGCGATGAAATAGGCGCATTAGTGTTCGATCCTGGGCATCATTCGTTGCGCGTTGGTTATGCCCAAGAAGATACTCCTAAGGCTGATATTCCGGCTGTAGTCGGAGTAGGACCAGCCACACATATTCCTGATGCCGAGGAGAAGGTTCCTGATGGAAATGTCACGCAGAGCGGTAAGTTTTTAACCAAAATTCTCGAAAAAACTTGGCGTCTTTTTTGTTGTGAAATGCTAATTCTGTTTGGTCCAAAACTGACTTTGGGAGACTATAATTTTCATTTTAATTCATGAATCCCCAAGCGACCACCGGTGGCCGCGCATCTATTGTCTTACTATTGTGTCTCTAATTGACGGTATCTGAAGGGTTAAGACTTGTCGTAGTATTTCTGCTGTCTAGTAAGTATTGGTCATTAACAAAACAAAGAAATTTGTAATTTTGAACAACATGCATGAGTAATTTTCATTTCTTCTTGCCAACAGGATTAAACCCTTATTTAACGATACAAATACAAAATCATTTATTTCAAATAGACTATGGGGGAATAAATGTCCCCCCGTCCTTCAAACACACTCTTCACAGGGAACAGGGAACTGTCTGTGGAAATATCTGTACAATGAATAGTGTCTGGTGATGGTCTCGACACCAAGTGGAACCTTATTTTCCCTGAAACTGAAGCACCAGAAAAAAGCTATGCATGAATAATAATAATATATTCACAACTATCACACAATGCCATCTCTAGTCACAAGCTGAGCAGAGCTTGTGGTATGATAAACGTACTTATATGTTTCTAAATACATACATATTATAGATAAATTACACCCAGACATAGAACAAATGATCATGCTCATGACACAAACATTATCCTGAGTGGGAATCAAACATTGTTTTTTTTTTTTGGTGGGAAAATTCACTAATGACATCCCCGCTCTTGGGCGGGGCGGGAGATAATGTCGACTTTTACTGACTAAAAACCCACCCTGCTCCTTTGTGTCTTCATACCGGAGCTGAGCTATCTTTAATCCGATTTCCGGCATAGCAATCAGGGCCACTAACAACTAGACCAACAGGCCAGTCAAATAAATCTTCTGTTGTACACTGATGGGCAATTTTACAATGAAACCTTTCCTCCATAGGCTCAAAAGCAGGTGGAGAGCTCCGCCACTACATTGACGTAACCGAGCTCCACGTACCTCGTGCTGGCATGGAAGTCCACACCTACATGAAGGATGGCCAGGTCGACAACTGGGACCTGTTCGAGAAGATGCTGGATTACTGCTATTCTAAGGTATGACCTCAATTTCAACATTATGGAGGGTTATTTGTAAAATACTAACAAACTTGCAGAACTATATTACTAACATCATAAACAACAACTTTTGTTCTATGACTTTTTACAAAACATAGTTCATTTACCAAAAACAAACTTTCAAGATTCTATCTAACACGTTTCAACTCTGTATTTTGCTAAACCTACTTACGTCTGTATGACGCGACGCAAGTGCATCAAGCAACTCTGCCGGCCAAACCCCTCCGCCTCCGCCACGCCTCCGCTATTGTAATATCGCTTGCTTCATATAGATTTCGTAATATTTAAAATATTATTTTTTTTGTTTAGTCTCTCTGATGAACTAAAATATGATATTTTTTTTTTAATTCGTAGATTTAATTTTTCCCCAATCTTCCAGGTAATCCGTTCCCCATCAGAACACCATCCAGCTCTGTTCACCGAAGCAGTGTGGACCACCAGACCGGCCAGAGAGAAGCTGGCTGAACTGCTGTTCGAGAAGTACCAAGCGCCCGCTTTCTTCTTGGTCAAGAGCGCTGTGCTGGCTGCGTTTGCTAACGGCAAGTCTACCGCGTTGGTGGTCGATGCTGGAGCCAGTCAGACCTCTGCTGTTCCTGTTATTGATGGGTAAGTAGATTTTGATATTATCTTAACTTTTTCCCGCACCTTCGTTCCAGTCAACTGACTATTTGACTCTACCCAACGCAATCCTACCCTACTCTATCTTACCTTGCCCAACGCTACCCTAACTCTATCCTACCCTACCCTACCCTACTATACCATACTCTATCCCATTCTACCACCTCAACATTTATCTATCTATATATATAAAAATCAATGCCACTTTTCGATGTAATTTTATAACTCAAGATCGGGCTCACCTATCCAAATCAAATTTTTAGGCTTTGTTCGGACTATTTAGTAGATGGTTTATGTGACGTTTGGTAGGATAGAGTAGTGTAGAGTAGAGTATAGTAGGATAGAGTAGGGAAGAGCGGGAGCAAAGCCGTGCGGGCAAAAGCTAGTATAGCATATAGTGTGGCCAGGAGAAATAGGGGATCATTTTAATTTTCATTTGTTGCCGAGATAAAGGTTCTTGACAGACAGACGGACAACAAAGCGATTTTATAAGGGTTCCGTGTAAAAAGAATGTTTTCTAGTATTCAATCTTATGTATTAATTATTATTATTTTTCCAATGATTGTTCGTATTTTATTATTTTGTTCCGATACCTACCTATATAGTTTATTTAGTCTCCGTGAGCGGGCCCTAACAGAATACCAGCGCTGCGTTATTTATCTTTATAGATATCGCAGCATATGCTGAGTTTTTTTTTTTCTGTCGACGGGGAAAATCATCACGACGAAACCCGCTCTTGGGTGGAGCGGGAGACAGTGTCAGAGTCTCACTGGTGCCTTTTTGATCTTACACAAATAATGTTATCTTTTGTTCTCATACTAAATTGTATGGTATTTTCTGTATTGTATCGTATTCTACTGCTTTTTAATTTAAATGTATGTGTGAGGTTTGAATAAACGTTAATCTTTCTTTCTTTCTTTCAATTACTCTTCTAAAAAAACCCTTAAAATGTAACATTTTCCTTCTAGGTACGCCCTCGTGAACGCGGCAGTGCGTTCCCCGGTAGGAGGGGACCACCTCGCCGCTCAGGCCAAACATATGCTGAACAATATGCATATACAGATGCTGCCCATCTATAGCATACAGGTTCGTTTTAATATTGTTTTTACTTAGACACCTCCGCCCACCCTCGCCGCCGTCGCCAGGATTCCGATCCCGATTTCCGGCCACCGTAGACGCGGGCTCGCGGACGGTGAGCCATGGGTAGCTCGCTGTGCGACCGTCCGGTAATGGACCGAGTCCAAGACGTCGACGGCGCGCACTGTTCTCGCGCGCCTCAAGGAGTTGTCAGCAGCAGGAGGGGCCCAGCTGGGTCGAAGCCTACTGGGGACAGGGTTGTCCGAAAGGGAGATCGTGCCCCGGTATGAAGGCTAGAAGGAACGGCGCGAGGTTTTTAGTCAGTAAGAGTCTGACACTATCTCCCGCTCCACCCAAGAGCGGGTATTGTCAAAGATGATTTTCCCCGTCGACAAAAAAAAAAAAAGAAAAAAAAACCACCTCAGCCCTGCTGGGCTGCTGTGCAGTGGTGGCCGAATGGTAACGGCCCCGACTTAAAAGTTGTAGGTCGCGGTTTCGAACCCAGCCAGGCGTATTAATTTGTGTAATTTATTTCATCACCACTGCTCTCAAAACGGTGAAGGGAAACATCGAGAGGAAACCGGCATGTCCTAGAACCAAAAATTCGAAGACATGTGACATTCACCAACCCGCACTGGGCCCGCGTGGTGGAATACGGCCCATTCCCTCTCCTAGAGAGGAGGCCTGAGTCCCAGCAGTGGAAACATTAAAAGGCTGATGATGATGATGATGATCTCTGTCTGCGAAAGTGAGTTTGTTTGTTACGTCTTCACACCTAAATTGCAAAGCCGATTTTGATGAATTTTGGTACAGAGATAGTTGCCTGGAGACGGACAAAGCGTTTTTTTTTTTGGAGAAAAGGGGTAGAAAGAGTAGAGTATATTAAACGCGGGTGATGCCGCGGGTAAGGGCTAGTATAATATATATTAGTGTCCGACCGAATGTTCGGAATCGATTTCGGTCGAGGTTCGGCAAAAAAGCTAGTTTCGGCTTCGGTGGCAAACCTGCCGAAACCGCATTCGGGATTATTAATTGCTAGCTTTTGCCCGCGGCTCCGCTTGCGTTAAATTCGGGGTAACACAGTATCCCATTTTTTTTTTCGGTGGGTAAAGTCATCCAATGATAAAACCCGCCCTTGGGTGGGGCGGGAGATAGTGTCAGACTCTTACTGACTAAAAACCCACCCCGTTCCTTCTAGCCTTCATACCGGGGCTCGAGTTTCCTTTCGCCCAAACAGGGCACACCTCAACTGTGTGCTTCACCGTGTCCTCCGGGCGTTCCGCACAGTGGCGACACCCGAGCGTCTCTTCCGCTTGAATCCGGTGCAGGAACCTCCCGAACTTGCCATGTCCGGTGAGGACCTGCGTCATGCGGAAGGTAAGGACGCCGTGAGGTCTTTACAGCCACGCCTCAAAGAGGGGCCTTACCGAACACAGGAAGCCTGGGAAGTAGGGGATTAAAAAGAGACAAAAAGCCTATGTCACTCTCCATCTCTTCAACTATTTCCACTTAAAAAATCACGTCAATTCGTCGCTCCATTTTGCCGTGAAAGACGGACAAACAGACACACACACTTTCCCATTTATAATATGTAAGTATGGATTTAATTATTTTTGTATGTGGCAACTAAACTAAATCTAATATTTCAGAGTAAAGAAGTAATCAGAGAGCGCGAGAGAGGTCGCTACACTCTGAAGACCCTCCCGGCGGGACTGACGCACTCCTGGCAACAATACATGCTGAAGAGGCAATATGAAGACTTCTGTCACTGCGTGGCACAGGTAAGAAAGTTTTGGCCAGGATACTAAGTTCTTTAAGCCATGTCTTCGTATGAATATCAGTTATCCACCCTTATATTGTTGAAATCTCTACGGTCCGGACCAAGCGTTACGCCTTGTCGTTTATACCACGTACATCGAGGGACTGGAACAATTTGCCTGCTGCGGTCTTCCCGTCCAATTATAATCTAGGTGTCTTCGAAGCAAGAGTGAATAGACTCTTAATAAACTAGTGCGCCTCACCATCAACGATTGCTTGCACCCAAAGTTCCCCCGTCTTTGTGTCATTGGATCATTTTTACCCACCGAGAACAAAAGTGGTATTGGGCCGAATATGTCTGTCGGATGAGCAGTGGGCTTAGAGTACCACTTATTGGGTCCCATTAAACGCAAGGCGACATCGCCGACATCAACAGACGTCGCGGAAAAGGGACAGACCTAGCAGTGGGACATAATGGGCTAACAAAAAATTCAAAATAATTATTTTCATATATAAGCCTACATACACCCGGACAGGTGGGCGAGGATTGTCACTCACTGGACACCAGAAGGAGGTCGACGCCGTCGAGGTCGACTGCGGTGAAAGTTGTGTGACGATCTGGTCATGTTCGCGGGGCAAACTTGGTCAGAGATCGCCCTAGACAGAGAAGTTTGGAAGGATAAAGGGGAGACCTTTGCCCAGCAGTGGGACACACAATAGTCTAATAAAAAATGGTTACATGGGCACTTATAAAAAGTCAGAAGCTAGTGCACGGTTCGAAATTGGTCGTTTCTTATGAAGAAGATCCGGCAAGAAACTCCATAAATCCTCTCAATGTCTTTTTCAACTCCACAGATATCAGAAAGTCCATACGAGGAGCGCCAGGCTGCGTCAGTTCCGTTCAGCCACTACGAGTTCCCCGGAGGCTACCACCAGGACTTCGGTCCAGAGCGCTTCAAGCTGACCGAGTGCCTCTTTGAGCAGACTCTAGGAGCACCACACTTAGGTACGTATTCACACTCAGCCTCAATACCTTTTGAACAGGGTAGCATAGCATAGTCAGCCTTATAATGTTCCCACTGTTGGGACTCAGGCCTCCTCTCTAGGAGGCGGAATGGGCTGTAATCCACACGGGCCCATTGCAGGTTGGTGGATGTCTTCGAATTTTTGGTTCTAGGACATGCCGGTTTCTTCACGTATCCTATAAAAGCTATCTTAGCGCTATATGTTTTAACTGGCTTTCCGCCCGCGGCTTCGCCCGCGTGGACTACAGTTTATATCGCGCGGGCAAAGACCCGTGCTCAGCAGTGGAATTATAGGTAGCCTATGTGTTATTCCAGTGTCTCGTCTACGAAGTAGGGATAGTTCTGTTAGACAACATAATGCCAATGTAGACGCTGCAGCGAACTTTTGTTTTAACTTTTCAGTATTTAAAAAAATAGATTCTGTGAAAGAGCTTGTTTATCACTAGAATATAAGTCGATAGCCAAAACAGTGTACATGTCGTTGCCAGATCTTAGAAATTGATGCGATGATGTCAATCCTCGTTTGGCCTACTGTCTTTAGACCTTATATTATCATAGAAATCCTACATTAATGATATGGCCAAATATTAGGGCGTGCCGTGGCTGGTTCACGAAGAAGGGTAAACTCGTAGTGGACTGTATAAATTCATGATCTGTATTGTACGAAAGTACTGAGGTAGTGTCTCAAGACGAAAGTCTATGATCAGTGCGTGTTGCCAGTTATGACTTATGAAAGAAAGAAAGAAGAAAGAAAAACATTTAATTTACGTGAATTAGACGCATTCTTATACTCACACATCACACTGCACCACATTGACTGCATACTACTTCTTCTTCGCATATGGCTCCGAAACGTGATCGCTCACAATGGGCCTCATCAGAAGGCTTAAAGTCACCCAAAGGGCAATGTTACCTTGTGTGATCGAATCAAAAATGAAGACATCCGCAGGAGAATTAAAGTTGCCGACATAGCACAAAGAATTGCCAAATTTAATTCATGAATCCCCAAGCAACCACCGGTGGCCGCGCATCTATTGTCTTACTATTGTGTCTCTAATTGACGGTATCTGAAGGGTTAAGTGGCAATGGGCAGGGCACATTGCTCGCAGAACAGATGGCCGTTGGGGCCGAAAGGTTCTGGAGTGGCGACTGCGTACCGAAAGACGCAACGTTGGAAGGCCTCCAACAAGATGGTCTGATGACCTGGTGAAGGTTGCGGGAAGCCGATGGATGCGAGCCGCACAGGAACGTTCGTTGTGGCGACACTTGGGGGAGGTCTATGTCCAGCAGTGGACGTGTATCGGCTGGAATGATGATGATGACTGAGGTAGTATAAAGCCTCGTCCCCACTAGGAACATTTTTCGAGCGACATGTGTCCCCGGTGACATCGGGCGATGTCGGGCGACGTCGGACGACATAGCCGCGACATTGTTGAAACTGTTCCTTGTCGCTCAGTCGATGAAGAGCAGTCATAGAGTGTGGACGTGCGGCAAACCTGCGACAATGTGGTCGCACGACGTGCTGCTGCGACTTATTGAACTATATCGCGACTATGAGTATTTGTGAGATGCATTCCTCTTCTTTTTTGTTCTTGATGCATTCATTATTATATAAGCCGCACTGTACAACACTACCTCTTCCGGAGACATGATAGGTTCGACTGAACTGATGTGGACGGAGACAAGACATCGGGCGACGTGGGGCGATGTAGGGCGACATCGCCCGATGTCTCCGGGGACACATGTCGCTCGACAAATGTTCCTAGTGGGGACTAGGCTTTATATGAAAGTCGCGTCTACGAAAAAAACATGTTTTGAGCTATACAAGTTGTCTAGCGCCATCTCTTTCCCACACTGAAACAAGATTAAAACAATCTTTGAACGTCATGGTAAACCCCGTTTGTCTTGGGCGGCCTAATGTCCGCACTTAACTTTGTTTTCAATGTAAGCTCGCGCAATGCAATTTAGTTAATTATTATGTAAATCCCTCACTGACGTTCGGGATTAAAACTTAAACCCTTTGTTTCATTCGGAATTCAACATGCCGCCCGCGACTTTATAGGTAGAACTACATCTGACCGACGCACGCGTGGACCACGCCTGATTAGTACGTAGAACGACGTCGCGTGGCGTGGATCTAGTGTAGCTCTACAAGTCTAGTTTTCATATAAAATGTATGGAGACCGACGCGCCCAGATCAGCTTGTGTAGCACGTGTGCACAGTGTAGTACCTACCCTGCTCTATCCCCTAGTCACATAATCCACTATTATTATTTTCACTTCACATGAGTATCCTTGTTGGGCACACCACGATTATGGCGGTAAGTGGGTCTTTGAGGCGTGGATGTAAAGACCTCACGGCGTCCTTACCTTCCGCATGACGGACATGGCACGTTCGGGAGGAACCTGTATCGCATTAAAGCGGAGGAGACGCCCGGGTATCGCCACTGTGCAGAACGCCCGAAGGACACCGTGGAGCACACAGTCGAGGTGAGCCCTGCCTGGGCGGAGCGTCGCCGTGTCCTCGTGGGGGCGTGAGGTGGCGGAGACCTCTCGGCCCTGGTCGAGGCCATGGTCCGGAGCGAGGAGGAATGGCAGGCGGTCGCCTCCTTCTGCGAAGCAGTAATGCTAGCAAAGGAGGAGGCCGACCGCATCAGGCAACGGCGCCCTCGCCGCCGTCGCCGGGATTCCGATCCCGATTTCCGGCCACAGTAGACGCGGGCTCGCGGACGGCAAGCCATGGGTAGTTCGCTGTCCGACCGTCCTGTAGCTGTCCGGACCGAGCCCAAGACGTCGACGGCGCGCACTGTTCCCGCGCGCCTCAAGGAGTTGTCAGCAACAGGAGGGGCCTAGCTGGGTCGAAGCCTACTGGGGCCAGGGTTATCCGAAAGGAAACTCGAGCCCCGATTTGAAGAGGCTAGAAGGAACGGGGTGGGTTTTTAGTCAGTAAGAGTCTGACACTATCTCCCGTTCCACTCAAGAGAGGGGGTTGTCATAAGATGATTTTTGCCCACCGTGTAAAAAAAAGAGTATCCTTGTCGAATGTAAAAACGAAACTGTTTAAGAGGAGGTTCGATCCGTGGTGTCGGTAGTCCGTGCATGGGTACGAGCAGCTCTGAATATTGACGTGAGATTGCCACGGCTAGCTCTACCGGCTTTAGCGTTTAGTTTTTAGCCTTTAGGGCCGAAACTACGTAAAGCGGACGTCCGCACGGTCCCATACTGCTTCGTTACGGCTCGCTGCTACCTGTCGCGGGTCGTGGGCCACGCGCCTGTTTCGCTACGTAATAATATATTAAGTTCTCCATCAAAAGACTATATGCACATCGTTAAAGTTGAACTAGCGACATCTCTTACCTAAACTGAAACAAGGTTAAAACAATCTTCTTTGAACGTCATGATAAAACCCGTTTGTCTTGGGCGGCCTAATTTTCGCACTTAACTCGGGTTTCAATATTAGCTCCCTCGCAATGCACCTGAGTTAATTATTATAAAAATCCCTCACTAACGTTCGGGATTAAAACTTAAACCCTTTGTTTCATTCGGAATTCAACATGCCGCCCGCGACTTTATAGGTAGAACTACATCTGACCGACGCACACGTGTAATACCCGATTTGTACGTAGAACGGGATCGGAATCCTGATGCAGTCGGCCTCCTCCTTTGCAAGCATTACTGCTTCGCAGAAGGGGGCTCGCGCCTGCCATTCCTCCTCGCTCCGGACCATGGCCTCGACCAGGGCCCGGCGCGAGAGGTCGCCGCCTCACGCCCCCACGAGGGCACGGCGATGCTCCGCCCAGGCAGGGCACACCTCGACGGTGTGCTCCACCGTGTCCTCCGGGCGTTGCGCACAGTGGCGACACCCGGGCGTCTCTTCCGCTTGAATCCGATGCAGGAACCTCCCGAACTTGCCATGTCCGGTGAGGACCTGCGGCATGCGGAAGGTAAGGACGCCGTGAGGTCTTTCCAGCCACGCCTCAAAGAGGGGACTTACCGCCATATTCGTGGCGTGCCCAGTCCGCGGGCGTCTGCTTTACACAGTATCAGCCCTTAGTTTTAGTGAATATTACCGTCCCCGTCCATCCGTGTTTTACCGTCCGTTATTTCTGTTCTCATGTAGGTATGTTGCCAAGCCATTTTCCTCCTTGTAGTGTTTAATAAAGTGTATGTTTCTCGTCAGTATGCGCGGCTGCAGCAGCATGTGATGCAGACGCACGGCCAGCCCTGTGGGGCTCGGTGGTGGCGTGCGGCGGGCTGGCGAGCACGCCGGGCTGGCTCGAGCGCCTCGCCAAGGAGCTGGCGGCGCGCGCGCCCTCCTCGCACCGCCTCAAGAGCCACGCCGCGCCCAACTCCACCGAGAGGCGCTTCGCCGCTTGGATAGGTGAGTATACTGCTGCTGCCAGCTGGCCAGCACGCCGGGCTGGCTCGAGCGCCTCGCCAAGGAGCTGGCGGCGCGCGCGCCCTCCTCGCACCGCCTCAAGAGCCACGCCGCGCCCAACTCCACCGAGAGGCGCTTCGCCGCTTGGATAGGTGAGTATACTGCTGCTGCCAGCTGGCCAGCACGCCGGGCTGGCTCGAGCGCCTCGCCAAGGAGCTGGCGGCGCGCGCGCCCTCCTCGCACCGCCTCAAGAGCCACGCCGCGCCCAACTCCACCGAGAGGCGCTTCGCCGCTTGGATAGGTGAGTATACTGCTGCTGCCAGCTGGCCAGCACGCCGGGCTGGCTCGAGCGCCTCGCCAAGGAGCTGGCGGCG
Source organism: Mythimna lalbum (assembly GCA_949319445.1). Classification (NCBI taxonomy): domain Eukaryota; kingdom Metazoa; phylum Arthropoda; class Insecta; order Lepidoptera; family Noctuidae; genus Mythimna; species Mythimna lalbum. The sequence continues at coordinate 10,583,488 of OX439372.1, forward strand.
CGCGCGCCCTCCTCGCACCGCCTCAAGAGCCACGCCGCGCCCAACTCCACCGAGAGGCGCTTCGCCGCTTGGATAGGTGAGTATACTGCTGCTGCCAGCTGGCCAGCACGCCGGGCTGGCTCGAGCGCCTCGCCAAGGAGCTGGCGGCGCGCGCGCCCTCCTCGCACCGCCTCAAGAGCCACGCCGCGCCCAACTCCACCGAGAGGCGCTTCGCCGCTTGGATAGGTGAGTATACTGCTGCTGCCAGCTGGCCAGCACGCCGGGCTGGCTCGAGCGCCTCGCCAAGGAGCTGGCGGCGCGCGCGCCCTCCTCGCACCGCCTCAAGAGCCACGCCGCGCCCAACTCCACCGAGAGGCGCTTCGCCGCTTGGATAGGTGAGTATACTGCTGCTGCCAGCTGGCCAGCACGCCGGGCTGGCTCGAGCGCCTCGCCAAGGAGCTGGCGGCGCGCGCGCCCTCCTCGCACCGCCTCAAGAGCCACGCCGCGCCCAACTCCACCGAGAGGCGCTTCGCCGCTTGGATAGGTGAGTATACTGCTGCTGCCAGCTGGCCAGCACGCCGGGCTGGCTCGAGCGCCTCGCCAAGGAGCTGGCGGCGCGCGCGCCCTCCTCGCACCGCCTCAAGAGCCACGCCGCGCCCAACTCCACCGAGAGGCGCTTCGCCGCTTGGATAGGTGAGTATACTGCTGCTGCCAGCTGGCCAGCACGCCGGGCTGGCTCGAGCGCCTCGCCAAGGAGCTGGCGGCGCGCGCGCCCTCCTCGCACCGCCTCAAGAGCCACGCCGCGCCCAACTCCACCGAGAGGCGCTTCGCCGCTTGGATAGGTGAGTATACTGCTGCTGCCAGCTGGCCAGCACGCCGGGCTGGCTCGAGCGCCTCGCCAAGGAGCTGGCGGCGCGCGCGCCCTCCTCGCACCGCCTCAAGAGCCACGCCGCGCCCAACTCCACCGAGAGGCGCTTCGCCGCTTGGATAGGTGAGTATACTGCTGCTGCCAGCTGGCCAGCACGCCGGGCTGGCTCGAGCGCCTCGCCAAGGAGCTGGCGGCGCGCGCGCCCTCCTCGCACCGCCTCAAGAGCCACGCCGCGCCCAACTCCACCGAGAGGCGCTTCGCCGCTTGGATAGGTGAGTATACTGCTGCTGCCAGCTGGCCAGCACGCCGGGCTGGCTCGAGCGCCTCGCCAAGGAGCTGGCGGCGCGCGCGCCCTCCTCGCACCGCCTCAAGAGCCACGCCGCGCCCAACTCCACCGAGAGGCGCTTCGCCGCTTGGATAGGTGAGTATACTGCTGCTGCCAGCTGGCCAGCACGCCGGGCTGGCTCGAGCGCCTCGCCAAGGAGCTGGCGGCGCGCGCGCCCTCCTCGCACCGCCTCAAGAGCCACGCCGCGCCCAACTCCACCGAGAGGCGCTTCGCCGCTTGGATAGGTGAGTATACTGCTGCTGCCAGCTGGCCAGCACGCCGGGCTGGCTCGAGCGCCTCGCCAAGGAGCTGGCGGCGCGCGCGCCCTCCTCGCACCGCCTCAAGAGCCACGCCGCGCCCAACTCCACCGAGAGGCGCTTCGCCGCTTGGATAGGTGAGTATACTGCTGCTGCCAGCTGGCCAGCACGCCGGGCTGGCTCGAGCGCCTCGCCAAGGAGCTGGCGGCGCGCGCGCCCTCCTCGCACCGCCTCAAGAGCCACGCCGCGCCCAACTCCACCGAGAGGCGCTTCGCCGCTTGGATAGGTGAGTATACTGCTGCTGCCAGCTGGCCAGCACGCCGGGCTGGCTCGAGCGCCTCGCCAAGGAGCTGGCGGCGCGCGCGCCCTCCTCGCACCGCCTCAAGAGCCACGCCGCGCCCAACTCCACCGAGAGGCGCTTCGCCGCTTGGATAGGTGAGTATACTGCTGCTGCCAGCTGGCCAGCACGCCGGGCTGGCTCGAGCGCCTCGCCAAGGAGCTGGCGGCGCGCGCGCCCTCCTCGCACCGCCTCAAGAGCCACGCCGCGCCCAACTCCACCGAGAGGCGCTTCGCCGCTTGGATAGGTGAGTATACTGCTGCTGCCAGCTGGCCAGCACGCCGGGCTGGCTCGAGCGCCTCGCCAAGGAGCTGGCGGCGCGCGCGCCCTCCTCGCACCGCCTCAAGAGCCACGCCGCGCCCAACTCCACCGAGAGGCGCTTCGCCGCTTGGATAGGTGAGTATACTGCTGCTGCCAGCTGGCCAGCACGCCGGGCTGGCTCGAGCGCCTCGCCAAGGAGCTGGCGGCGCGCGCGCCCTCCTCGCACCGCCTCAAGAGCCACGCCGCGCCCAACTCCACCGAGAGGCGCTTCGCCGCTTGGATAGGTGAGTATACTGCTGCTGCCAGCTGGCCAGCACGCCGGGCTGGCTCGAGCGCCTCGCCAAGGAGCTGGCGGCGCGCGCGCCCTCCTCGCACCGCCTCAAGAGCCACGCCGCGCCCAACTCCACCGAGAGGCGCTTCGCCGCTTGGATAGGTGAGTATACTGCTGCTGCCAGCTGGCCAGCACGCCGGGCTGGCTCGAGCGCCTCGCCAAGGAGCTGGCGGCGCGCGCGCCCTCCTCGCACCGCCTCAAGAGCCACGCCGCGCCCAACTCCACCGAGAGGCGCTTCGCCGCTTGGATAGGTGAGTATACTGCTGCTGCCAGCTGGCCAGCACGCCGGGCTGGCTCGAGCGCCTCGCCAAGGAGCTGGCGGCGCGCGCGCCCTCCTCGCACCGCCTCAAGAGCCACGCCGCGCCCAACTCCACCGAGAGGCGCTTCGCCGCTTGGATAGGTGAGTATACTGCTGCTGCCAGCTGGCCAGCACGCCGGGCTGGCTCGAGCGCCTCGCCAAGGAGCTGGCGGCGCGCGCGCCCTCCTCGCACCGCCTCAAGAGCCACGCCGCGCCCAACTCCACCGAGAGGCGCTTCGCCGCTTGGATAGGTGAGTATACTGCTGCTGCCAGCTGGCCAGCACTCCTGGGTCGAGCGCCTCGCCAAGGAGCTGGCAGCTCATCTGGGGCTGGCAGTCGTCGACGGCGCATAGCGTTCCACGCGCACCTCAAAGAAATGTCAGCAAAACCGTAGGCGCTCAGCAGGGCCTTGACTTCAGAAGGGGATACCCGTGGCCCTGGAACTCCAAGAGTATCTAAAGGAACCATTGGTTTTAGTCAGTAAGTCTGACACGCCCTCTCACCCCGCCCTAGAGCGGGAGAAGTCATATAATGATTTCTTACCTCAAAAAAACAGATAGAAGAGCACAAAGGCAAATCTTGAAATTTCTGGAATAACATTACTGGAATAACGATTCCAATATTATCTATCTCATTCATGATGCGTTCAATAACCCAGTGATGAGTGAGATTATTTTTTTTCTATATTTTATGATAATTTGTTAAAAATAATGTTCCTATATTCCTGTACACAGTAGGTAAAGATGAAAGAGGTTAGAAAGGAAACACTTTCCGATTTGTGCTACAACGAGTGTCGCCGCTTGTCTCCCACCCTTTAACTCCACTACAGGCAATAAACCAATACGAACGCGCATTACGCAAATAACAGACCACGCACACTTAGATCGCAAGTTTGCTATTGGTAGTTGAACTATGAGCATTGCCCTACTTTGTGGCACGCCTGCCCCGCCCACAAGGCCATTCTATCTTCTTTCATCAGTTCTGTGTTCCTGTATGACTATTGTATGCCCTAGGGGCGGAACGTAGCTGATCAAATTAGCAATTTAAGACCTGTATTATGTACAAAGCCACAAAAAAGATATTGAATTGAGCTTTCTCTATTTCCAGGCGGATCAATCCTGGCGTCCATCGGCTCGTTCCAGCAGATGTGGATATCTTCACAGGAGTACGACGAGGGTGGCAAAGGACAGCTTGAGAGGAAATGCCCTTAGAACTGCTGTTTGTACTTTACATACGATCATATTGTCGGGGATGGCGTGATATAGAAGCTAATATAATGATCTGGGGGCATGACGGTGCCCCCGCCAAGACGAGCCAAGCGCAAGGGCACTACCTTTTCTCGAAGTGTTTCGTCCTTTTTTTTGAACCCTCATAGAGTTGGTTTCCGATGTACCAGATAGTTTATATTCTCAGGATATAATAGTATTCTACAACTATCACACATCGCCGTCTAGTCTCAAGCTAAGCAGAGCTTGTGTTATGAGTACTAGAAAACATTATTTTTAGTTTATGCGAAACCTGAATATAGCTTGTTCAGAATCAGTAACTGGATGGATTCCAATAGTTTTTACACCGTGTTATACAGCGCTAAATTTTGATCGTTCTAATCCCGTGAAAGGTCGATACGCTACATGGAACACTATCGATTTGTAACGATAAAATTAAAAAATAAAGTACGTTTTTTTAAAAGTCTTATTAATTTACGCATTTACGAAATTAATTTCTCTAAGAAAACGCCAGCTGAGCGAGGCCAATGACCTGTAGGTAGTAGTCGGCGTTGCGTACTAACTACCTACAGGTCATTGGACTCGACGGGATTAAAACAATCAAAATTTAGCGGTGTATAATAATAATATTCCACAACTGTCACACAACACCGTCTAGTCCCAAGCTAAGCTGAGCTTGTGTTATGAGTACTAGACAACTGATAAACATACTTGAATACTAATGAAAAATCGGCCTCTCCATACAAACTGTCCAATCAAGTTTATAATTTTGTATGGAGAGGTCGATTTTATTTTTCGTTTCCTGAAAAAAAAATCTTGTGGAAGGTTGTGAAGCCTTTAAGGTTTGCGGAAACCTGTCCCTTAAACCCCGTATATACCTATAGATATCCGCAGTTCAAATAAATGTTTTTAAAAAAAACCCAATTCCGCAAATCCGCGATTTTTACGCGAGGCTGGATTCCCTAACTATTAAAACTAAAATATTTAGTACATATCGTCTTTTTTCGTAATATCACGCTATCCCCGAACTATACTTGGTAGGCAGTGAGACTCCAAATAATGTTGTATGCTTGACGGAACGCGCCTGTTACAATAGCATAGTTGGCCTTAAAATGTTCCCACTGTTGGGACTAATACCTCCTCTCCAGAAGAGGGAATGGGCCATAATCCACCACGCGGGCCCAGTGCGGGTTGGTGGATGTCATGTCTTTGAATTTTATGGTTCTTTTACGGCAACTAGCCTATACTATGAGCTCCAAATGAGAATAGGATCGATTGTGATAAACATCATAATGGCGGGACCAAATCTTGTAACCGAATAATTTTAGCATGTATATTTTGTACGTTTTAGTACGATTTTGTACGCTTCGTGAAATTTTTGTACCTCACACGGTTTAAGCGGAATTCCACGATATTGTTGGCCCCGCCATTATAACGCGTTATAATGGCGGGACCAAGCTTGTACGCTAAAACTATAACGAATTGCATCATTCTGATAAAACTAGTATTATGTACGCGATTTAGTACTTCCGAAAATCAACAATAGGTAACAGAGATATTATTAGTTTTTTTACAAAATAATTTTTCTGATTTTTGACATTTAGGCGCCTCAACAATTTGACGACGAAAAATACGTCATGTAAAAATTTGCAAATACATTTCGTGCAGGCGCTAGTAACGAGGGTCAGTCTGCAACATAATAAAGTGTCGACTAAGGAAGGCTTATAATATAATTTTTCCGTATTTTTTAAATTTTATTTTATTGTTTACGCATTATTATAACAAAATTAACGAAAATAAGATACACGTGAACATGAAGTTTGAAACATCAACAACGACACATTTTTGTCTGTTTTTTTTTAATGCTGCCATTTATGGAATTTCGATTTCCATTTATGGCCGCCAGCCTGTGATACCAACCCTCCTTGGGAATGCTTTTGTTGGTGGTTAACTTGCCAACATGAGGGACCTAAGGTGCTATAGTGAGCACAGTCTCTAAATATCCCTTAGTCGAGAAGATATGGGATGGTGCTATTCTTTACGTTCGACACCATACAGTACAGTATAACTCTTGCTACTAAAGAATTTTTTTTTTTTTTTTTTTTTTTAATTCGTATAAACTAGTGCTTGACTGCGATCCCACCTGATGGTAAGCAGTGATGCAATCTCTGATGGTGAGGCGCACTAGTTTATTAAAAGCCTATTCACTCTAGCTTTGAAGACACCCAAATTATAATCGGACGGGAAGACCACAGCAGGCAAATTGTTCCATTCCTTCGACGTACGCGGTATAAACGACGAGGCGAAACGCTTAGTCCGGACCGTAGAGGTTTCAACAACGTATGGGTGGATACTCATTGTACGTCAGGTTGTCCGATGGTAGAATTGAGATAGTGGAATCAAGTCATGCAATTCCTGCGCACACTCTCCAAAAAGCATCCTGTAAAACACCGAAAGGCTGGCTACCCTACGCCTGTGCTCAAGGCTTTGAAGGTTGGACTTAACCAAATCTGGATTTAACCAATTCTAAATTATCATAATAGATTGTTTTTCATCTTGCTTATCCAAGTAACTGAGTAGTTAAAAATATCTCTGTTCGATTACTTTACCATTGTTTCTTTATTGACTCAGAATACAATATTTTAATTTTAATTAAAAATTGTTAAGTATTATGTTGCAGACTGACACTCGGTACTATTACCGAGGGTAGAAAAGTAGGATATACTTATAGGTTATTTATAGTAGTAACTTTATAAAGTATGTTAAAATGTAAAACAATAATTTTCCAATATTTCACACTCAATATTTATTGATAACTTAGTGTTATACTATGATATAAATAAAACACATAAATAATAATAAAGCGCCTGCACGAAATGTAACTGCAACTTTTTACATGACGTATTTTTGGTCGTCAAATTGTTGAGGCGCCTAAATGTCAAAAATAAGAAAAATGATTTTGTAAAAAAACTAATAATATCTCTGTTACCTATTGTTGATTTTCGGAAGTACTAAATCGCGTACATAATACTAGTTTTATCAGAATGATGAAATTCGTTACAGTTTTAGCGTACAAGCTTGGGCCCGCCATTATAACGCGTTATAATGGCGGGGCCAACAATATCGTGGAATTCCGCTTAAACCGTGTGAGGTACAAAAATTTCACGAAGTGTACAAAATCGTACTAAAACGTACAAAATATACATGCTAAAATTATTCGGTTACAAGATTTGGTCCCGCCATTATGATGTTTATTCGATTGTGATGTTTAGATGAGTATAGACTACAACATTTTCTGGAGCATTTCTGTGTAATGTAACGTTCTTACGAATGGTACAATACAAGCTAAAGTATCAGTTTCCACAGCATTTCCATGTAATGTAACGTTCCTGCGAATGCTCGGCGTTATGTTACGGGTAAATGCTCACAGCGAGTGTGCATTTACCAACATTTTGTTGTACCTTGCGTTCATTTTTTTTTTATATTTCACCCCGCAACCGCGCATCACCCGCACTCGTGGCTCGACGAAATGTTACACCAATATGTTCGTTGGTTTGTAACGTCGAGCACGCTCGCTCGACGTTTCGTTCGTAAAAGGATGATACACTAGAACATGTCATAGAGCGGCTCGTTGTTCTGTTACAAGTAAATGTTGTAGTCTATACTCACCTATAGACATGACGTCGTACTGTAAAATTTTGGCAAAATCGAAGAACTCAAAGATGAGTAAAATTGGAGAACTGGATTCTGATTAAACTTTTTCGTAAATTAAAGTTAAAAATTTTCTTTCCTCGATTTGACAGTAAATCGTGACGTCACAACATAACCATCGATCCTATTTGACTGACCTGTTGGTCTAGTGGTTAGTGGCCGTGACTGCTATGCCGGAGGTCGTGGGTTCGATTCCCACCCAGGACAAATGTTTATGTTATAATGAGCATGATTATTTGTTCTGTGTCTGGGTGTAATGATATAATATGTATGTATATAGAAATATATAAGTATGTTTATCAGTTGTCTATTACCCATAACACAAGCTCTGCTTAGCTTGGGACTAGACGGCGTTGTGTGATAGTTGTGGAATATAAAAAAAAATATACATAAATATTATTCTCAATTGGAACGCATTGAACATCAATACTGTCTCACGGCTGCGCCAAATAGGTCCAGTTCAGCATGATGCCAGGCCACTATGTAGCAAGTCATGTGGACAGCTTCACTGCCTACCCTCAATATTTTAAAATGTAGGTCCTTAGTTATAAAATAATGTTGTATAGCGTCGGTGTGAATGATTATATTTGTATTATAATTATATGGATTTTTAATGACTGAGAATAAAATAGAGATAAGGCGATTTTCGGTATTTTTATTTACGTTTCGTCAAGAAACCGGCATGTTTTTATTTTATTTTTTTATTATTGATAGGCTCGCGTTTGACCACCATCTCACCTGATGGTAAGTGATGATGTGGTCTACGATGGAGCACGCTTGCCTAGAAGTAACCTATTCACTCTTGACTTAAAGACCCCCAAATTGTTCATCTGGAAACACAGACTCCGGCAGGGAATTCCACTCCTTGGCTGTACGCATAATAAATGTGTTCCCAAAACGCTTTGTGCGTATGGGTGGGATGTCAACCATGTATGGGAGACGCAACGCCGTACGTCTTGTGGTCCGATGATGGAACGGACTTGGCGGAATTAGATTGTGCAATTCTAGTGCAAGTTGTAGCTATCAGGAAACACAGACTCCGGCAGGGAATTCCATGTCCTGGAATCAAATATTTGAAGTGATATTCTCTGTATTGAATGACCTGTTGGTCTAGTGATAGTCTAGTTTAGTAGATAGTCTAGTTTAGTAGATAGTCTAGTTTAGTAGATAGTCTAGTTTAGTAGATAGTCTAGTTTAGTAGATAGTCTAGTTTAGTAGATAGTCTAGTTTAGTAGATAGTCTAGTTTAGTAGATAGTCTAGTCATTTGACATTACGAGCATGGCAGTTAGGAGTTTGTCACGCTCGCTTAAACGTCTCGCTGCTGGTGGCGCGTGTATTGGGTCATTCGGTTCCCTTGAAAATGGTTGAGCTGAGTGGGGCTGATGCACGCGTCATGCTCGTGAACGGGTGCCGTCAGTTGAGACTGGTCATCTCTTAACTGCCAGTAGCTTAATTCAGTTTTTATCTTTTAATATATTTTTTATTTTAATTTTATTATCTACATTGTGCTCACATAATAGAAGCAACATGAAATAATGTAAACAAACATTATAATTATGTAACACATAATATGATTTAAAAGAGTCTCCATGGAGTTTCTTGCACGTTCTTCTCCATAGAGATCTACGCTTTGGAACGTGCAATTTAGCTTCACTTTTCTTGGACTGACCGACATTTGACTATTCAAAAGTGCCTACATTTGGTCTATTTGAAATAAATGATTTTGAATTTGAATTTGAGTGGTTAGTGGGCCTGACTGCTATGCTGCAGATCTGTTTTGTTACGTAATAACACGGTGGTGTTACATTATTCAGAAAAGTAATCTCGAATAACAACTCCCCGTAAGTTTACTAATCCGAAACACGTAACAACGAATGCACGTGACAACGAAAAACTTAACGTCATAGCCATGCGATCTCGAGTGACATGATTCAGAAAAAACCTGTTTATAAAAAAAAAATTAATTGACTTCACTAAAAAATTGAATTGCATTTGAGGAGTTCCCTCGATTTCGCCAAGATTCCATCATCAGATCCCAACTTGGTGACTATGGTACCATTTGGAAAGTATACCCTTTCCAACAAAAAAATAATTTTTCAAATCGGTTGGCAAGTGACGAAGTTATGCGCGAACAAACATAAAAAAAACATACAAACATCCGAATTGAGAACCACCTCCTTTTTTACAAGTTGGTTAAAAAAGTAATGTCGTATAATATGTCGGCGTAACTTTGCTAATAGGAAACGCTTAGCAACGAATCCACGCTACCACAAAAAACCAGCCCCGTAGACACGTGATCTCGAATATCCAAATCTCTAAATTACCATTTTGAATCATTTGACAAAAAATGTACACATCCTACATATACCTCATCCAGGAGGAGAAACATGCGTCCAAGCACGTGGGTACTGGGCGGGACGTGAGGTACCACTGAGTCTCTTAACTTTTTCGACGCCAATCTACATAATACGCGATGTGTCCTCCAGCGCCACGCAACAAATTGTTTCTACCTATGTTAAACTATGTAACTAACAAATGTTTCATAAAATATAAAAGGTCTTCTAAAAGTCGTAAATTTATTTTATACTATTATTACTTCTAATCAAGTAGTGGCGCTGAGGGCACGAAAATCTCGATCTTGTATACAAGTGATTGGCGTTCTAAAGCTTAATGCCGGGCGCGATTTTGGATGAACTGACTCAGAGCCTATGTGAATTTACAAAACGCAACTACGTGCGTGAGTGCATAAAAAACCCGCACGATGATGCAATCTGCACTCTCGTAAGTAGGTGCGTTGACACGCAACTTGCAACGTGATGCGTGGCAATGTGATAATCGCCTTACGGCCCATTCTCTCTCCTAAAGATACCGTAGTGAACATTAAGTATAAGATTGACGCTGATTATGCTATGTCATACTTATAAAAACATAGATAAGTTAATTAAAAATATCCAAGTAAATAAAGAAAACATTTATTTATATTTTACACAAGCATTATTTATTAACATACAATAAAATAATCCTTTTAATAAACTTTGTAGCAAAAATGGCGCAGCTTTGGCTTTTAATAATAAAAATTACAGTAAACGTAGAAAACTTATTAATACAGTATTTTAGCAAAACAGATTTATTTGAGATATTAGATTTTTTTGATTTATTTATTTCCATAAATATCTAATTTTGTTTACTACAACACTACGAAGCACAATAATTTTTGTCATAGACACAAATATCCGGCAACTATTCAGTATCCGTCCTAATTTTAATATCCGGCTATTAATTTAAGATCTAGGTTATACAATTTCAATTTCGGATAAAGAGTGTTATTAGTTATTAGCACAAAATAGATAGGTACAGAAGACAATCTCATGTATGTACTTCACTTTTTATACCTACGCTCGATGGACGCACACTAATGACCGTTTGAGCCGGAACTGTTCGGCGAGCGGACCGAGGCGCTCCGAGATATCGTGTCCGTGAGAGGTATCTATGTGTGCGTTGTGAGAGCGCGCACAGTATGTAGATTGACTTCCGTACCTATATATTTTCTGGCGTGAGCCAGACTATAAAAGCAAAGGAACAGAGGGTTTGTCTTTGTGAGCACACACTTGCACTATAATATCTCCTGCGTATTTAACTAATCTCCATTGAAATCAGCCACCGTAATCGAAATTCAGCGAAGAGGCTTATTACGACTACAATTTCACAAAATCGGTTTTACATTGAAAGGTGGCTGAATATCCGGATATCCAGCTAAGTATCCGTTTATCTCTAATATCTATCTAATCTAACAACAATAAAGAAGCCATCATATTATTTTCATTTAATATCTATGCACATTTATCTACTAGAGCGTAAGATTAGGAACTTAAAAAAAAACATCAGCTTACAACTACAGAATTCTAATTGAAATACAATATACATTCAGTGATACTCAATATGTCGTGTTCAGCCCGACATAGCTACTAAATTGAACCCTCAAACTTGGTGAAAGTTTTACATTATTTTTGTGCGCAACCTGAATATAGTTTGTTCAGAATCAGTAACTATATGGCTTCCAATAGTTTTTACACTACGTTATATTTTTTCAAAAACAATATTTAAATAGGTCACAACTTGGACACCACCGACACTAAGTACAACACAGGCCACGACATATCATAGCGGGCTTTAGGCGCCAGCAAACAGCTGGGTGCAAGTGCAAAACAACTGCTCAGTCGCCTGGATGGCCCGGTTAAACTTTGTGATTTTTCATGATACACTTATGAAGTTTTGTACATAGATTCTTTACATAAAAATATTAGACGTGTTTTGGGTTTCGCATATACTAAAATTGATGTTGTATATTTCGAGTAATTTTCTTTTTTAAGATTTTCAAACCCTGTAAAACCTCAAGTCTTAAGTTTCAGTTATTTTGTTCAAGTATCTACTGCAAGTAACTATTGCAGATTAGCAACTTGGCTAGGGATACACGGCCTCCATTGAAAAGGGAGGATTCTCCATCCCAATGGGTGTTGTGTCTGGCCTTAAAGTATCCAGACAGGAACTATGGATTAATAATTTCAATCCCTTGTGGGGTATAGACCTCGGCTTAGGGCTTCGCTGGGGGAGGACAGCAAAGGACAAGCTGAATCAAATAGATTAATCACTGATCGTTCTCGGATTTTTTATGGTGGGAAAATCATTCAATGACAACCCCTGCTCTTGGGCGGGGCGGGAGATACGAGTCAGACCTTTTTATACTGACTGAAAATCCGCCCCGTTCCTTCGTGCCTTCATACCGGGGCTGGGCTTTCTCTCGAAGCTAACCCTGGCCCTAGTAGGCTTCGACCCAGCTGGGCCCCTGCTGTTGCTGACAACTCCTTGAGGCGCGCGGGAATAGTGCGCGCCGTCGACGTCTTGGGCTCGGTCCAGACAGTTACTGGACGATCGGATAGCGAGCTATCGTTCTCGGGCTGTCGCATACATTCAAATTTTGACAGCGTAGCCTGGTATTAGCTGGCGATATGGATGCCAATACATAACTACTACAACAGACTGTTTAGGGCGAAAAACGAATATTGAATATCACTGACTGATTTTCACATCGAGTCACCATTAATGAATAAATACTATCTAATCTAATAATAAATAAATTACATACTACTTATGCATCTAATGAGATCATTAATTAATCATTATTCTCACTGTTTGACTAATTATAAAGGAACTCCGTCTGAGTAAGTATCAGCAGATACAGAATGCCTAGTACGAAATTGTTTTACGTTATCGCGATCGACACGTTTGTTTATGACGTTCGACACTCCGATCGGCTCGCTCCAAGCTCTTAACCAATCAGGAAGTCAAACGCGGTACAGTTCTCGGCATGTAAGTTGGCAAGAGCCGTTAGATGCGCAGAAATCGTTTTTTAGATCTATTCGATGGTCAAGCGGGACGCGGGGTATGAGGTAGCGCCGATACGAGCGCGCGATTGGTGCGTGAGTCGACCTTTGCCCCCCCCCCCCCCCCCCGCACAAGTGCACCATGCGCGAATTTGTCCCCCCCACTACGTCAAAATCTTGCCAACTTACATGCCGGGTACCTACTGTAAGCGTTTTGATCGCGTTAATGTAAACTCTACTCGTACTCAGCGCACAGGTGTCGCCAGAAACTTATATGGCTTAATACTTTTTTAATTATTTATCTGTTAGATATTGCGCCGACCCCAAGTAATATGGGATAAGGGCAGGCCGAAGATCTGTTAGATAGTGCCTAGTATCCGGACATTGTCAAATCAAGCATTTAATATAATTATAATACATTTATATTGATTTAAAAATATTAATAACTAAAATTATTTCGAAAACTAAGTCAAATTCGTTGAAATGGACAAATTTTTTGTAGAATTTATATTTTAAAATAAAAAATTAGAATAGTAATTTGTAAATGAATAATATTTGCCAAAAGATCTTATTTCTCATAACTTAAATATTATTGCACGGATTAACTTTCATAAGATTTTTTAAAATTAAATTATTCTTAATTGAATAGGCAGCAGTTTTAATTATTTTATTTGTGTTTAGGTTTCCTTTTTTTTTACAAATGAATTTACCTATTATTATGAGATAAAAGCATTTTGCACTACACTTCATAGCCAATTTTTAAAAGATCTTCATTTTGAATGTGTATTGTATACTTAATACATTCTAATAGCTACTTAAATCTAGATTTATCGCACGCTTCATCATAAAACCAAAACAACTAAAAAATTAGGAATTTGCTGATTAAACTGAATTTTCAATTAAACTTTTTATTTAGTTATTTTTCTTTATGAAGCTTAAAGTTAGCGATTCGGGAAATAGTCGAAGAGGCGTTTGTTTTTTTTCTAAACTAGATTACAATAAAACCCAGTTTCTGGATCGACAAAATTAACTTAAAACTGTGAAACGCGTTAGGCAGCTACTGTGTTCATTTGAATGAATGTTCAAAAGACAAACGCATTGATTTATTTGTGTTTAATATATTTTATGACGCGGCGATTTTTTTTTCCAGAAACCGGGGCCAAGAGAGGCCACCATGACATGACGTTCAAAGTAATTTGTTTTATTCTTATTCCAGTGTGGGTAAGACATTAGAGGAAGTTTGAAAGTGGCGCCAGACTGAAAAGTTGAAAGGTAATCTGTTATCTTGGTTTGGTCATGTGAAGAGGAGGGATGAAGCGCATATTACTAAAAGAGTTCTGAGTATACATGTAGATGGATAGAGAGGGAGAGGAAGGCCGAAGAAAAGATGGATGGATTGTGTGAAGAGTGATATGAAAGAAAAGGGAGTTAATGATAGTTTGACGGGTGACAGGACAGAATGGAAGAAAAAAACATGTTGCGCCGACCCCAAGTAATATGGGATAAGGACAGGAAGAAGAAGAAGGGTAAGAGATGACGCTACATAACTAGTATAGCTCTATCTCTTACCCACACTGTACGTCAGTCAGCAGAGACCTTACCACGAGCCAAACGCCATCCATTCCACGACCTAAACTGAACCGTTAAAGGGATGGAGCTAAAGGGTGTAGCTCCCTCTTTCTCTCACACCGGACATTTTAAAACGTCACAGTAGTCACAGTTAGACAAAGATTACGTTATCAGTGATGGGTTAAGCGGTGTTTAAGTTAACGACAGTCTAACTAAACATGGTTATGCTAAAGAATGTTCAAGGGAAATATACTCTGTTCAAAATTACCTACATTAGAAATTTATGAAAACCTTTTATTACTGTCCGTTCAACAGATTTTGACTTTTATTACGTTGGTGGCATGACAAATGGTGGTTGCAGTGAATAGTTGGTATTACAACCACTATTTTTGCTCTTAATCCCATCCTTATGACTACGAAATAGAAGTTAAAATCGGTTGAACAGACAGTATACAAGGTTTTCTTAAATTTCTAATTTTAATGGCTATATTTCACCGAGACAGCATGGCGGCGCGACCAGTCGCCGCTACCAACAAAATGTAGGTATACAGCTCTATAGATAGTTACTCACCTGGTGTCTGTTTGGTTGCGCAACCAATTTGGTGGCGCGACCAGCTCGGTCGTGTGGCGACTCTGTTGTCTGGTATCCCGGTGAAATACAACGTGTTACGTTAAATGCGCAAAACCTCAAACACCCCAAATGATTTTTAATTCAATTGACTTAATTATGTGAGAAATAAAACGTTTAAAAATAATTAAAGGTTTTATGTGCAGTTTTAGTTTGTCTAGAATTCATATCTACATTGAAATAAGAACTGTTATTATCCCATGTATGAGAAAATTTGATTGGGTTACAACTATTTGGGTTTGTTAACCTATTTCAGCGGGTTTGCGCACGTGATGGTTTGACCTATTTATAAATAGACAGGTCGACGTTTTTAATGAATTTTTTTTTTTTTAAATGTAACCTATATTAAAAAGTGGTTTAATTGATTCTGCTCGTTATTCTGATCAAACTAATTTCAGGTTTTGCGCATTTAACGTTACTTTGTATAGCGCTAACGTGAACAGGTTATAGAATGACCAAGGGTAGATAAATATTGTGTAGTTGTTTGTCGTCTACTGTATGCTACAGGTGATGGGGTGGGTCAGCAAATAGTTCAGTAACACCGGTGTCCCGGCCGCTACCTCCAACTGCAGTTTATCTTCAGCGTCTTGTTCAGTAGTGGTTGCCTCGTCCGATGAGACGGACATCTTCTTGTCTATGAGCATGTCCGTTGATGTGTTGTCCCCGGGGACCGTGTCTATGAATACCTGGGAAAGAAAGGGAACTATCAGTATACTAGTCAGACTATACTAGTCAGATAGGAAACACCGGTCTCATCTCGTAAGTGTTATCATTGTTAATGACCAGCTTCTGTTCCATTAAATTCAAATTGTTTTTATTTCACACTAGTTTTTACCCGCAGCTTCGCCTGTGTACATAAAATATAGCCTATGTCAGTCAGAAATGAAGCAGCTTTCTATAAGTGAAAAAATTTTAACAATCGGACCAGTACTTTCAGAGATTACCTCCTAGTCCTACATATTTATAATATTCGTGCAGATGTAGATGTTATATACATATGATACTACCGTGTCGCCATTGTCTCGCTTAAATGACAATATCCGGCTACCTAGTTAATAGAACGTCAGTATATTTAATATCAGTATCCGGGCATCTAAATATCCGTCTTTGTTCAAATGGAAATATTCGTCTATCCAGCCCATGACGGACGGATACTAAAGTAATATTAAGTACCTCATCATCATCCTCATCATCGGTCTCTTCGGCCTGGATCTGATGCTGCGCCTCCATGGCTTCCACGACGTAGCGAGGAACGTAGCTGTCCTCGTCGGAACTGTAATCCTCACTGTCTTCATCACATTCGAAGTAGCGGCTCTGGAAAAGGAGAATAGATCAGTCAGGCGTGTATACAACAGTATTTTTAGTATACAACGTGTAACGTTAAATGCGCAAAACCTCTGACACCCCAAATGATTTTTAATTTAAACGACCTACCTAATTCTGTGAAAAAAAAAATCATTTTAATTTTTTTTTAATGTTTTATGTGCAGTTTTACTTTATTTAAAATTAATATTTGCATTGAAATAAGAGCATTTATTATACCGTGTATGAAAAAACTTTGATTGGACTACAACCATTTGTGTTTGTTTACCTATTTCGGCGGGTTTGCGCAAGTGATGGCTTGACCTATTCATAAATAGACAGGGTGACAATAGACAGGTCGAAGTTTTTAATGAAGATTTTTTTGAAAAATGGAACCTATATTAAAAAGTGGTTTAATTGATTCTGCTCCTTATTCTGATCCAACAATTTTCAGGTTTTGCGCATTTAACGTTACACGTTGTTTATGAAACCTGAATATAATTTGTTCAGATTCAGTAACTGAATGGATTCTAATAGTTTTAAAAGTATGTCTAAAAAGTCAACCGACTTAGGAATTTTGTGTAATATTTAATCATTTTAAAATACTTATATAATACTCGATACTTTTTATAAGGCTCTTCTGTTAGTAAACAATGAACAATATGTATTTTTGCCGACATAACAAGCTTATAACTTTGTGATTTTTCATGATACAGTTATGAAATTTTGTACATAGATTCTTCTGTTAGGCCTTTGCCACACTTGATGGGAATCCCGTTGCCGATAGCGTGTCAAAGGCCTAAGACCACAATACCACCTTTTTCGAAAGGAAAACTATTTATGATGAAAGACTGGGTTAGTCTAGTGGTTAGTGGCCCTGACTGCTGACTGCTAAGCCAGAGGTCGTGGGTTCGATTCCCACCCAGGACAAATGTTTGTGTGATGAGCATAATCATTTT
Source organism: Mythimna lalbum (assembly GCA_949319445.1). NCBI lineage: Eukaryota > Metazoa > Arthropoda > Insecta > Lepidoptera > Noctuidae > Mythimna > Mythimna lalbum. The sequence goes on from OX439372.1 coordinate 10,600,921, forward strand.
TTCTGTGTCTGGGTGTAATCCCTATCCCTACTACGAGTAATATTATAAATGCGAAAGTAACTCTGTCTATCTGTCTGTCTGTTACGCTTTCACGCAAAAAGTACTGAACGGATTTAAATCAAATTTGGTAGGTAGGTAGAAGAGACACTGGAATAACACATAGGCTACCTATAATTCCACTGCTGAACACGGGTCTCTGCCCGCGCGATATAAACTGTAGTCCACGCGGGCGAAGCCGCGGGCGGAAAGCTAGTTTATCTATAATATGTATGTATTTAAAAATAATATAATTATGTTTATCAGTTGTCTAGTACCCATAACACAAGCTCTGCTTAGCTTGGGACTAGACGGCGTTGTGTGATAGTTGTGGAATATTATATTATATTTATATAAAAAACTTGATTTTGCGCCTGCATAGTAACCTAATTAATTACCTGTACGTTATATACCGTATTGAATACGAATAACTAGTAAGTACATAAAGACATAACAGCACAACCGCATTCTTATATAACGTAAGTATATAAGTCTTATTTATTCAGCTTGAATGAGGAATATTTGTATAAGTCTTGAGCATCGACGCCGAGTTGCTAGCCTGTCGGTTTTCTACCGGTTGCATTTCGGGGAGTGTGCGTCAGAATTGCATAACCTGATTCCGCCTCGCCCGTTCCATCATCGGACCACCAGACGTACGGCGATGCGCCACCGGTACATGGTGGACATCCCGCCTACACGCACAAAACGTTTTGGAAATACATTCATTGTGCGTGCAGCTAAGGAATGAAATTCCTTGCCGGAGTCTGTGTTTCCTGATAGCTACAACCCGGGAATCTTTAAGTCGAGAGTGAATAGGTTTCTTCTAGGTAAGCGCGTTCCATCGTCGACCGCATCGTCGCTTTCCATCAGGTGAGATAGCGGTCAAGCGCAAACCTATCAATAATAAAAATAAAATAAAAAAAATCCGTAGATTTTATTTTAATGAATAAATTCACCATCATTTTTCAGGATCTATATATTTTATATATAGTCCATTTTTGGGCACGCCGCAATTATGGCGGTAAGTCCCCTCTTTGAGGCGTGGCCTCGTGGCGACCTCACGGCGGCCTTACCTTCCGCATGACGCAGGTCCTGACCGGACATGGCACGTTCGGGAGGTTCCTGCATCGGATTCGTGCGGAAGTGCCGCCACTGTGAGGAACACCCGGAGGACACAGTGGAGGTGTGCTCCACTTGGGCGGAGCATCGCTGTGCCCTCGTGGGGGTGCTCGGCGGCGGCGATCTCACGCACCGGGCTTTGGTACAGGCCATGGTCCGGAGCGAGGAGGAGTGGCAGGCGTCGCCTACTTCTGTGAAGCAGTAATGCTAGCAAAGGAGGAAGCAGACCGTATCAGGCTACGCCGCTCACAGCGCCCCAGCCGCCGCCGGGATTCCGATCCCGATTTCCGCCCACCGTAGACGCGAGCTTGTGGACGGAAAGGGTAGCTCGCTATCCGACCGTCCGGTAACTTTCCGAACCGAGCCTTAATCGTCGATGGCGCGCACTGTACCCACGCGTTTCAAGGAGTTGTCAGCAACAGCAGGGGCCCAGCTGGGTCGAAGCCTACTGGTGCCAGGATTAGTTTCTAAAGATAGCTCGAGCCCCGGTATGAAGGCTTGAAAGAACGGGGTGGGTTTTTGGTCAGTAAAAGTCTGACACTATCTTCGGGGGTTGTCATTAGACGATTTTCCCACCACAAAAAAAAAACCTTTCAATTTCCAAACAGAAAATATTTATTATATGAAATACCTATATACCTACGACTTAATATGTACAACAATAGCGCGCCAACTATGATCCATTTTGTAAAGTCCCAACTCCCAACACCAATAACTTTGTTACTAATATTAATAATACATAATAATATTATCTATACTCCTTGGATGTCCCAGTCCCGCACGTGTGGTCATAGGTCATTACTAAGTACCGTAATCTAGGCAATTGGCACGAATATAGAGGCTGATCTCATCCGTGTTCGTGTCACGTAATTAAAAAAGTAGATCTCGAGGTTAAATCCATATTGATATACATAGACGGTTCTTTGTTTCAAGGAATAAGGGTTTCGTACATGGCAAGCAATGTATGCTGAATAATTTATGACAAATAATGCGCAATGAATTTGACACTTGAAAGACAGCTGACAGATAAAGCGAATTTACGGAGAGTTGGTACACCTGCGCGGCGAAAACACGTTCCGTTCAGTTACGAAATGGCGACGTAGAAAAATACTCTTTAATCTGTTTTAAGCTTTGGCATGATTACTCGTGTTTTGAACTCAAAATAAGTATTCATTGGTAACAAAATATATTTTTATTTTATTCATTTATCAATAAACAAGTTAGAATAATTGTGAGTGCATAATAGAGGTATTGTCTTACAAAATTAAGATGGAACGGAACGCAACACCAATTCCACCAACATACAGAACCAATAATTTATTCCGCTGTCAAAAATGACGAAAACAATTTTAACGTGAAAAAAAACCACGAATCACTATCAAAACATCACTGGATCGCGGAGGAAATGAGACGTAATCTTAGATAACATTAGTGAACAATACCGTGCAACAGTTTAAACAATAAAAGAAGACGGTGACATTTCAGAATTTTATGTAAAATTTACGCTATGTATAGTTGACATCCTTTGTGTAAAAATAAGTGACCATGGCTGCTGCGATAGCGAACGATTCACCTAAATACAGGAACAGCTTAATCTGCTGCAGTCCAAGCGTAGAAGCTACCTCGCGAACATCAACCTCATCAAATTCTGGATGCGTTTCCGTCGACGAAGGTTACGACTCAAACTGTATCCCGAAATCTATAGCGAACAAAAAATTGAAGATACACAGTTCTGCTACGAGAGAGGAGATAGAAAAAGCAATAATACAATGTAAGGAACTCGTTTTAAACAGTGTACAGTGTTCAGATGAGAGAAAATGGCTTGTGCGTTACCTTGTAGAATTGAGATTAAGGTTAGAAGATCTGAAAGATAACAATGGGCTAGCGAGAGTCCAAGTTTCGATAAAAGGCCATCATTTCGAACAGCAAACAAACCCTAGCAACCGTAAACAGTACTGTGATCACTGTAGCGGAGTCATTTGGAATATCGTTCAAGGTTCTTACATTTGTCACGACTGCGGTTACTTGTGTCATTACAAATGTGTTGACCATATATGCAGGGTATGCGCTCATGTTGTTATGACCGAGAAGGGAAGTTTTGAAATGAGTATATGCCCCGAGAAAGGGTTAGCTGCACAAGATTATAAATGTGCCGAGTGCCAAACAGCGTTAACGTTTAAGGATATGTGGAACGAACCACGGTTATGTGATTATACCGGCCTTTATTTCTGTGCTACGTGCCACTGGAATGATTTAGCAGCAATACCCGCTCGAGTCATCCATAATTGGGACTGGGAAAAGCATTACGTGTCTCGAATAGCATTCCAAATGCTAAATTTATCATGGACAAGACCGTATATCGACATAGAAAGTATAAACCCAAAACTTTTTAACTTCATTGCTGAACTAGAATGGGTACATAAAATGAGGAAAGACTTGGAATGGATGAGACGGTACTTATGTGCTTGTGTGGACGGTACTAACCTACTTTCTCCATTATTCGTACAGCTTGGTGACGTGAACAAGAAATACAGCATGGGCCATCTGCAAGCTATCAACGATGGTTCTTTAGAAACGCAGCTAACGGAACTGACAGAAGTGTGCCGCTCGCATATAACAAGCTGTGATCTTTGTTCAGGCAAAGGATATTTATGCGAAGTCTGTAAGAATAACGAGGTGCTGTACCCGTTTGATAGCGGAGCTTTAATGTGTGATAAATGTAATTCTATGTACCATAGAGGCTGTTGGCTGCGTAAAGGCCAGAAATGTCTCAAGTGTGTGCGTTTAGAGCAACGAAAGAAAACTATTGAGGACGTGCACGTAGATACTACGGACACGTTAGAGTACGATATTGACAAGTTTGTGAATTGATCAGTTATGTATGTGACTGTGAAGTAAAAATCAATGCTAAATTTTTTATTGACTATGCTTGCAAAGACAAAAAAAAGTGTCAAGTGCGTAATGCTGTTTGTAATTATAACAAATTATATTTTGCTAAATCAATATTAGATAGAGAGATGATTTTAATTCATGATGCAAAAATCTTGCAATTTGTTGAGGATCGGCAAGCATTTTAAGAGAATGTAAATATTTAATAAATATATGAATGACTGGACTTATAAAATGTATGTTTGACTTGCAAAACTTAATCTTAGGCCAAGTATCTGGGACGAAAATTATTGACACAGGGAATATTCATGCAATTTTATTATTATTTGCTAAATTAAATACAAATATGTAATTATATAAAATAATTAAAATATCTTCATCAACAACGAATAAAGCTTTAAAGTTGCTAATAAGAGAGAAGTCCGACATGGCATTTGACGTCAAAGGTCATGACAATATGGCCGCTATAGAAAACGGCGTTTTGGCGCGAGAGACAAAATATATTTGTTTAAAACTGTTATAATCTCGTTTGATTTTCTACCAATTTTAATATTGTTTTCACTGTTAATATTCTATTTTTGTATATTTATAGTTAGACTGGTTAGATTAAAGCTAGAACTACACTGCGCACACGTGAGCCACACACGCAGATCTGGGCGCGTCGGTCTCCATACAATTTACATGGAAACTAGACTTGTAGAGGTACACTTGATCCACGCCACGCGACGTCATTCTACGTACAAATCAGGCGTGTTACACGTGTGCATCGGTCTAATGTAGTTCTGGTAGCTAAAAAAAAATGTTTCATGCTTATTCCATGAATTTAAAAATTCACCATTGCAGCATATAAATGATTTATCAACAGACAATTTCACTGGATTTGCGTTTAATAAATATAGGAGATGTGTCAATAATTGTCGTTACAGATACCAGGGAATAATTTGTGCCTATATCTGTGTTTTATATTGTAGCTTTGCGACGAAATAATCGCTTATATAGGCTTAGGCAATATGTATTGAAGATCAAAGCCTAAAGGCAAAGGAACATTCAAGACTTGCTTTCAAAAAGTTAAAAAAATTATCAGTTTTAATTATTTTTAGCACAACTGTTATAATATTGTAATATACTACCAGTCTTACTGACATGAATTAAAAATTATATTAAATCCTATAGTCTGTTTTTTTCTTCCTTTTCATGTATTTAGGCACAAAAGTTGCGAACTTGCGGACGGCGAGCCATGTGTAGCTCGCTGTCCGACCGTCCGGTAACCGTCCGGACCGAACCCAAGACGTCGACGACGCGCACTGTTCCCTCGCGCCTCAAGGAGTTGTCAGCAACAGCATGGGCCCCGCTGGGTCGAAACCTACTGGGGCCAGGGTTATCCGTTAGGAAGATCGATCTCCGGTATGAAGGCTAGAAGGAACGGTGTGGGTTTTTAGTCAGTAAGAGTCTGATACTGTCTCCCGCTCCGTCCAAGAGCGGGGGTTTAAAAACAAATTTCACGATTCAGGGTCAACGGGAAGTACCTACTACCCTATGAATTTTGATTTCCTCGGGAGTGTCGAAATGTTTTTTTTTTTGCCACATAAACCGAAGTAAGTATCGTTTTTCGCGTTAACTTAGAAGTTGATTATTCGACACCTTCAAGGGGACTGCCAGACCTGATTTTATGGTTTTAATTTCAACTTTATGCTTCCACGCGTTTAAGAGGTAAAGGGTCTTGAATTGTCTAAGTACATCTAGACGGACGGACACCAAAGTGGTCATATTATAAGGGCTATATTTCACCGAGACACACTGGGGGCGCGACCAGTCGTCGCTACCAACAAAATGTATACAGCTTAATAGAGACCAATTTGGTGGCGCGACCAGCTCGAACGTGTGGTGACTCTGGTATCTAGTTTGGTAGCATCGGGCTATATGGCGGTGTAACTGGTCGCGCGGCCATGGTGTCCCGGTGAAACATAACCCTAATTGTTCCGTTTTTGAGGTACGGAATCCTAAATATTGCAGTAGGTAGGTACCTACAACATCGTGTGAAGGACCGGTAGATGGCATGTCAATCTGACATACTTTTTTTTTGCTAATCCAGTCAAGCAAGTCTTTCATACTTGCAAATTGATCCAAATTAGGGTCAATGCATGTCTGTGAATAATAATGATGTGAATGAACTCACGCATAACATTGCTGAAATGAACCTTTTTGGCGCGGCCGTGAGGCACACACAATGATATTGTTTTTATTTACTTTTTTTTTGGATTATTTAAGTTGTGATCCTGGTGACTGTCACCAAATAAATATTTTTCCTTTCTTTTCTCTTTTCTGTCTTTTCTTTTCTCTTTTCTGTCTTTTCTTTTCTTTCTTTCTTTAATGAGATGCTGGCCTGTAGGTTTTCTACCGGTTGCATTTCGGGGAGTGTGCGTTGGAATTCGGAATTACATAGCCTAATTCCTCCAAGCCCGTTCCATTATCGGACCACCAGGCTTATGGCGATGCGCCACCGGTACATAGTGGACATACCACCCCACGCACTAAACGTTTTGGGAATTGGGAACACATTCATTGTGCGTACAGCAAAAGAGTGGAATTCTTTGCCGGAGTCTGTGATTCCTGATGGCTACAACCCGGGAATCTTTAAGTCAAGAGTGAATAGGTTACTTCTAGGTAAGCGAGCTCCATCGTCGACCACATCGTCGCTTTCCATCAGGTGAGATAGCGTTCAAGCATGAATAATAATAATATTCCACAATTATTATACAACGCCGTCTAGTCCCAAGCTAAGCAGAGCTTGTGTTATGAGTAGGTACTAGACAACTGATAAACATACTTATATATTTCTAAATACATACATAGTATAGATAAATTACACCCAGACACAGAACAAATGGTCATGCTCATCATAGAAACATTTGTCCTGGGTGGGAATCGAACCCCACGACCTACGGCTTAGCAGTCAGGGCCACTAACCACTGGTCTAGTGGTTAGTGGCCACCTTGAATCTATCAACAATTAAAAAAAAACCCATTTAATTTCCTTTCACACTTAGTACCTAAAGGTAAAAAAAAAAAAAAAAAAAAAAAAAAAATGTGTTTATTTTCTTAATTCTATACAAATAAGTTGCCGGGGCTTCCCAGAAAGTAATCCGAAGATACTTGTGATGGGATAAACCTCGCTCTTCCTCCAGTGGTTAACAATTGTAAGTTGTGCTAATTAGGTGTAAGTTACACATTTTTTTATAAAACAATAAGGGAAAAAAATAATAAAATAAAATAAAAATAAATAAAACAAGTGAAAAATGAAAATCGTGTTAATGGCTGTATGTAAAAACTAGTGCGTTTTGTATAAATGTATGTTTCTGCGCGTGTTTATGAGTGTGTGACTGTATATTTTGTGTATGTGTGTATATGTGCGTGTGTGAATGGGCGTGTGTATGTGTGAGTGAGTGTGGAGTTGTGGTGGAGTGTGTATATGTATGGATGGGGGGTGTGTTAGAGTGTTTGAGTGCATGTCGTTTAGCCCGAAGTCGCCAAAATGCCTTCCACTGCGTCATAATCAAGTGTGAAGAGCCATTTCGTCAGTGTCTTTTTACATTCATACAACTGCATCGGATAAATATTAAGTATGCGATTTACTTTATTATAAACGCGTGGGGCTTGAGTTACATTTTGGCGACTAGCAAAGATTGAGCGTGCTGAGTATGTAGGGGCTACTATGTCACACCGTCTTTTTTTTAGTTTGTCTTGGCTAAAGGGTAGAGTTTTGTGATATCTTAGTATCATGTGTAGTATGTAGAGTTTTCTAACAGAGAGCAGCTTAGATCTTGTATAGAGAGTTTCAGTAGGGAACCTATAGGGCTTACAGTACATGACCTTAATCAAGGATCTCTGTGCCCTCTCTAGATCCGAATCCGAAAGGTAGATCTACACTGCGCACACGTGAGCCACACACGCCGATCTGGGCGCGTCGGTCTCCATACATTTTATATGGAAACTAGACTTGTAGAGCTACACTTGATCCACGCCACGCGACGTCGTTCTACGTACAAATCAGGCGTGTTACACGTGTGCGTCGGTCAGATGTAGTTCTATCTATAAACTCACGGGCGGCATGTTGAAATCCGAATGAAACAAAGGGTGTGAAGTTTTAATCCCGAACGCCAGTGAGGGATTTAAAACAGGCGTGGTCCACGTGTGCGTCGGTCTAATGTAGTTCTAGCAGATTAAATCTGACATACTTTTTTAATCCAGTCAAGCAAGCCTTTCATACTTGCAAATTGATCTAAATTCGGGTCAATGCATGTCTGTGACCGGTTTTGGAATAATGATAATAATGTGAATGAACTGAATGGTGTCTCGATCAATGTGTCGATGTTTTGCAGCATTTCGAGTCACGTAACTCTTACTTATATATAAAACTAGCGCGGCTTCGCTCCCGCTCTTCCCTACTCCACCCTACTATACCCAACTCTACCCTACCCTACTCTACACTACTCTACCCTACTCTACACTACTCTACCCTACTCTACACTACTATACCCAACTCTACCCTACTCTACGGTATCCTATATCCGTCACCTAGCTCTAAGCTACCTACCCACCAATTTTCAGCCATATCGGTACAGCCATTCTTGAGTTATAAATAGTGTAACTAATACGACTTTCTTTTATATTTATAGATGATTGTTGGGTCACGTCACCCATGCTGTGGTGTTACCATGAGATGGACGAGATGCAACGCCGGGGTGAAAGTCCGCTGCCGCGACAGGTCACGGCATAGCGGACAGAGTTCCGGCAGGATGTCATGGTGAAATGGCGTCAGCGGCTGTCACAACCGTCACAACCCAGTGCTGGGCACGCCACGATTATGGCGGTAGCCAGCCACGCCTCAAAGAGGGTCTTTTGAGGCGTGGCTGGAAAGACCTCACGGTGTCCTCACCTTCCCCATGACGCAGGTTCTCACCGGAAATTTCACAGACAATTTATTGAGTGAGTTTCCAAATTTAAGTGGCAATGAGCAGAACTTTGCTCGCAGAACAGATGGCCGTTGGGGCCGAAAGGTTCTGGAATGGTGACCACGTACCGGAAGACGTAGCGCTGGAAGGCTTCCTACAAGGTGGATATGACCTGGTGAAGGTTGCGGGAGTCCGATGGATGCGAGACGCACAGGACCGTTAATTGTGGGGGCACTTGAGGGAGGTCTATGTCCAACAGTGGATGTCTTTCGGCTGAAATGATGATGATGATGATGATGGCAGCAAATTTAAGTATAACTAGCTTCTGCCAGCGACTTCGTACGCGGATCCTGTTGCTTATGCCAGCGACATTCAGTGTTATAAACGTAAGAGTAGACAAAAAACAGAAAGCTCAGAACTGCTAAGCTATCGGGAGTTACACGTGTTATTGTGAGTTAACCATAAAAGATCTGCTGTCGTGGGACATTTTTTATATAATTTTGAGGAGAACATTTCCGTTATACATGTTTTCTGTGTAGCTTTAACCATTAAGGCTGCAAACGCGACGGAAGCTTAAAAAATGGAGTAATTTCTCCCGTTTCCCCAACATTTCCCTTTACTGCTCTGCTCCTATTGATCGTAGCGTGATGAAAAGTATACTATAACCTGCCCAGGAGTATGAAGAATGATTGTACCAAGTTTCGTTAAAATCCATCGAGTAGTTTTTGTTTCTATAAAGAACATACAGACAGACAGACAGACAGACAGACAGACAGACAAAAATTTTACTGTTTGCATTTTTAGCATCAGTATCGATCACTAATCACCCCCTGATAGTTATTTTGGAAATATATTTCATGTACAGAATTGACCTCTCTACAGATTTATTATAAGTATAGAAGAAGATATAGATATATATAATTAAATGTTTATTATAGGGTTAGTTTCGAGAGATAGCTCAGCCCCGGTACGAAAGGCAAAGAAGGAACAGGAGTGGGTTTTTAGTCAGTAAAAGTCTGACACTATCTCCCGCTTCGTCCATGAGCGGAGATTGTCATTGGATGATTTTACCACCATAGAAAAAAAAGATGGACTCGCATGAATAATGAAAAACGCCATGAACTTAAGAAAATCACGCCAATCGTGATACCTAGTTTAATGATGAATCAACACTAATTATCAAACAATAAAACGTCACATCAGTGGTACGTTCATTTTATGATAAGCAGGGATTAGTCACCTATACGTTACATCCCGACGGCCACTGTCGCGTAGGCGAGGCCTTGCGGATGGCGAGCATTGTTTAATAATAATAATAATAATAATATATTTATTTGCTAAAAAACATGGTATAAAAGGTGGTAAAAAGGTATATAGGAACAAACATGTTTCGCTATGTAATAGCATGCAAATCTTTAGCTTAAGTAAATTAAATTTAAATTAACAATTTTTTTTCAGTGAATTCTTGAACACAATAAAAGTTATTCATCGATAACCATTCATACAATTTTTTCTTAAATAATCTAATGTTTAAAGTTTTGAGATCATTTGGTAGCTTATTATATAAGCGCACGCACATTGTGACGCAACTTTTATTATATTTAGTTAGCCTTGGGATACTGCTAAGCACGAGCCTGTTGGGGTCTCGTCTGTTGCGAACATTAATGTCGTCTGCCTTAACAAATAAATTCTGGTGTTTCTTAACGAACATACATGTTTCATAAATGTAGAGAGCCGGTAGCGGTAATAGACCAAGTTTTTTGAATACAGGTCTACATGATTCATCAGGTTTCAAACCGTAAATTGCTCTAATGCACTTTTTTGCGCAACGAATGCTCTATTCTGATCAGTACTGTTACCCCACATTATAAGACCATATCGTAACAGCGATTCCACATAAGCGTGGTATGATGTTATCGCCGTTTTTAAATTGGTTATATTTTTAACCTGTTTGAGGGCATAAACGAACTTATTAATTTTTTTAGACACGATATCGATATGGGTTTTCCAATTAATATCTTGGTCTATGGTAATACCTAGAAATTTTGTTTGTGTCACTTCTTCAATTTTAGGTATATTTAGTTTTATGTTATATTTAGAATTATTTGATTGATTAAATTGTATGTATACGGACTTATTTAAATTTATTGCTAAGTTATTTATATTTAACCATTCAATTAGTTTATCAATTGTGTTATTAATATCGGATTCATGATCATTAACTGTGTTATTCTTTTTATCGGATGTAACAATAATGGATATATCATCTGCGAATAATATACATCTATGTTCTGTGATATTAGTAATAGAGTTTATATACAGTAAGAACAGAATTGGCCCCAGAATACTTCCTTGTGGAACGCCATATTTGTTGCATTTAAATTCGGATGAGTATGATGTCATGTCGTTATTTTTATTTATTTTCTTAATGGTTACGCGCTGTTGTCTATTATTAAGGTATGATGATATCCATTGAAGAGCAGGCCCCCTTATCCCAATTTTTTCCAACTTCTTCAGCAACAGATTATGAGACACAAGGTCAAAGGCTTTAGACAAGTCAAAGAACAAGCCAGTAGTAAAATAATTTTTGTTAAGGTTTGTTAAAACAGTATCCATAAGAGAGAAGACAGCTAAAGAGGTGGATTTATTTTTTTGAAATCCATACTGTTCGTTTTTAATTATATGGAATTTATTGCAGTAGTCTATCAGTCTCTTATACATACATTTTTCAAATATCTTTGACAGGATGGGAATAAGTGTTATCGGGCGATAGTTATTTACATCTGTTTTGTCTCCCTTTTTAAAAAGTGGTTTTACTATAGATAGTTTAAGAGCTTCGGGAAAAGTGCCAAGTGAGAAGGATAAATTTACAAGGTGTGTTAGAATTGAGATGATTTCATTTACACATGATTTAATAATTTTGGTATTGATTTCATCATAACCTGAAGAATTTGTATTATTAAGAGATAATATTTCTGTCAGAACTTCGCTTTCGGACACAGGCGTGAGAAACATCGAGTGAACTGTTGAATATTCAATAGAATTATTTTTCGTATTAGTATTTTGTGTGATATTGATGTAATGATCATTTAAAACCGATGCTATTTCTACAGGATTTGTTATCTCTGTGTTGCTTATTTTAATCTTATCTATATTATCTTTGAAGTTCTCATTATTAATTTCATCTTTTATTACTCTCCAGGTAGCTTTGCACTTGTTTTCATTATTATTAATGTATTTGATATTTGCGTTCTTTTTTGAGTTGTAGATACATTTTTGCAAAAGCTTTGAGTACGATATGTATTTTTGTTTATTGGCCGTATTTTTATGATTATAGTAATTAAAACGTAAAGTACGCTTTGTTTTGCAACTTTGTTTCAGACCTTTGCTAATCCAATTTTGCTTCTTATTATTTCCAATAATTATTTTTATTTTTATTTTCGGGAAGCAAAGATTATAGATTTAGCTCGCTGTCCGACCGTCCGGTAACTGCCCGACCCAGCCCCAAGTCATCGAGGGTGCGCATTTGTTCTCGCGCGCCTCTAGGAGTTGTCAGCAACAAGATCACAGTTGCGTCGAAGCCTACTGGGGCCAGGGTTAGTCCGAAAGGTAGCTCGAGCCCCGGTATAATGGCTCGAAGGAACGGGGTGGAGTTTTTAGTCAGTAAAAGTCTGGCACTATCTCCCGCTCCGCCCAAGAGCGGGGGATGTCATTAGATGATTTACCCACCGGAAAAAAAAACTATTTGCTGACGCATAATGCCCGCTATGACCTGCCCTGACCTGTGTTGTACTTAGTGTCGGTGGTATCCAACTTGTAACCTTTTTTTATTTAGAAAAAAAAAATTATAACATGGTATAAAAACTATTAGAATCCATTCAGTTACTGATTCTGAACAAACTATATTCAGGTTTCGCATAACTAATAAAAAAAGTAAAACATTAAAACCGATGAACATACACACATACATAGCCTGTCAAAATCATAACACTCCTTTGGCTTTGCCGCAGTAGAGTAAAAATAATATTGTAGATGATAATTATAATTTGTGAGTGTTTCCCTCGACATTCGAGAACATTGTTTCTGCGTATTTTTGAACAAAATAATTGGAATTTCATATTTATCTAATCTATTTGACGCGACGTGGAACCGTACACTTAAATGTAGGTATACTAATTACTAATTTACTAATATCTATACTAATATTATCAAGCTAAAGAGTTTGTTTTTATGAACGTGCGCCTCACATCAGAGACTGCATCACTGCTTACCATCAGGTGGGATCGCAGTCAGGCGCTGGTTTATATGAATTAAAAAAAAAAACAAGGCAGGCGCGAGTCGGACTCGCGTACTCACTTACGTAAATAGATAAATACTGAGTTCAATTCTCAAATGGAGTCCCGAAGATTTTTTCGAATCAGACCAACACTGTTTTCAGATTTATTATTATACCTGTGCCGTAAGGGCCTATGCACACCACATTTTTTAAACGCGCCGTTGACACGCGTATGTAGCAATACAAACGCGATACGCACGCGAGTCAGACGCAGCCTGTAGACCTCCTATAGGATAAAAGCGCGCCGACAACACGAACACACGTTTTTAAAACGCGCGTCAACGGCACATTTAAAAAACGTAGTGTGCACAGGCCCTAAGACAGACCAACACTGTTTTCAGATTTATTCTTATAACTTTGAAATAAATAATAAAAAAAAAAACAGGATTCTGGGTCAACGGGAAGAAGGTATCCTATGAATTTTGATTTTGCGACATAAACAGCAGAATCTTTTTTTTTTGTTAACTTAGAGGTTTGATTTTTTCACAACTTCAGCTTCAAGGGACTGCCGACCTGAGTATATCATTTTAATTTCAACTCGATCACACGTTCCTGAGATAGAGTTTTGACGGACAGAGCCCCGATAAAAAAACCCCAGGTAGTAATCCTGAGTGTTTGACGCTCCACGCGTTCCCGAACTCTAAAAGTACAATAAACCACTAACCTGACATTCCAAGCACCGACAGCTTTCTCTATAAGTGCAGGCGCTCGTCAACGCGTTGTCGATATGTCGCAGATATATCTCGTCGTGGGCTCCACGCCTCTTGCGACGGGCAAGAGACCACAGCAGAGCTAGGAGAGTCCCACGGCCTTTAGCGCACTTAGTTTGACCACTGTCAACAATACATTTATTATCATTACTGCTGGGACTCAGGCCTCCTAACTAGGAGAGGGAATGTGCCGTAATCCACCACGCGGGCCCAGTGCGGGTTGGTCTGTGTCACATGTCTTCGAATTTTTGGTTCTATGACATGCCGGTTTCCTCACGATGTTTTCTTTAACCGTTTTGAGAGCAGTGGTGATGAAATAAATTACACAAAGTAATGCGCTTGACTGGGTTCGAACCCGCGACCTACAAACTCGTAAGTTGGGGCCATTACCACTCGGCCACCACTGCTCTCCATTACATGGATTACGTAGTAATATAATATGAAGTTTCAAGCGGCGATCCAGAGACCACAGCAACGCTAGAGTCCCCATGCCTATTGCGCACTTTGTAGGACGACTATCAACAAATAGTAATAGAATCTTAAATTAGAATCTTAAGTTTAATTAGGTAAACATAGGTGCATTGAACTTACAAGCGTGGCAATGCTTTCCAAAAATTAAAACACTAGTTTCTTAACTTTTAGGAATGAACTTAGAACTACACTTCATAACCTATCACACCGACGCATTTGGATTCACGTTCTGGATTAACGTTATATTGTCGCCTTTCATCATTATTCTTCCAATTTGTTTCCTAGCCTTGGGCTTAAAGTTAACTTTTTCAGCTTCATCCAAAACAATGTTCATGTACTCGACAAATCCCACGATGTGTCCCTCGATTCGTAGGTTCACGTTCTCGTACAACCAAATAGAATGTGAAGTGTATAGGAGGACGGACCCACGTCTCTAGCAACGAGCTAGAGACCACAGAAAAGCTTGAAGAGACCCCGGCCTTTTGGGCACTTTGTAGGACCACTGGCAACAATACATGGTTTATATAGTAATATAATGTGAAGTCTCAAGCGACAGTCTAGAGACCACAGCAAAGCTATTATAGTACAGACTCTACTATAATAGCTTTGCTGTGGTCTCAATAGGCCGGGGACTCTACTGTAGAGTCCCCGGCCTATTACGCAATTTGTACGACTAGTATGAATGTGAAGTGTGTAGTTCTCTTCACAGACCCGCGTCTCTTGCGACAAGCTAGAGACCACAGCAAAGCTAGGAGAGCCCGGCCTTTTGCGCACTTTGTAGTACCACTGTCAATAACACATGTTTGTTACTATATATGTAGGTAGATCTCGCATTTGCGATGAGCTAGCGACTACAGCTGAGGCCAACAGTGCAGCCCAGACTTTGACGCACTTTGTAGCACGTTTGTAGCTATAATCCGTGAAATAGGTTAGTGCTGTGCTTTTGCGACAACCACAGATCACAGGAAGGCGAACAGCTTACCTCAGCCTTTGGCGCACTTTATAGGACCACTATTAACAACGCAAAACGACACAGACGGACACCTGAGGCTTACTAGGGTCCCGTTTTTACCCTTTGGGTAAAGTACCCTAAAAAAAATTGGAACCTGTTTAAAAGAGTATCATGTAGTGCAGTTTTTACCTGTTCCCCACATTGTTGAGTAGCGCTGGCTTCATATCCTCAGCCTCGCAGAGGGCGGTGGTGCTCTGACGTCGACGTGATCGCAGCATGCTTTCCGACTTCTCTCTTTCGTCTGTTACTGTATATAGAAAATATCTGGTTAGGGTCAGAGTTTTCTTCCCATCAAGAATGAGTACTAACGAGTAAGTGAGTGAGTACTGAGTATGGTTACGATTTCGGACGTAGCCCGAAGAATCACCAAACACAAGTGGCAGTGCGAGCAGGGCTCATTGCTCCCGGAACAGATGGTCGATGAGAATGAAAGGTTTTGGATCGGCGACTGTGTACCGGAAGACGTAACGTTGAAGGACCTCCCACAAGGTGGACCGTTGACCTAGTGAGGGTTGCGGGAATTCGATGGATGCTGAACACGGGACACACAAGACCAGTCGTTATGGCGACATTCGGGAGAGGCCTATGTCCAACAGTGGACGCCTTTCAGCTGAAATGATGATGATGATGATCAATGCTTGACTGCGATCCCACCTGATGGTAAACAGTGCAATCGTTGATGGTAAAGCGCGCATTTATTAAGAGCCTATTCACTCTAGCCTTGAAGAGCCTAGAGAAGCAGTTAGTAAGGAGAGTTTCTTTTTTATTGACATAAACTAGTGCTTAATTGCGATCCCACCTGATGGAAAGCAGTGTTGCAATCGTTGAGGGTGAAGCGCACTAGTTTATTAAGAGCCTATTCACTCCAGCCATGAAGTTTTCTACCTAGAGAAGTAGTTACTAAAGAGATTTTTTTAAATAATATAAACTAGTGCTTGATTGCGATCCCACCTGATGGTAAGTAATGATGCAATCGTTGATGGTGAAGCACACCAATTTATTAAGAGCCTATTCAATCTAGCCTTGAAGACACCTATAGATAAGATACATAAGTTTAGCATCTCACCAGAAACTTCTTGATCGCAGTACCCCCAGCGCTCGTTATCATCTCTCTTCTGATCGGCAGGCCACAACTCCTGGACGGAGGGGTTCTGGTAGATCGTCTCCGTGGAAGCGTTGCCGTTCTCTGCGTCGAAACGAGTCTCGGGCTGATTGAGGACCTGGAAGAATTTCAGTAATCAAATATGGAAATTACAAGCACGGCTTTTTTTTTGGTGGGAAAACCATCTCCTGCCCTTGAGCGAAGCCAGCGGTCGTGTCAAACTTTTAATGACTAAAAACTCTCTCCTGATCCTTCTTTGCCATTGTTCCAGGGCTCCAGGAGTCTCTTTTGCATTACCCATGGCCCTCTACGGTTGCTGACAACCTTGAGGCACGCGTGGCACACTACGCGCCGACGACGACTTGAGCTCGATCCGGACGGTCGAACCACGAACTACTCATTGCTCGCTGACCGCAAGCCCGCGCCTACATTGGGCGGAAATCGGGATCAGAATCCCGGTGACTGGGGCACGTCTTTTGCTAACATTAAGCATGGCTTAAGGTAGAACTACATTGGGAACACGTGTACCACGTACGCAGATCTAGGCGCGTCAGTGCCGGCGTAAGGGCCACTGTCACCCCGGGCGAAAATACTGTGGCACCAGTCGGAAGTATCGCACCGATCGTAAGCGTAATATAAGCGCATTGTAAAACTCAAAAAATCCATGTAAAAAAATTATGCATATACACAGAGCGTAGAGCACAGTTTTGAGGGTTTGCACCAGGGGAGGCAGGAGACTCCAACTCCAGACTTTGGCGCCCCCCTGAATTTGTCGCCCTGGGCCGTCGCCCCATCTTGGCCCCCCCTAACGCCGGCACTGAGGCGCGTCGGCTTCCATACATTTTATATGGCAACTAAACTTGTAGAGCAACATTAGACCCACGCCACGCGACGTGTTGCTACATACAAATCAGGCGTGGCCCACGAGCATCGATCAAATGTAGTTCTCACTTTAACTCTTTACGTCGGATTAGTCCAACGAGTGTTTTTGTGTCCTATTCGCCAGGGTCACGTATTTGCGACTGGGTACTCCATCTCGTTTAGCTCTTCAATCCCCATAGAAGACAAGAAGACATTTATTTATTTATTTCCACAACGCCATAACACAGGCTCAAACTAAGCAGAGCTTGTACTATGAGTAGGCAACTAATAAACATGCTTATATATTTCTAAATACATATATATTGTAAATAAATCACACCCAGACATAAAACATATCACACAAAAATTCGTCCAGGGGGTGAGAATCAAACCCACGACCTCCGACGTAGCAGTCAGGGCCACAGCCAACAACAACAAGCCTTTCAAATGAATGCTTTGTTGTTTTTTCCTTATTGGAGAAGTTTTTTAGTTTATTGCTTAGCTTTTCTTAATTAGTTAACAAACTCGCTACTTGCTAACCTTCATTTAGCTACTCGTAGTTCGGCCCATTTGTGTCGATATAGCGAACAATAATGGAGCCACCGCGAAGGTTAACGTCTTTCCATAGGCTTTTGTTTTTTCTGTCGACGGGGAAAATCATCATTGACGAAACCCGCTCTTGGGTGGAGCGGGAGACAGTGTCAGAGTCTTACTGACTAAAAACCCCGCGCCGTTCCTTCTAGCCTTCATACCGGGGCTCTAGTTTCCTTTCGGATAACCCCGACCCCGGTAGGCTTCGACCCAGCTGGGCCCCTCCTGTTGCTGACAACTCCTTGAGGCGCGCGGGAACAGTGCGCGCCGTCGACGCCTTGGCTCGGTCCGGATAGTTACCGGACGATCGGACAGCGAGCTACGCGCATGGCTCGCCGTCCGCGAGCCCGCGTCTACGGTGGCCGGAAATCGGGATCGGAATCCCGGCGGCGGCGGCGGGGGCGCCGTTGCCTGATGCGGTCTGCCTCCTCCTTTGCTAGCATTACTGCTTCGCAGAAGGAGGCGACCGCCTGCCACTCCTCCTCGCTCCGGACCATGGCCTGAACCAAGGCCCGGCGCGAGAGGTCTCCGCCGCCGATCACCCCCACCGTGTCCTCCGGGCGTTCCGCACAGTGGCGGCACCCGGGCGTCTCTTCCGCTCGAATCCGATGCAGGAACCTCCCGAACTTACCATGTCCGGTGAGGACCTGCGTCATGCGGAAGGTAAGGACGCCGTGAGGTCTGTCCAGCCACGCCTCAAAGAGGGGACTTACCGCCATAATTGTGGCGTGCCCAGCACTGGGTTGCGATAGTCGCTGACGCCATTTCACCGTGAGATCCCGCCGGAGCTCTGTCCGCCATACCTCGACCTGTCGTGGTAGTGGACTTTCACCCCGGCGTTGCATCTCCACGCGCTTATCGTGCATGTGTGCAAGGACTGTTGCCTCCAGATCCCACGCTGGTAGGCCAGCCAGAAGGCTCGCCGCTTCGCGGGAGATCGTGCGGTAACCCCGCACCATCCGTATTGCCATGACCCTCTGGCAGGCGTTCAGTGTGGCCGCTGGTTGCCTCTTCAGCGACGGCGTCTTTCCATAGGCTGGCTTCCGCTGGGCGATTTGCTAATCATCGTGAGCATTCGTTACTTGAGTGTACTGCACTAGATAACTTTACCAATTTATATATTACGACTAGCTAGGGTCTGCGTCTTCATCCGCTTCAGAATTGTAATACAGCACAAAGTTTTTAAGTCAAGAGTGAATAGGTTACTTCTAGGCAAGTGAGCCCCATCGTCGGTTACATCATGGCTTATCATCAGGTGAGATGGTGGTCAAACGCGAACCACCGCGCTGTCTGTCCGTATGTCTGTCACCAAGCTGTACCTCTTGAACCGTGATAGCTAGACAGTTGAAATTTTCACAGAATGAGATGATCTATTTCTGATGCCGTTTCGGGGTTAGGTATGCGCAACAGAGTGTAAAGTGATGAAAACCTCTGTTGGAATAGGAGGATCCTCCGCCAAACGAGTGTTATGTCTGGTGTGGGCAACTGCCCGATAGATGATTTTGGGCTGTCGTATATGTTTAAATCGCGCGCACAACTCTATTTGCGCGATGCAGGTAACCGTTTACTACAACGCTATAACAACACATACTACGAAACCCGCTCTTGGGTGGAGCGGGAGACAGTGTCAGAGTCTTACTGACTAAAAACCCCGCGCCATTCCTTCTAGCCTTCATACCGGGGCTCTAGTTTCCTTTCGGATAACCCCGACCCCGGTAGGCTTCGACCCAGATGGGCCCCTCCTGTTGCTGACAACTCCTTGAGGCGCGGGGTGGCTCCTATACAATAAACTAGATTTTTTTAGCAGTTTTTTTTTTCTACGGACGGTACGTGCGCGAGTCCGACTCATGCTTGGCTAGTTTTTGACGTAGTGATCAAAAAATTAATGCTTGACTTATTCATACTCAAAGGCACCTAACCGAATGCGAGGATAGATGTAATATCTATTTATTTACCGATTTTATCAATAACTAGCTGTACCCGCGCGGCTTCGCTCCCGCTCTACCTTACTATACCTTACTCTACCTTATGCCTTGATCACACGTACCGAGTAAAAAAGGGCGAGACAGTAAGATATTACTCGGCCGAGACAGTGATTTAAGCCAATTTTGAGATAAGCGCTTGACCGAGCACTCGGGGCGATGTTTACACGTACCGAGTACTCGGCCGAGAGCACTGACTCGCCCGTTTACTCGGTACGTGTGATCAAGGCATTACCCTACCCTACACTACCCTAATTTTCATTTTTATCCTCCATAACAACCTTCTCACAATAATAAACGCAACAAAAAAAGAATCAGTGAAATCCGTTCAGCTGTTCTCGAGATTTGCGCATAGCAACACATTTAGCGATTCATTTATATTATATTACTAGCTTTTACCAGCGTGCCTTCGCTCTTCCCTACTCCACCCTACTATACCCTATTCTACACTACTCTACACTACTCTACTCTACTCTACTCTACTCTACCCTACTCTACTCTACCCTACACTACCCTAATTATATTTTTTTTCCCATTTATGAACCTTCTCCTCACAATAACAAACACAACAAAAAAAGAATGAGTAAAATCCGTTCAGCTGTTCTGAGATTTGCGCTTTGCAACACATTTAGCTATTCATATTTATACATATTATAGATTTAAGTACCTGATAATGTGCTCGCGTGCCAAGAAAGAATACGGCACCAGAGCCGCCAGTTGCCATTTTATTCTGAAAAAAAAAACATAAGTTTTATTCACGTCACTAAAAAATACAAGGACTATTGGCAGAAGATTAAAACACGAAAAAGTCTATGAAAATTATTCAATTTGTGTTAAAAAATGTTGTTAAGTCATATTGTAATGTATAATTAATGTATTCTTTGTATATTTAGCTGTTTAAACCAGAGAAAATAGGCAATATCACAATTTCCGCTCGCTTCACTAAAATATTCACGGGCGCTTCTCAAAATTTTACGTAATAATAAAACTATATTGAATCGTTTTGGGATTAAATCAAAGAAAACAATATTTAAAATCTAATTTACTGAATTAACACGTAACGAAATAATTAAAACACAAAGTAAATTAAGTAATAAAACTGACTCGCACTGCGTTTTCAATCACTTCAAAATTCTAAGAAAAATACCTCAACGCAAATCCTTTTTAAATCAGGATCTTACAAACTAAAGATGAAACGTTAAAAACTACTAAATAATTATTGAATACGCTTGCAATTAATATTTAATCATTTTCAAAGATTTGTTGTCGCATTGATAACTTTGACAAAACGGATTTGACGTAGTATTGACTTGCGCAGTACCTACATACACCCCTGCTTTTGGGGTTGTCATAAGAAAGGGAAAAAAATATTTCCGGGAGATTATGTGTTTTTTAGATTTGTATTAGCTAATAATAAAAACAATGATCAGTTGAAATACATGTCATGACATCTTTTATGTTTTATAGATTTGTAGAACTATGGATTTACGATGTTTTTATTGTATCGAAGAGTGCCATCCAGATTCTTACATGTGAAATAAGTTCAAAAAGTGTTTCGTCAGTTCGAGATCACGTTGCTGCTAAAACTCTGATAGATAAAGACAGATGTCGTCGTTACAAAAGGTATTTTTTTATACTTTTGATATTTTTTATATTTGATAAGTATTTCGAGTTTTTGTCGATGAAAATAAACTTCAGGTGTATTTTTAACTCATTCAATATGTATTTCAAGTTTGTGTCGACAATTATAAACTCAAAGTATAGAAATTAATAAATAGGTATGTAGCACAGTTAAGTTTTAATAATGTTTAATAGTTGTTATTGTAGATAAATTCTATTGTTAATATTTTCTTTGAATAAAATTCATAACCTATTATTATTTACGGTTGGGTCTTTAAAAAAAAAAACTAATTTTATAAAAGAAAATATATGCTTATCATTCGTTATACTACCATTGAAACGAAATTCAAAACATGATAACTTCCGGTACAAGTGCTCCTTATGAGTACTTGTACCGGAAGTTATCAAATTCAAATAATTGTTACAAGGTTCACTTAAAAACCAAGGAGAACTAATGCTGTAATGGTAAAACTTTTAAATTCAGTTGTTCGTAACAAAACAAAACCGAAACAAAAAAAGGAGTCAAATTAACCACAGAGGTGCTGTAAGCATTCAATGTCAAGTTCAAGCATTCGTCATTCTCCTGAGTCGCAGGTATTCCAAATACAGTCTAGCAATTTCTTCTAGTCGACAGAATGGCAAATGTTGAAGTTTGTTTTAGCGACTGAGATCGTGTATGTCAGAATTTTATTGTGATGTGCAATTGGTTGAAGTGGTTGCACTGACCCACTTTACCTTGTGGTAGCGGACTCCCTGTGTTGTAGAGTGAAGTTGTAGTCCACGTTCAAAGTAGTGCGAAAACTTCGCTTGCGCGATGCAGGATTGTAGGTTAGTTTGAGAGTTTAGAGAGAACTGTTGTTTTATTTTTGTCCTGTTTTGAATTTTGTTTGGGTATTTATTGTATAACTTTCATATTAAGTTCTTGCTGTTCTTTGCGGTTTCTTCCAAGTCCGTTGTCTATCTATCTCATATAGCAAGATTTTTTCCAATCAGACTTTTAGTTACAGAGATTGAAGCAAAAACTCCTTAGTTTTGTAATTTTATTTAAATTAGAAAAAAAAACTATGGTTTCTGATAACGTAATAGTGATGCCACTTATGCTACTACACACATGAAATAAAAAATATAGAGAGAACCAAACGGTTGATACACCTTAATGAGGATACGTTTCTGACTTGAAACTTGTAACATTTTTTTTTTTACAACTATCACACAACGCCGTCTAGTCCCAAACTCTAAAACTAACTCTAAATGTATGTGATTTAAGGCTAACTCTAAATGTTATACCAACGAATTTGGAAATATGTTGTGCAATTGAGTATATTCTATCTGATTTCCGAAAAGAAAGATTTCAGTTAGAAATTTGAAAAAATAAACATTTATATCAAAACAAAGTCTCTATCTCCAGCTACTCTGTAATATTTCATAGTAGAGGGGTGGCAATCAGGTTTCATGAATGAAGACCGTTAAGGTCAAGTTGTACAATAGCTTTACAATAACTATACATATTTATATGTAGAGTCTTGCTTTGTGAATGACGTGCGGTAGAAAGAACACGATGATAACCATATTGGACGGTCTGTGAGGTTAAAAAAAACAGTGGAGTACTTTTTTTTTAGGTGGAAAAATCAACCAATGACATACCCCACTCTTGGGCGGAGCGGGAGAGTGTCAAATTTTTACTGACTAAAAACCCACTCCTGTGCCTTCGTTCCGGGGCCGAATCTTCCTTTTAGAAAGATCTTGGTCTAGCCATCCAGTAAGGATCAAATCCGGTCCGATGGAGCATTGTATTCCACGTGTCTTTCAAAAAGATGTCAGCAAGTTTGACGGGGCTAGTTAGAGCTGATGCCTGCCTGGGCTGCGGATTGATCGGAAGCGTTATCGCAGCCCTCGCAAAGGGCAACTGAAGAAATACTGTTAACTTTAGTCTATCAAACTCAGACACTACCTTCTCCCAGATTGGGAGAAGTTATTTGATAGTTTCCCAAGTGAAGAAAGTATCATTGACCAAATCAAAGCCGTATAAATATCGACTCTACATCGTCATCGTGTTGCTTTTGTTCCAATTTAACTCAAACCGATTCGGCATGTTTTTTTTTTCAAGCTAATCTATTTGTCCTTTCGTTAGTTTTTTGCTCTCGACTCTACAAGAAAGAAAAAAACATTGGTCTATCTAAAAACAGTTTACTTTCTTGAATGAGGTTAACTTTACCATCTATAAATTGTGTTAGTATAGAACAGTCATGCCTTTAACAAAACAAATAGAGCGTATTGCGGCAGCACGCATCCCTGGTTTTACACCGGAAGATGCGTTAACGTGTTTCAAATATCTATCTACTATCATTTGGCTTAGGTAATTGAGCATGTCTCTGTTTGTTCATTTTTTTGGTGTAATTTTCTGCTATAAACAGAATAAAAGCAACATGCTGTGAAAATATTCTGCTTTTTATACGAAACTACTGCATTTACTGGTGTAACTAGCTAGTATAATTATTTTTCTAAGTAGGAGGTAAGGAAAACAGCAACCAACTTCTACTGTTTTCATTGAAACGAGAGGGATTGTCAGACTTTTACTGACTAAATCCCGCAGAGTTTCCCCAGTTGTTCTTAGCATTACAATGTCACGATGACTCTTTCTAATCCTGCAGCTATGGCAGGCATCAGTTCTAGCAGCTATAGCAGGCTAATCTAATACACAACACGGTCTAATCTTGGATAGATTCCAAAATCGCAAGAGAAAGAATGGAAAGTGAAAGCTAAGCGTCAGTTCGAGACACTGGATACACGCACGAAGTTATCTGCTGGAGAACCAAGGTTACAGACATAGCCCAAAAGAATCGCCAAACTCAAGTGGCAGTGGGCACATTGCTCCCAGAAGAGATGTTCGATGGGGATGAAAGGCTCTGGAATAACAACTATGTACCGGAAGACGCATCATTGGAAGGCCTCCCACAAGGTGGACGAATACCTGGTGAGGGTCGCGGGAATCCGATGAATACGAGACGCACGGGACCGATCATTATGGCGCCACTTGGAGGAGACCTATGTCCAACAGTGGACGTCTTTCGGCTGAAATGATAATAAAGATACACGCAATTTGAATCTTATAAGGCTTATTAATGATGCTTCATCGTTTTTATACGTGTAAGAATGTAATAATTCACTCAATGTCAGCTTATCAATGCGATGACATTTATTGATTTACATTGCTGATATATTGCCAAGTTATTTGGAGCTATTTAATACCAAGCAATAGACTGAAAGTTACCAATATCTAAATTTTTCAAGCTATTTTAAGAATTTGTAGGCTTATTTTTATCATTAGTTTGCTCACTGCTAGATACAAACGTCAAACATGGCCATATCGATGGGACCGATATAGCACAAGTACTCGTTCTACGTTTATAGGAGTGTAGGTAGTTCATGACTCTATGTAGCGCTGTGACGTGTTTGCGATCAATTCCAGCTTTCTACGTCACACGCTCTGCTAGGAAACTGTGAAACCTTAGATTTTTTTCTTTTTCTTTCGCATAATGAATCTTTTTTTTTATTTTATTTTGACTGCTATTGACTTCTACCTTATAGTAAGCAATGGATTTATGAAGAAACCAGAAAGTCCAGAAGGTGTTTGGTCACATTTTTTCTATCAAGGGTTGTTGTCTTATCCATACACTGAGTGGTAGGAGCTACTTAGATAGACAAAGACTCTACATAAAATACTAGTTTTCAGCTGCACCTAATTGCTGATGATGAAGAAATTCGATCTTAAGTGTGTTTTAATTGCAGTTGCTTGCAGTTTTCCAACTATTACAAAATTATACTTTCTGTTAAAATATTTACATTGTTTATTGTGAACTGAATCTAGTGTTAAAAATGAGTTTTAAATAGCTCTTACTACAGCAGTTTTATTATCATGACTTAAATCTCTGTTCAAGTTTTTTTTTTACTGTTTTTGATTTAACGATATTCTAAATTGGACTCAACGACCATATGAACCTTTGTGTATTTATTTGCATGATAGGTTTTAGGTGAATTTCGCTTGCTTGTACCATCTTTATTAGATAATACATTGCATTAGGTATCAGTTTTAAATGCAGTCATTTGAAAAACCTTGATAACACAAAATTCGTTGATACCTGTTCCAGTACTTAAGTGAAAAAACCGGTCTACGCTTTATGCAAAATCGAGAGTTACCCTTCTTTCTCTAACGGAGATGAACACTCAACATCCTCGTCGTACTACGTCATATTAAACCGACCAATCAGGAGTCCAGGCCTGCATCGCGCTATCAAAGTTTTCGCCTCTGTTAGCATATATACTAAAGGTACAATTACGTTGTCGGGAAGTCCACAGCTACACGGGAAACCGGCTGAGGCGGAGAGCCGGTCTAAGTCTCCGCCATCTGAATATGTCGTCTGTATAGATGTCATGTATGGGTTTAATCTGTTTAAAAACGTTTAAGTAATGTTCAATCATTCTGTTCAATGTAAAACGAGAGTCCTTCTCACATGTATCACCGAAGTAGCACCTACTGACTTCCTTTTTGCTTTTAGATATACTTATTGGAAAAAAATCCTGTTTTAATTGTTTGGTTTACTTAAGTTGAACTCCATGTGAACAATTTTATGGTTCTAAATGACATTGACCCCAGGTGTGCTTACTATCACATTAAGTTACCGTAAAGGGCGCGATAATTACCCTTATCGCGCCCTTTAATTTTGTGCATAAAAGCGCACTTCCTTTAAACTATTTAGTCAAAAATAAGTAACAAGGTAGAGTTATTGGAGGACCTATCTTTAATTATGCACATGTCCAGCTTTGGGTATGTATCATCTTTATTATTCAGGTTATACACTGAAATAAGTATCAGTTTTAACTGCAAACACCTAAAAAACCTTAGAAACGCAAAGTTTAACTGATCATAAAGTTCATCGACACATTCCTGAAAGTGAAAAACTGGCCGACGCTTATGCAAAATCGAGAGTTACCTATCTATCTCTAACGGACATGAACACTCTCAATATCCTCGACGTAGCACTACGTCATGTTAAACCGACCAATCAGGTGTCCAGGCCTGCATCGCGCAATCAAAGTTTTCACTCCTGCTAGCATATATACAAAAGGCGCTGTAACACTGTCGGGAAGTCCATTGCTACACGGGAAACCGGCCGTGGCGGAGAGCCGGTCTAAGTCTCCGCCATCTGAATATGTCGTCTGCAGAGATGTCATGTATGGGTTTAATATAAAATGTTTAAAGAATAATGTTCAATCATTCTGTTCAATGAAAAACGAGAGTCCTTCTCACATACACCGAAGTAGCTTCTATGACTTCCTTTTTGCTTTTAGAAATTCTAATTTGAATATGGTTAAAGAAAGCTGATCAATCAAATCACTAGATTTGATTTAGCATTTTTTTTTACAAAATATTAGGAAAATTTAAATATGTTTTCCTTTATTGGACCAATTACTGTCATCTAACTAATATTAGAAGTCACATAGACAATTTATAAAAAATCATATTCATGTTAAAAATAGATATAGATTCTAATACGATTGTTAAACTTCATTTTGCCGCTATCAAATTAATTCGAATGGTTGGAATGGAACTCTACATTGATAATACCA
This sequence comes from Mythimna lalbum, assembly GCA_949319445.1. Taxonomy (NCBI): domain Eukaryota; kingdom Metazoa; phylum Arthropoda; class Insecta; order Lepidoptera; family Noctuidae; genus Mythimna; species Mythimna lalbum. The sequence goes on from OX439372.1 coordinate 10,628,229, forward strand.
TAAATGTAGAGTTGACTCATTTGTTTGCTCGTAATTCGACTCTACAAAAACATGTACATTACCAGATTTACCATATCGATAACAAAAGACTGCTTTTGAGTTCAATGCTTTTGTTCATGCATGTCAAGCCGTCGATGAGTTCAATGACCGGAAGTAACTTTGAATCATTGACCTGTTATTGACCTAGATGGTTGTATCACTTGACTTCTAAAAATAGTTATGATGCATTTCTATTTGCATTTTTTATTCGAAGTTATTTCTAAATTTAAATTCACAAACTATTTTACAGTTTGGCTAAATTAAAGGATGTAAGAGTGGAGAGTTTTTAAATAAACTAATTAAAAAGAATATTGAACAAAATATTAAAGATAGGACTGTTAGTGTACTAGAAATACTTACTAGACAACTACTAGAATACAGTACTTAACAGTCTTATAAGTAATAGAAGACTTATAAACCATAAATATGAATATTAATTTATAAAAACATTATTCTATGGTATGAATAAAAGTAGATTCAGAATAAAATTCGATTTTCTTATACAGTTGTAATAAAACAGCAAAAAATATTTTATTAACCTCAAAAAACTTATCAAAAATACAAAAAGAGGTTTTCAAGTCATTATCCTAACTTGATAAACAAGAAAAAACAGAAAATCTATCATAAAAGGAAGTCAAATCAGCTACTAGCGTGTGGATGAGACCTAGTCTCTCTTTATCATTTTTCTTGACATATTTGACATTATATTTTACCATTATATGATTGCTTATACGCTTTCAACATATCTGATGACAAGGAGTTAGACCGGTTCCTTGTCAGCACCGGCTTACGTAGTAGCTACGGACCTCCCGATAGCACGAGTTGAAATTTTGTGATCGTTCCAACTGGCATGAAAACTTTGCTTGCGAGATGCAGGATTTAACTTTAGATATTTTTTTACTCAGAAACTGCTACGTAGAACTATTCAGTTACTTTGGGAAATTTGTGTAAATTATGCTTTAGTTTCTTATTGTATTTTTTATTTCGATGTAAATATTGTATTTACTATTATAATGAGAGTTCTCAATTTGCCGGCTGCGCTTATGAGAATCTAATAAGAGTAAAGAGGACAGAATGATCTCTCTCTTGCTGAATTTTCCAATTGGTTGCATTGCACAATTTCATCAGCTTACCTTGTTTGCTGTGCCATATCTACCACGTGACGTCATGCCCTTAGTTGCAAGACAGGGACAGCGATATAAACATGGAACGTTAAAAAGAGATAAATATGTCATGTTTTTTCACCTGACCATAATGTCATTTAAGTCAATTTTAATTCTATCATACGGATTCATAAAAAAACTGATAACTGTTATCTTTCGATTTGATAGAGTTATCAAAATATTAATTTTAATTTATCTTTAAAAAAAAAAATTGTTGCTATTGAGAAAAAAAAATCAGAATAAGAATTAAAGAATTAAAACATTATTGAATGGTTGTAATTTACAACAACTAAAATATCTTACCATAAATATGTATGTAATTAATTAAATAACAAGAAAAATAAATAATATCATGATTTCCGGTTACAATTTGTGGGTAAACAAAATTCTTGCTAGCAACCCTGGCATAATGCCGAGATGTCTTTCACTCCTATTTTACAAAGAAAAACATATTTTATTTAATGGTGACGCCATTTTCGAAAGCCTATTCGAGTTAATTCCTATAAATAATCGTGCTAGACATTTTGTGGACGCTGTTGTTAGTGTAATAAAACTTCATTGTTGCCATTAAATGTGAGTATTGATTGTTGCAATAATAAAATTAAAAAAGTTATCGCCATAGCATAGAAACACCGCATTAAGATTTTGGTTGGTGTTGCAAGAATTTTCGACAAACATGTTTTGAATGACGTTTATTTTGTTTATAATTTGCTTTCAATCATTTATAGTACGTTTATTTGGATTGAAATGGCTTTAGTTTTAATGTATGATGCAAAATATGGCTGCATGACCAACCCGTCGAGGTGACTTGCATATAGGGTTACCATATCTCAGGATTTGTCCTGAGATTTCAGGATATTTGGGCTGCATTTAGCAAATCTCCTGAAATCTCAGGATTTTAAGAATATTCAATAAATAAAATACAGCTCACAATTAAAAGTTTAACAAACTTAAACTAAGTAATAGAAAAGCCTATTAAAATGTGAAACTAAAATTAATCTTCCTTTGGTAAAGGGCACCCCTTGCCCACTGCCGACCCCCACGCTTAGTGTGATGTTTAACACGTGAGAGAGATCCGCAATGTACTCCTATAAAAACAATAATGTTACGGACTTTTTAAAATTGTTAAATATTTTTCGAGAGAAAATTCTGAAACTGTTAAAATCTCAGGATTTGTCAATAGAAATCAGGCTTTTTCTCCGGAGTTTTGATTTTCTCATCTGGTAACCCTACTTGCATATGACATAGCGTTGTAAAATAAATATGTAGTTACAAAGTTACAATTCATCGTTGTAATTCTAGAAATATACAGAACTATCTTCTTTCAACTTTAGAACCCAGTTTCTTCTTCTTGGAAAATCCTCTTTTAGTTTTAGCCCTTGTCATAAAAGGCAATAGCAAAATATTACGTTCCTTGTGCCAGTAGTTCCGGCTGTGCGTTGATATGTCAGTCAGTCAGTCAGTTTCTCCATATAATAAACTAGCTTTTGCCCGCGGCTTCACCCGCGTACATAATCCCAGAATAAAAAGTATCCTATGTGTTATTCTGGGATATGGTCTACTCATGTACCAAAAATTTATCAAGATCCGTTCAGAAGTTTTTGCTTGAAAGAGTAACAAACATCCATACATCCATTAAAATACAAACTTTCGCATTTATAATATTAGTAGGATGACTAGACTGGTTTTCTATGATACAAACACACACAGCTTTCGATTTAGGCTTAGTTTGAATCTAACTTATGTCTATCTACAAATCCGTGATAAGACCTGTCATACTGTATGGATCAGAATGTTGGGCTGTGAAAAAGACAGATCAAAAAAGATTGCATGTAGCAGAGATGAGAATGTTGAGATGGATGTGTGGTGTGACGAGATTGGATAAAGTGAGAAATGAGTATATTTAGTAAACAAAAAAGTTGGATGGATTGTGTGAGAAGTGATATGAAAGAAAAGGGAGTTAGTGATAGCATGACGAGTGACAGGACAGAATGGAAAAAAAAACGTGTTGCACCGACCCCAAATAAAACAACAAGGGCAGGAAGATGATGATGATGATGATGGTGTGGTCATGTAAAAAAGAGGGATGAAATGCATGCTACTATAAGAGTTATGAGTATACATGAGTGGAGAGGGAGAGGGAGGCAAAAGAAAAGATGGATGAATTGTGTGAAGAGGGACATGAAAGAAAAGGAAGTTAGTGATAGCATAACAAGTGACAGGACAGAATGGAAGAAAAAAACGTGGCACAGAGCCCAATTAAAATGGGACAAGGGCAGGAAGAAGAGGAATCAAAAGAAACTAAGTAGGTTTAGTTTTTTACTTGCTAACCTAACTTACTAGGTTACTACCAGCTCTGCTTTCAAATTTGAGTTTAGAGGTAACTCGGATATCCAAGACCAGAGGATTACAGGCTCTTATCCCTGCATCTCGTTGTGAAACTTATGAAGGAGATTTTTAGCGAGGCTGGGGAGCAGTAATCTATCTAGGGGACCAAAAGATCCATATGGGTCGAAGTGTCCGAGTTGTTTCTCGGCCCCGCAATAAGATAAGATAAGATAACTCTAATGACGCAAAAAAAAATATACCCTACCCTGTATATAAATACTCTACCCTGGCATTTTTGAGAACAAACAAGTACAACTGTCAACGTTAAGCGTATGGCTGCTTACTCCAACCTACCCTGCTCCACTGTACGCTCGGGCTTGCGGACGGCGACCAAAGGGTACCTTGCTTTCCGAACATCTGGTAACTGTCCGGACCGAGCTCAAGCCGTCGACGGCGCGCACTGTTCCTGCGCGCCCGCGCCTCAAGGAGTTGTCAGCAACAGCAAGGACCCAGCTGGGTCGAATAGGGAATGAGGAACGGGGTGGGTTTTTAGTAAGAGTCTGACACTATCTCCCGCTTTGCCCAAGGACGGGGGATGTCATTTGGATGATTTTTACCTACTGAAAAAAATTACCGTAGTCAAAGTTAGTTTTAGTTGGGTTAAGTCTATGGTAGCTACTAGAGTTATAAAGAATGACCCTGGGTTGCAACTCTACTCTGGTTATTTTTGAACGCAGGGCTGGGGCTGTTGATTCACTAAAAATCACTAGCCTGTTGACATAGTGGCTAGTGGTCCTGACTGCTATGCCGGAGGTCGTGGGTGTATTTTCATTAAAAACTTGTTTTTAACTTAATTTCAGATTTAGTTCATCATGTCTGATGAGGAGGAGGTCACCGTTGAGACTTCTGATGCACAGATTCTGTCCGCAGAGTACAAAGATGGTAAGCATTCTTACACAGCCATAATATAATATAAATAAAATATGGGCGCCGATATTAATTTTTAATACATTTACTTGAATACTCACTCCTATCTTTTGCCGCTTTTAGGCACGCAATCAACTGTTTTCCGCACTAGTGCGGAAAAGTGCCAAACTGGCCCCGTCACAATTTATTGTTCTCATCGTATCAGGCTGATGTGAGTCGCTGGTTAACCCCCATATTCTCTCGGTTGCATAATACCCTCGCCTGTTGTTCGGGCTAATTCCGCCTCAGTCATAATGACAAACATTCTCCACGTGTATTTATTTATTTTATTAAAGCTTTAAACTCATAAAACCGTACAAAGGCATTACATGTGCAAAGCATTGCCATACAACGTGGCAATGCCGCCAGCCTTTTGGGCGCACTTCCTGTCGACAGCGATGCAGCAGAGAAGTTTTATGATGTAATTTTTAGCTAGGCCTTTAGTGTATGTACTATTTTTAATTATTTAAGTTTATTGTATAATTAAATTTATTTAATTATTGTCCTTTATATACAAGGTGTAACGTTAAATGCGCAAAACCTGAAATTAGTTTTTTCAGAATAACGAGCAGAATCAATTAAACCACTTTTTATATAGGTTACATTTTTCAAAAAATCTTCATTATAAACTTCGACCTGTCTATTTATGAATAGGGGTTTTGCGGGGGTTTTGCGCACGTGATGAAGCCATCACGTGCGCAAACCCTAAAATAGGTAAACAAACACAAATAGTTGTAAGTCCAATCAAATTGTCTCATACACGGGATAGTAAAAGTTCTTATTTCAATGCAGATATGAATTTTAAACAAACTGAATTTGCTCATAAAACCTAAAAAAATTTTTATCTCACATAATTAGGTCAATTGAATTAAAAATCGTTTGGGGCGTCTGAGGTTTTAAGCATTTAATGTTACACGTAGTATATTGGCCATATCTATTTTAACCGTTTACTTGTCCAGTTTCGAACCTACAACCTCATGCATAAGAGCCAGGTGCCTTGGCCACTAGGCCATCACGTCACCAATTTTTATACATTCATCATCATCATCATGATATCAGCCGAAAGACGTCCACTGCTGGACATAGGCCTCCCCCAAGCGTCGCCACAACGACCGGTCCTGTGCGTCACGCATCCATCGGATTCCCGTTTTTATACATTGCTTTTATTAAATTTAAACTGTTTTCAGGTCAACTGCAAATAGTAGAAGTGACTCCATTTGAGAAGGAACGGGTAAGTTTTGTTATTATATTATGACCGTTTATACAGCACGGTATTTTATTTATACAAACTAGCAAGTCCTTATTCTCGAAAATGAATAAACTAACTTTAAGGCAGGAGCGACCGCGTGCCACCCACAAGGAGGACCGATGACCTGGTCAGTGTCGCGGAAATCCGATGGATGCGTGACGAACAGGATTGGTCGTTGTAGGAGGGGAGGCCTGTGTCCAACAGTAGGTCTTTTGGCTGAAATGATTATGATGAAGGCGGAAGCGGATTGGGTGCACCGGAGCGGAGCTCCCGCTTTAGCTTTTTAAGCCAACCTGTAAGTTTCGGGGTTCCCTAAAATGGTGTCACTTCTTTCTCTTCTCTCGTCTTTAACACGCATTATCGGATGAGCATTCGATATTGTATAGAATACCGGATTATACAGATTGCCATTGATAAATAGCATAATCAGCCTTACACATCCTTAACATCAATGATATGACCAAACGAGGATTAACATATCATCACTTATTATCAATTTCGGCACTTATTATAAATTTTCGGCACTTATTATCAATTTTTTTTTGTTAAAACGAGGATAATGCAGTGGGCTGCAATATTGTTACTACTGAAATAATTTATTGTTACTTTGCTAAGCATTGTATATTGTGGCTGTTAATTGTCCCTAATAAATAAAATAAAATCAAACATTCACCAACCCGCACTGGACCCGCGTGGTGAATTACAGCTCATTCCCTCTCTTAGAGAGGAGGCCTGAGTCTCAGCAGTGGGAACATTAAAAGGCTGATTATGCTATGCTTATGTTAATATTTTTTTTGTCTATTACAACACGGTACGAGATCTGTAGAAGAAATCTCTTCCTTCATCTGTTATTCGATTATGATAAATATTCTATGCTAGATAATGCGTTTATGACACTAGCTTTTGCCCGCGGCTTCACCCGCGTACATAATCCCAGGATAAAAAGTATCCTATGTGTTATTCTAGGATATGGTCTACTCGTGTACCAAGTTTCATCGAGATCCGTTTAGTAGTTTTGGCGTGAAAGAGTAACAAACATCCATACATCCATCCATACATCCATTCGTACATCCATCCGTACATCCATCCATACATCCATCCATACATCCATCCATACATCCATCCATACATCCATCCATACATCCATCCATACATCCATCCATACATCCAAACTTTCGCATTTATAATATTAGTAGGAAGTAGGATTCCCAATAGGTTGCCTAGCTAAATCTGGTGCCTTTCTGCTTCACAGCAAGAGACCCACATTCTACCAGACCTGGGTGATGGAGAGGACCATGAGTCGAAGTACATGCAGGTGCTAGACACCAGCAAGGGTCTGATGCAGTTGGACCTGCTCAATCTGACCCTCGTTAGGTACGTACAGTATTTCTTCCATCTTTGTTCAATTTATATCTACACTTATATTGTAATGAGACCGTCCGGTAACCGTCCGGACCGAGCTCAACCGTCAGCAACAGGGGCCCAACAGGGTGGAAGCCTGCGGTCGCCTCCTTCTGCGACGCAGTGATGCTAGCAAAGGAGGAAGCCGACCGCATCAGGCAACGGCGCCCTCGCCGCCACCACCGGGATTCCGATCTCGATTTCCGGCCACCGTAGACGCGGGCTCGCGGACAGTGAGCCATGGATAGCTCGCTGTCCGACCGTCCGGTAACTGTCCGGACCGAGCCCAAGACGTCGACGGCGCGCACTGTTCCCGCGAGCCTCAAGGAGTTGTCAGCAACTGGAGGGGCCCAGCTGGGTCGAACCCTACTGGAGCCAGGGTTATCCGAAGGAAGCTGGAGCCCCGGTATGAAGAGGCTAGAAGGAACGGGGTGGGTTTTTAGTCAGTAAGAGTCTGACACTATCTCCCGCTCCACCCAAGAGAGGGTTGTCATAAGATGATTTTTGCCCACCGTAAAAAAAAGCAGGGTCGAAGCCTACTGAGGCTGTGGGTGATGTGAAGAGGCACCCGGGGCCCTGGAACAATGCAAAGAAGGAACAGGAGTGGGTTTTTAGTCAGTAAAAGTCTGACATGCCTTTGCGGTCCGCCCAAAGGCGGGGGATGTCATTTGGATGATTTTTACCCATCGAAAAAAAAACCCGTTTATTGATTTCATCACGAGTGTATTGAAAAACGACGTTTGATACACGTGGAGATTTGACTTAGTACCTACTCGGTTTTAGAACAGATTTTAGAGGCTTCTTTATTACTAATTCTTCTAAAACTATATTTTCCCTTGCAGGTGTCAAGATGGAGAGGAATCATATCAGTTGGTTGCAAACGCTGGCACGTCTGATGGTGAAATGTCCTCGGATGCCGCCACCGTGACCTGTGTCCTGCAGAGTAGCGATAATGAAGGTATGCCATGCTTGTTTTACAGCCCTTCAAGACCCTGCGGCTGCACAAGAACAAAACAAAACAACAAAACAAAACAACAAAACAACAAAACAACAAAACAACAAAACAACAAAACAACAAAACAACAAAACAACAAAACAACAAAACAACAAAACAACAAAACAACAAAACAACAAAACAACAAAACAACAAAACAACAAAACAACAAAACAACAAAACAACAAAACAACAAAACAACAAAACAACAAAACAACAAAACAACAAAACAACAAAACAACAAAACAACAAAACAACAAAACAACAAAACAACAAAACAACAAAACAACAAAACAACAAAAAACAAAACAAAACAACAAAACAAAACATATAAAGCACAAATGTATTTTCATACTTTTGTTCTTAATATGCTATGCAAGCGAACGCGATTCGCACTCTCATTGTTTTTTTATTGTGTCTCTAATCACGATATTCGAAAGGTAATTCCAACGTACACTCCCTGAAATGTAAACGATAGAAAACCGATGCGAACGATAGAAATATTTACTAACTAGCTGCTCCCAGCGGCTTCGCCCGCGTTATAGCAGAAAATTATCCCAAGGGACCATACTTCCGAGATAAAAAGTATCCTATGTCCTATTCCAGGACATGGTCTATCCGTGTACCAAGTTTCATCAAAATCGGTTTTGCCATTGAGGTGTGAAGTCGTAACAAACAAACAAACTCACTTTCGCTTTTATAATATTAGTAAGGATGATTTGAATTATAAATCTCTAATTTCAGACCCAGATAACCAAGATTCCTATGTTATGGTTGAGAACGAGAACGGTGAGAATTCTTTAGTTATACTGAAGTCTGCGTTACAACAGGCCTCAGCTCTGCAGAAGAAAGATGAATCCAATGTACGTATAATAATAATAATAACATCAAATGTTGCCCTCTTGTTGCTACGTCACTTCGTGCTAGCGGCCGTTTCTGGGGGCCCATTTATTGAGTGTGCAAGTCACCCCCTGCCTTTTATCGATGGATCTTAATAACATTGTTCAGGCAGGGGCCATAGTCTTAACATAGTTCCATGATATCAGTCCACCTAAGACTCCAAAAATCATAGCCTTATTATTTTGTTTTCCATATTGTATCGCAATAGTTTATCAAACCGGGGGTTGTCCTTGGATGCACTAGCATAGCGCATACAGGGATAATCGCCGGTTGGTACCACAATCCATCATTAAAAGCATCTAAAAGGGCCTCTGCGAGTTGGTTTCGGCTCCTCGTACGCCTTGCAAAGGTCCAGGACCTTAGGGTCCTGAGATAAATAAATATATAAAAATAACATCAATATACAACGTGCAACATTAAATGCGCAAAACCTCAGACACCCCAAATGATTTTTAATTTAAAAGACCTAATTCTGGGAAAAAAAAATTAAAAAAACATATTAAAGGTTTTATGTGCAGTTTTAGTTTGTTTAAAATTCATATCTGCATTGAAATAAGAACATTTATCATCCCGCATATGAGAAAATTTGATTGGACTACAACCGTTTGTGTTTGTTTATCTATTTGGGCGGGTTTGCGCACGTGATGGCTTGACCTAATAATAAATAGACAGGGCAAAATTTTTAATGAAGATTTTTTTTTAAAATGTAACCTAAACTAAAAATTGGTTTAATTGATTCTGCTCGTTATTCCGATCAAACTATTTTCAGGTTTTGCGCATTTAACGTTACACCTTGTAAAGGGTGACTGGTAATTAGTGACCGATACTTAAACACGTGAGAGCAGTGGTGGCCGAGTGGTAATGGCCCCGATTTACGAGTTATAGGTCGCAGGTTCGAACCCAGCCACACGCATTACTTTGTGTAATTTATTTCATCACCACTGCTCTCAAAACGGAGAAGGAAAACATCGTGAGGTAACCGACATGTCCTAGAACCAAAAATTCGAAGACATGTGACATTCAGCAACCCGCACTGGGCCCGCGTGGTGGATTACAGCCCATTCCCTCTCCTAGAGAGGAGTCTTGAGTCCGGCAGTGGGAACATTAAAAAGGCTGATGATGATGATGACTTAAACACGTGATTGTACTCATGATTACAAACAACATTCGCAAAGAAACTTTTCTTTTTACTCATTCATCATTTCAGCCGACAGACGTCCACTGTTGGACATAGGCTTCCCCCAAGTGTCGCCACAATGATCGATCCTGTGTTTTTTACTCATTTGGTTTATATTTTATCGCAATAACAAAACGCAGCTATAATAGGCGCAAAGTTAAGATATTACAAATATTATCCAATACAAAAATAAAATAGTACCTATAAAAAAAGTTTCTTTGGGAAAGTTTTCTGTTATCATGAGTACATTCACGTGTATAAGTATCGGTCACTAATTACCAGTCACCCTATCATCATCATCATCATCATCTTCCTGCCCTTGTCCCGTTTTATTTGGGGTCGGCGCAACACGTTTTTTTCTTCCATTCTGTCCTGTCACTCGTCACGCTATCACTGACTCCCTTTTCTTTCATATCACTTCTCACACAATCCATCCATCTTTTCTTTGGCCTCCCTCTCCCCCTCCATCTAATTACCAGTCACCCTATATGAAAGCGAAATACCACTCGCTGATTAATCACGAAATCTTTTTGTTTGCAGAAAAGTATATCGCCTACTGAAATATTAGAGAGAGCGAAAGCTCTACAAAAAGCGAAGTAAGTACCGCTAACGTCTTTCTACTAAGTACTATTGGTAATATCGAACCTTTAGTGCAACAGTAATCATAGCTCATTTTTTTTAAATATTACAGGAGACTTTTAATTATTTTTTCGCATTTATTTCCTCACTAACTTTTGCCCGCGGCTTCACCCGCGTACATAATCCCAGGATAAAAAGTATCCTATTTGTTATTATGGGATATGGTCTACTCGTGTACCAAGTTTCATCGAGATCCGTTTAATAGTTTTTGCGTGAAAGAGTAACAAACATCCATACATCCATTCATACATACAAACTTTCGCATTTATAATATTAGTAGGATTTCTGGATTACTATTTATAGTACCTAGGTTGGAAAAAATACATTCAGCCGAACATAGAACCTCCTCCTTTTCGAAGTCGGATTAAAATACCGGCTGGCTACCTTACGCCCGGCTTTGTAGGGCCCTGTTCCTGTCACGCGGATTTTATCTCGCATGCGGGTCTCGTCCGCATCCGGGTGATAGCACGCTCCGAGCCACACGCAGGACAAAGAGTTCGTTTGCTGCTGCAGTGTTGTGCGTGTCTTTCATTTTTGTTTGCGATATATGCGGGCTATGAGCATGCGTGCAACCCGCTTCACAGTAAAAACTACTCTGAAGGCAGGAGATCACCGATCGCGTCCGCAGCCAATCCGCGTTCCGCGCGCGAGCTAGGAAAAACGTGTATCAAATGATAGGATGCGGGCAGTTCGCACGCGGACGAGAACCGCGTGCGGGCTACAATACGCGTGACGGAAAAAGGGCCCTTAGATTGGACTTCATCATCAGCCTTTTTAATGTTCGCACTGCTGGGACTCGGGCCTCTTCACTAGGAGAGGGAATTGGCCGTAATCCACCACGCGGGCCCAGTGCGGGTTGGTGAATGTCACATGTCTTCGAATTTTTGGTTCTAGGACATGCCGGTTTCCTCACGATGTTTTCCTTCACGATTTTGAGAGCAGTGGTGATGAAATAAATTACACAAAGTATTGCGCCTAGCTGGGTTCGAACCAGCGGCCTACAACTCGCAAGTCGGGGGCATTACCACTCGGCCAACACTGCTCTAAATCTAGATTGGACTTAACGTATTCTTCAATCGTTGCAGAGCCCTCCTACAGTCATCAAATAGAGGCCGCGGCAGAGGGCGCAAACGGAAGAGTGACCTACCTCCCCCTCACGAGCTGCTAGCCTCGCCGAACTTCAAGCTGTATCTATATCATTGTAAACTGTGCAGCTTCAAATGTAACGCCGTTAAAGATATGTCGGCTCACAGGGTAAGTCCTATTATCTTCTGTCAGCGTTGGTTAAAATTATAATAGGGTTTTTAATCTATTAATAGCTGCTAGATATTAGATATCCGGCGTGTACAAAAAAAAGAAATACATTTTATTTGTCTTGTTTACTCGTCGATTCGTATGCAGGAGAACTAAGGTTGCCGACATAGCACAAAGAATTTCCAAACTTAAGTGGCAATGGGCAGGGCACATTGTTCGCAGAACAGATGGCCGTTGGGGCCGAAAGGTTCTGGAGTGGCGACCGCGTACCGGAAGACGCAACGTTGGATGGCCTCCAACAAGGTGGTCTGATGACCTGGTGAAGGTTGCGGGAAACCGATGGATGCGACACGCACAGGAACGTTCGTTGTGGCGACGCTTGGTGGAGGCCTATGTCCAACAGTGGATGTGTATCGGCTGAAATGATGATCATGGTGATGATGACTTGTCGATTCGAAGCTTCAAAGTCTCGAGCATCGTAGCCGAGTTGCTAGCCTGTCGGTTTTCTACCGGTTGCATTTCGGGGAGTGTGCGTCGGAATTGCATAACCTGATTCCGCCCGCGCCCGTTCCATCATCGGACCACCAGACGTACGGCGATGCGCCACCGGTACATGGTGGACATCCCGCCTACACGCACAAAACGTTTTGGAAACACATTCATTATGCGTACAGCTAAGGAGTGGAATTCCTTGCCGGAGTCTGTGTTTCCTGATAGCTACAACCCGGGAATCTTTATGTCGAGAGTGAATAGGTTTATTCTAGGTAAGCGCGTTCCATCGTCGACTGCATCGTCAACCTATCAATAAAAATAAAATAAAATGTTTAAAAAAAACGAAATTTGCATTTTTTTAATGCATTGTTTTTCATTTTTTGAATTGGGGGAAACAAGAAATGACTTCTCCCACTTTAAGGCGCAGCGGCAGGGGGTGTCAGACTTTTACTGACTAAAACGAGTGGCCATAGAGTATCTTGCACGTTCTTCTCCATAGAGATCTACGCGTTGAATGTACGCCGTGTATATATATAAATGCTTTTGATTGGATTTTAACATGGAATATCCGTTCCCCAGGCGCGCTCGCACGGCAGCGGGTCGGGGCGCGGCCGCGCGGGGGGCCGCGGGGCCTCCGTGACGCTGCAGTGTGCGCGCTGCCCCTTCAGAGCCGCCACGCACACACAGGTGACGTATTATGCAGATACCAGTTATTTGTAGCTTCAGGAGCTGGGGGAAAAAAACGACGGACAGACTCTTCAGCAGCATCAGTGGCGGATTAGCCATGTTGCAAGAGTAGCAAATGCTACAGGCCCCGCGCGAACTTGGGGGCCCTCGCACACTGGCCCCCCATATTCGGGGGCCCCGCGAACTTGAGGGATCCGCGTATTAGGGGCCCCAGCACATTCAGGGAGCCCGCGTATTCGGGGGCCTGCGCATATGAGGGCCCCGCGCATTTGAAGAGCCTGTACTTGAACACAAAAAAATCTAGTCAAAGTATGCAATAATAATAATATAATATTCCACAACTATCACAACGCCGTTTAGTTCCAAGCTATGCAGAGCTTGTGTTATGAGTACTGGACAACTAATGACATATATTTCTAAGTACAGTGCGTTTCACTTAAGAAGTTCCTTTGGCGTAATGTTGGCTCCCCTGTCTGTCTTCACAAAAAAGAAGGGGAAAAGGAAAGAGTTGCCTATTCTACCAAATTTGTTCCCCGAAATGCGAAACGAAATCGATTTTAACGATAGTTGCAACACTTTTTGTAGAATTATGAGGGGAATGTGATTTTATTTAAAAAAGAAGGTCTAAAAGAAAGTTGTTAATAGAGAGGTACGATATTGCAGCGTGGCGTTTTCGGTATTTGAAAGAATTGCAGGACAATCGAGCCCAGCGTCCTATACTTTATTCAAAAATAATAAAAAAAATATATATTTAAAAAGGCGATTGTTAAAAGTAACGAAGTATCAGTTAATCTCCCTAATACTAAGTAATTTAATTGTTAAAAATATTGCAACACTGTTTTTCCGTATTGCCAACATTACGGCAAAGGAACTTCTTAAGTGAAACGCACTGTATATACATCTATATATATAAAAATCAATGCCACTTTTCGTTGTTATTTTATAACTCAAGAACGGGCTCACCTATCCAAACCAAATTTTTAGGCTTTGTTCGGACTATTTAGTAGATGGTTTATGTGAAGTTTGGTAGGGTAGAGTAGGGTAGAGTGGAGTAGAGTAGGGTAGAGTCGGGAAGAGCGGGAGCGAAGCCGTGCGGCAAAAGCTAGTATTGTAGATAAATTACACCCAGCCAGACACAGAACAAATGATAATGCTCATCTCACAAACATTTGTTGAATATGATTCTAAATTTTTAAGGTCCCTTTCGGGTATAGTCCCTCGAAAGTTTTCCAGTTGGATTTTTCTATAATGTTACTTTAGATTAATATTTATTTTTTCTTGCAGCTTATAAAACACGTACAAGACAAGCACATGGACGGAGCCAGCAGTAAGTCTAATGACTGTATGTATACGATCATATCACTGTAGTATCATTAGTTACCATCAACTCTTCTGTTGGCTATTTCTGCCCCCCTAGCCTAGTTACAACCGTTTTATTTTTATTTTATTGTTATGTATAGGCACACGTTTGACCACTCATCATTTCAGCCGACAGACGTCCACTGTTGGACATAGGCCTCCCCCAAGCGTCGCCACAACGATCGATCCTGTGCGTCTCGCATCCACCGGATTCTCGCAACCTTCACCAGGTCATCGGTCCACCTTGTAGGAGGCTTTCCGGCGCTGCGTTTTCCAGTACGAGGTCGCCACACCAGAACCTTTCGGCCCTAACGGCCATCTGTTCTGCGAGCAATGTGCCCCGTGCGTTCGTCGTGCTATGTCGGCAACCTTGGTTTTCCTGCGGTTATCTTCATTTCTGATTCGACCCCCAAGGAAACTCCACGTTTGACCACTATCTCACCTGATTGTAAGCGAAGGCAAGCAACTCGGCGTCGATGCTCAAGACTTTGGAGTTTTGACTTCACAAGTGCATCATTGCCTATGATCTTCTTGGCACGCCTTTCAATCGACTCCAGTGCATCAAGCTGGTATTTGACTGACCCATCCCAATGAGAGCAGTACTCCATACACGATCGAACTTGCGCTTGATAGAGGTTGAGCAGCTGTTCCGGCATGAAATACTGTCTCACCTTTGCTAAGATCCCCAATTTCTTGGCAGCTAGTACCGTTTCGCTTGCGTCGAACGCTTCGAGTTGACCTTGCCGCCAATTCTTTTGTTCTGACCACGTGACTGAGCGTTGAGGCGACGTCGTTCCCGTACATTTAAAGCTTTCTACTAGCGTTAATTATTGCAGATTAGCAACTTGGCTAGGGGTGCTTGTCTTTTTTATCAATTCCACTCCATCAAATGTTTTTTTTTTTTACTGTAGGTGTTTGTTCACTATGAAAATACTATAATCACTATGTATACAGGGTTTTTTTTGTAAAACACTAACAATTTTATAGGATTACTAACATCATAAACAACAACTTTTGTTCTATGACTTTTTCTTCAGTTTATGTATTTTGCTAAACCTACCTACCTCTGTATGATACGACGCAAGCGCATTAAGTACCCCCGCCGCGTGTGTCCAACTCTCCTCCGCTATTGTCCTATCGTTGCTTCGCATAGACTTCGTAATATTTAGAATGTTAATTTTTTTTTTTAAATATAATCTAGTGCTTGACTGCGATTCCACCTGATGGTAAGCAGTGATGCAATCTTTGATGGTGACGCGCACTAATTTATTAGTTTGATACATATTTAAAAGTCGTATCACTGTATTCTCATCTATTGTGTTATTGATACATCTCCTCTCCGCTTTGGTGAAGTCCCGGCCGGCTTGCTCAGTAGACGAAACTGGACAACCGTTCGTTTCCTGAAAAAAAAAAACCTTTTTATACAAAAAAATAACCGACTTCACTAAAAAATTAAAATTGAATTTGAGGAGTTCCCTCGATTTCGCCAAGATTCCATCATCAGATACCAACTTGGTGACTATAGGACCATTTGGGAAGTATACCCTTTCCAACAAAAAAATATTTTTTCAAATCGGTTGGCAAGCGACGAAGTTATGCGCGAACAAACATAAAAAAAAACATACAAACATCCGAATTGAGAACCTCCTCCTTTTTTAGAAATCGGTTAAAAAAGTCTTGTGGAAGGTCGTTCAGTTTAGTGTCTTACACGCTGTATAGAAAACAGTACGTTTGGAGCCATTGGCTTGATTTTTTTTGCGGTCCAATTTTTGATCAAACAACTTTCTTTTAGTTTACCTCATACCTTCCACGTCTAAATCAAATTCGTTTTTCGCAGATACGGTGCATCTAAATACAGAGGAAGTCGAGGCAGCCGATGTGTTGGTGTGCGGCGCGTGCGGGTTCGAGTCCAGCTCGCGCTCAGTGTTCCGCAAGCACATCGAGGAGGAGCACGGCGCCACCACATGTTGAGGTGAGGACAGTTGCCCACAGGCCCACTGCTGGACAACGGCCCACTAGCGCGTCCTGATTAATTGTCCTGCCCACCACCCTGGAGCGCGAGAGCTTGTCCGACTTTAGTCATTAGATAACTTCCCTCCTACAAAAAAAATATCGAGCCTTTTTAGGAAGAACATCGTAAACGACAGTGAGCGTTTTTGCAGTACTAGTAGGTTTTCTCTTCCATAATTATAAAGTATTTACGAAAATATGTAGTAGCAACAATTCTATTATATCGGTAGTTATATGAAGTTGTCTATATATTTTTTTATTATCATGAATTAATACTTTTTAATTATGGAAGAAAAAATCTACTAGTACTGCAAAAACGCTCACTGTCGCTTACGATGTTCTTCCTAAAAAGGCTCGATATGACTAACATTGTTCACACTAATTTTTCATTTTGATAAACTGGGATTAGATAACTAATAATTTCTTCATGCATATTCCCTGCGCTCTATCATCTTCATGTCAGTCGATTCGACGGCCCGCACTGTTCCCGCGCGCCTCAAGGAGTTGTCAGCAACCGTAGGATCCCAGCTGGGTCGAAGCCTACTGGGGCTACGGTCTGCTTCTGAAAGTAAGGCTCGCTCCTGGTATGATAGGCAATGATGGAACGAGATGGGTTTTTTAGTCAGTAAGTCTGACACTATCTCCCGCGCCGTTGGATGATTTTTACCCTAAAAAAAAAACACATCAGTCCAAAGATGTTCACTGTTAGGCATAGGCTTCCCAAAGTGTCGCCGTGATGAAAGGTTCTGGAGTGGCCAATATGGATTCACCTTGATAAGAGACTAGTAGCTGGCTACTGCAGTTCGCGTCCAGGGGGGAGATGTTCTGATGGTTTTTTTTTTTTGTCGATGGGAAAAATTATCTTATGACAAAACCCAGCTGGGCCCCTCCTGTTGCTGACAACTCCTTGAGGCGCGCGGGAACAGTGCGCGCCGTCGACGTCTTGGCTCAGTTTGGACAGTTAGCGGACGATCGGACAGCGAGCTACCCATGGCTCGCCGCCCGCGAGCCGAGATGTTCTGTTGGGGTGATGAACTGTCTCCACACTTCATCACCTCATCAGAACTCCTCCGAAATGGGTTTCTTCTGCTTCTGCGGCGCGCATTTCTCGTTCTCTTGTTGTTTTTTTTATTATTATTGATAGGCTCGCGTTTGACCACCATCTCACCTGATGGTAAGCGATGATGTGGTCGACGATGGAACACGCTTGCCTAGAAGTAACCTATTCATCAATCCTAACTGTCTTTCGAAATGATGATGTTAATATGCATATTTCATTTGTTTCAGGATCAAAAACCATCTTCAGAGTTAAAGTCATTGTTGATTTGAGTAAAAGCTACATCGATTTGTTAACTACAGATTTATATCGGCTGTGTTCCTCTAGAGAAAAGTTTTAAATGAGTTGAACATTCAAAGATTTAATTATTTTTATTGATAACTAGCTGCTCCCAGCGGCTTCGCCCGCGTGATAACAGAATATTATCCCAAGGGAATATACTTCCTGGATAAAAAGTATCCTATGTCCTATTCCAGGACATGGTCTATCTGTTTACCAAGTTTCATCAAAATGGGTTTTGCCATTTAGGCGTGAAGACGTAACAAACAAACTCACTTTCGCTTTTATAATATTAGTAAGGATGAGAGTGACAGATTCTCGATTTATGAATTGAGTAATCTTAATGAGGATAAGTCATGATTTTTGTGGAATATGCAGACTTATAGCACAAAATAGATAGGTACAGAAGACAGTCTACATATAAAGCGCGCTCTCACAACGCACACATAGACACCGCTCACGGACACGATATCTCAGAGCGCTTCGGCTCGCTCGTCGAACAGTTCCGGCTCAAACGCTCATTAGTGTGCGTCCACCGAGCGTAGGTATAAAAAGTAAAGTACATACATGAGATTGTCTTCTGTACCTAAGTATTTTGTGCTTATACCGTCAAAAAAAAAAGTTAATACCATCGACGTATATTCTAGTGATAGACAAGCCTCGTGAACTATTTGCCAAAATACTGAAAAGTTAAAACATAAGTTTGCTGCAGCGCTACATTGGCATTATGTCGTCTAGCAGAACTTATAAAACATGCAGCGCTAAGATAGCTTTTAGAGGATACCTTTTTCGTGACCGAAATGTCTTAAGCACCATGAATTTCGTGGCACTTTAATTCATGAATCCCCAAGCGACCACCGGTGGCCGCGCATCTATTATCTTACTATTGTGTTTCTAATTGACGGTATCTGAAGGGTTAAACTAGTGCGCCTCACCATCAACGATTGCATCACTGCTTACCATCAGATTGGATTGCAATTAAGCACTGGTTTATATCATTAAAAAAAATAGTATTTGGCAGCAAAGGCTGACATATCATTAATATATACAACGTGTAACGTTAAATGCGCAAACCTGAGACACCCCAAATGATTTTTAATTCAATTGACCTAATTACGTTAGAAAAAAACACAAAAAAATTAAAGGTTTTATGTGCAGTTTTAGTTTGTTTAAAATTCATATCTGTATTGAAATAAGAACTTTTATTATCCCGTGGATGAGAAAATTTGATTGGACTCCAACTATTTGTGTTTGTTTACCTATTTGGGCGAGTTTGCGCACGTGATAGCTTGACCTATTCATAAATAGACAGGTCGACGTTTTCAATTAAGATTTTTTTGAAAAATGTAACCTATATTAAAAAGTGGTTTAATTGATTCTGTTCGTTGTTCTGATCAAACAAATTCAGGTTTTGCGCATTTAACGTTATACGTTGTATATATATATATTATTATATATAGTATATATATATATTATATATACAACGTTATAACAATATTATATATATATATATACATGTTTGGCAGCAAATGTATCGAGTCAGCCTTCTCGGCAAGCTACGCAGGTTAAAAAAAAATTACCATAAAATTCTCAGCTCCATTTTACCGAGATCGCGCCTGATTCAATGATTCCACATATTGTCCAGTTGCGCAGACATTTGAGATACAAAATTACACCAATTTTACATCACAATATCTACTACAAATCAATTGCGAATAATTAAAAAAGCCATTGAACTTCACTCGGAAGAAAAAAATCGATAATTAATATCGAATGAATCTATGACTTGTAGCGACATCTATGGCGCCACATAAGAACTAAACTACAAGATCCTGTATCGCGCAGTTAGGGCTACATTTACCGGGACACCATGGCGGCGCGACCAGTTGCGGGGCCATGGTGTCTCGGTGAAATACAGGATTATTGGTAAAACACTGGCGACCTCCCAGGACTATGTTACTAACATCATAAACAACAACTTTTGTTCTATGACTTTTAAAATTTGATCATAGTTCATCAGAATTTAATACAAAAATAACAATAATTAAATTAATGTCCTAAATATTACAAAGTCTATGCGAAGCAAGTGATAGTACAATAGCGGAGGAGAGGAGGGTTGGTCGGCGGGGGTGCTTGATGCGCTAGCGTCGCGTAGGGCGTTGTAGGGCTATATTACTAACACCATAAACAACAACTTTTGTTTTATGACTTTTTACAAAACAATACATTTACCAAAAACATTCCTTCAAGATTCCGTCCTTCTATCTAACACATTTCAACTTGGTATTTTGCTATACCTACCTACATCTGTATGACGTGGAGCAAGCGTATCAAGCACTCACTGCCCTATCGCTTGCTTCGCATAGACTTCGTAATATTTAGAACCGTCAATTTAAGGTGAATGCTCCAACCAGCCCGCGAAATTCAAATTTTCTTACGTTTTTTGCAATTTGCAGGCCAGTGACATGTTGTTACTTTACCAAAATATGATTCGCGGCAATAACAAGTATAATTTTAAATATTAAAATAATCAAAACATTCGCTCCACATAGAAAAGGTGTAAATTGTTAAAATCTCCGAAATCTAACTTACATGCAACTTTTCTATGTGTAAGTTGATGGAGCCTTAAATGTTTTGTATTTTTATATGAAAAGCTGATGAAATAAAATATTTTTTTTTTTTTAAAGTCATAGAACAAAAGTTGTTGTTTATGATGTTAGTAACATAGTCCTGAGAGGTTGTCAGTGTTTTACAAATAACCCTATTTATAATGTACTTGTAAATAAATAGATATTATCGTTGTTGTTCCTATCATGTTTAGATATAATTGTCAACTACCTGTTAAGGTTATTAAAACTTATATGTTTTTTTCAATAAATTACTTGGAAAAGTTACTTCTGTCTTTATTTAAACCCATTAACATTAGTTTCATCATAGAAAATACGCTTCGCCAATCTCTGTTCGGGCATCCTAGAGACATGCCCACAAAACCTGAGCTAGAGACGGCAGTCTCATCAAGTAGGCTTCAATGCCCAACAAGGGAAGCGAAATCGTGGCGGACAATTTCTACGCTTCAAGGATGTTCACAATACGCACATGAAGAGATGCTAAATTGACGATTGACGACGCCACTTGGAAGCAGGCGCAAGATCAGCCTGAATGGAGACGTCGTGTGCAACAGCACGTGCAGGCCTTTGAGGATAAGAGGAGGTTGGAGTTGGACCGGAAGCGTGAACTCAAAGCTTTTGTTAATGGTGTCCTGACATGTCCGCTTTGTGCTCGGAGTTTTTCTGCCAAGGTTGGATATGCAAGCCACATGAGGGCGCATAAAAGAGCAGTAGATCCTGAGCTCACAACCACTATGAGAGGCCAAAGAATGCGGTCGCTGTGGCCGAAATCGGCTAGATGGCATCAATCAGTTTCATCATAAGGGGATGTTCATAACAAACTATGGTGGTTATCACACTGCCACGCACGGCTCGCGGATGGCGAGCCATGGGTAGCTCGCTGTCCGATCGTCCGGTAACTGTCCGGACCGTGCCCAAGACGTCGACGGCGCGCACTGTTCCCGCGCGCCTCAAGGAGTTGTCAGCAACAGCAGGAGCCCAGCTGGGTCGAAGCCTACTGGGGCCAGGGTTATCCGAAAGGAAACTCGAGTCCCGGTATGAAAAGGCTAGAAGGAACGGGGTAGGTTTTTTAGTCAGTAAGTTTGACATTATGTCCCGCTCCGCCTAAAGGCAGGGGATATAATTTTTATGATTTTTACGATGTCGGCGATATCACGCGCCTGCAAGCGGAGAAACATGCGCACACCCGCGTGGAGGTGGGACGAGAGGTGTGGCGGGCTGGGACGAGTAGTGCCATGCGCATCGGCGCTGGGGGTATGAAATGAGTCGGAGCTTGCGTGAATTTACAAACCGCCGCGTGAGTGTGTAAAAAACCCGCACGATGTTGCAGATCTGCACTCCCGCAAGTACGCGCGTAGGTGCGTTTGCACGCAATATGCAGAGTGATAATCTTAGAACAGAAACAAAAATTCTCATAATTTAAACCGGAAAACGTCCACTGCGGGATATCTCCCTCGAGTGTCGCCACAATTATTGGTCTTATGCGTTTCACATCCATTGGATTCCCGCGAACCTCACCAAGTCGTCGGCCAACCTTATAGAAGGCCTTCCAACACAGCGTCTTTCGGTATGTAATCGTCACTCCAGAACCTTTCAGCTGCATTGACCAGCATCTATTCTGCGAACAATGTGCCCTGCCCACTATCACTTTGGCGAAAAAAAAATCATATCTTCATTATTTTTTCCTGGAAGAATTGGTGATTGCACAATGAACATGTATCACTCCCTGCAAATGTGCTTGAATTCCTGGAAGTTATTGATACCAGTGTAGATACCATAGGTGATAATAATCCGTGGTGATAAAGTTACAAGAATTTCTAGATAGCTAAGTTTTAAGTAGGTAAGTTACAAGGAGGAGGCCGACCCAGTGCCGGCGTTAGGAGGGGGCACGGTGGGGCGACCAATTCAGGGGGGCGCCAAGGGCTGGAGTTAGAGTCTTCTGCCTGCCCTGGTGCAAACCCTCAAAACTGTGCTCTACGCTCTGTGCTTATGCATTTTTTTTTAGATGGATTTTTTGAGGTTTTGTGGTCGAAGAGCGACTCTCGATAGAGTTTCTCCTCGACCACACTGCGCTTACGCTTACGATTGGTGCAATACTTTCACCCCGGGCGAAAATATTGTGGCGCCCACCACAATATTTTCGCCTGTGTGTGTGTGAGTGGCCCTTCACCGGCACTGGGCCGATCGTATCAAGCAACGTCGGTCACAGCGCTCCAGCCGCCGCTGGAATTCCGATCCTGATTTCCGACCACCGTAGGTGCGGGCTTGCGGACGGCTAGCAATGGGTTCGCGGTCTGACTGTCCGGTAACTGTCCGGACCGGGCCCAAGTCGTCGACGGCGCGCACTGTTCCCGCGCGCCTCAAGGACTTGTCAGCAACAGCAGGGGCCCAGCTGGGTCGAAGTCTACTGGGGCTAGGGTTAGTTCCGAAAGGTAGCTCAGCCCCCGGTATGAAAAGCAACAAAGGAACTGGAGTGGGTTTTTAGTTAGTAAAAGTCTGACGCTATCTCCCGCTCCGCCCAAGAGCGGGGGATGTCATTAGACGATTTTCCCTACGGAAAAAAAGTAGGTAAGTTACAACTTAACAATTTGCTGCCACCGGCTACGCCTGCGTGAAAGTCGAAAATTATAACCCAAGACAACATAGGTACTCTTGGGATAAAAAGCATCCTATGTGCTATTCCAGGATATGATCTACCTACCCGTGTACCAAGTTTCATCGAAATCCGTTCAGTCGTTCGAGCGAGAAGAAACACAGTGGTGCCCCAGAAATCTATACATTATATTATATGTTACGGCTAAAGATAAGTGTGACATAAACTTAAGATTAGCCGGCTACACTTAGGTTTATCTGCGAGGACCGGTTAATGAAAATGAAATAAAAATCATCGTGAGGAAACTTGCATGCTCATAGAACCAAAAATTTAAAGATGTGACATTCACCACCCGCACTGGGCCCGCGTGGTGGATTTTGGTCCATTCCCTCTCCTAAAGAGGAGGCTTGAGTCCCAGCAGTGGGAACATTAAACGGCTGATTATGATATGCTATGCTATTTTTGAAATTTACCACACAGCTTACTGTTAATTTGTTGGTAAAAGCAAATTATAGTCTAAATAATCATGTTTATTTTTTTATTAGATTCTTTTTACTTTGAAAAAAAGCAGCTTTGTGTACCTATTGTTACATGTGATAACACCAGAAAAAAAACTCTTATTATGAAAAAAAAAAAAGAAACTACGAGGGTGATAGGTATACCTACTGCATGTAGAACCTAACTGTTGTGCGATTAGATTCGAGGAACTGCTGCCCGCCTAGCCAAGTTACAACCGTTACGCTTGCGTCGAACGCTTCGAGTTGACCTTGCCGCCAATTCTTTTGTTCTGACCACGTGACTGAGCGTTGAGGCGACGTCGTTCCCGTACATTTGAAGCTTTCTACTAGCGCTAACAGGTTAGCAACTTGGCTAGGGGTACAGTATTCAAAAAAAAATCCGATGGCGCCGCTGACTAATCTGTCACTAGAAAATTTAATCTACGTTAAGAATGGCTTTAAAGCTTATGTCATATAGATTAATATATGCTTTATGAAGTCATACATTATAATAGGAATAATTAGAAAAAAAACCCCTAATCTTTGACTAGTGTGTACTTAATATGCGTTCCAAATAATTAAAAATAGGATCGATTTTTAAGCCATGTTGTGACGTCATAACCACAAAATATATAGGTACAGAAGTCAACCTACATACAAAGCGCGCTCTCAGAACGCACACATAGACACCGCTCACGGACACGATATCTCGGAGTTGTTGAAACTAATTTATTTACGAATAAAGCTTTGGTTTCCTAGGATAGCGGTGCCGTCATATAGCGGCCGTTTTCCGGAACAACGACTATTTTCCTTTTCTGATGATAGTTCATCCCCCAAGTAAATTACTAAAGCTAAATCAAGGTCGTCCATTTTCTATCTTGGATACTTTTCGTACCTATGACGTTTGTTTTGAAAAAATGACTGACGATGTGTTAAAACGGCCGCTATATGAC
Source organism: Mythimna lalbum (assembly GCA_949319445.1). Classification (NCBI taxonomy): domain Eukaryota; kingdom Metazoa; phylum Arthropoda; class Insecta; order Lepidoptera; family Noctuidae; genus Mythimna; species Mythimna lalbum. Next base: position 10,652,893 of record OX439372.1, read on the forward strand.
GGCACCGCTTTCCTAGGAAACCAAAGCTTTACGAACGAAAACAGTTTAATCCGAATCTAGTTCTACAATTTTGCTCATCTCTGCGTCACTGTGTGTCTGACTTAGGGCCCGATCTAGCTATTTACCCGCTCCGGGCAAAGATAATTTCGCCGCCCTTTACATAAACAAAACCACATAGGTCATGAATCTTAACCCTTCAGATACCGTCAATTAGAGACACAATAGTAAGACAATAGATGCGCGGCCACCGGTGGTCGCTTGGGGATTCATGAATTAAGTCTAAAATATTTCCACTATCCAACCTGAAGTAGGTTGGAAGGTGGCACATAAAATTCTCAACCTGCCAACTTGGGTGTAGATGGCTACGTTGAAAGATAGGAATAAGTCAATTTTGCCGCCCCTCATGTTTTTTCTGTTATGAATTTGACCTGATGATGGAACCGGAAGGTGGCTATAGGAACTTGGTAGTTAAACGACACATCCCCATCGAGTTTGGACTCGTATGATTCATCTTGATGAGTATTTATATAGGTATACCGAGCCATTAAAATTTGGCTATGAATAAATGATTTTCATTAATCCTTTTCCACTCGCCTATCGCCAACATCGAAAATGGTTTAAAAGCTTTTTACTTCATCTAACGCAATCCAACGCGATGTTTGACGAAAAGGCAACGCAAAAAAAGAGAGATAACGCCTGAAAACTGTTAGTATTCGGTAATTCCGAGATTTACTCGAATATTTCACAAAACTTGCTCCAGGAAATAGCTGTTTTTTTTTTAAACCTTTAAAACTTTTTGATATAAGTGGTCGTCATTTAGAATCTTAATAAAATTTGCAGGGCACTTTTTTGACTTTTTAAATTTTTAGGCAAATTATGAAGTGTCAAAGTTCATACAAAATAGGAAATTTCAGAGGTCTTTACTGGATTAGTTTTACACAAATTTAGTAATTGATTTCAATGAAAGCCTAGATAATATCCACAAGATACTGTGTTTCCAAAATATCTAATGAAAAATGTGAAATAACGTCATAATCGGTTATGAGCGGTTGTATGAAAAACAGTGAAAATGTGTGTCGAGATGCACCACCTTAAAAGCTTGTTTGTTTAGACCTTTTATTGTCATAGCAATCCTGCCTAGTGATAATGACAAAACGTGGATTGACCTATCATCAAACGTGATCAAATGATGACGAACGATGACGTCATTAGGCTGATATGATGATGAATGACGATAAATCATGAAGTGATCAGTTCTAAGATCTGGCCCCAACATGTATGGGGCTATCCATAAATTACGTCATACGTTAAGGGGGATGGAGGGGGTCGACGTGTGACATCGTGTGACACCGGGGTGGGAGTGATCCTACCTAAATCAAATCAAATTCGTTTATTTCAAATAGACCATACGCAGGCACTTTTGAATAGTCAAATGTCGGTCAGTCTAAGAAAAGTGAAGCTAAATTGCACGTTCCAAAGCGTAGATCTTTATGGAGTTTTTTTTCGTGCAAGAAACTCCATGGACACATTTTTTTAAATCATAAATTCGTCATATTTCAAAATCTATTATAATCTAAGTAACCTAACTGTGTACATAAATATAATACAAAATGACAAATTACGCTTTGGTATGAAAAGCTTAGTTAAATAAACACTTTTCATTAAAAAAAAAAAATTGTAGAGGTGTCATCGCTCAAATAATTAGAATTATATCATCTGTTAATAATAAAATTTAATTTATTATATCATTGTTTTAATAGTTTTACTTTTGTACTAGCTTTCCGCCCGCGGCTTCGCCGTAATTATAGGTAGCCTATGTGTTATTCCAGTGTCTCTTCTACCTGCCTACCAAATTTGATTTAAATCCGTTCAGTAGTTTTTGCGTGAAAGCGTAACAGACAGACAGACAGACAGAGTTACTTTCGCATTTATAATATTAGTAGGGATTAGTAGGGATGAATAACTTTAAACTATTACTTTACGAAAACCTTAAAAAACATATACAACTATATCTGTGTAAATATTAATCGTTTTCGTTTTGTTAATTGTTTGATTTGATGTTAACCCTTAATTTTATAAAAAAAAATGGAATAAAACTGATTTGGGAACCCCTGTTTTCATTCAATAATTTCTAAACGTAAAGCAAAATATGTGACGTCACACTAGGGAGGGGGTAGTCTCACCAATGTGACCAGACAAGGACGGAGGAAGGGGCAAAAAAAAACATAAAATTCGTGTAGCGTAATTTAAGAATGACCCCTATTAGATAATTATGAAAAAATCTACACTCTGTATCAGCGATAATAATGAAAAACGCGTATTTTGGCAATGAATACAATAGATTAATATGTAATTAATAACATATGTATCAAGACATAATCAGATACTAATTTGTAGTAGTCGTTTATAGTGTGATTGTGACACACCTACGATTATTATACAAAAAAATAATGCATTTTTCACAACGAAATTAATTATTTTGTTTTTTTTTTTTAAATTCCAAGTGAAATTTGAACTCAGTGAGTTTTGAAAGAGGTGAGTGAAGTTTTATTTTTTCATAGTGAAATAGTGATGTTAATGTGAAAGTCAAAATAACCCGCGAAATTCAAATTTACGAAAGTAATTTTGAATTTTTGAGGTTAGTGTTAAGTTCCTATAATTATATAATATATGTTTATTTAAAATATGATCGGCAGGCGTAATACGTATTTTTTTACGAAATCATTATCATTAAAATCGTCAATTCCTCACTTCACTCAGGTATTTAAATCCCTCACTAACGTTCGGGATTAACCTACGTCTCGTTCGGATTTCGACATGCCACCCGCGACTTAAAGACACTGCTTTATCCCCTAGTCACATAATCTATTATTATGCAATATTAATTTTAATATGTGAAATCTCAAACATGTTTCTAGTATTATCATAAAAAGAATCTGTGTACAAAATTTTATAACTGTATCATAAAAAATCACAAAGTTCTAAGCTTAGCTAGCCCAACTAGCTAGAGGTTAGCTTAAATCATTGTTGAGTACCAGCTAGCCGAGCTAGCTAGCTTTATGAATTACTTTTTCATGAAATAGCCAATCAATAATGTAAGACGAACTGGAGCCTTAACATTATGTGTTAAAAAGTCTAGCATCTGGGGGCACAGCAGTGCTAGAAAGCTGAAATTTAGTATGTAATCTAAATTTAGTATACAACAAAAAAAAAAAAAATTCATAAGCTTATAACTTACTTTCGCCCCCCATCTCCTAAAATGGGAGGTGGAAGTTTGTATGAGACTTCAAAACGTTAGGGTACCTCCTGAAGTGCTAGAAAGCCGAAATAAAAAAGGAAAAAAATAAAGACTGCCTAGCAACTTACAAAAAGAACTGAAATCCCACCAAAAATATTTCATGTAAAATGTTGCCAAGACGACCACATAAGGTTTACCCCACAGAACAGAAAATATAGGTAGAAGTGCCCCTAACGTGGCTAAGCACGGGAACCAGTGTCGCCAAACTCACACATTTGCGTATCAAATTGTACATTACACACATAAAAAGGATTGGTAGTATGTATGTATGCATAAGTAATATGATTGGCTACGAAGCTACGAATTACAAACTTAACTTTTACAAATCATATTCTTATTGCTTTCATAAATTAGGTCCTATTACAACGTAAGAAAGTTGTTATTATTTGACATGACACGAACAATAAAGAAGTTTTAACCAATTTACAACGAGTTCGGCTACTCAACGCTAGATGGCGCTGTAACCAATTTATTCTATTCAGAACGCTAGTGCCTTTGAAATAGATGCCATATTCACCTGCACTAGTATATAATATGTAATAGGCGAATTTCGCCTGCTGTTGACACACGCGCCATATTTAAGAGGCACTTCCTCTAGTTTTCTTTATTCCGTGGTTTACCCTGTGAAAAAGATATCAGATCTCATGTAGAGCCTACACGAATCTACACGGCCTAACCCTACAGACCCTAACTTCACAAATTCAACACTTCAGTAAAAATGTATGGTTTGGCAATATTGCCACCAATATTCATACTTTGGTCAATATTGCCGGCAATATTAAATGATAAATGATATGTTACATTGATCATGGCATTGATGTCTGTTATCTATGGAATTCAAATAAATTTATAACTCATAAACTCATAATATTGTCTATAAGTTCAAGGTTTAAAATAATAGCTCTAATCAAACAAGTTACCATAATCAGTTGTCGGATTTTAAAAACATATCGATAATGTAATTTATAATCTAATAAAAATCTACTTAATCCTAGTCTGTGCAAAGCCGTAAATCCTATTAAATCGTATGAAATATAGATTCTAAGAACTAAATATGACTAAATGCTCTGTTATTTACAAAACGCAGTGACTTTGAAAGATAATAGGAATTTCCTTAAGTATTAGGCGGAAAACAAAATGGAATTTCCTTAACACACTCGCTGGGAAACCATTTTTTATGGTTTTTCAATCAGTGGGTATGAGGTCTTTTAATAATAATAATAATACTGTATCGGTAGAATTTACTTTGCCGCAACATGCCTAAGGTGAGGGGCCAGACTAAGAGAGATACAATCCGCAGGGCAGTTTTGTGGCGAACTGTTGGGTATTAGCGACCCCACGGACCCGATCTCCCGGGAGAATTCTTGTTCTTCATCTCCGGCTTGCCTATATTGGCCAGCCGTAGTGAACACTGACGAGGAACAGAGGCTGGCTTGAGTGGAGATTCGCAAGAGCAAACATGCTCGGGAGAAGGATGCATAATCCAGTAAGGTGCCTTGACCTTAATTCCGGGATTGTCCTGATTGCCGTGGTATGCCTCTCCACTCCTCAAGCGCCTCAGCATATGTTGCCCTCTTGTTGCTACGTCACTTCGTGCTAGCGGCCGTTTTTGGGGGCCCATTTATTGAGTGTGCAAGTCACCCCCTGCCTTTTATCGATGGATATTAATGACATTGTTCAGGCAGGGGCCATAGTCTTAACATAGTTCCATGATACCAGTCCACTTAAGACTCCATAAACCATAGCCCTATTATTTTGTTTTCCATATTGTATCGCAATAGTTTTTCACACCGGGGGTTGTCCATGGGTGCACTAGTATAGCGCGTAGAGGGATAATCGTCGGTTAGTATCAAGTCTCATTATAACAACCTAAACTCTGCGAGTTGGCTTCGGCCCGTTGAACGCCTCCCAAAGGTCCAGGTCTTCAGGGTCCTAAGATAAATAAACAAATTTAAAATTATAATACCATTTATTGAGTGTGCAAGTCACCCCCTACCTTTTATCGATGAATATTAATAACATTGTTTAGACAGGGGCCATAGTTTAAACATAGTTCCATGTTACCAGTGCACTTAATGACTCCAAAAACCATAGCCCTATTATCTGTGTTTTCCATATATCGCAATAGGTTTTTTTAAGGTGGTTGTCTTTGGGAGCACTAGCATACGTACTGGGATAATCATTGGTTGATATCACGTTCCATTATAATAATACCTAAAGAGCCTCTGTTAGTTGACTTCGGCTTCACGTTCGTATAATATGCAGCCTAAAGCCTTCCTTGGTTTACAAAGAACATTTTTGCTAAATTTCAATTCAATCTATCCAGTAGTTTTGGCGTGAAGCCGTACCATACACACAGACAAATAGACAAAAAATCTAAAAAGTCCCTTTTTGTCATCAGTTACGTTTTTCTAACAAAACTTATTTTTTTCTCGAAAATTCTCAATGTACAGTTTTTCTTTCGCTACTGTTTTAATATATGTATAGATTACACCAGATTCAGAACAAATGGTCGTGCTTATCACACAAACATGGCAAATGTTTGTGTGATGAGCCGAGACGATTGGCTGAGACGACGAGATGAGACGATCAGTTGTTGGTGGGAATCAAACCCACGACCTCCGGCATAGCAGTCAGGGCCACTAACCACTAGACCAACATACCTTGCAATGTTGGTATAATTTTGGTATAGAAGCGACTGTATTTCTACAATCATAAGAACGTCAAAATAATTATAATTTTATCTACAACAGAATGTTTCCAGATACAATCAATCATTGATTGTTTGTGTGTAAATGACATTTTTGTAGGTCCTCTCATATCTTATGCATTCAGTGTGAATATGTTTTTATTATTAGGGTTCTGTACTAGTGATGTAACAAATATTCGCCTTTGCATTCGCGTATATTCGCAGAATTAACAAGAAACATGCGAATATTTGGCAATTTTTTTGACAAACAAAAAGGCACTTATTTAAGAAAACCAGAAACATGCGAATGTCAAAAATGTGCGAATATTCGCGCGAATGTTTGTTACATCACTATTTCGTACCTAAACTGGGCTCCGTTTTTTTTATAATTGATAGGCTCGCGTTTGACCACCATCTCACCTTTTGGTAAGGGTTGAGCACGCTTGCCTAGGAGTAACTTATTCACTCTAGACTTCAAGAAGTCTTGGTTGTAGCTATCAGGAAGCACAGACTTCGGTATCGGAAGTTAGAAATATGGCATTCTATAAAAACAATACTTTACGAATATTATATGGGAAGCTAAATAAGTAAAGTATTTTTTGTTATAGATAATGTATTTAATTTTTTTTAACTTTATTTTGTGGTCGATTGTATTTTTTAGTACGGTACCCTTTATGTGCATACTCGACTAGTAGGTACTTGGCCAGTTTTTTTTTTTAATTATATGTTTCGGGTCGGTCAGTCTATAAGATTATAAAGTAAAAAAAATCGATTGAGGCTATGTTATCATAAGTCGATACCTTAAATATAAATGAACATTCTTTGTTTATTATTTTGTATATATACATATTATCGTTTTTTGTTTTATTCTGATAATTTAGATTATGATGTAAGCAAGTGGAATTCATTCTTGTGTCATCATGTCATTGAACACTAGTAGACGCCCGCTGCCTCGCCCGGAAACCTGATTTTTTTTTAATTTCTTTTTGTTTCTAAAACAAAATAAAAATGATTAAAATCAGTCAACACATTGTTGATTTTTAGTAAGAATAAGGCCTACCGTTTCGAACGCGTAGCTTCATAGACGCGTCGCTACGTCATGCCACGCTACGCTACGCGATGCAACGCCGTGCCACGCTACGACACGCGACGCTTAAACATGACACGCTACGACACGCGACGCTACGCCGTGCCGCGCTACATCACGCGATGCAAAGTCGTGCCACGCTATGACACGCGACGCTTAGCCGTGACACGCTACGACACGCGACGCTTAGTCATGACACGCTACGACACGCGACGCTTAGCCATGACACGCTACGACACGCGACGCCACGCAATGCGACGCTACGTGCAACTCAGGCGTCCGTCAGCCAGCCCACGTGTGCGTTGGTCTAATGTCGTTCATTAGGAAGCACGTGGAGTGCCATATGTATCTCAAAGTGATTTAGCTAAACTGATACTAAGCCTGCTAAATCGTTGCGATTGTGTGATTCGTGATAATGGTGCAAACATAGATTATTTGTTTTTTATCTATAGATACAATAAAAAATATACAATTTTCATTCTTCCTCTTTGTAAGCTATTTAAGAGGCTGCTTTTCAACTCGCTTATCGTCAACATCGAGCATGGTTTAAAAGCTTGTTGCTTCATCTAACGCAATACAACGCAATGTTTGACGAAAAGGAAACTAAAAAAAAAACAAAGATAACGCCTGAAAACTCTGTTAGTATTTGGTAATTCCGTAATTTACTCGAATATTTCACAAAACGTTTTAAAATAGTTGCCGTCATTTAGAATCTTAATAAAATTTGTAAGGCTTCTATAGTTTTAATTTTTGGACTTTTTAAATTTTAAGTCAAATTATGAAGTGTCAAAGTTCATCAAAATAGGAGATTTTCAGAGGTCTTTACTGGATTAGTTTTACACAAATTTAGAAATTGATTTCAATAGAAGCCTAGATAATATCGACAAGATACTGTGTTTCCAAAATATCTAAAGAAAAATGTGTGATAACGTCATAATCGGTTATGAGCGGTTGTATGAAAAACAGTGAAAATGTGTGTCGAGATAAAAAAAAAGAATAAAGAATTTATCTATCTATCTATCTTAAGAGCGGTATATTCGAGTTACAAAGCGTTTTGGAAACACATTCATTATGCGTACAGCTAAGGAGCGGAATTCCCTGCCCGAATCTGTTTTCTATGGGTCCTGAGTGTTTATGTCAAGAGTGAATAGGTTACTTCTAGGTAAGCGTGCTCCATCGTCGAGCACATCTTCGCTTACCATTTTTTTTTTTTTTTTTTTGTCTACGGGAAAATCATCTTTGACGAAACCCGCTATTGGGTGTAGCGGGAGACAGTGTCAGACTCTTACTGACTAAAAACCCCGCGCCGTTCCTTCTAGCCTTCATACCGGGGCACGAGCTCCCTTTCGGACAACCCTGTCCCCAGTAGGCTTCGACCCAGCTGGGCCCCTCCTGCTGCTGACAACTCCTTGAGGTTCGCTTACCATCAGGTGAGATAGTGCTTGGGCGGAGCATCGCCGTGCCCTCGTGGGGGCAATCGGCGGCAAAGACCTCTCGCGCCGGTCCTTGGTTCAGACTATGTTCCGGAGCGAGGAGGAGTGGCAGGCCATCGCCTCCTTCTGCGAAGCAGTTGTGCTAGCAAAGGAGGAGGCCGACCGCTTCAGGCAACAGCGCTCTCGGCGAAGCCTACTGGGGCCAGGGTTATCTGAAAGGGAGCTCGAGCCCCGGTATGAAGGCTAGAAGGAACGGGGTGGGCTATCTCCCGCTCTGCCCAAGAGCGGGGGTTATCAATGGATGATTTTTGCCCACCATAATAAAAAATCAGTTGAGATATTGGTCAAACGCGAGCCTATCAATAATAATAATAATAAAAAAAAGTTACGTTTCCATATAATCGTTTACGTGACTATGATGTTATTACATGATATCTCTGATATCTCTCTCCAGATATTTTGGATTTACTGATATCTTGTGGATTATCTGGGCTTCTATAGAAATCAAAGTGTAAAACTAATCTAGTAAAGACCTCTGAAAATCTTAAAGTCATAGTCAAAATATTTTATTTCAAACTAGCTTTTGCCCGCGGCTTCGCTCGCGGTAAATTCGGGGTTCCCCTTTCGTCTTATTTTTTCCCGACATCTCCAACAAATATCGTTAATGTGCACAGAAATAAATACAAAAACTTAACAAATTATACAACGTATAACGTTAAATGCGCAAAACCTCAGACACCCCATGATTTTTAATTCAATTGACCAAATTATGTGAGAAAAAAAACATGAAAAAAATAATTAAAGGTTTTATGTGCAATTTTAGTTTGTTTAAAATTCATATTATCTGTATTGAAATAAGAACTTTTATTATCCCGTGTATAAGAAAATTTGATCGGACTACAACTATTTGTGTTTGTTTACCTATTTGGGCGAGCTTGCGCACGTGATGGCTTGACCTATTCATAAATAGACAGGTCGACTTTTTTTGAAAAATGTAACCTATATTAAGAAGTGGTTTAATTGATTCTTTTTTTTTATTTTTTATTTAACAATTCATGTACACACTGAACTTATAAAAGAAAACAAGACAGAAACAGAAAAATAGGTACATAGGTGATGCTTATTTCTAAAGAAATCTCTTCCAGCATACCCGCAAGAGGAGAATTGGAAAAAAAAGAGATGTAGACACCATGTGTAAAAGTAAAAGGAATAAAGAAACAAATAAAACAATTATAATTAAAATATACCTACTTTATAAATATATACATATATATATTTTGAATGGGTAAGTACCCTACCTAATTATAAACTTATACTTAGGTAGGAAAAAAAAAGAAAAAATTAATAAATAGAAAAATGCATCAGATCATGCAGAAAGGTCCCTTCTAAACCTACCTACCTACCTACCTACCTACCTACCTACCTACCTACCTACCTATCTATCTATCTACATATAGTAGAATAAATATCGCAAAAAATACATACTGACTAATATTATATAATTATAAATACATAACAATAAACAACTATGACGAAATAGAAAGGTAGTGTTCTTTCACTGCTTTCTTAAAAACTGCAATAGTTTGGTAGCCTCTAATGTCAGGCGGTAGTGAGTTCCACAAACGTACAGCGTGCGAAGTGAAGGAGTAGGAGTAGAAATCGGTGGAATGGGGAGGGGATTGAAGGAGATATTTACGATGCGTCCTATGATTTATGATTCTTCTCGTTGTTCTGATCAAACTAATTTCAGAAAAAAGTGGTTATTACAATATTGATAGAATTATGTAAGAACAGTGTAGACCAGTCAAAATTGTTCACAAAAGCACAATAAAAATAATCATTATAAATAAAAAAGTAGTTAAGTTGAAGAAGAAGCTAGTAGGTATACAAGCTTTTGATGAAAATCATGTTTACATAGCAAGCTTTTATAGCGTACGAGCCCAAACTCGATGGGGTTGTGTCGTTTAACTACCAAGTTCGTAGTTCCTATAGCCACCTTCTGGTTCCATCATAGGATCAGCTTCATTTCATAATAATTTTGCATTGTCAATTGATTTATATTTGCATGTAAAATTTCAGCTCAATCGGTAACCGGGAAATGGGTCAAATTTAATCTGCAAGATTTGATTACAGACAAACATCGGGACGGGGTGACTAAAAACCCACCCCGTTCCTTCTAGCCTTCATACCAGGGCTCGAGCTCCTTTTCGGATAACCCTGGCCCCAGTAGGCTTCGACCCGGCTGGGCCCCTGCTGTTGCTGACAACTCTATGAGGCGCGCGGGAACAGTGCGCGCCGTCGACGACTTGGACTCGGTCTGGACAGTTCAGTCAGACCGCGAGCTACCCTTAGCTCGCTGTTCGCAAGCCCGCGTCTACGGTGGCCGGAAATCGCGATCGGAATCCCGGCGGCGGCAAGAGTTTGATGCGGTCGGCCTTCTCCTTTGCTGGCATTACTGCTTCGCAGACGACCGCCTGTCACTCCTCCTCGCTCCGGATCATAGCCTGAATCAAGGCTCGGCGCGGGAGGTCTCCGCCGCCAATCGCCCCCACGAGGGCACGGCGATACTCCGCCCAAGCAGGGCTCACCTCGACTGAGTGCTCCATCGTGTTCTTCGGGCGTTCCGCACAGTGGCTACCCCCGGGCGTCACTTCCGCACGAATCTGGTGCAGGAACCTCCCGAAGATACCATGTCCGGTGAGGACCTGCGTCATGCGGAAGGTAAGGACGCCGTGAGGTCTTTCCAGCCACGCCTCAAAGAGGGGACTTACAGCCGTAATTGTGGCGTGCCCAGGTTTGGACCCTTGTTTCATTCCTTTAGGGGGTGGATTTTGGAAAATCCTTTCTTAGTGCTCGCCTATGTCAGAAAAGGAAGCCTTGTGCAAAATTTCACGCTCCTAGACCAGTAGTTTCGGCTGTGCGTTGATATATCAGTCAGTCATTTTCTCCTTTATAACCTACTTCAAAAAGGAGGAGGTTCTATGTTCGGCTGAATGTATTTTTTTGGATCTAAAATTCTTGTGTCAGAGTTTCTCACAAAATTACTCCGAAACGGCTTAATTCATGAATTCCCAAGCGACCACCGGTGGCCGCGCATCTATTGTCTTACTATTGTGTCTCTAATTGACGGTATCTGAAGGGTTAACCGATTCTTATTAAATTTTGTGTGTATATTCAGTAGCTCTGCAAATAAGACGTAAACTATTTTTTACCGACTCCCCAAAACGGAGGAGGTACTACGTTCGGCTGTTTGTATGTTTTTTTTTTGTATGTTTGTTCATCGAATACTCCGCCAAATGTGGACGGATTGTCAAAATTCTTTTTTTGTTCGAAAGTAGATAGTTCTGAGGTGGTCCCATTGTCATCAAATTAGGATCTGATGATGGGATCTGGGAGAAATTGAGGGCAACCCTCAAATTTTCTAGGCTCACTTATAGTTTTTCGCATATTTTATGAAGTGTCTTGTGTATTTGTATGGTCGTCACCTTTTCAGGTAGCTGGGCTGATGATAGAAGGTACAACTCCTTAACAGTAAGAAGTTACTCGAATAGGCAACGACTGTTTTATTTACCCTCCCATCCACACCTCTTATGGTTTTTGCTAGCAAAGGTCGAGGAGGCCGCACTCATAAGGCAACGGTCCTCACGCCCCAGCTGCCGCCGGAATTCCGATCCCGATTTCCGGCCACCGGCAAGGATCTGTTTCTGAAAGGAAGTTTCGGCCCCCCGGTACGAAAGGAAACGAAGTAACAGGAGTGGGTTTTTAGTTATTAAAAGTCCGATACTATCTTCCGCTCCGCCCAAGACTAGGAGATATCATTGGATGAATTTGCTTTCTAAAAAAATCCTCTTATTATCTTTCATATTTTTTATGGCAGAAAACGTTTGCTGAGTCTAACCACAAAATAGGTACAGAAGACAATCTCATGTATGTACTTCACTTTTTATACCTACACTCGGTGGACGCACACTAATGAGCGTTTGAGCCGGAACTGTTCGACGAGCGGCCCGAGGCACTCCGAGATATCGTGTCCGTGAGCGGTGTCTATGTGTGCGTTTCTCGAGCGCGCTTTGTATGTAGATTGACTTCTGTACCCATTTTTTTTTCTCGTTGGGGAAATTCATCTTATGACAAAACCCGCTCTTGGGTGGAGCGTGTCAGACTCTTACTGACTAAAAACCCCATCCCGTTCCTTCTAGCCTTCATACCGGGGCACGAGCTTCCTTTCGGACAACCCTGTCCCCAGTAGGCTTCGACCCAGCTGGGCCCCTCCTGCTGCTGATAACTCCTTGAGGCGCGCGGGAACAGTGTGCGCCGTCGACTTCTTGGACTCGGTCCATTACCGGACGATCGGACAGCGAGCTACGCATGGCTCGCCGTCCGCGAGCCACGGACGGTCTACGGTGGCCGGAAATCGGGATCGGAATCCCGGCGGCGGCGGCGAGGGCGCCGTAGCTTGATGCGGTCGGCCTCCTGCTTTACTAGAATTACTGCTTCGCAGAAGGAGGCGACCGCCTGCCATTCCTCTTCGCTCCGGACCATGGCCTCGACCAGGGCCCGGCACGAGAGGTCTCCGCCGCCGATCGCCCCCACGAGGGCACGGCGATGCTCCGCCCAGGCAGGGTACACCTCGATTGTGTGCTCCACCGTGTCCTCCGGGCGTTGCGCATAGTGGCGACACCCGGGCGTCTCTTCCGACTTTATCTGAAACAGGTGCCTCCCGAACGTGCCATGTCCGGTGAGGACCTGCGTCATGCAGTACGTAAGGACGCCGTGAGGTCTTTCCAGTCACGCCTCAAAGAGGGGACTTACCGGACTTCTGTACCCATGTATTTTGTGGTTTTTAACAGACTGACTGTCTGACGTACATAGAAAAGAATGACAAAAAATGTCGGGAGGAAAAAAGAAGTTATCAATTTAAAATCGAAAACTTATTTTCTGAGATCGAATTGCTTGATAAGTAGATTTATCATTAAAATCTCATGTAATTTTAATTAGTTTATCATAATTACGCGCCTAAATAAAATTATTTTAATGTAGTAGGTAACAGATTTCTTTTTAATAATCAGTTTTTGATCAGATTGACAAGTTTGCGTGTCATTTGCAATTTTTTGAGTGTTGTTGTGTTTCCTACTCCACGACTATAGATCGGAAAATTTAGACTGTTTTAATTTACCAAAAGTTTGTGAAGTAAGTAACATATAATTGATAATACTACTCTGAAATCACTTTTTTTATCGTGGGGAAAATCATCCAGTGACAACCCTCGCTCTTGTGCGGAGGGGAAATAGTGTCAGACTCTTACTGACTAAAAACCCACCCCGTTCCTTCTAGTCTTCATACCGGGGCTCTAGTTTCCTTTCGGATAACCCCGAACCCGGTAGGCTTCGACCCAGCTGGGCCCCTCTTGTAGCTGACAACTCCTTGTGGTACGCGGGAACAGTGTGCGCCGTCGACGTCTTCGGCTCGGTCCGGACAATTACCGGACGGTCGGACCGCATCAGGCAACGGCGCCCTCGCCGCCGCCGCCGCCGCCGAGATTCCGATCCCGATTTCCAGCCACCGTAGACGCGGGCTCGCGGACGGCGAGCCATGAGTAGCTCTCTGTCTGACCAATAATAGATAATGACGTTATTACACATTTTTCATTAGATATTTTGGAAACACTCTTATGGATATTATCTAGGCTTCCATTGAAATCAATTTTTAAATTTGTGTAAAACTAATCCAGTAGAGATCTCTGAAATTCTGCTATTTTGCATGAACTTTGACACTTCATAGATTCTAGACTTCTTAGAATAGAATAGAATAGAATAGCATTTATTCGGAGTAAGCAACACAAAATACCACTACATAAAAAATAATAAAAACAAGAAAAAAAGAGAAAGAGTACAGAAATACAATACAGTTGCATTAAATGTGCCTGAACCGACAGGGTCACCAACTCAGCAAAAATTAAAAAAGTCAAAAAAGTATAATAATATAGAAGTCTTGCAAATTTTATCAAAATTCTAAATAACTACAATTTTATTTACAAAAATTAATGGTTAAACAAAATCACGTATTTCCTGGAACAAGTTTTGTACAATATTTGAGTAAATCACGGAATTACCGAATACTAACAGAGTTTTCAGGCGTTATCTCTTTTTTTTTTGCGTTGCCTTGTCGCCAAACATCGCGTTGGATTGCATTAAATGAAGTAACAAGCTTTTAAACCATTTTCGATGTTTACGATAGGTGAGTGGAAAAGCAGCCTCTTAACGCAATTTCTTTGACGACCTATACTGCACCGTTAGCTCCATCCCTCACTTTCTCGTTTGCACACCTGACATTTAAACTCGACGTGGCAAAGCCTCTGGGGCCTTTTTATTACGGTGGGCAAAAATCATCTTATGACAACCCCTGCCCTTGGGTGGAGCGGGAGATAGTGTCAGACTCTTACTGACTAAAAACCCACCCCGTTCCTTCTAGCTTACAAACCAAGGCACGAGTTTCCTTTCGGATAACCCTGGCCCCAGTAGGCTTCGACGCAGCTCAGGCTCTGCTGTTGCTGACAACTCCTTGAGGCGCGCGGGAACAGTGCGCGCCGTCGACGTCTTGGGCTCGGTCCATTACCAGATGATCGGACAGCGAGCTACCCATGGCTAGCCGTCCGCGAGCCCGCGTCTACGGTGGCCGGAAATCGGGATCGGAATCCCGGCGGTGCAGGTGGCGGTGAGGGCGCCGTTGCCTGATGCGGTCGGCCTCCTCCTTTGCTAGCATTATACTGCTTCGCAGAAGGAGGCAACCACCTGCCATTCCTCCACGCTCCGAACCATGGCCTCGAACAGGGCCCGGCGCGAGAGGTTTATTATTTTTATAAAATTGTCATTCCGACACGACCCCATCGTCATTTTGCTAAAAGTTCGTAATCTGCTAATTCATAATGATCGGTCAATGGTCACGCAATAGAGTTGTGGTAAAATGACAATATCGAGGTTATTAAGAGGGTCCTTCTCCACTCGCTTATCGTAAACATCGAAAATGGTATAAAAGCTTGATACTTCATTTAATGCAATCCAACGCGATGTTTGACGAAAAGGCAACGCAAAAAAAGAGAGATAACGCCTGGAAACTCTGTTAGTATTCGGTAATTCCGAGATTTACTCGAAAATTTCACAAAACTTGCTCCAGGAAATAGCTGTATTTTTTAAACCATTAAAAGTTTTTGGAAAAAGTTGTCATCGTTTAGAATCTTAATAAAATTTGCAAGGTCTCTAGAGGATTCCTTTTTTGACTTTTTTGATTTTTAGGCAAATTATGAAGTGTCAAAGTTCATACAAAATAGGACATTTTCAGAGGTTTTTACTGGATTAGTTTTACATAAATTTAGAAATTGGTTTCTTTAGAAACCTAGATAATATCCACAAAATACCGTGTTTCCAAAATATCTAATGAAAAGTGTGTAATAACGTCATAATCAGTTATGAGCGGTTGTATGAAAAACAGTGAAAATGTGAGTCGAGATGCACCACCTTAAAAGCAATAACTGCACAACGACGTTTTAATTGTAGTTGATCATTGATCTTTTGGCATCAAAATAATCTAATTATGATGTAACTACGATGCTTAGTTATTGTGAAAAAAAACATTTAATAAGAGCCAAATGTTGAGAATTTTGATGAAATTGTGACTTCTGAAATAAGAAAATGAAACATAATTAGAACTAAGCCATGAATGCAATTCAAAGATGATAATGTTGCGCTTAGTTTCCATTCGTAAGATTTGTAAATTTGTTATATTATGCCATTAACGAAGCTCACAAACATAAGTCGAAATGATGTTGGCACGAAAGAGCTATGTTTAACGCTTGATTTACTAAACATAATACACCCAAATTGACTTAAAAAAAATAACTGGCTACTACTCATACTATGGTTAAATATGTGCTATAATAATATTTCAAGTTGTTTCATTATTTTTTTCAAAAAAAGCATACAAAGATGCGCTAATAATTTGCCGCGGGTGAATTTTTACAAGACTCCAGCCTTAAAATACCTAATTATTGATGATATAGATTTACTGATAGTATAAACAACGTTATCAATAATTACGATCACTTGAAGAAATGTTTTGTATTGTACCGATCCGGATATCACTTCGATCGGATTACTTATCATTCGTAATTCATTGGTTATTTCTTGAGAAATGAAATGAGTTGTTTTCATTTTACCTTATTGTGTCACCCTGCCCAAAGAGTAGCCTGATTCACGTAAAATCAAACAAGCCAAATATCGTTGAAGTTTTATATTCGTTCGATCGAAGTCCTATTCAAAATCGGTATTCACGTGTTCTTTAATCGGGATTGGATAGAACGACAATTGAACAGCCCTAGCCAAGTTACAACCGTTTCGCTCGCATCGAACGCTTCGAGTTGACCTTGCCGCCAATTCTTTTGTTCTGACCACGTGACTGAGCGTTGAGAGCGCGTCATTCCCATACATTTGAAGCTTTCTACTAGCGTTAACTGTTGCAGATTAGTAACTTGGCTAGGGGTACTGGATCGAAATTAACGATCTATCAACGACTTGTTGTGTTGCCAGATACCAACGAGACAAAAAAAACAAAAAAATATATACCTACATTACATTACCAACTTAATTCATGAATCCCCAAGCGACCACCGGTGGCCGCGCATCTATTGTCTTACTATTGTGTCTCTAATTGACGGTATCTGAAGGGTTAAACTTAAATTTATATAAATTAAGGATTAAGCATATTATATTGTATACATACTGAGACAACTAAAATCACTATACTTCTAGAGTTGTACATTTTTCCTGTTGATGTGTTGTGTTATGATGTCAATGAATTAATTGTAAATTGTAAACGAGCGTTCTCGCCATCAAACTATAAAGTTTGGCGAGTTAAATATATGTTTAACGAATGTTAATAGTTATGAGGGAAATAAATAAAACTTAGTAGTATTATTTAATAAATTATTATTTTTATTTAATAGCAAAAATATAGTTATAGATAAAAACTTAAATTAATTGAACTAAAAAAAAATGGCAATTTAAAGTAAGGCGTCGAAAAATTCCTCCGCATCGCTGTCGACTGGTAATGTACCCAAAAGACTGGCGGCATTGCCACGCTGAATGGCAATGCTTATCCTTTGACCGAAGTAAAAGCCAGCCTTTGGGTCACGCGAAGTGTCCACGAGGCGTTTCGAAAGTTCTTTTAATAAAATAATAATTAAAAAAAACTAAGTACCTACTCTGTGATTTGAACTGCAATATTTGACATTTAGCCGTTGGCATCCGACCCGATCAAACAACGTTTGTCTACAAGAATACGTCAAGCCAACGATTGAATGACGATTCACATAGCTGAATACGCTTCAACGACTCTTCGATCGAACGATTGCAAAATCGGTGTCGTTCAAACTCGATTGATGGATGTGAATACGAAAATGACAAAAACGACCAAGTCGCTACGATATCGTTACGGTTTTGATTACGTGAATCGGGCTACAGAGTGTGCCTACTGGGGCCAGGGTAAGCCTACTGGGGCCAGGGTAATCCGAAAGGGGGCTCGAGCCCCGGTATGAAGGCTAGAAGGAACGGGGTGGGTTTTTAGTCAGTAAGAGTCTGACACTATCTCCCGCTCTGCCCAAGAGTGGAAGTTGTCATTGGATGATTTTCCCCACCATAAAAAAAAGGAGCAGACCATCGCTGTGTGGGGAACGAAAGACCGGCACCTTTTTAGGAACTGGACACGCCACAATTATGGCGGTAAGTCCCATTTTTGAGGCGTGGCTGGAAAGACCTCACGGCGTCCTCACGGCACGTGGCAGGCGGTCGCCTCCTTCTGCGAAGCAGTAATGCTAAGGAGGTGGCCGACCTCATCAGGCAACGGCGCTCACGCCCGAGCCGCCGCCGGGATTCCGATCCCGTATCACCGTAGGCGCGGGCTTGCGGACGGCGAGCAATGGGTAGCTCGCTGTCCGACCGTCCGGTAACTGTCCGGACTGAGCCCAAGTCGTTGACGGCACACACTGTTCTCGCGCGCCTCATGGAGCTATCAGCAACAGCAAGAGCTCAACCGGGTCGAAGCGTACTGGAGCCAGGGTTATCCGAAAGGGAAGCTCGGCCCCGGTACGAAAGGCAAGAAGGAACGGGGTGGGCTTTTTAGTCAGTAAGAGTCTGACACTATCTCCAGCTTCGACCAAGGGCGAGGGATAAAAAAGCACCATGTGTTCAATTCGGTGTTGGATAGCGCATCACTGGTATACAAACGCGCGGCAGCCAGATACGTTTTCAATTTAGGCGCTTGTTGTCGGACTGCTAACGTACTGCAATCGGCCGGCTGCGGTACGGGAAACGTGCGGCAGGCCGGCAGCGTAGCGGTCCGACATCTGAATTGAAAACGCCCTTAAAGCCTATGCACGCTGAAGCTGGAGGAAAAGGCAAATGAAGGAACATTCGTTAAGTTCTAGCAAAAACTAGACAGATACAGAAGATAATCTCATGTATGTACTTCACTTTTTATATCTACGCTCGGTGGAGGCACACTAATGAGCGTTTGAGCCGGAACTGTTCGACGAGTGGGCCGAGTCGCTCCGAGATATTGTGTCCGTGAGCGGTGTCTATGTGTGCATTGCTCGAGCGCGCTTTGTATGTAGATTGACTTCTGTATATAGTGTAACGTTAAATGCGCAAAACCTCAGACACCTCAAATGATTTTTAATTTAATTGACTTAATACAGTGAGAAAAAAAATCATTAAAAAAAAATGTTTTATGTGCAGTTTTAGTTTGTTTAAAATTAATATTTGCATTGAAATAAGAACTTTTATTATCCCGTGTATGAAAAAATTTGATTGGACTACAACCATTTGTGTTTGTTTACCTATTTCGGTGGGTTTGCGCACGTGATGGCTTGACTTATTCATAATTATACAGGGCGACATTTTAAATAAAGATTTTTTTGAAAAATGTAACCCATATTAAAAAGTGGTTTAATTGATTCCGCTCGTTATTCTGATCAAACTATTTTCAGGTTTTGCGCACTTTACACGTTGTATATTTTGTGCCTGAGTCTTGCAGTGGGAAAATTATAAGTCTCATTATGCTTATATTGTCTAGCCAACTTAAGTATGGTCAATAAGGGCGATATTCCTATCAATCACTACTGATATGTAGTTTGTTATCTAACTAATTTGATTAGCTACTTCACTGTAATTTTGATTGTTATCAAATTACGGAGTAATCGATAAATCAGTGAGTGAAATCTGACTTTAGGATGTTCCGACATTTATACCAGTAACTAGTTGCTGCCGACGGCGTCGCCTGTGTAATGGCAAAGCATAGACGGCCTTATAACGTTTTTATTGCTGGGACTCAAGCACAAAACATATAGGTACAAGAAGTCAATCTACATACTGTGCGCGCTCTCACAACGCACACATAGACACCGCTCACGGACACGATATCTCCACGCCCTCGGCTCGGCTCGTCGAACAGTTCCGGCTCAAATGCTCATTAGTGTCCGTCCACCGAGCGTAGATATAAAAAGTGAAGAACATACATGACATTGTCTTCTGTACCTATCTATTTTGTGACTCAGGCCTCCTCTCTAGGAGAGGGAAATGGGCCGTAATCCACTACGCGGGCCCAGTGCAGGTTGTTGATGTCATGTCTTAAAATTTTTGGTTCTATGACATGCCGGTTTCCTCACGATGTTTTCCTTCACCGTTTTGAGAGCAGTGGTGATGAAATAAATTACACAAAGTAGTGCGCCTGGCTGGGCTTGAATCCGCGACCTACAACTCGTAAGTCGGGGTCGTTACCACTCGGCCAACGCTGCTTTCTGCGCTCGTGTGTTAATAGAAAATTATCCCAAGAGAATATCTACCCGGGATAATAAGCCTGTTTTTTTTTTTTAATGATGTAAAATAGTGCTTGACTGTGATCCCACCTGACGTACGGGGCGGGCGTCGTAGGGCCGACCTTCTTCTTCTTCCTGCCCTTAGCCCATATTACTTGGGGTCGGCGCAATACGTTTTTTTCTTCCATTCTGTCCTGTCACCCGTCAAACTATCACTAACTCCCTTTTCTTTCATATCACTCCTCACACGATCCATCTACCTTTTCTTCGGCCTTCCTCTCCCTCTTAATCCATCTACATGTATGTATACTCAGAACTCTTTTAGTAATATGCGCTTCATCCCTCCT
The DNA here is from genome assembly GCA_949319445.1 of Mythimna lalbum. NCBI lineage: Eukaryota > Metazoa > Arthropoda > Insecta > Lepidoptera > Noctuidae > Mythimna > Mythimna lalbum. The sequence goes on from OX439372.1 coordinate 10,673,613, forward strand.
CTTCACATGACCGGTATGGTCATGTGAAAGACAACCGATTACCTACCTGGGCGGAGCATCGCCGTGCCCTCGTGAGAGCGATTGGCGGCGGAGACCTCTCGCACCGGGCCTTGGTTGAGGCCATGGTCCGGAGCGAGGAGGAGTGGCATGCGGTCGCCTCCTTCTTCTGCGAAGCAGTAATGCTAGCAAAGGAGGAGGCCGACCGCAACAGCCAACGGCTCTCTCACCGCTGCCGCCGGGATTCCAATCCCGATTTCCGGCCACCGTAGACGCGGGCTCGCGGATGGCGAGCCATGGGTAGCTCGTTGTCCGACCGTCCGGTAACTGTTCGGAACGAGCCCAAGACGTCGACGGCGCGCACTGCTCCCGCACGCCTCAAGGAGTTGTCAGCAATAGCAAATTCGAGTCCCGGTATGAAAAGGCTAGAAGAAACGGTTTTTTTTTGTCGTCATTTCAAAAAAATCATTTCAAAACCCCGCGACATTCCTTCTAGCCTTCATACCGGGGCTCTAGTTTCAGGTAACCCCGACCCCGGTAGGCTTCGACCCAGCTGGGCCCCTCCTGTTGCTGACAACTGGGTTTTTACTCAGTAAGAGTCTGACACTATCTCCCGCTCCACCCAAGAGCGGGGGTTATCATTGGATGATTTTTGCCCACCGTGAAAAAAAAGGTATTACCTATAATGTGTTGTTATTTATTTCTATTAGATACAATAAGGATTTGTATTGCTACTGTAACTGATTTTGTCGATAAAATCATTACGAATGATAATAAAATTGCACAATCAATAATTTTATCGTAGCTTTGTGATTTGACGACAGATATCAAAATTTGACTATCTGAGAATCTAACAATTTGTGGTAGGCACGTGATTAAAAAACTGTGTATAGAAACCGCTTATACCTAAGGATGCGAGGGATTAATTCATAATAATTCTTACAAAATATGTCTGATCTTTCCATTCATTTATTTATTTACAATTACACAACAATAACACAAGCTCTGCTTAGCTTGGGACTAGACGGCGTTGTGTGATAGTTGTGGAATATTATATTATACTAGCTTTGCCCGCGCGGCTTCGCTCCCGCTCTTCCCTACTCCACCCTACTATACCCAACTCTACCCTACTCTACCCTACTCTACCCTACTCTACCCTACTCTACCCTACTCTACCCTACTCTACCCTACTCTACCCTACTCTACCCTACTCTACCCTACTCTACCCTACTCTACCCTACTCTACCCTACTCTACCCTACTCTACCCTACTCTACCCTACTCTACCCTACTCTACCCTACTCTACCCTACTCTACCCTACTCTACCCTACTCTACCCTACTCTACCCTACTCTACCCTACTCTACCCTACTCTACCCTACTCTACCCTACTCTACCCTACTCTACCCTACTCTACCCTACTCTACCCTACTCTACCCTACTCTACCCTACTCTACCCTACTCTACCCTACTCTACCCTACTCTACCCTACTCTACCCTACTCTACCCTACTCTACCCTACTCTACCCTACTCTACCCTACTCTACCCTACACTACCCTAATTTTTTTTTCCATAAGAACCTTCTCCTCACAATAACAATCACAACAAAAAAAAAACAGCCAAATTGGTCAAGCCGTTTTCATGCCAAGTCGTGACAACGGAAAACGGGGGTCATTTTTATATATATAGAAGATTATTATTATATTATTATTATTTAATTGTACAACATTACAGCCTAAACTAAAGCGTTGTACAGAAACTAAGAAAAAAAAGAAAAAAAAAGAAAACATACAACGTGTAACGTTAAATGCGCAAAACCTCAGACACCCCAAATGATTTTTAATTCGATTTTTTTATTGCTTTTTTCTCACATAATTTGTGAGAAAAAAAAAGCATTAAAATTTTTTTTAAAGTTTTATGAGCAGTTTTAGTTTGTTTAAAATACATATCTGCATTGAAATAAGAACTTTTATTATCCCGTGTATGAGAAAATTTGATTCGATTACAACTACACTTCTAGACACATCTATTGGCCCACCTTGTATTTTCAGTTTTTATGCAGTTTTGAACCTGTCACATTCACAATTTCATTCAAAAGTCTTTTTTTGAATTTCCAACACAGAATTTAAAGAAACAAAAGACAATTTGGAGCCTGTTTGTTGATATGATGATGATAAAACTTGGTTTTATTTGTTTACTTGGATTTAATTCTTGAAAAAGTGATTGATATCTTTGGTTTTGCAACAAACATTACTTATTCTTAACATTAAGGTGAGGTTCTATCAATAATCTATGGATACTTCACCTGAAGTCGCCGCCCAAGCTGTGGCACTTATTCAGGCCGGACACAGCCAAAGAAACGTGAGTGCTCAACTTAATTTAAGTCGATCTGCGGTCCGAAATGTTTATCGGAGGTACCTAGAGACTGGCGGCTTTGTTCGTCGCCAAGGAAGGCCACGATCTCGGGCCACAACTGAAAGGCAGGATCGATTCATCGTGACGACCAGCTTGAGAAATCGTCACCTTACCTCCATTGAGATACAAAACCAACTTCGCGACTTCCACGGAGTATCTGTGAGCGCTCGAACTGTTCGGAGAAGGTTAAAAGAACGCGATATGGTACCACACAAGCCAGCTAATGGGCCCAAACTAACGCGAGCCCACCGAACAGCGCGCCTTCATTTCGCACGCAGTCATTTAAATTGGACACAGCAAGATTGGAGCCGTGTACTCTTTTCTGATGAGTCTAAAATTGTGTTACATGGCAATGATGGAAGGAAGAAGGTCTACCGACCGCGACGTAAGGGAGAGCGTTTCGTAAAATGCTGCTTTGAAGAGAGGGTTTCTTATGGCGGTGGCTCATGGGCTGTCTGGAGCGGTATATCCGCGAGCGGCAAAACTCAACTAGAGGTTGTTACAGGACCACGGCTGCCAACATTAAATGCTGAAAGGTACATTCGTGAGTGCTTAGAACCTCACGTGATACCATACGCGGACTATGTGGGCCCAAATTTCCTTTTTATGCATGATAATGCAAGAGCCCATGCGGCCGGCATCGTCAGGGAATATCTTCGGGATGTGAACATCACAGTTATGGACTGGCCAGCCAGAAGCCCAGACATGAACCCCATTGAGCACATGTGGGACGAGTTAAAAAGACGTGTTAGGGCTCGTCAGCCAGTTGCCCAGACGATGCAGGAGTTGAAAACTGCCATAGAAGAGGAATGGGAGATGATCCCTCAAAATTTCATAGAGCGGTTGATAAACTCTATGCCTAATCGTATGAGAGCTGTGGTAGATGCCCATGGAGGCAACACGCGTTATTAAATTAAACCTTTATTTGATAAAACATGTTTTTTATTCAAAAATCAATTGCCTTTAACAAGGCGCATATCCGACTTGTTAGGCGTAGCTCCATGTCGTATGGTATTCTGAATTCAAATTTAAAACAATACGATCGAAAAAGATGGTAAAATGTATCAGGTTTAAAACTGCATCAACAGTTTTTGTTCAATCTAGCAATGATATTTCGGTAGGGGCCATCGAAACCTAAACTCTAAGGTGGGCCAATAGATGTGTCCAGAAGCGTATTTGTGTTTGTTTACCTATTTCAGCGGGTTTGCGCACGTGATGGCTTGACCTTTTCATAAATAGACACGTCGAACTTTTTAATGAAGATTTTTTTGAAAAATTTAACTTAAATTAAAAAGTGGTTTAATAGATTCTGCTCGTTATTCTGATCAAACTAATTTCAGATATTGCGATTTTGATCTTGTATACACCACTAAAATCAAATATCTCACAAAACCAAATAAATCAAGATTGACTTATCTTTCATCCATCCTCTCACAAAACCTTGGAAATTCACGACACACATCTATCCATCTCCCAGCAAACAAGTCACACTCTGGTGTTAGAGTCAGAAGAGCGTTAAGCACAGAAAGCGCACGAATGAGTGGTGGACCTCACCACCACCTGACACTGTCTGAGATAAAGGATCAGCTAACAAACGGCTCGGCGCCGGCGATCTCTCGCGTCGGGCCTTGGTACAGGCCATGGTTCGGAGCGAGGAGTGGCAGGCGGTCGCCTTCTTCTGCGAAGCATTAATGCTAGCAAAAGAGGAGGCCGACCGCGTCAGGCAACGGCGGCCTCACCACCGCCGCCGGGATTCCGATCCCGATTTCCGCTACCGTAGACGCGGGCTTGCGGACGGCGAGCCATGTCTCGCTGTCCGACCTTCCGGTAACTGTCCAGACCGAGCCCAAGATGTCAACGGCTCGCATTGTTCCCGCGCGCCTCAAGGAGTTGTCAGCAACAGCAGGGGCCCAGCTAGGTCGAAGCCTACTGAGGCCAGGGTTATCCGAAAGGGAGCTCGAGTCCCGGTATGAAGGCTAGAAGGAACGGGGTAGGTTTTTAGTCAGTAAGAGACTGACACTATCTCCCACTCCGCTCAAGAGCGGGGTTTGTCATTGGATGATTTTTGTCCATCATAAAAAAAAAAGCTAACAAACGACTTACATGTTATAAAATGGCTAAAAAGTTGAATGCCACAGATCATTGTTGAAATTTCAATTTCAAAGGTCCGGACTAAGCGTTTCGTCGATTATACCGCGTACATCGACTGGAACAATTTGCCTGCTGCGGTCTTCCCGGCCGATATAATTTAGGTGACTCAAAGGCTAGAGTGAATAGGCTCTTAATAAACTAGTGCGCCTCACCATCAACGATTGCATCACTGCTTACCATCAGGTGGGATCGCAGTCAAGCACAGGTTTATATCAATGAGAGATGTCTTGTTGTGGCTGATGGTTTTTTTATGTTGGGGTTTTCCCCACATCCAATGACAGCCCCTGCTCTTAGGCGGAGTGAAAGCTAGTGTCAGACTTTTACTGTCTGAAAATCCACTCCTGCTCCTTCGTTGCCTTTAATACGGGGGCCGAATCTTCATTTCAGAAACAGATCCTTTGCCCCAGTAGCCTACGACCCTGCTGGCCCCTACGGTTGCTGACGACTCCTTGAAGCTCGCGAGAAACGATATGCGCCGTCGACGTCTTAAACTCGGTCCGGTCGGTTGCCGGAAGGGCTTGCTGACGGCGAGCAATGGGTAGCTCGCCGTCCGCAAGCCTGTGCCTACTGTAAGCCTATGCCGGCTGAAATGATGATGAGGTATATCTACAAACATTTTTCTTCCCACAGATATGTACAAAGCTGTCACGTTCCTGACACTGATAGCTGCGTCCACAGCCCAGTTCCTGTCGAATGGCTGCCCCGCCGACTCTAGCGCACACCAGCTGCTGCCCCACGAGACGGACTGCGCCAAGTACTACGTCTGCAGGGATGGTGACAGGGTCGAGATGAGCTGCCGTCCAGGCACGCTCTATGACGCTAACTTACAAGTAAGAAGAAATCTAACCTAATCGTTTTCCCTGCTACGGTCTTCCCATCTGACTATAATTAGGGTGTCTGCGTGTACAATATAATAACGCGTTCAGGATACTGTTCAGGCTGCCGCGCCACTGCAGCGCTTCAGCAATGTTTGCGGTGAAAAGCGTGGATGGTTTTCACGCCACCATGCGGAAGCGTTGTGCATCTGTGATGGAGCGCATGTGGGTCAGCTCGAACAGCCTTCTGAGGTTGTTCGTGGGTAAATCATCATTGACGAAACCCGCTCTTGGGTGGAGCGGGAGACAGTGTCAGAGTCTTACTGACTAAAAACCCCGCGCCGTTCCTTCTAGCCTTCATACCGGGGCTCTAGTTTCCTTTCGGATAACCCCGACCCCGGTAGGCTTCGACCCAGATGGGCCCCTCTTGTTGCTGACAACTCCTTGAGGCGCGCGGGAACAGTGCGCGCTGTCGACGCCTTGGCTAGGTCTGGACAGTTACCGGACGATCGAACAGCGAGCTACCCATAGCTCGCTGTCCACGAGCCGTCGCGTCCAGGGCTTGGCATAACTTGGTGTGATTGTCTTTGTATTTACTGAAAATAGCTTGGTTTCTTGTGTTACTAGCAATATAGGTAATAACATGGACTTTTGTCTGAAATAAATGTCATATCCTTACAAATATTATAAAAGCGAAAGTGAGTTTGATTGTTTGTTTGTTACGTCTTCACGCCTAAATGGTAAAACCGATTTTGATGAATTTCGGTACAGAGATAGTTGACGGAGACGACGGTCCATATAATTCCGGCCACACATTCAAGGGAATATAAGCCTTAAGCTTGTTTTTAAACCACATTTTAATTCACAGATATGCAACCAGCCGTCCGCAGTGCAATGTCTAACGCCATCAATACAACAGACATCAGCAACAGAGCCAAAAGCAACTAGAACCACCCAGTTCCTGCCCAACGGTTGTCCGGCAGACTTCAGCATACATTACTTGTTGCCTCATGAATCTGACTGCTCTAGATATTACTCGTGCAGCAATGGACGCAAAATTGAAATGCCTTGTGGGACAGGCACGTTATTCGACTATAAGAACCAGGTAATTATTATTAAAATACTAATTTTTTTTTGGGTTCCGTACCTCAAAGGAAAAATGGAACCCTTATAGGATTACTTTGTTGTCTGTCTGTGGGCCAAAGCCTACTAGGGCCATGGGTCCACTTTGGAAAGGGAAACTTGTGATCCTAGAACGCAAAGCACAAGGAACATAGGTGTGGTTTTACTCAGCAAAAGTCTGTCCACACCCTCCTCCAAATTCAAGATATTTGCACGCCATTAGAAATGGCAGACATGTCTTGACCCTCCTTATTTAAGAGCTTGCATGCATGTATTATTTTAATTCTGTCTGCATACACATGTTTCTGCAAATAAAATTTCTTATTGTTATTCTTATTCTCCCTCCCGTTTCACCCAAGGACGGGAGAAGTGCGGAACCCAAAAGGGGATTACAACGTTATTGTGGGACACTAAATATCTCTGTTTAACTTTTGGCGAATACCAGGGTAATTTTATGTTGATACTTAAATTCCTTGACCTCTTATTTATTTAAATGTTGCATCTTAAAAACAAAAAAACACGATTATTATAAAATAAATTAACATCATTTCTTTCTAGATCTGCAATTGGCCTTTCGCGGTAACCTGCGTCCAAGCAACCACAACATCTTCACCAACAACAACAAAAACAACAATTGCCCCAACAACAACAACGCCAATAAATTTCTTACCCAATGGTTGTCCGGCAGACTTCAGCATACATTACTTGCTGCCCCATGAAACAGATTGTTCTAAATTTTACTCATGCAGTAATGGACGCAAAATTGAAATGTCATGTGCAGCAGGAACGTTATTTGACTTTAAATCGCAGGTATGTAAGTGTCCTCGCACACGGGCCTCAATTCTATAACTTTTGAATGTCCCCGAACCGTGCTGCCACGCAACCCCGCCCCCTCGTGACGGACTCGGGGGGCGGGGTACCGGCGGCGGCCGACTTAATTAAGGTCACCGAGCCATCAGGGGTAGAACATTTAGTAGTTTAATTTGTTTCATTATAATTCACCTATGATCTTCTGCAAGGAATACATAGAGTTACCAGTAACCCTGTATAAATGAGCCTGTGACAAATAATGGTGGAGTAGCTATTTTTATTAAAAAATTTACGATGTCGGTTCAGATTACAATTTAAGAACTTTTAATTAATTAACCCTTCAGATACCGTCAATTAGAAACACAATAGTAAGACAATAGATGCGCGGTCACCGGTGGTCGCTTGGGGATTCATGAATTAATTTGTTTTTATTACATTGCCTAATTTATCTCTTGTTTCTAGATCTGTGACTGGCCTTCCATGGTAACATGTCACCCGGGAGCAACAACACAGGGTCCAACAACAACTACGCAGACCTCAATAAGAACAACAACAATTGATTTGCCAACAACAACTATAACAACTGATGCGCCGATAATAACTGATGGGCCATCAATAACTACAACAACTGATGCTACAATAATAACTGATGGGCCATCAATAACTACAACAACTGATGCTCCAATAATAACTGATGGGCCATCAACAACAATAATTGACCCAACAACAACAGAGCCTCCAATAGATTTCTTGCCAAACGGTTGTCCAGCAAACTTCAGCATACATTACTTGTTGCCTCACGAGACGAATTGCTCCAAGTTTTACAGTTGCAGCAATGGAAGAAAGATTTTGATGTCTTGTGCTCCCGGCACAATGTTTTCATTTGAACGGCAGGTATGTAAATATATTTATTACTAGTTTTTGCCTGCAGCTTCGCCCGCGTACATAAAATATAGCCTAATAAAATTATTAGGCATTAAGAAATGCCTAATAATTTTATCGTAATTTAATATTGCTAAAGCATTCAAGCATCGAGATATTTTTTAAATTAAAACATTCTCTTAGTATTGCTAAGATAATTTATATTTTCTTTTGCTAAAAGAAATTATTTTATATTTTCGATAAAAACCCGTAGTTCCTATGATTAGCGCATTCAAACTAATTAATTCTTTAGCTTTGTAATCTTAGTCTAGATTTGACCGATAGTAACATATTTGCATGCTCTAAATTTAAATTTATAACTATTTGTTATAAATTATTATATTTGTATAACAAAATAAGTACAATTAATTTTGTATATTTGTTAATATAGGTTATTTATTAAATTTTTTTAGTTACTTTGTATTTATTTTAAGCAAGCCTAAAAGTACCTAATGTATCTATTACAAAATAATATACATTTAGTAGTAGCCACGGTTTTACTACTTAAAAAAGTGATAATAAAAAAACCAGTTGTAGTTTAATTATTATCCCTCATATAATATACCTACCTAATACTACTACCTAATATACTTAACATAAAATAATTCAACTGACAATTTTTTTTTTCAGATCTGCGTTTTCATCAATCCCAGTGATTGTACCCTAGGCGACAGCACAGAACCAATAACAGGCGACACATCAACTGCAGGCTATTCATCAACTGCAGGCGACACTTCAACTACAGGCGATACAACAACTGCTGACTACTCATCAACAGCAGGCGATGTATCAACTGCAGACTACTCATCAACTACAGGCGACACGTCAACGACAAACGATGTATCAACAGCAAACTTTTCGTCAACTGCAGACGACACGTCATCTACTGGCGATGTATCAACTGCAGACTACTCATCAACTGCAGACTATTCATCAACTATAGGCGACACGTCAACTGCAGGCGACACATCAACTGCAGACTACTCATCAACTATAGGCGACACGTCAACTACAGGCGATACGTCAACGACAAACGATGTATCAACAGCAAACTTCTCGTCAACTGCAGGCGACACGTCATCTACTGGCGATATATCAACTGCAGACTACTCATCAACTATAGGCGACACATCAACTGCCGACTACTCATCAACTATAGGCGACACATCAACTGCCGACTACTCATCAACTATAGGCGACACGTCAACTGCCGACTACTCATCAACTATAGGCGACACGTCAACTGCAGGCGACACATCAACTGCAGACTACTCATCAACTATGGGCGACACGTCAACTGCAGGCGACACATCAACTGCAGACTACTCATCAACTATAGGCGACACGTCAACTACAGGCGATACGTCAACGACAAACGATGTATCAACAGCAAACTTCTCGTCAACTGCAGGCGACACGTCATCTACTGGCGATATATCAACTGCAGACTACTCATCAACTATAGGCGACACATCAACTGCCGACTACTCATCAACTATAGGCGACACATCAACTGCCGACTACTCATCAACTATAGGCGACACGTCAACTGCCGACTACTCATCAACTATAGGCGACACGTCAACTGCAGGCGACACATCAACTGCAGACTACTCATCAACTATGGGCGACACGTCAACTACAGGCGATACGTCAACGACAAACGATGTATCAACAGCAAACTTCTCGTCAACTGCAGGCGACACGGCATCTACTGGCGATATATCAACTGCAGACTACTCATCAACTATAGGCGACACGTCAACTGCAGGCGACACATCAACTGCAGACTACTCATCAACTGCAGGCGACACGTCATCTACAGGCAACACGTCAATTACTGACTTATCTAATCCAACTCCAGACCCGTCCTCGACTACCACAGAAGCAGTGACTCCGCCAGAACTGTGCCCTATTGGAGTGTGGGGCAACGTTCCCCATCCCTATATATGTGACTCGTTCTATATGTGTGCGGGTGGAATCGCCATTCAGTTGTTTTGCAGTGATGGATACGAATTCGATCCCGAACTTAGGGTGAGTTCTTATTGAGTTTAAAAAAAAAAATGTCAAATTTGCTAGGAATAGTTTCTTTCAGTTAGAGCATATTGGCTTGATATTGGATGAGTGTTTTGTTCTCAATCAATAAAAAAATATGGAATATGGTAGTAATCAGCTTCAAAACATTTTATGAATTTTTGGTTTGCTTTTGGCATTTAAAATTAGCAAAACATCGTGAAATAGCAGATTTCGAACGTAGCATAAAATAACAGATAGGTAATAGGCTAGTTGCCGTAAAAAATGTAATTAGTACGTCTTTTAGATTATTCAAAAATAAGAGACAAGTATTTTTTTTATTTGTAAATAGGCTAGCCGCCGTGCTGCATTTTTTCGCACGGGGTGACGTCACACGTAACTTTAATGGGCTATATCTTTGTTTTTTTTTTTAATCGAAAAAAGAAAAATGCTTGTCTAATATTTTTTTATAATCTAAAAGACGGACTAATTACATTTTTTATAGCAACTAGCCTATTACTTTATGCTACGTTCGAAATCTGGTATTTCAAGATGGTTTGCAATTTAGCAAACCAAAGTTATAATAAATACCCTAAAGTTATTAAAACTAATAAGAAAGAAACTAGAATCTGGCGTTTATCCTCTGTCCAAGTTCACGGCAGTCCTTGGATAACGCGAAGAGTCAGGTTATATTATGTATCATCGCGGTCATTTCTGCTTGAACACTTAAAAAAAAATTTCGCTTGAATCCTGCGGCGCGGTGTAAAACCAAACCCTTTAAAGTTTTCGTTTCGAGTGCAAGCAAAAATTAACTTAGTGGTCATTCGGAAGTGTCTTTGATGGTGTAACAAATTATCAAATCAATTATTGCCAGATATGCGTCATTATCGCCGAAGGCAGCTTCACTTTTTTTTTATTATTCCACAACTATCACACAATGCCGTCTAGTCCCAAGCTAAGCAGAGCTTGTGTTATGGATACTAGATAACTGATAAACATACTTATATATTTCTAAATACATACATATTATAGATAAATTACACCCAGACAGAAAAAATGATCATGCTAATCACATAAACATATGTCCTGGGTGGGAATCGAATCAATGACCTCCGCATAGCAGTTAGGGCCACTAACCACTAGACCAACGGGCCAGTCAAAACTTGTAACATTTCTATAATCACTACACTACATTAATCACATTGGAACTTATCATGGCAATGCCATTATTAATTTGGCAATATTTTTCAGACCTGCGTCGTCATTGCTCCCGGCGGTTGTACCCTAGGCGACATAGACTCTACTACAGACGACCTATCAACTATAGACCTATATAATCCGACTCCAACCCAGCCCTCGTCTACCACAGAAGAGGCGGTGACTCCTCCAGAACTGTGCCCTATTGGGGTGTGGGGCAACGTTCCCCATCCTTATATATGTGAATCGTTCTATATGTGTGCGGGTGGAATTGCCATTCAGTTGTTTTGCAGTGATGGATACGAGTTTGATCCTGAACTTAGAGTGAGTTTTTGTATATTTTTTAAATCCAGTTAAAACGTGTACTAGGATGGGGTAAGGGTCTTTCTGTTAAATATATTGGTAGGACTTCGGGCGAGTAGTTTGCTTTTCATCATCATCATAATCATTTCAGCTGATATACGTCCACAGTTAGACATAAGCCTCCCCCAAGTATCGTCACAACGAACGATCCTGTGCGTCTCGCATCCATCCGTTTCCCACAACCTTCACCATGTCATCGGTCCACCTTGTACAGGCCTTCCAACGCTGCGTCTTCCGGTACGCGGCTTGCCACTCCAGAACCTTTCGGCCCCAACGGCCATCTGTTCTGCGAGTAATGTGCCCTGCCCAGTGCCACTTAAGTTTGGCCATTCTTTGTGCTATGTCGGCAACATTAGTTCTCCTGCGGATATTTTCGTTTTTGATTCGATCACGCAAGGAAACCCCGAGCATAGCCCTTTCCATTGCCGTTTGGGTGACTTTGAGCCTTCTGATGAGATTTGCTTTTCAAGTCGAAAATAGAGAATAACTATTTGCTACCGTTTAAATCTGGTATTTCAGATTGGTATACAAAATACAAAACTGTAAAATTGCCACCACCACTCATACATGGATCTCATTATGGCAATGCCATTATTAATTTTTCAATGCCTTACAGACTTGTGTCGTCATCGCTCCCGGCGGCTGTACCCTAGGCGACAGCACGGAATCGACTACAGACTTTTCAAACACAACTCCTGAACCAAAATCGACCACTACAGAGACGGTGACTCCTGCAGAACTGTGCCCTATCGGGGTGTGGGGCAACGTTCCCCATCCCTACAGATGTGACTCGTTCTACATGTGTGCGGGTGGAGATACTATTCAGTTGTTTTGCAGCGATGGACACGAGTTTGATCCCGAACTCAGGGTGAGTTCTATTTTAGTTTTTAACAGTCTGGGGTGTCATCTAGGGTGATTTATAGAGATCAAGTATAGTTTCTGACTTACATTTGTTTATGTTTCTGAATATGTTATGTATTTAAAAATGTTTCCTATTTATTTCTACCTACAATAAGTTGCCCAATCATTACATTAATAATACTGAACCTCATTATGGCAAAACCATAATATAAGCAATTTTATTCTTTTCAGACTTGCGTCATCATCGCTCCCGGCGGTTGTACCTTAGGTGACAGCACAGAATCAACTACAGGAGACACATCAACTAAAGACTACTCATCAACTGTAGACGATTCATCAACTGCAGACTACTCATCAACTGCAGGCGACATATCAACTACAGGCGATACATCAACTGCAGACTACTCATCAACTACAAGCGATACATCAACTGCAGACTACTCATCAACTGCAGGCGACACGCCAACTGCAGGCGACACGTCCACTGCAGACTATTCATCAACTGCAAGCGACACTTCAACTACAGGCGATACATCAACTGCAGACTACTCATCAACTGCAAGCGACACGTCAACTACAGGCGATACATCAACTGCAGACTATTCGTCAACTGCAAGCGACACGTCAACTACAGGCGATACATCAACTGCAGACTACTCATCGACTGCAGGCGATACATCAACTGCAGGCGACACGCCAACTGCAGGCGACACGTCCACTGCAGACTATTCATCAACTGCAAGCGACACTTTAACTACAGGCGATACATCAACTGCAGACTATTCATCAACTGCAAGCGACACGTCAACTACAGGCGATACATCAACTGCAGACTACTCATCGACTGCAGGCGATACATCAACTGCAGATTATTCATCAACTGCAGACGATACGTCAACTACAGGCGATACATCAACTGCAGACTATTCGTCAACTGCAAGCGACACGTCAACTACAGGCGATACATTAACTGCAGACTACTCATCGACTGCAGGCGATACATCAACTGCAGATTATTCATCAACTGCAGACGATACGTCAACTACAGGCGATACATCAACTGCAGACTATTCGTCAACTGCAAGCGACACGTCAATTACAGGCGATACATCAACTGCAGACTACTCGTCAACTACAGACCTATATACTCCAGACACGTCCTCGACTACCACAGAGGCGGTGGCTCCACCAGAACTGTGCCCTATTGGGGCGTGGGGCAACGTTCCTCATCCCTACAGATGTGATGCCTTCTATATGTGTGCGGGTGGACTGGCTATTCCGCTGTTTTGCGCTCATGGATTCGAGTTTGATCCTGAACTTGGAGTGAGTTCTGATTTAGTTTTTTAATCTATTAAATAGTATCAAGATAAAACCGAAAATATGGAATTATTTTTTAATACTGTTGATTAAAAAGTAATTCTGTGGAAAGGGCTATGCTCGGAGTTTCCTTGCGTGATCACATCAGAAATGAAGATATCCACAGGAGAACCAAGGTTACCGAAGTAGCTCAAAGAGTCGCCAAACTTAAGTGGCAATAGGCAGGGCACATTGCACGCAGAACAGATGGTCGATGGGGACGAAAGGTTCTGGAGTGGCGACTTCGTACCGGAAGACGCAGCGTTGGAAGGCCTCCAACAAGGTGGACCGACGACCTGGTCAAGCCGTGGGAATCCGATGGATGCGTGACGAACAGGACCGGTCGATGTTGCGACGCTTGGGGGAGGCCTATGTCCAGTAGTGGACGTCTTTCGGCTGATATGATGATGACTGTTGATGTATTATGTCATAATGTTTACAGTTCATGTTTGGAAACAATTAATATCCAACTAATAATAATTTACAGAGCGTACCTATAGTGGAATGCGGCTGCACTTGCAGATCTCATCATGGCAATGCCATTATTTTCTTAAAAATGTATAGATTTGTTATTAGGTTTTTTTAAATTGATATTTAAACTAGTGCTACGATCTCACCTGATGGTAATCAGTGATGCAATCGTTGATGGTTATTATTGTTTTATTAAATGTATTTTTAGTCTGTAAGTTGCTATTAGAAACAGAGACGGGGTCGCGGCAGACCATGAAAGAGATGGTGCGATGAACTAGATAGATTCCACCAGAATTGGCAAGAGGAAGCCCAGACGCTAGAAAGGTGGAAGGAATGGAGGGAGGCCTTTGCCCAGGAGTGGGACAGAACTTCTATTGTACAACGCCTTGGACATCCTCCGTAACGTTCTACAAGTAATAAATAAATAATTAATTTTACAATAATTTTCAGACCTGCGTCGCCATTGCTGCCGGTGGTTGCACCCTGGGCACAGAATCAACTACATACCCATCAAATCTGACCCCAGACCCATCCTTGACTACCACAGAGGCGGTGACTATCCCAGAACCATGCCCTATCGGAGCTTGGGGCAACGTTCCCCATCTCGACAGATGTGACTGGTTCTATATGTGTGCGGGTGGAATTGCCATTCAGCTGTCTTGTGCTGATGGATGGGAATTTGATCCTGAACTTAAAGTGAGTTTTGATGAATGAAATTTACTGAAATACTAGAAATTAATATAATATTTTTTCTGAAAAATATAATAACATCGAACCCTAAACTATAAATTTTAATAAACATTCGTAAGAGTATGATGTCATTTTTTTAGAACTCGGCTTAGTGGGTGAAAGTAGTAGTGGACGACTGGTAATGGCACTGACTTACGAGTTGTAGGTCGCGGGTTCAAACCCAGCCAGGCGTATTATTTTGTGTAATTTATTTCATCACCACTGCTCTCAAAACGGTGAAGGAAAACATCGTAAGAAAACACTGGCCCCGCGTGGTGGATTACGGCCCATTCCCTGTCCTAGAGAGGAGGCCTGAGTACCAGCAATGGGAATATTAAAAGGCGATTATGCTATATGCTTATGTTATATATCGTGTCAAAGAGGGTGGTTTATAGTTTCTGACTTATTATTTTTGAAGAAAAGGGGCTATGTATCTCCCATAGTGTAGGAGATGTAGTCACTGCGACCTAAAAGATCTATTGTGACTCGCCACCTTGTTAGAGTAACTCTTTTAGCCGGGAGGCTTCCAGGAAGTCTAGAATACTCCTAGCTTTGAGAGTTTTAATCTCCTCCGGGCGAATAATGTGTCGACCCAGATGGATACTCCGTTTGTGGATAAGGGGCCCACATTCACACAACAGGTGCTTAGGCGTCTCCCTCTCCTGATTACAGTACCTGCAAACATCAGTGTCACTCAGTTTCATGTGAAATTGGTGCCTGTTTAATTTGCAGTGCCCGGTTAAGGCGCGGGCTATCGCACAAATGTTCGTCCTGCTAAGCTCAAGAAGCTCGGCAGTTCGTTTTTGTGAGTAGCCTTCTATTAGAGATTTGGCGTGTAGCAGTCCTGGTTGTAACAACCAGTGCTTTTTTGAATCGCCAAATAGGTTGCCCTTAAGGGTCTGCATGGCCTGGTTCTTTGAGATACCACAGAAAGGTTCTGGTCCTATCTGATGACCCTGAGCCCCAGTCCTTGCAAGTTCGTCGGCTTTTTCATTACCAGTAATTCCAGGCATGACCCGGTACCCATCTCAGAATAACTTTATTCCTTTGCCCCAGGTCATTTAGTTTGTTAACGCAGTCTTTTACCAGTTTCGAATTTATTGTATTCGAGTTCAAGGCGTTAAGAGCTGCCTGGCTATCTGAGTAAATCAGAATTAATTGATTTATGTAGTTTCGTTGACGGTTGGCTTCCGCACATTCTATAATGGCGTATACCTCCGCTTGGAATATGGTGGCATATTTACCCAGATTCAAGCTTTTGCTGAATTTCGGGCTAATGCCAAATATTCCACATCCTACATTCTCACCCATTTTGGATCCGTCTGTAAACCAGATCAGGCTTCCAGCCTTGCAAGTAATGAGGTTGCTTGCCCAATCCTCTCTGCTCGGCAGTTCCACTGTGTAATTTCTTGTGAAGCTACACTGTGGAAGCATGACGTCTGTTGTCATAGCTAGCTGATCGTGTTCAAGCACTGATTCGTGTAGCGATCTCAGTGCTTGAGAGCGCCAGTTTACTTTGCCAGTGCTGTTTATTCTATACATGCCCGCTTTCGCCTCCTTCGCAATTAATAGATGAAGTGGCAGGGCATTTAGAGCAGCTCCTGGGGTTGTAGACATGGCCCCTGTTGATATGATGCATGCAAGTCTCTGCAAACCATTAAGTTTGTTAATGACTGTCACTTGGGATGTTTTCCTCCACCATACTACGCAGGCATACGTTATTATCGGCCTGACTATAGCGGTGTACAACCACAGGGCGATTTTAGGGTTTAGGCTCCATTTCGTCCCTGCTAAGCGACAGCATATTCCTAAAGCTATTTTAGCCTTTTGAATCACATTATTAATGTGAGTGTTCCAGGTCAGTCTCTGGTCGATAGTTACGCCCAGGTACTTGACCTCATTGGAGAATGGTATGCGAGTCCCCTTTACAGTGGGCGTTACAAGTTTGTCCAACTTTCGCTTCCTAGTAAAGGGGACTATTGTTGTTTTACTCGGGTTAACCGATAAATTGTTCTCTGTGCACCATGTGTTTATAACGTTCAGAGATCTTTGCAGTATAGATGATACCGTGCTGTGACAGGGGCCGATAACACAAGCCACCACATCGTCAGCATAACTGTGTACATCTAAGTCTCTTTTAAAGGCTTCAACCAGCAATTGGTCAACAACGAGTAGCCATAGAAGTGGCGATAGAACGCCTCCTTGTGGGCACCCTTTAGTTGTTTTGAAGCTTTTTGTAGTTCCGTGTAAGGTAACACTGATAGTTCTGTTGAGGAGCATGAATTCGATCCAAAGCCATTCGCCTTCATTCCCTTGGAAAGGGCGTCTATGGTGACGTTGTCGAAAGCTCCTTCAATATCAAGGAAAGCACATAGGGCTATCTGTTTATCTTCCAAAGCCCTTTCGATCCTATCTGTTAGTTCTAACAGAGCAGTTTCTGTGGATTTTCCTTTTTGGTAAGCATGTTGCTTCGGATGCAGAGGGTTAGCCCTTAATGGTCCATCCCTGATGCATTCGTCTATAACCTTTTCCATACTCTTGAGTAGGAAGGAGGTAAGGCTTATTGGTCTGAAGGACTTTGGTTGAGAATAGTCTTTCTTACCAGCCTTTGGGATAAAACAGACTTTAACTGTAGTCCATTTCTCAGGTATATATTCCCAGGCAAAGCTTGCTCTGAAGATTTTGATTAAGATAGGGATGAGTATAGTCTTCCCTTGCTGCAGGAGAGCTGGGAAGATATTGTCATCACCTGCAGACTTAATCGGCTTGAATGAGTCTATAGCCCATTCTACCTTGTTTGGTCTAAAGTACCTCGCCGCTCTTCTCCAGTCTTCATTTGTAGGCCTGGAGAGGCGGATATGAGGTGAATATGGTACGATGATGTCTTGTGCCATCACCGAGCCAGGGAAGTGTGTTGACGCCAAAAGTTTCAGGGTTTCCTCCGCTGATGCAGTGAAGGCACCGTCTGGTTTCTTTAAGAGTCCCAGTTGATTCGTAGGCGATTTGGATAAGACTTTGTGGATTCTGGCTCCTTGAGGGACTTTAGTAATCTCCTCGCAGAACTTCCTCCATGAAAGTCTTTTCGCCTTTCGGATTTCTTTATTATAGGTAGTTAAAGCTTTCCGATACCGATCCCAGTCGTCAGTCGATTTAGCCTTATTGAACAACCTACGTGATTCCTCCCTTAAAACATCGAGCCTTTTGTTCCACCATGTCACTTTTCTGTCCCTCACAGTTCTTAGAGGACAGCTCTCTTGGTAAGAGGCTGTAATGGCTTCAGTAACTTGAGTGACAGCATAGTCCAATGTTTCAGGGGAGCGTATGGTTTTAGGGACGTCTAGGAGTCTCTCCTGGAGCTTTCGTCTGTACAAGTCCCAGTCCGTGGTTTTCGCATCCCTAAAAGTGATAGTTCCGCAAATGTTGGATGTATTCAAAGCGAATTCAATAAGTCGATGATCAGACATAGATGGTTCATCACTGACATGCCAATTGGTTATCAGCCTGGCAGTGTGAATAGTAGCGAGAGTTACATCAAGAACTTCCTTCCTCGATTTAGTTACAAAGGTCGGTTTACATCCCTCATTAACTATTTGGA
The DNA here is from genome assembly GCA_949319445.1 of Mythimna lalbum. Classification (NCBI taxonomy): domain Eukaryota; kingdom Metazoa; phylum Arthropoda; class Insecta; order Lepidoptera; family Noctuidae; genus Mythimna; species Mythimna lalbum. The sequence goes on from OX439372.1 coordinate 10,692,429, forward strand.
GGCGGTTAGTTAGTAGTTTCTGACTTACATTTTGATTATGTTTCTGAATATGCTATGTATTTAAAAATGTTTTTTGTTAATTTCTACCTACAATAAGTTGTCCAATCATTACATTAATAATACTGAACCTCATTATGAAAAAACCATAATATAAGCAATTCTTTTCAGACTTGCGTCATCATCGCTCCCGGCGGTTGTACCTTAGGTGACAGCACAGAATCAGCTACAGGAGACACATCAACTGCAGGCGATACATCAACTGCAGACTACTCATCAACTGCAAGCGACACGTCAACTACAGGCGAAACATCAACTGCAGACTATTCATCTACTGCAACCGAAACGTCAACTACAGGCGATACATCAACTGCAGACTACTCATCGACTGCAGGCGACACGTCAACTACAGGCGATACATCAACTGCAGACTACTCATCGACTGCAGGCGACACGTCAACTACAGGCGATACATCAACTGCAGACTACTCGTCAACTACAGACCTATCTAATCTAACTCCAGACACGTCCTCGACTACCACAGAGGCGGTGGCTCCACCAGAACTGTGCCCTATTGGGGCGTGGGGCAACGTTCCTCATCCCTACAGATGTGATGCCTTCTATATGTGTGCGGGTGGACTGGCTATTCCGCTGTTTTGCGCTCATGGATTCGAGTTTGATCCTGAACTTGGAGTGAGTTATGATTTAGTTTTTTAATCTATTAAATAGTATCAAGATAAAACCGAAAATATGGAATTATTTTTTAATACTGTTGATTAAAAAGTAATTCTGTGCAAAGAGCTATGCTCAGAGTTTCTTGCGTGATCACATCAGAAATGATGATAGACAGTCAATCCACAGAAGCGACTCTTTGAGCTACTTCGGTAACCTTGGTTAGGTTACCGAAGTAGCTCAAAGAGTCGCCAAAATTAAGTGGCAACAGGCAGGGCACATTGCACGCAGAACAGATGGTCAATGGGGACGAAAGGTTCTGGAGTGGCGACTACGTACCGGAAGACGCAGCGTTGGAAGGCCTCCAACAAGGTGGACCGATGACCTGGTCAGACCGCGGGCATCCGATGGATGCGTGACGAACAGGACCGGTCGATGTGGCGACGCTTGGGGGAGGCCTATGTCCAGCAGTGGACGTCTTTCGGCTGTTATGGTGATGATGACTGTTGATGTATTATGTCATAATGTTTCCAGTTCATGTTTGGAAACAAATATCCAACTAATAATAATTTACAGAGCGTACCTATTGTGGAACGCGGCTGCACTTGCAGATTTCATCATGGCAATGCCATTATTTTCTTCAGTGTGTATGAATTTGTTATTAGGTTTTTTTAAATTGATATTTAAACTAGTGCTGCGATCCCACCTGATGGTAATCAGTGATGCAATCGTTGATGGTTATTATTGTTTTATTAAATGTATTTTTAGTTTGTAAGTTGCTATTAGAAACAGAGACGGGGTCGCGGCAGACCACGAAAGAGATGATGCGATAAACTGGATAGATTCCATCAGAATTGGCAAGAGGAAGCCCGTCCACGAGAAAGGTGGAAGGAATGGAGGGAGGCCTTTGCCCAGGAGTGGGACAGAACTTCTATTATACAACGCCTTGGACATCCTCCGTAACGTTCTACAAGTAAATAAATAAATAATTAATTTTACAATAATTTTCAGACCTGCGTCGCCATTGCTGCCGGTGGTTGCACCCTGGGGACAGAATCAACTACATACCCATCAAATCTGACCCCAGACCCATCCTTGACTACCACAGAGGCGGTGACTATCCCAGAACCATGCCCTATCGGAGCTTGGGGCAACGTTCCCCATCTCGACAGATGTGACTGGTTCTATATGTGTGCGGGTGGAATTGCCATTCAGCTGTCTTGTGCTGATGGATGGGAATTTGATCCTGAACTTAAAGTGAGTTTTGATGAATGAAATTTACTGAAATACTAGAAATTAATATAATATTTTTTCTGAAAAATATAATAACATCGAACCCTAAACTATAAATTATAATAAACATTCGTAAAAGTATGATGTAATTTATTTTAGAACCCGTCTTAGTGGGTGAGAGTAGTAGTGGACGACTGGTAATGGCCCTGACTTCCGAGTTGTAGGTCGCGGGTTCAAACCCAGCCAGGCGTATTATTTTGTGTAATTTATTTCATCACCACTGCTCTCAAAACGGTGAAGGAAAACATCGTAAGAAAACCGGCATGTCCTAGAACCGAAAATTTGAAGACTTGTGACATTTAGTAACACACACTGGGCCCGCGTGGTAGATTACGGCCCATTCCCTGTCCTAGAGAGGAGGCCTGAGTACCAGCAATAGGAATATTAAAAGGCGATTATGCTATTATATGCTTATCTTATATTTCGTGTCACAGAAGGTGGTTTATAGAGATCAAGTATAGTTTCTGATTTACATTTGATTATGTTTCTGAATATGCTATGTATTTAAAAATGTTTCCTGTTTATTTCTACCTACAATAAGTTGCCCAATCATTACATTAATAATACTGAACCTCATTATGGCAAAACCATAATATAAGCAATTCTTTTCAGACTTGTGTCATCATCGCTCCCGGCGGTTGTTCCTTAGGTGACAGCACAGAATCAGCTACAGGAGACACATCAACTAAAGACTACTCATCAACTGCAGACTATTCATCAACAACAGGCGATACATCAACTGCAGGCGACATATCAACTGCAGGCGACACGCCAACTGCAGACTACTCATCAACTGCAGACTATTCATCAACTGCAGGTGACACGTCAACTGTAGGCGACACTTCAACTGCAGGCGACACGTCCACTGCAGACTACTCGTCAACTACAGACCTATCTAATCTAACTCCAGACGCATCCTCGACTACCACAGAGGCGGTGACTCCACCAGAACTGTGCCCTATCGGGGTGTGGGGCAACGTTCCTCATCCCTACAGATGTGATTCCTTCTATATGTGTGCGGGTGGACTGGCTATTCCGCTGTTTTGCGCTCATGGATTCGAGTTTGATCCTGAACTTGGAGTGAGTTATGATTTAGTTTTTTAATCTATTAAATAGTATCAAGATAAAACCGAAAATATGGAATTATTTTTTAATACTGTTGATTAAAAAGTAATTCAAAGTCAAAGTTTCTTGCGTGATCACATCAGAAATGATGATAGACAGTCAATCCACAGGAGCGACTCTTTGAGCTACTTCGGTAACCTTGGTTAGGTTACCGAAGTAGCTCAAAGAGTCGCCAAACTTAAGTGGCAACAGGCAGGGCACATTGCACGCAGAACAGATGGTCAATGGGGACGAAAGGTTCTGGAGTGGCGACTACGTACCGGAAGACGCAGCGTTGGAAGGCCTCCAACAAGGTGGACCGACAACCTGGTCAAACCGCGGGCATCCGATGGATGCGTGACCGGTCGATGTGGCGACGCTTGGGGGAGGCCCAAGTCCAGCAGTGGACGTCTTTCGGCTGTTATGGTGATGATGACTGTTGATGTATTATGTCATAATGTTTACAGTTCTTGTTTGGAAACAAATATCCAACTAATAATAATTTACAGAGCGTACCTATTGTGGAATGCGGCTGCACTTGCAGATCTCATCATGGCAATGCCATTTTTTTCTTAAAAATGTATAGATTTGTTATTAGGTTTTTTTAAATTGATATTTAAACTAGTGCTACGATCTCACCTGATGGTAATCAGTGATGCAATCGTTGATGGTTATTATTGTTTTATTAAATGTATTTTTAGTCTGTAAGTTGCTATTAGAAACAGAGACGGGGTCGCGGCAGACCATGAAAGAGATGGTGCGATGAACTAGATAGATTCCACCAGAATTGGCAAGAGGAAGCCCAGACGCTAGAAAGGTGGAAGGAGTGGAGGGAGGCCTTTGCCCAGGAGTGGGACAGAACTTCTATTGTACAACGCCTTGGACATCCTGCGTAACGTTCTACAAGTAAATAAATAAATAATTAATTTTACAATAATTTTCAGACCTGCGTCGCCATTGCTGCTGGTGGTTGCACCCTGGGGACAGAATCAACTACGTACCCATCAAATCTGACCCCAGACCCATCCTTGACTACCACAGAGGCGGTGATTACCCCAGAACCGTGCCCTATTGGAGCTTGGGGCAACGTTCCCCATCTCGACAGATGTGACTGGTTCTATATGTGTGCGGGTGGAATTGCCATTCAGCTGTCTTGTGCTGATGGATGGGAATTTGATCCTGAACTTAAAGTGAGTTTTAATTTAGTTTTTATTTCAGCGATCTGTTAAGTTCGTATCAAGATAAAACCGAATTTGTAGATTAAATGATTTCAAAGATCTGTTAAAAATGACTGTAATGCTAGGAATAGTTTCTTTCAGTTGAAGCACATATGCTTGGAGTAGTTTGCTTTGAATCAAATCTACAGAAATATAATAAAGAGGAGACATTTTTTTTTGTTTGTACGAGGTAATCTCTGAAAGTACTGGTCCGATTACTAATATTTTTTCAACGATAGAAAGCTGCTTTATTCCTGAGTGACATAGGCTATATAGTAATTTTTTGTACGTAAGTGAAACTGTAGGCAAAAGTCAGTCTTTAATTCATGAATCCCCAAGCGACCACCGGTGGCCGCGCATCTATTGTCTTACTATTGTGTCTCTAATTGACGGTATCTGAAGGGTTAAATAATGATTTGTTACTACGTCTTCTGGCATATTATATTATAACATCGAACCCTAAAATATACAATTTAATAAATATCCGTAGGAGTTTGATTTAATTTTTTTTCTATATTTTGTATCTTAGCTGGCGGGTTATGTAGTTTTTGCGAAAGTATACCCTGAAAAGAAGGTAAAAAAGCAACAGGAATGGGTTTTAGTCAGCAAAAGTCTGGCACACCCACCGCTCAGACGGTGACTTGTAGAGATCAAGATAATTTCTGATTTACATTCATTTAAAAATGTTTTCTGTTTATTTATAGTCACGATAAATTATCCAATCATTAGTATCCAGGCATGCGTCGTATTCGACGGCGAAGACCTCTCGCGCTGGGCCTTGGTTCAGGCCATGGTCCGGAGCGAGGAGGAGTGGCAGGCGGTCGCCTCCTTCTGCGAAGCAGTAATGCTAGCAAAGGAGGAAGCATCATTCAACGGCGCTCTCGCCGCCGCCGCCGGGATTCCGAACCCGACTTCCGGCCACCGTAGACGTGGGCTTGCGGAAGGTGGGCCATGGGTAGCTTGCTGTCCGATCGTCCGGTAACTGTCCGGACCAAGCCCAAAACGTCAACGGCGCGCACTGTTCCCGCGCGCCTCAAGGAGTTTTCAGCAACAGCAGGGGCCCAGCTGGGCCAAAGCCTACTGGGGCCAGGGTTATCTGAAACTCGAGCCCCGGCTATGAAGGCTAGAAGGATGTCTTATAGTCTGACACTATCTCCCGCTCCACCCAAGAGCGAGGTTTGTCATTAGATGATTTTTCCCACCGTAAAAGAAAATCATGGCAATGTCATTATTAATTTGACAATTCTTTTCAGACCTGTGTCGCTATCACTCCCGGTGGCTGTACCCTGGGCATAGAATCCACGACAAGCGACACATCAACTACTGACTTGTCTAACACGACTCCAGACCCGTCCTCGACTACCACAGAAGAGGCGGTGACTCCGCCAGAACTGTGCCCTATTGGGGTGTGGGGCAACGTTCCCCATCCCTACAGATGTGACTCGTTCTATATGTGTGCGGGTGGAATTGCCATTCAGCTAAATTGTAGTGATGGATATGAGTTTGATCCTGAACTTAAAGTGAGTTCTTATTTAGTTTTTAACCGACTTCGAAAAGGAGGAGGTTCTATGTTCGGCTGAATGTATGTTTTTTTTTGTATGTATGTTCACCGATATTTCTGTCAATTGTGGACCGATTTTGAAAAATTTTTTTTTGATTGAAAGGTTATGCTTCCAAGTTGGTCCCATAGAAATATTGTTATGATCTGATCATGAACTTCGAAGGTATGGAACAGAACTCCTCATAGAATCATAGCAGAATTGTCGTAACAAGTAAAATTGCTTTGCTTATACGTGTAGTCGATGACTGACTGAAAGAAAAGGAGGAGGGGATGTATTGAACTGATCTGGTGTTTATCACCAGGAAACGCTATCAGCTGGAACGTAATTTCATGTAATATAACCGTATTTGGGATTATTAGAATCGTTATGAGATGCACTCTGGCTATAAGGTAATTTATGTTTAGCTGAAGGGTAGGTACTTTTTAGTGGTGCTACCATAACTAAAAAGTGAAAAATAAAAACACTTTTTACAAAAAAAAAATAAACCGACTTCAAAAAGTACAAAATAACTTTAATTTCGGAAGTCGGTGTTAAATAACGAAGAGACAAGATTAGGTATCTATTATAGAAACACCGACTTCCGAAATTAAAGTTATTTTGTACTTTTTGAAGTCGGTTTAATTTTTTTTTGTAAAAAGTTTTTTATTATTTCCACAATCGGTAAAATTGACCAAAAATATTTGGAATACGTAGTTTCTTTTTAGTTGAAACACAAATGTTTGAAGTGAATTTCTTTGAATCAAACAAAAAATAAGAAGTTACTGATAGCAACTGCTGACATATAATAATACCGTGTTGTAAACTATAAATCTAAATCAACAACCGTAGGATTATAATGTCTTTTTTTCTATTTCATGCCGTAAAGGCTTGGGCTCGCGGACGGCGAGCCATGGGTAGCTCGCTGTCCGACCGTCCGGTAACTGTTCGGACCGAGCCCAAGACGTCGACGGCGCGCACTGTTCCTTCGCGCCTCAAGGAGTTGTCAGCAAAAGGAGGGGCCCAGCTGGGTCGAAGCCTACTGGGACCAGGGTTATCCGAAACTCGAGCCCCGGTATGAAGAGGCTAGAAGGAACGGGGTGGGTTTTTAGTCAGTAAGAGTCTGACACTATATCCCGCTCCACCCAAGAGCGGGGGTGGTCATTAGATGATTTTTGCCCACCGTAAAAAAAATGCCGTACAGGCTAGAGATACAGTATACTTTATTGTGTATAAAAATGTTTACTGTACATTTTTACAAAACAAAACACAAATTAGCAGTCATGCAACCCCATGGCGAAAGGCTTCAATCAATCACACCGGAACTCACCTGGGCAATGCAATTATTGAATCTTGCAATTCTTTTCAGACTTGTGTCATCATCGCTCCCGGCGGTTGTACCTTAGGCGACAGCACAGAATCAACTACAGGAGACACATCAGCTACAGGAGATACTTCAACTACAGACCTATCCAGCCCGACTCCAGACCCATCCTCGACTACCACAGAGGCAGTGACTCCGCCACCACTGTGCCCTATCGGGGTGTGGGGCAACATTCCCCATCCCGACAGATGTGATTCCTTCTATATGTGTGCGGATGGGATCACCATTCAGCTGGTGTGCAGTAATGGATATGAGTTTGATTCTGAACTTGAAGTAAGTTCAAATTTAGTTTTAATTTAAAAAATAATAGGCTAGTTGCCGTAAAAAATGTAATTAGTCCGTCTTTTAGATTATTCAAAAATAAGGTACACGTATTTTTTTATTTGTAAATTAAACCAAAAATGACAAAGATATAGCCCATTAAAGTTACGTGTAAAGTCACGACGTGCTGCATTTTTTCGCACGGGGTGATGTCACACATAACTTTAATGGATAGCCTATTAAAGTTACGTATGATCCTAAGCTAAGCAGAGCTTGTGTTATGAGTGCTAGACAACTGATAAACATACTTATATATTTCTAAATACATACATATTATAAATAAATAAAACCCAGATACAGAACAAACGGTGCTGAACACACAAATATTTGTCCGGGGTGGGAATCGAACCCACGATCTCCGACGGCGAGCCATGGGTAGCTCGCTCTCCGACTGTCCTCACTGTCCGGATCAAGCCCAAAACGTCGACGGCGCAGACTGTTCCCGTACGCCTCAAGGAGTTGTCAGCAACAGGAGGGCCCAGCTGGGTCGATGCCTACTGGGGCCAGGGTTATCCGAAAGGAAGCTCGAGTCCCGGTAAAGAGGCTAGAAGGAACGGGGTGGGTTTTTAGTCTGTAAGAGTCTGACACTATCTCCTGCTCCACCCAAGAGCGGAGTTTGTCATTGGATGATTTTTGCCCACCGTAAAAAAAAACCCACGATCTCCGGCATAGCAGTCAGGGGCACTAAACACTAGACCAACAGGCCAGTTAATCATACTGGAGCTCAACATGGCTATGTCTTTACATATTTTATATTTTTTTTCAGACATGCGTCACCATCGCTCCCGGGGGTTGTACCCTAGGCAATAGCACAGCATCAACTACAGGCGACGCATCAACTACTGACTTATCTAACACGACTCCAGACCCGTTGACTACCACAGAGGAGTTGGCTCCACCAGAACTGTGCCCTATTGGGGTGTGGGGCAACATTCCTCATCCCTACAGATGTGACTGGTTCTATATGTGTGCGGCTGGAAATGCCATTCAGCTGTCTTGCAGTGATGGACACGAGTTTGATCCTGAACTTAGCGTGAGTTCTTTTCTTTAGTTTTTGTTTAAAAAATGTGTTGAAATTCACAAAAATACTAGGAATAGTTTCTTTCACTTGAGAGCAGTGGTGGCCGAATAGTAACTGGGTTCAAACCCAGCCAGGCGCATTACTTTGTGTAATTTATTTCATCACCACTGCTCTCAAAACGGTGAAGGAAAACATCGTGAGGAAAACCGGCATGTCCTAGAACCAAAAATTCGAAGACATGTGACATCCACTAGCACGCACTGGGCCTGCGTGGAGGATTACGGCTCATGGCCTCTCCTAGAGAAGAGGCCCGAGTCCCAGCAGTGGGAATATTAAAAAGGCTAATGATGATAGCACCACATTATATCAATTACACTGGACCTCATCATGACAATGCCATTATTAATTTTTCAATAATTTTCAGACCTGCGTCGTCATTGCTCCCGGCGGTTGTACCCTAGGCGACAGCACAGAATCAACTACAGGCGACATATCAACTACAGACGACACTTCAACTGTAGGCGATACTTCAACGATAGCTGATACATCAACTATAGGCGATATATCAACTACAAGTGACATATCAACTATAGGCGACCAATCAACTATAAGCAACATATCCACTACAGACGACACGTCAACGATAGGCGATACATCAACGATTGGCGATACATCAACTATTGGCGACATATCCACTACAAGCGATGTATCAACTATAGGCGACATATCAACTACAAGCGACATATCAACTATAGGCGACATATCAACTATAGGCGACATATCAACTACAGACGACACTTCAACTGTAGGCGATACTTCAACGATAGCTGATACATCAACTATAGGCGATATATCAACTACAAGTGACATATCAACTATAGGCGACCAATCAACTATAAGCGACATATCCACTACAGACGACACGTCAACGATAGGCGATACATCAACGATAGGCGATACATCAACTATAGGCGACATATCCACTACAAGCGATATATCAACTATAGGCGACATATCAACTATAAGCGACATATCCACTATAGACGACAAGTCAACTATAGGCGATACATCAACGATTGGCGATACATCAACTATAGGCGACATATCCACTACAAGCGATATATCAACTATAGGCGACATATCAACTACAAGCGACATATCAACTACAAGCGACATATCAACTATAAGCGACATATCCACTACAGACTTATCCAATCCGACTCCTGACCAAGACCTGACCTTGACTACCACAGAGGAAGTGACTCCCCCAGAACTGTGCCCTATCGGGATGTGGGGCAACGTTCCCCATCCCTATATATGTAACTCGTTCTATATGTGTGCGGGTGGAATGGCCATTCAGCTGTTTTGCAGCGATGGTTACGAGTTTGATCCTGAACTTAGGGTAAGTTCTTATTTAGTTTTAGAAATCTGATATTTTAGAATATTGATGGGGCTACCCCGTTTCTGCATGGCATCAGGTATGTTATAAAATTTACCACTCTTTTCAGTCCTGCGTCATCATCGCTCCCGGTGGTTGTACCCTAAGCGACAGCACAGAATCTACAACAGGCTACTCTTCAACTACTGGTTTATCTAGTACAACTCCAGACCCGCCCTTGACTACCACAGAGGGAGTGAATCTCCCAGAACTGTGCCCTATTGGAGTGTGGGGCAACGTTTCACACCCGGATATATGTGACTCGTTCTATATGTGTGCGGGTGGAATTGCCACTCAGGTGTTTTGCAATGATGGATACGAGTTTGATCCCGAACTTAGAGTGAGTTATTATTTAGTTTTAGAATTCTGGTATTTAAGAATATCGATGGGGCTACCCCGTTTCTGTAGTGCATCAGTGCCTCAAGTCGAATGGTCTATCATTGACTTCATAATTGTTAATTTTGACAAGTTTTGGTAATCTACTAATATAATGGCGTCATAATGACTTTCCAATGGTCAACCACTGACACTTCATTGAGGAAGGGGCTTGAAATGGTAATCTCGTACATAATGACAAATGAATATCTGACGTATGCGGTAATTTGCAAAACTTTTGACAGTTGTTTTGTTCACTGACCTACCATTAGAATGTTATTATGCAGTTATTGGTTTTAATAAGCTCGATATTGTCATTCTACCACCACTCTATTACCAGACCATTGACCGATCAATGATCGATCATTATGATTTAGCAGATTAAAACTTTTAGCAAAATGACAATGTGATCGTGTTGGAATGATGAATTTATAAAAATAGCAGACTCGGGCCTCAGGTATGTTATTTATTTGACAATTCTTTTCAGATCTGCGTCACCATTGCTCCCGGCGGTTGTACCCTAGGCGACAGCACAGAATCTTCTACAGGCTACTCTTCAACTACTGATTTGTCTAGTACAAGTCCAGACGCGCCCTTGACTACTACAGCATACCCGGAGACAGAGGACACAAATACAGAGGATATCTGTGTTAGCACAGAGGGAGTGACTCTCCCAGAACTGACATCGACCACTACAGAGGCGGTGACTCCTGCAGAACTGTGTCCTATTGGAGTGTGGGGCAACGTTCCCCATCCCGATATATGTAACTCATTCTATATGTGTGCGGGTGGAACTGTCATACAGCTGTTTTGTAGTGATGGATACGAGTTTGATCCTGAACTTAGTGTGAGTTCTTATTTAGTTTTAGAAATCTGGTATTTTAGGAGGTTTTGTTTTTATCGTTGATAAGTTTGCGCTTGACCGCTATCTCACCTGATGGAAAGCGACGATGCGGACGATGGAACGCGCTTACCTAGAAGAAACCTATTCACTCTCGACTTAAATATTCCCAGGTTGTAGCTATCAGGAAACACAGACTCCGGCAAGGAATTCCACTTATTAGCTGCACGCACAATGAATGTGTTTCCAAAACGTTTTTGCGTGTAGGTGGGATCATCGCATCGCCGTACGTCTGGTAGTCGGATGATGGAACGGGCTAGGCGGAATCAGGACAACGAAACGGGGTACGTTTCTTTAGTGCACCAGGTATGTTTGCAGAGACACACGTCAATGGTTTTCAAGCCATCATCACACAGAAATTTACCTCTTTGCTCTGCAGTGTGCGACTTAGCTCCAACCTCGTCGGGAAGATCATAGTAGGAAGATACGGTACCTATTTGTAAGATGATGATGTTCATACATGTGTAGCGACATTTATGACGCCACATAAGAACTACGAAGAAAATACGAAATCCTGCATCGCGCAATCAAAGTTCTCCGCGTGATTTGAATATATACGACAGCCCCAAAATCAAACAATCGGGCAGTCGCCCACCAGATCATAACACCTGTCTGGTCGGAAGATCCTCCCTTTTCAACGGAGGCGGACTTTACACTCTGTTCCGCTTACCTCCAAACTGGTGACCCTCGACAAAGAACGTCAGCGCAGCCTTCGTGCAGCTACTGCTGTTGCCTTTGCACAGGAGAGGAATTCCTTGCTGGAGATTGTGTTTCCTGATAGCTACAACAGGGCAAATTTTAAGTCGAAAGATAATAGGGAACTTCTAAGAAAGAGCGTTCCATCGTCGACCGCATCGTCGCTTGCCATCAGATAGCGGTTATTTGCGAACCTATCAACAATAATAATAATAATATAAAAAACATATAACACTGCTACCACCTTTTCATCAATCTTCACAGGAACTCATCATGGCAATGGCATTATTAATTTGACAATTCTTTTCAGACCTGCGTCGTCATTGCTCCCGGTGGTTGTACTCTAGGCGACAGCACAGAATCAACTACAGCATACTCCTCAACTACTGACTTACCCAACACAACTCCAGACCTGTCTTCGACTACCATAGAGGCGGTGACTCCACCAGAACTGTGCCCTGTAGGACTGATTGGCAACGTTCCTCATCCGAACATATGTGACTCGTTCTATTTGTGTGTGAATGGAAATGGCATTCAGCTGTTTTGTAATGATGGATTCGAGTTTGATCCTGAACGTGCAGTGAGTACTGATTTCATTATCATCATCATTTCTGCCTAAAGACGTCAACTAGGACATGACTTAAAGGGATGCAACTCAACACACATTTTTACTGTTTTTCATACAACCACTCATAACCGATTATGACGTTATTACATATTTTTCATTAGATATTTTGGAAACACAGTGTCATGTGAATATTATCTAGGCTTCTATTGAAATCAGTTTCTAAATTTGTGTAGAACTATCCAGTAAAGACCTCTGAAAATCTCCTATTTTGTATGAACTTTGACACTTCATGATTTGCCTAAAAAATAAAAATGCCAAAAAAGTAAAACTACAGAGGCCTTGCAAATTTTATGAAAATTCTAAACGACGACAACCTTTTTCAAAATCTTTTAAGGTTTAAAAAAAAACAGCTATTTCCTGGAGCAAGTTTTGTGAAATATTCGAATAAATCTCGGAATTACTGAATTCTGACAGAGTTTTCAGGCGTTTTCTCTCTTTTTTTGCGTTGTCTTTTCGTTAAACATCGCGTTGGATTGCGTTAGATGAAGTAACAAGCTTTAAAACCATACTCGATGTTGACGATAGGTGAGTGGAAAAGGAGCTTCTTAAAATCCTATGTCCCCTAGCTGGGGCAGAGGGCGTCGAAAGTAGTCACCCATCGCTGTATTTAGCTTTACACTTCACCTCGCTCCATGTCAATCCGATGGCCGTCGCTTCTGTCAACACGGTACGTCGCCAGGTTTGCCGAGGACGGCCACGCTTTCTTTTTCCTTGGGGATTCCAGTCCAACAATTGTTTATGTACACGATCAGAATCCCTCCTAAGCGTGTGACCAATCCATCTCCACTTACGACGCTTGATCTTTCGAGGCATTTCTCCAACAGCTCTACGTTTGAGATGGTTTCGGGCCAGTAAGTTTCGCAGTTTCAAAACTGTCGGACATAGGCCTCCCCAAGTGTCGTCATAATGACAGGTCCTGTGCGTCTCGTATCCATAGGATTCCCATGACCCTCACCAGGTCTTTGGTCCATCTTGAGTGAGGCCTTCCAATGCTATGTTTTCTTGTACATTGTACATTTCACCTTTCGTCCTCATCGACCAATGTGCCCCGCCCCGCCCACTGCCACTTTAGTTTGGCGATTCTTCGGTCTATGTCGGTAAACTTGGTTCTCTTGCGGATATCTTTATTTCTGATGTGATCACGCAAGGAAACCCCGAGCATAGCTTATAACTATGTCTATTTATGTTATCGATTGCATCACTGCTAAACATCTAGTGGGATCATAGTTAAGCGCTCCTTTAGCATAGTGTAATCAGCATTTTAATGTTCCCACTGCTGGGAATAAGCCTGCTCTCTAGGTGAGGAAATAGGCCGTAATCCACCACGCGGGCCCAGTGCGGGTTAGTGTAGGAGTTGTCAGCAACAGCAGGGGCCCAGCCGGGTCGAAGCCTACTGGGGCCAGGGTTATCCGAAAGGGAGCTCGAGCCCCGGTATGAAGGCTAGAAGGAACGAGGCGGGATTTTTGTCAGTAAGAGTCTGGCTTTACCCAAGAGTGGGGGTTGTCAGTGGATGATTTTTGCCCACTATAAAAAAAAGGCTCCGAATCTTTTGTTCTAGGACATATGCCGATTTCCTCACGATGTTTTCCTCTACCGTTTTGAGCGCTAGTTTATATTATTAAAAAAAAAAAACGAAATATTTCAGAAGTAATATTACAACTACTCGTTCTTTGATTTCAGGTTTGCGTAGCAATCGCTGAAGGAGGTTGCACACTTGGCACTTCTGCGCAGAAGTCACTACCAACACTTACAGAAGAGACTAACACGTTTTCAAAACAGAGATCAACACAATATCAGAAGACTCATCTTTAGAAGATCTTCTTGTGTGTTAAAGGTATGTTGATTTTTTTTTCTGTGTCGTGTGGTAGGTATTGTAAGCAGTACATTTTGTTAAATGAATTTTTAAGTAAGTTATTTTAATTTTAAGTTAAATTAAACCCCTCACCCTAAAAAATCAAATTAAACCCCTCACCCTAAAAAATCAATGGAAAATTACTGCATACATCAGAAAAAAAAACACTACCACACAGAACTCCCAAGATGGCTGAAACGAATTTGTTTCGAAATAAGTATCACGTTTTTATGCTCTTCTGTCTGTATTTAGTATTTTGTTTTTTAAGTGTTAGTGTGTATGTCGTAGTCAGATTTTAAAAAGTATCACTTCATGATATGGTCAAGTAAAATCGTCATAAGACCTGTCCCCTTCGGCCACTTTGGAAACCAGTTATTGGAAACCAGTTTCGAAAACCGAAATATATTTCTTTTTTTGAAACGAAGTTCCAAAATTCCCCGGGGGGTATCTTTGTTATTTTTTGGTTATCGAAAAAAGAAAAAAACACGTGTCCAATATTTTTTTATAATCCAAAATACGTACTAAATAAATTATTTATAATTATTATATTCATAATTTTGACACTGGAAACTAATCTATTTTAAGATAGCCACGTCATGAACGTAAATACAATAAAAAGTACTAATCGGAATTACTTTCCTTCTTTCACAGTCCTGCGTCCACATTTCAAAAGTCGACTGTACCGAAAAAATAAAGAAAAAAAAGAATTTGATCACCTGACACTACGAAGACTGAACTAAATGAATTTGGCACTAAAACAAATCATTGAGTAATGTTACTTACAATATAATTTTATACTTTTATATCGTTGTCTGACTACTCATTTAGCACTACAACGACAGTTGTTCATCTGGCACTAAAAAGTACCGAGTGGTCAGACACGAGAAATTGTAAAGAATATTACTTTATGAAGTAACTTGTATAGTATTTTTAATTAGTGCAAAAAATTTACCGGCTTATTACAAAAGGTCTAGTTATTATTTAAGTAGTCTCAAAAAATTCATAAACAGCAAAGTTATTAGAGTATGTTGTAATCCCAAAAGATCACTCAATTTATGGACATAATAATATTGTACAGGCTATTGATAATGAATAAAAAACAAAGGAAAAACGCTGCGCGTAGTGTTTTCTAGGAACAATTTATGAATATTTGATTCAATTATGAATTTACTAATTATGAATTTTCTGTACTAATATTATAAAGAGGTAAAATTTGTGAGTTTGGAAGTTTGTATGTAGGGGGTAATCTCTGGAAGTATTGGTCCGATTGCTAAAATTCTTTCACCAATAGAAATCTGCTTTATTCTTGAGTGGCATAGGCTATATTTTATGTACCTACGCGGGCGAAGCTGCGGGCAAAAGCTAGTCGTGGATAATTTTGGGATTACGTTTTTTTTTACTTTAGACTACACAAATATGATCAGTAACGGATAGACCATATAAAGTAATCATTTGTAAATGAAACTTTTAGATCTACAGCTGAAGAAAATATGTTGTTTGGTAAATTGATTGTTGGGTAAGAAGAAGTGAGGAACCTGTTGAAAGACGGAAAGAGAAAGAAACTATCTCTGACTCTTTCTAGTGATCATAATTTAGCTTTAATAAGAGAACATTTACAATATTTAGCAAGCCTTGTGCTTTCCGACTTTCCACTCGCCCACTCGTTTTAATCTTTTTCATAATTATTTTATCTTTTTATTGATCTTTTTACTACCTCCATATATCTACATAATATTTTAAAGAGGTATAGCTTTTTTTTGTTTGTTGGAGGTAATCTCTGAAAGTACTGCACCCCTAGCCAAGTTGCTAATCTGCAATAGTTAACGCTAGTATAAAGCTTCAAATGTACAAGAATGACGTCACTTCAACGCTCAGTCACGTGGTTAGAATAAAATAATTTGACGTAAGCTTGCGTCGAAGCGTTCGAAGCAAGCGAAACTTGTAACTTGGCTAGGGGGGCTGGTCCGATTGCTAAAAATTTTTCTCTGATAAAAATTCTTTTATTCCTGAGTGACATTAGGTTATTTTATGGATGCGGGAAAAGCCGTAGGCAAAATCATTTTTTTTTTGTAATTTAAATTAGATAGAGTTTTATTTATTTAGTCCTAAGATTTCTCAATTCATCTAACTTAACAATCAATTATTTTGAAAACATTTTTTGCCTGAAGTTTTTAACTAATGTTTTTTTCATCTTTATTAAAAGTTTTTGATTTGCATATTGCAGGGTACCTCCGTATATTTATTATATTAAATTACTTAAGAATAATAGATACTAGTGTGATATATATTGTGATATATAATATATATTTTTAAGTTATATCGTTACAGTTTAAAACCAAAGGTTGTTAATAAAAAGTTTCATATTTTAATAGTTGTTTTTATTTTTTTTATTTTCATTTTACGACATTATCTTTAGTTTATGCGAAACCTGAATATAGTTTGTTCAGAATCAGTAACTTAATCGATTTCAATATTTTTTACACCATGTTATATTTTTCCCAAAAATATTTTTAAAAGGGCACAAAACGGACTTCACCGACACTAAGTACAACACAGGTCACGGCAGGTCATAACGGGCATCAGGACGTACAGCTTGGTGCGGAAACAAAACAACCCTTCAGTCGCTTGGGTGGTCCGGTGACCATGTATTTATGTTGCCGACCAGATACCATAACTGGCTTTGTGATTTTTCAAAATACAGTTTTGAAATTTTGCACGCAGTTTTTTTATAATTCTTATAAACTGTTGCTTGACTGCGATCCCACCTGATGGAAAGCAGTGATGCAATCTCTGATGGTGAGGCGCACTAGTTTATTAAAAGCCTATTCACTCTAGCCTTGAAGATACCCAAATTATAATCAGACGGGAAGACCGCAGCAGGCAAAATGTTCTATTCCTTCGACGTACGTGGTATAAACGATGAGGTGAAACTCTTAGTCCGGACCGTACAAGTTTCAACAACGTATGGGGTGGATACTCAGTGTACGTCAGGTTGTCCGATGGTAGAATTGAGATGGCGGAATCAAGTCATGCAATTCCTGCGCACGATCTCCAAAAAGCATCCTGTATTTACATAAAAATACTAGACAGCTGTTTCAGGTTTCGTATAGGTACCTATACTAAAAATAAAGTTGTCAACAAGCCCGTGTCTACGGTGGCCGGAAATCGGGATCGAAATCCCGGCGGCGGCGGTGAGAGTGCCTGATGCAGTCGGCCTCCTCCTATGCTAGCATTACTGCTTCTCAGAAGGAGGCGACCGCCTGCCACTCTTCCTCGCTCTGGAACATGGCCTCAACCAAGGCCCGGCGCGAGAGGTCTCCGCCGCCGATCGCCCCCACGAGGGCACAGCGATGCTCCGTCCAAGCAGGGCAAACCTCGACTGTGTGCTCCACCGTGTCCTCCGGGCGTTCCGCACAGTGGCGGCACCCGAGCGTCTCTTCCGCTTAAATCCGATACAGATACCTCCCGAACGTGCCATGTCCGGTGAGGACCTGGGTCATGCGTAAGGACGCCGTGAGGTCTTTCCAGCCACGCCTCAAAGAGGGGACTTACTGGCATTATATGATGGAGAAAAATAAATGGTTTCATTATTATTTTTTATTATTATTTTCTGCAACCGTACCGCTACTTACCCTCTAGGTAATAAGAGTCATGATGGCATGAAATGCTGAGTTATGCTGTATCAGAAACCCGTGTCCAACACAATGGCGCGACCAATGCGACATTGCTACCTTTTTAGGGTTCCTTTTGAGGTAAAAAGGAAAAAACAGAACCCTTATAGAGTTCGTATGACTCTTTACCTCGAGAACGTGTGGATGTATATAATAGGTATTTACCTATGAAATTGCCGTTCTGCAGTACTGGCCATTTAAAATCAAAATAATTTTTGTTTGGCTAAGAATTCTAATTGCAAATTAATTTTATTTTAAAATATGTTTTTTTTTTCTCCAAAAGTAGTCATTTGTTTATTGATTAGTGTTACATTTTCATCGCATTTCAATCTTTTTCGTCATCATGGATACGTTAAAAATTCGAGTAATTATGGAATATGAGTACCGTCGTGGCAGTAACGCGGCACAAGCGGCACGCAACATCAACGACGTTTAAGGAGCTAACACTACAAACCAACGCACCATCTGTTATTGGTTTGCTCGCTTTCGTTCTGGAAATTTCGACCTGAAAAATGAACCTCGCGGTCGTCCGAAGACTTTGTTCGACAATGACGAATTAAAGGCGATTGTGGAAGCTGATGATACACAATCTACGGCTGAATTAGCAGCAGCTTTCGACGTTAGCGTCTAAACAATATTGGTCCATTTGCGTCAAATTGGCAAGGTAAAAAAGCTTGACAAATGGGTGCCCCACGAACTCAATGATCGCCAGCGCGAAGTACGCGTCGAGACGTGCCTTGCACTGCTCATCAGACACACAAATGAAGGAATTTTGAACCGCATTGTTACCTGCGATGAAAAATGGATTCTGTTTGATAACCGCAAGCGCTCAGCAAGTTGGTTGGATCCTGGTTCAGCAACTAAACAATGCCCCAAAAACGAAAACTTACCCCTAGAAAAGTGATGGTCACTGTTTGGTGGTCTAGCGCCGGTGTGATTCATCACAGCTTGTTACCAAACGGGGTGAGCATTACTGCAGATGTGTACTGTGAAAAACTGAACACAATGATGGAGAAGCTGGCACATCTCCAACCAGCATTGGTCAATCGCTCGTCACCGCTGCTCCTGCACGACAACGCGCGACCTCATACTGCACAGCAGACGGTCTCCAAGTTGCAAGAACTGGGGTTGGAAGCTCTCCGTCATCCGCCCTACTCACCAGACCTTGCGCCTACAGACTACTACTTTTACCAGAATTTGGATAACTTCTTGGCGGGAAAAAAATCAATACCCGAGAGGCAGTACAAAATGCCTTTGAAGAATTTGTTGCCTCCCGTCCAGCTGATTTCTTTAAGAAGGGCATCAATAAATTGCCACTGCGTTGGCAAAGATGCATTGATTGCCTGGGTGATTACTTCGATTAATACAAATAAAAAAGGATAATATTTTTGTGTTTAACAAAAATCTAAAGGAACATCTATGTATGCATTTCTAAAATATTGATCCTAAACCCGTTTAATTGTTTTACTATAATTAAACTACTCGGCTAACAAAATTATGTTACATCAAAATTCCAAATTAACACCAAGATATAACACTTTTTTATTGTAGTGCGCTGCAAATATTCTATTGTAACAATAACTATTTTATTCTTCCCCAAAAAATACTGATCGTGCACCAAATATTCCTGAATGTTACACAAAATATTTAGTATGCATCCTAGTACCGTATACCCATTTAAAACGGTTTTGTAATACAAATAATGCAGTTCGTACTGATTAGTATTAAAAAATCATTTTTAGTGAGCATTACATTTAAAATGTGTTCATTTTTTATTAATAAAGCTACATTGGACATTAATTGGTGTTTGATTCAAATACATTTTGCAGTGCATTATCTGAAGTAAAACTAAAAAAATAACTGCTTGTTTTTAAAATTAGGTGTATTACTATTTTTACAAATTTGCAACAGTTGTTAAATAGATGCTCGTTATGACATATTTTAATGAACATATTTTGGTGCACATTCAGTATATTTGGTGGAACACAGGCAAAATTAGGTAAATGAAATGGGAATAAATTGAAGTACTTTTAAATACCATCCAATAAAAAATACATGAAAAAAATTCGTTCAATTTTTTTCATACAAAACGGCAATTTCATAGGTAAAGACCTAATATACTCAGGGCGTCAAGTCTGCTATTACAATAGTGTCAGAATGGTCTATCATTGACTTCATTATTGTTGATTTTGGCAAGTTTTGTAATCGACTAATATAATGGCGTCATAATGACTTTCCAATGGTCAACCACTGACACTTCATTGAGAGAAGTGGCATAAAATGGTAATCTCGTACATAATGACTAATGAATATCTGACGTATGCGGTAATTTGCAAACATTTTGACAGTTGTTTTGATCAGTGACCTACCATTAGAACGTTATTGTGCAGTTATTGGTTTTAATAAGCTCAATATTGTCATTCTACCACCACTCTATTTCGAGACCATGGACCGTTCTATGATCGATCATTATGTTTTAGCTGATTACGAACTTTTAACAAAATGACAGTGGGATCGTGTTCTCGTGTTAGTGGGCTCCTTGAAACTGTGAAAAAGATACGCTGCTTATGTCGCAAAAAACATATATTTCGACTCTCAAAGGAATCAAAATTCATAGGGTACTTCCCGTTGACCTAAAATCTTGAAATTTGGCATGAAGTAAGGTCTCATAGCACAGGTATAGGAAAAAATCTGAGAACTGTTTTGTAGTTACGTCACTAAAAACCTTTTTTGCGATTTGGAGAATTTGTTTTCATTGGTAAGTTTGTACGGAGCCTTCAGTGCAGAAGTTCGACTCGCACTTGCGCAGTTTTTTTAGTCACACTCAATGCGTAAGTAAGTAGATGTTTCTTCTTTATCGAAGGTACATTCTTTTAGTTTGTGTGTTTGGTTTACAAAGAAAATTCTTGCGTACAACATACCAAATAAAAAAGAATGCCCATCGTCGATACAAAAAATATTTCCATTCTATACCTTAACCCTTCAGATACCGTCAATTAGAGACACAATAGTAAGACAATAGATGCGCGGCCACCGGTGGTCGCTTGGGGATTCATGAATTAATATAGAATGGAAACTGCTTATGTATACTTTGTCTTGCTATCGCAGTCTGAAGAATCTGCAGTTTTTGTTTTTTTTCATAATATATATAACAGTGCTTGACCGCGATCCCACCTGATGGTAAGCAGTGATGCAATCTCTGATGGTTAAGCGCACTAGTTTATTAAGAACCTATTCACTCTAGCCTTCAAGACATCGTAATTATAATCGGACGCGAAGACCACAGCAGGCAAATTGCAGTGTATATGTTTCATTACTGTAGTGTGTAGTTTTTACTACAGAGGAACTCTACATTAAATTACATTGACTAGTTTCACACCCTTGCCTTTGCCTTGCACAGAATGGAAAGTACTGCACTGCGTTTCGTGGATTTATTTGGCCTAAATAGGTACTGGTTCCAGGTAGGGTTGTCTTGTGTATGTGAGCTTCATCATCATCATCAGCCTTTTTAATGTTCCCACTGCTGGGACTCAGGCCTCCTCTCTAGGAGAGGGAATGGGCCGTAGTCCACCACGCAGGGCCAGTGCGGGTTGGTGAATGTCACATGTCTTCGAATTTTTGATTCTAGGACGTGCCGGTTTCCTCACGATGTTTTCCTTCACGTTTTCGAGAGCAGTAGTGATGAAATAAAATATACAAAGTAATGCGCCCGGCTGGGTTTGAATTTGCAGCCTAAAACTCGTAAGTCGGGGCCGTTACCACTCGGCCACCACTGTTCTCTTTGTATGTTTTTGAACACGCTGACGATACGAGGATAGTGTCTTAGAGTGGAGCAAAAATTAAAAAAAATGGAGAACTTTTTTTTAAATAAAATAAACTAGTGCTTGTAGTTGGGTAGGTCTAACTTCGAGAAAGAGGTCAATCGTCGAATCCGACTCGGCTGAGCAGCGTTTGGGAAGTTGCACGGTGTCTTCTCGTCTAATATACCACAGTGTCTCAAGACGAAAGTATATGACCAGTGCGTGTTGCCAGTGATGACTTATGGCTCCGAAACGTGGTCGCTTACAATGGGCCTTATAAAAAGACTCAAAGTCACCCAAAGGGCGATGGAAAGGGCTATGCTCGGAGTTTCCCTGCGTGATCGCATCAGAAATGAAGATATCCCCAGGAGAACCAAGGTTGCCGACGTAGCTCGAAGAGTCGCCAAACTTAAGTGGCAATGGGCAGGGCACATTGTACGCAGAACAGATGGTCGATGGGGACGAAAGGTTCTGGAGTGGCAACCACGTACCGGAAGACGCAGCGTTGGAAGGCCTCCAACAAGGTGGACCGACGACCTGGTCAGGGTCGCGGGAATCCGATGGATGCGTGACGCATAGGACCGGTCGTTGTGGCGACGCTTGGGGGAGGGCTATGTCCAGCAGTGGACGTCTTTCGGCTGATATGATGATGATGATGATAAAACTAGTGCTTGACTGCGATCCCGCCTAACGGTAAGTATGATGCGATCGTTGATGATGAGACGCACTAGTTTATTAAGAGCCTATTCACTCTAGCCTTTAAGGCACCTAGTTTATAATTGGATGGGAACAGCAGCAGACAAACTGTTCCAGTCCTTCGATATAGATATCTTTAGGTACAATAGCAATCTTATCACTGTCAACGATATCTACAAGATTTTTTTTTATATAAACTGTAAGAACTTATAAAGAAATGAACGCAAATAATAGCAGAATCTTAGTGACGAATGTATAATACCTGCGACTGTATCGCAATTATATCGGGATTACATCGTTACTGTATCGCTATGAATCGAAATCGATGTTGGCAACCTGCTTTATGCTTGTTATTAACATAGAGTTTTTTTTTATTTTTTGCTCCCAGCGGCTTCGCCCGCGTGATAGCAGAAAATTATCCCAAGGGAACATATTTCTGGGATTAAAGTATCCTATGTCCTATTCTAGGACATGGTCTATCCGTGTACCAAGTTTCATCAAAATCGGTTCTGCCATTTAGGCGTGAAGACGTAACAAACAAACAAACAAGCTCACTTTCGCTTTTATAATATTAGTAAGGATTAGCTTTTGCCCGCGGCTTCGCTCGCGTTAAATTCGGGGTAACACGGTTCCCCTGGGAAGTGGAGGGTTAGAAAGAGACAAAAAGCCGATGTCACTCTCCATCTCTTCAACTATATCCACCTAAAAAATCACGTCAATTCGTCACTCCGTTTTGCCGTGAAAGACGGACAAACAGACGCACACACTTTCCCATTTATAATATTAGTATTTATTTATGTTCACACAATAATAAAAGAACAGAAGAAGGAAACAGAAGAATACTACAAAGGTGATGTTTATTTCTAAAGAAATCTCTTCCAGCATACCTGCGAAAGGAGAATTGGAGAAAATAGAGATACATGAAGATAATTTAAATGACTTTTCCCTCTCTAGGGCGGAACAGGAGGGCGCGTCACTCTTTTAATGACTGAAACCATACCTATGTTCCTTCTTTGCTATGCATTCCTGTACCCCTAGCCAAGTTGCTAATCTGCAATAGTTAACGCTAGTAGAAAGCTTCAAATGTACGGGAATGAAGTCGTCTCAACGCTCAGTCAAGTGGTCAAAACAAAAGAATTGGCGGCAAAGTCAACTCGAAACGTTTGACGCAAGCGAAACGTTTGTGACTTGGCTAGGAGGGCAGGAAGGACTCTAGATTTTACTTTCAGCATCGAATCAATGGCACCAGTAGGCTTCGGCCCTGCTGTGTCTCTACGTTTTTGCTTAAATTTACTTGAATCGCACATGGAACACTAGCTGCCGTCAATGACTCGGGCTCGAGGACCGCGAGCTATCCATTGCTCGCCGTCCGCAAGCCTACAGTAGCTGGAAATCAGGTTCGGGCTCCCGGCAGGGGCGTGAATAAGCCTGTTCTGTCACACGTGCGGCCGCCTCCTTCGCTAGCATTACTGCTTCGCAGAAGGAGGCGACCGCCTGCCATTCTTCGTCGCTTGGGACCATGGCTTGTACCAGAGCCCGGCGCAAGTGGTCATCAGTGTGACCTGTTTGCTGGGAGATGGATAGATACGTTTTTTTTATCCGATATAAACTAGTGCTTGACGGCGATTCCACCTGATGGTAAGCAGTGATGCAATCTCTGATGGTGAGGCGCACTAGTTTAATAAAAGCCTATTCACTCTAGCCTTGAAGACACCCAAATTATAATCGGACGGGAAGACCGCAGAGGGCAAATTGATGATTGATGTGTCGTGAATGTCAAAGGTTTTGTGAGAGGATGGATGAAAAATGAGTAAATCTTGTTTTATTTTGTGGGTAACGGCCCCTACTTACGAGTTGTAGGTAGCGGGTTCAAACCCAGCCAGGCGCATTACTTTGTGTAATTTATTTTATCATCACTGCTCTCAAAACGGTGAAGGAAAACATTGTGAGGAATGCCATGTCCTAGAACCAAAAATTCAAAGACATGTGACATAAACCAACCCACACTGGGCCTGCGTAGTGGATTAAGGCCCATTCCCTCTCCTAGAGAGGGGGCCTGAGTCCCAGCAGTGGGAATCTTAAAAGGCTGATTATGTTATATATTTTATTTTAATAGTAATGTATAATGTTAAGATGGATGTGTGGTGTGACGAGAATGGATAAAGTGAGAAATGAGTATATTAGGGGAAGTTTGAAAGTGGCGCCAATGACTGAAAAGTTGAAAGGGAATCGTTTGTCTTGGTATGGTCATGTGAAAAGGAGGGACGACACGCTTGTTGCTAAAAAAGTTATGAGTTTACATGGATGGAGGGGGAGAGGGAGGCCAAAGAAAAGATGGATGGATTGTGTGAGAAGTGATATGAAAGAAATGGGAGTTTGTGATAGCGTGACGAGTGACAGGACAGAATGGAAGAAAAAATAGGGTTGCGCCGACCCCAAATAAAACGGGACAAGGGCAGGAAGATGATGAGTAATATATTTTCTTTTATTTTTTAGTTTGTATTGTACAATGCATTAGATAGTATGTAATATTGTACATGTACATCTATCTATACTTACTTATATTAAATCTGTAGAAATGAAAATTCTGTACATTGATAATAT
Organism: Mythimna lalbum; assembly: GCA_949319445.1. Lineage (NCBI taxonomy): Eukaryota > Metazoa > Arthropoda > Insecta > Lepidoptera > Noctuidae > Mythimna > Mythimna lalbum. The sequence goes on from OX439372.1 coordinate 10,717,637, forward strand.
CAAAAAAATGAACGGCAGGGGGTGTTACTAGACCGACACTGAACCCAAAAATGGGATTAAAAATTTTTTGTGTGTCTGTCTGTTTGTTCAGGCATCACGCACAAACTACAAGTTCGATTACGATGAAGCTTGGTATTCTTTAATATCCTGGGAACCACAATGGGTAATCTTTATTCCGGAAAAGTACTTACAATAAAAAACAAACTTAATTTTGCAGTTCGATGCCTAGACCCATTACTGTACCAACCGAAAATAATAAGTTTGTCGTAGGTTACGTCACCTGCAGTGGATTTCACTAAGGGGCGCTGCACACGGCTAAGATACTATAATATTTTATCTTAAGAAACAATATCGTTTGCCATACAATTCAAAGGACTATCACACACGACCAAGATAATAAATAATATTTCATATTTTCGTATCTTAAGATGAATTTGTATGGCGAGCCATATTTTATCAATACATATGATAAAACAAAGTCCCCCGCCGCGTCTGTCTGTCTGTTTGTTCGCGATAAACTCAAAAATTACTGCACCGATTGTCAAGCGGTTTTCACCACTCGATAGCGTGATTCTCGAGGAAAGTTTTTGTATAAAGTTTGTTAAGTTTTTGTGTTTATTTCTGTATACATTAACGATATTTGTTGAAGATGTCGGGAAAAAATAAGCCAAAGTGCAAAAGCCGTGTTACCCCGAATTTAACGCGAGCGAAGCCGCGGGCAAAAGTTAGTTGTAAATCCTTACTAATATTATAAAAGCGAAAGTGAGTTTGTTTGTTTATTTGTTACGTCTTCATGCCTAAATGGCAAAACCGATTTTGATGAATTTTGATACAGAGATAGTTGGGACCCTGGAGACGGACATAGGCTAATTTTTTTTTAAAGTGATAATTGGGGAGAGGAATTAAAGTATATTTATAAACGCGGGCGAAGCCGCGGGTAAAAGCTAGTAAATAAATAAACATGTACTATCTAATATAACTATGAGATGAGATTTGAACAAATAAGGAAACCAAGCAAATATCCTAATTAAGATTACGATTATTGTCTTAATTGATGCATTTTACGTCATAAAATAGAGATTTTACGCATTTCTCATAATTTTCTGTTCAATCGATTTTATGCTCATTATTTTTATACATCAATTAGTCGCTGGTGCCTACTGTTTTTAACAGTGTTAATTGTGTATTGTGTTGTGGGCAGTGGATAGATTGGGACTTCTGAAATGGGTGAGCGCCTTTCCAATACATAGCATAGTATAGTCGGCCTTTTAATGTTCCCACTGCTGGGACTCAGGCCTCCTCTCTAGGAGAGGGAATGGGCCGTAATTCGTGGGCCCAGTGCGGGTTGATGGATGTTACAGTCTTCGAATTTTTGGTTCAAGGACATTCTGGGTTCTTTTTTTATGGTGGGCAAAAATTATCCATTGACAACCTCCGGTCTTGGGTGGAGTGAGAGATAGTTTCAGACTCTTACTGACTAAAAACCCAACCCGTTCCTTATAGACTTCATACCGAGGCTCGAGCTCCGTTTCGGATAATCTGCGGCTCCACCCAAGAGCGTGGGTTGTCATAAGATGATTTTTGCCCATCGTAAAAAAAAAATGACCCTCTGGCAGGCGTTAAGCATGGCCGCCGGTCGCTCCTGCAGCGATGGAAACAAACACATGTACCTATTCATTTCTTTTTTTAACCGACACGACATCTAAAAAGATTTTTTTTTTATGTTTGTTCGCGCATAACTTCGTCGCATGCCAACCGATTAATTTATTTTTATTTTTATTGGAAAGGTTATCTATTTTTTACTTTTAGAACTTCCCAAATGGACTCATATTCACCAAGTTGGGATCTGACTATGGAATCTTGGCAAAACATCGAGGGAACTCCTCAAATTCAATTCAATATTTTGGTGAAGTCGGTTATTATTATATTTTTTTTATAAAAAGGATTTTGATATAAACTGTTTGACAGAGATCCTATCTGATAGTAAGCAGTAATGCTATCGTTGATGGTGAGGCGCACTAGTTTATTAATGAGCCCATTAGGTGAGATTTATCATCATTATCATCATATCAGCCGAAAGACGTCCACTGTTGGACATAGGTCTCCCCCAAGCGTCGCCACAACGCCCGGTCCTGTGCGTTACGCATCCATCGGATTCCCACGACCCTGACCAGGTCGTCGGTCCACCTTGTTGGAAGCCTTCCAACGCTGCGTCTTCCGGTACAAAGTCGCCACTCCAGAACCTTTTGTCCCCATCGACCATCTGTTCTGCGTGCGAGCCCTGGCCATTGCCATTTAAGTTTGGCGACTCTTTGAGCTACTTTGGTAACCTTGGTTCTCCTGCGGATATCTTCGGATATCTATATCTACTCCGAGTGTTTTCAGCTCGAACTCCACAATCGTTACGGGTGCCTGGGGAGCTCCGTGGACGAATATAATGATGAGTTCGTGGAAACTGTCCACACAGTCGGGTCTAAATTTTTCAAGACTCACCGTACAAATAAGAAAAAAAGGCTCCCGGATCCAACCCTTGAGCTCATGAGGAAGAAGCGTGAGATGATTGTGCAGTCTGCAGACGATACGTTCAGATACCGGCAGCTCAATAGACGGATATCCAAATCTCTGAAACGTGACCTTCGTCGCTTTAATACCGACAGGTTTTTTTTTTTTTCGATGGGGAAATCTTCTTACTAACTAAAAACCCCATCCCGTTTCTTCTAGCCTTCATACCGGGGCACGAGCTCCCTTTCGGACAACCCTGTCCCCAGTAGGCTTCGACCCAGCTGGGTCCCTCCTGCTGCTGACAACTCCTTGAGGCGCGCGGGAACAGTGCGCGCCGTCGACGTCTTGGGCTCGGTCCATTACCGGACGATCGGACAGCGAGCTACCCATGGCTCACCGTCCGCGAGCCCGCATCTACGGTGGCCGGAATTCGGGATCGGAATCCCGGCGGCGGCGGCGAGGGCACCGTAGCCTGATGCGGTCGGCCTCCTCCTTTACTAGCATTACTGCTTCGCAAAAGGAGGCGACCGCCTGCCATTCCTCCTCGCTCCGGACCATGGCCTCGACCAGGGCCCGGCGCGAGAGGTCTCCGCCGCCGATCGCCCCCACGAGGGCATGGCGATGCTCCGCCCAGGCAATAATAATAATAATAATAATAAATCATTTATTATCAGGCATCTAGGCCCATAGATATATACCTTACAGACTTACATATATATAGAGTAAACACATCTTGTCGTTAGTAAATAAGACTTAAATCTATGTTAGTAACACTTCACATTGCACTAAGTTCACTTCGTGCTGTTCTGTGGCACCTGTCCGCGGAAGCGACGGAACACCACGCCCTGCGGCCAAAAGTCTTCCTTCAACATGAGGGGCAGAAAAGTGTTCGGGACGCTTTGAAATTGACATTATGGTGCGACTCCAGCAACTGCACCCTCCGTGTGTACTTCGTCTTTTGGCGCACATACTCGACGATGTCCTCCACCTTTGTGGTGTAATGCAGGCGGGAGATATACACCGGCGTGTTCGGCTGAGCGGCGCGCACACTCGCACCAGGAGTAACTGGTGCTTTGCCGCAGAGGTTCCGGTTGGCTTGCTTTCGGCGCTTCTTCCTTTGCACCGTAACGAATCCATCGTCGTTACCAGCCTTGTTCAGTGCCTTAGTGCAACACCGACAAATGAGATTGTGTTCAAACAAATATATGTACTTAATCATTTTCTCTTTTGTCTTCTTTATAGATTCCAGTCTGATATTTCTGTTGGTATACTCCGTGACTGTTGCTGCTCAGACCAACCCCTGCCTACAGCGCCAAAAGGGCGCCTACCCCCATGAGACTGACTGCGACAAATATGTTTATTGTAAACGTGGGGTCCCAACAGTGGGGCAGTGCCCAGATGGAGAGGCTTTCGACCAAAGTGGCGTAAGTTATAGTCAAAATCATTTCAGCCGAAAGACGACCACACAAAAAAAAATAAAAAGAAAAGACGTGTGGCACTCGGAGACTGCCGCGGTAAAGCTATTGCATAGCATTTTTTATCAACTTATTTGTGATTGAAGTTGACAAGTTGCCACAACCATTTAGTGGGGGGTGTTAGGTTTTTTTCGTTACGGAATTTCTGGATTCGGTCTCCACGCTCAAGGCCCGCGATAGAAGTTATGCAATAGCTTAAAAAAAACAAAAACAAAAAACCAACTCTCAGGACTAAGTTACTCGTACATCAGAAACAACTTGTGTTCTATGACTTTTAAAAATGTGTCATATTTTAGTTCATCAGATTTTCATACAGAAATAAAAATATTGAAGTTGAACGTTCTAAATATTACTAAGTCTGTAAAAAAAAGCAAGAAAAATATATATAGTTAAAGCTATCAATAAATTTTAACAAAATAAATTAATAACAAATTTAAAGAAGTTGAAGTCTAAGTTAAAAAATATTTGCAAAAGCAGTGGGTAAAAAAAAAAAAAATGTATAATACATTCAGTCAAAAAAGTATCGGGAATGGATGATTTGTTTATGGTTCCAAATTAAAATTTTTGTTTTTGTAGTTGTTAGATCGGCACAACTGTTTTCCATTTTGGCGCGGAGTTTGAGTTGCATCTGTTATTTATATTAAATACAGTGCTGGTTTTAGTAATATCATATATAGTGTGTATTGCGAATTTCATAATGGACAAAAATATCGAACAAAGAGTTTGTCTTAAATTTTGCATCGCCAATGGAATTTCGTGTTCGGAGTCACTGAAAATGTTACAGAAGGCTTACGGTGAATCGACTTTATCAAAAACTCGTGCTTATGAGTGGTTCAAAGCGTTCAAAAGCGGTCGAGATGTGATGGAAGATTTGCCTCACTCTGGTAGGGCCGTCAACGTCTGCAACTGAAGTTAACATCGCAAAAGTGAAGGAAATAGTGACTGAAAATCCCCATTCAACTCTGAGAGAGATAGTCGCCGAACTTTCTGTATCTCACGAGTCGATCCGTACCATTTTAACTAATCATTTGGGTATGAAACATGTTGCTGCTTGGCTAGTCCCAAAAGATCTGAATTTTCTCCAAAAACTCAATCGCATGAAAGTCGCTGAGGACATGCTAGAACGAGTCAGTTCGGACCCAACATTCATGAAACGCATTGTTACTGGTGACGAGACGTGGGTTTACGAGTTTGATATGCAAACTAGTCAACAAGCTTCGGAGTGGCGCCTTCCAACTGATCCGAAACCGAAAAAACCACGCCAAAGTCGATCAAAAGTCAAAGTCATGTTGACTGTTTTGTTTGACTATCGCGGTGTTGTGCACTCTGAATTCTTACCGGAAGGTCTAACGGTAAATAAAGAATATTATTTTAGCGTTATGCGGCGTTTAAGAGAGATTCGACGAAAAAAGCCAGATTTGTGGAAAGAAAATTCTTGGATTTTGAACGAATTTTTGACCAAACACTCAACAAATACCATCCAGCAACCACCATATTCACCAGATATGGCTCCTGCTGACTGTTTTCTTTTTCCTAAACTCAAATTACCACTTCGTGGCACCCGTTTTCAATCGATAGAAGACATAAAGGAGAATTCGCGGCGAGAACTGAACTCAATTCAGGAAGCAGCGTTTAAAAAATGTTTTGATGAATGGATTATTCGTTGGCGCAAGTGTATCGTTTCTAAAGGAGCATACTTTGAAGGTGATAAAATAAATTTGGATGAATAACAGACATTTTGTGTATTATTGATCTTTTCCCGGTACTTTCTTGACAGAGTAGTAATTATCACTGTTACCTCTACATCTCTTTTTTCCCAACTCTATCGTAGGTTTTATAAGAAATAAGCATCACCTTTATCTCTGGTCTATATTTTATAAGTGTTAATACAGTAGCTTTTCCCCGCGGCTTCACCCGCGTACATAAAATATAGCCTATGTCACTCAGGAATAAAGCAGCTTTCTATCGGTGAAAAAATTTTAGTAATCGGACCAGTACTTTCAGAGATTACCTCGTACAAACTTAAAAACAAACTTTACTTTTTTATAATATTATTATATAATGTAGGTGCAGAAGTATTAGTATACTAGCTTTTGCCCGCGGCTTCACCCGCGTACATAAAATATAGCCTATGTCACTCAGGAATAAAGCAGCTTTCTATCGGTGAGAAAATTTTAGTAATCGGACCAGTACTTTCAGAGATTACCTCGTACAAACTTAAAAACAAACTTTACTTTTTTATAATATTATTATATAATGTAGGTGCAGAAGTATTAGTATACTAGCTTTTGCCCGCGGCTTCACCCGCGTACATAAAATATAGCCTATGTCACTCAGGAATAAAGCAGCTTTCTATCGGTGAGAAAATTTTAGTAATCGGACCTGTACTTTCAGAGATTACCACCGGCAAACAAAAAAAACATAAGAACAATATTAATAAATAAATAAATATTATTGAAAAGTGTAGATATATGGTTTTCGTTTAAAATACGAATTAGTAATTTTTTACAGTGCTTGCATTTTCTTACCTGTATTTAGAATACCCATTTTCTTACCTGTATTTACAATAACCATTTTCTTACCAGTATTTACAATAACCATTTTATTACCTGTATTTACAATAACAATTTTCTTACCTGTATTTACAATAATCATTTTCTTACCTGTATTTGCAATAACCATTTTCTTACCAGTATTTACAATAACCATTTTATTGCCTGTATTTACAATAACCATTTTATTACCTGTATTTACAATAACCATTTTATTACCTGTATTTACAATAACCATTTTATTACCTGTATTTACAATAACCATTTTATTCAACAGGTATGCCTGCCCAAAAACCAAGTCCTTTGCAGAGTATCAAGTCCATCCCTGACTTGGGACGCACCTGAAATAGCAGCATTAACCAAGGATGATGAGGTTGATAATGATCTGATTGCTCAAGACCCTGAATTGACGTGTACTGGTTCAGATGCATGGTCCAAACCTGATCCAACTAACTGTAGGTACTACTATACCTGCTTCACGGGCAAACTGAAAAGGGTGAAGTGTTTGTTAGATTTTTACTTCACTGCTGAAAAAGGGGTGAGTGTATCTTTTGAAATTTATATTTGCAACACACACACGCCACAGGCATGGAGCAGAGGCGTGGTGGTACTCTTTTTTAAGAAGGGCAATAATGCCCTGCTTTGCTTACAGGCCCATCTTGCTTCTGAGCCATGTCTACAAACTGTTTTCCTGAGTCATCACGAACCGTCTCGCGCGCAGGTTCGACGACTTCCAGCCTCCCGAACAAGCCAGATTCTGAAAAGGCTTTAGCACCGTGGACCACATATATACGCTGCTGCAGGTTATACAAAAGACTGAGGAGTATAATCAGCCTCTCTGCTTAGCGTTTGTGGACTACGAGAAAGCCTTTGATTCAATCGAGACTTGGGCTGTACTGCAGTCTCTCCAACGGTGCCAGATTGACTATCGGTACATCAAAGTGCTGAAATGTTTGTACAAAAACGTCACCATGTCAGTCCTACTACAAGACGAGACCTCGAAACCTATCCTTTTGCAGCGAGGCGTGAGGCAGGGAGACGTTATTTCTCCGAAACTGTTCACGGCAGCAAAGGAGGATTTCTTCAAGGTTCTGAAATGGAGTGGGCTAGGCATTAATGTCAATGGCGAGTACATCACTCACCTTCGGTTTGCCGACGAAATAGTAATCATGGCTGAGACTACGGAGGAGCTCAGTACAATGCTTGATGACCTCAGTAGAGCTTCCGATGACAGTGTTCAGTTCCGACAGTGGGACTTAAAATGAACATGGGCAAAACCAATGTCATGGTAAACAGCCATGTAGCACCCACTCCTATCAAGATTGGAAACTCTACACTCGAAGTTGTGGACGACTACGTTTACCTGGGACAGACAGTCCAGTTGGGTAGGTCTAACTTCGAGAAAGAAATCAATCGTCGAATCCGACGGCAGAGTTCGGGAAGCTGCGCAGTTTCTTCTCGTCCAATATACCACAGTGTCTCAAGACGAGAGTCTATGACCAGTGCGTGTTGCCAGTGGTGACATATGGTGCCGAAACGTGGTCGCTCACAATGGGCCTTATCAGAAGGCTCAAAGTCACCCAAAGGGCAATGGAAAGTGCTATGCTCTGAGTTTCCTTGCGTGATCCAATCAGAAATGAAGAAATCCGCAGGAAAACCAAGGTTGCCGACATAGCACAAAGAATCGCCAAACTTAAGTGACAATGGGCAGGGCACATTGCTCGCAGAATTGATGGCGATTGCGTATTAGAAGACGCAGCGGTCCACCTTGTAGGAGGTCATCCGGACCTGGTGAAGGTTGCGGGAATCCGATGGATTCGGGACGCACAGGATCAATCATTGTGGCGACACTTGGGGGAGGCCTATGTCCAGCAGTGGACGTCTGGCAACTGAAATGAATGAATAGTTATTTATTTGTTTATAAGTATTATATAATTTGTATTGCAGAAAACCTAACAAATAAATTTGTAAGTATCTTACATGACTTTTGGTTACAGGTTTGTGAACCCCAAAATTTCTCCACATGCCGAATACAACGCTTTAACCAAACAAGAAGAATGGCCGACGCGAACGAATGGCCTCCATGTAGACCTGATGACGACTGGAACCGACCTGATCCTCTAGACTGTACCATGTACCACCTCTGCTATCACGGCGTAATGATGCACGCGACGTGCCAAATGGATTATGAATTCAGTCCTGTAGAGCTGGTGAGTAAACTACTGGTAATAGGGTACTTTATCTAAGTTGGCATACGAGTGATGGCTAGCTCACCGTCCAGACTGAACCCGTGTCAAGCCTCAAAGAGGTGTCAGCAAAACCGTAGGAACCCAGCAGGGCCGAAGCCTACTGGAGCCATGAGTTGACTTCCGAAAGGGAGACCTGTGACCATGTTCCGAGGCGAGCGCGCGGCGGGCGGGTCCACTGCCAGTAGGCTTGGGAAAAGTGTGAATTACTGTGATGTGTGTAAAGTGTGAATCTGAATTACTGAGATGTTCCAAATCAGTGATATGTATCATTTGGAACATTTGGAACATCGGCTCAAAGATACAAACGGAACATTTGAAACATTGACTCACACTATAAGTTATATTTAATTTAATTTTTATTTGAGAATAATTTAAAGGAGATGTTCGACGAGCGGGTCGACACGCTCCGGGATATCGTGTCCGTGAGCGGTGTCTATGTGTGCGTTGCTCGAGCGCGCTTTGTATGCAGATTGACTTCTGTACCTATATATTTTGTGGTACCTAGTAGTGATGACAGCCTTGCTGTTTTACAGGAATGTGTGCCAAAAGAAGTAGCTCAATGTAGTTCTTCTCGACGACATAATCCACCCGACCCGGTGGACCCTAAAGCCCCATGTGGTCCTTCAGACGTCTGGTCCCTTCCCGACCCGGCGGCCTGTTCTGACTACTATCTCTGTACCAATGGAAAAATCAATAAAGCATCGTGCCAGCTTGGGTATGAATTCAGTCCTAACTTGCTTGTGAGTATCTTTTGTGAGATCGACTTATTATAGTAATAGACAAAGTACATATCAATGGTTTTGTGAGAGCAGTGGTGGCCGAGTAGTACTGGCCCCAACTTACGAGTTGTAGGTCGCAGGTTCGAACCCAGCCAGGCGCATTACTTTGTGTAATTTATTTCATCATCACTGCTCTCAAAACGCTGAAGGAAAACATCGTGAGGAAACCGGCATGTCCTAGAACCAAAAATTCGAAGATATGTGACATCCACCAACCCGCACTGAGCCCGCGTGGTGGATTACGGCCCATTCCCTCTCCTAGAGAGGAGGCCTGAGTCCCAGCAGTGGGAACATTAAAAAGGCTGATGATGATGATGACAAAAATGCCATACCAATTATATTTAAATAAACAGATTTGCTATGAGCGCGCACTCGTGAAGACTCGGAAGGATCCTAATTGGGATACTTACCTTTAGTCTGCGTCACGCATCGGATCTAGTCATACGCTGCGCGATGCTACAAAATTAAATAAAAAAATGCCCTCGTGTGTGTTTAGAAAGTGTACCAATTATAATACCAAAGTAAATAAAATATAGGGGATCTCATACCGCTGCTGCGCGGAACACATTTTTCGGTTGATTTATAACATGTCTGTTTATTAAAATGTCATTGGGCCATACAAAATAAGCTGTCACAGTAAAAGAACAGAAGAAAAATGTATGAATGTTTTTTAGCTACAACAGCAATTTTAATTGGATCTTTAGAACAAGACTATATACACCACCAATTTTTAATTAGTACAAATATAAAATAAATTATTTATCTTTAATAGTTATATTGAATTTATACATAATTTTGAGTTCTTTTTTTTCTTAATAAACTTTGTTTTTTACTTTATTTTTATGCGCCTGCCATGTTTTTGTCTTTACCACCCTAGGTAAACTGGTAGAGAATGCTTAAGGCGTTAAGTCCGCCTTTGTACTTTTATGTTGCATGAAGTTTTAATAGATAAATATACTTAAAGGGCTGCTTAGAAAAGATCTTGTTACTATTTAAGCAGTTTTAATAAATAATATTCATAGATAGCAAAGTTATTGGATTGTGTGAGAAGTGATATGAAAGAAAATTTTTAATCTTTTGTCTGTCTACAGAAATGCCTCCCCAAAGAGGCAGCAGGCTGTAGCCTATCTCCAACAACTGGTAAGACAATTACAACACTGGATCCATGGCCAAGAAAGTGTGGTCCCACTGATGACGTATCTTACCCAGATCCTAACGATCGTAACATGTACTATCTCTGTTATTTCGGCGTAATAATGCATGTTACGTGTGAAATGGACTATGAATTCAGTCCTACACAACTTGTAAGTATTTTACAGTTTGTATTTTATACAATTAATTAGCTTTTGCCCGCGGCTTCGCCCTCTTGGACTACAGTTTATATCGCGCGGGCAGAGACCCGTGCTCAGCAGTGGAATTATAGGTAGCCTATGTGTTATTCCAGTGTCTCTTCTACCTACCTACCAGATCTAAATCCGTTCAGTAGTTTTTGCGTGAAAGCGTAACAGACAGACAGACAGAGTTGCTTTCGCATTTATAATATTAGTAGGGATTAATTAGCTTTTACCTGCAGCTTCGCTCCCGTCAACTGACTATTTTTTTTTATTCGTATAAACTAATGCTTGACTGCGATCCCACCTGATGGTAAGCAGTGATGCAATCTCTGATGGTGAGGCGCACTAGTTTTTTAAAAGCCTATTCACTCTGGCCTTGAAGATACCCAAATTATAATCGGACGGGAAGACCGCAGCAGGCAAATTGTTCCATTCCTTTGACTACTATATTCTACTCTACCCAACTCTATCCTACTCTACCCTACTCTACAGTACCCTACAATATATTATTTTAATTCATGAATCCCCAAGCGACCACCGGTGGCCGCGCATCTATTGTCTTACTATTGTGTCTCTAATTGACGGTATCTGAAGGGTTAATATACCACTTAACACATATCAACCGGTGAACTTCAAAATTTCAAATTGTCAAATTTTCAACTTTTTAATTATTCGTCGACATTTTTCTAATTTAATAAAAAAAAAAATTACTTTAATTTCATTTAAACTGTATAAAATCGTTTTTCTAACGATCCCCAATAATATTTTGGAAATTAATTACTTAATTAAAAATAGTTATCTATCTGAGCATATTCGATATCTCATATTTATTCTTTTTATTTACAGCTTTGTGTCCCGAAAAATAAAGAAGAAACAACTACTACATTTCCGACTACTCGATCTGCAACAACCAGTGTTAAAACTACTCCATCAACAACAACTAGTGATAAAACTACTCCATCAACAACAACTAGTATTAGAACTACTCCATCAACAACAACTAGTATTAGAACTACTCCATCTGCAACAACTAGTATTAGAACTACTCCATCTGCAACAACTAGTATTAGAACTACTCCATCAACAACAACTAGTATTAGAACTACTCCATCTGCAACAACTAGTGTACAGACTACCCCATTAACAATTATAACAACGCCAAAATATCCCTGGCCATTTTGTAGTACAGGAGTTATATGGTTACTACCTGACCCTAATGACAGCACTTGTGAACATTTTATTTTTTGTGTTTATGGAAGAGTAACCAGAGAGACTTGTCCACCTGGATATTTGTTTAATTCTACTTTGTTGGTAAGTGTACTTTTTTATACTTCATCAGGAGAGGGGTCAGTAAGAGTCAGACACTATCTCCCGCTCCACCCAAGAGCGGGGGTTGTCATTGGATGATTTTTCGCAACGAATAAAAAGACGCCTAAGCACCTTTTATGTGAATGCGGGCCCCTTATCCACAAACGGAGTATCCATCTGGGCTGACACATTATTCGCCCGGAGGAGACTAAAACTCTTAAAGCTAGGAGTATTCTAGACTTACTGGAAGCCTCCCGGCTAAAAGAGTTACTCTAACAAGGTGACGAGTCACAATAGATCTTTTAGGTCGCAGTGACTACATCCCCTACACTACGGGAGATGCATAGCCATTTTCTTCAAATAATAACAAGTGTACTTTTTAAATTAGTGTTTTTTTTGTCGTTGCGAGAAATCAGTAAATCAGTAATACTCGTACAAAGAGATAGGTACCATCAAAGACAAGTCCGCCTGACCACCGCTAAGTTCATTTTCACTTGCACTTGAAACTAAAACTTTAAAGGGCTTGGTTTGGCGCCAAATCGCAAATTTCAAGCGATTCTTTTTTTAAATGATCAGGCAGAAATGACCGCAATGATACAGAAGTCAATCTATATCCCCTCAACTTACTGTGAGCCCGTAATTGCGCCAGTGCAACACCCCCGCGCATTTTGGCGCGTCTGATTAAAACGATGATAGCTTCGAAACTACGTTAGTTAGCTCGCTACCAGTTATATCATTCAAGTCGTTATTAAATTACCTAAAGAGATATGTATAGATTAGTATAGTTTTGCCTTGTAATGTATTAGTATTTGTCGTGTATGTTCAGTGTGAGAGGCACAAATTCAGGAGAGCCGCAACGCTCCTCCCACATGCATTCATTTTTATAGAAAGCCGGAGCGGCTCCGCGCCACAGACAAGGGGATATGCAAAGCGCGCTCGAGTAACACAAACATAGACACCACTCACAGATACCATATCTCAAATCAGTCGAAATCAATTTGAGCGCGAGTGCCATCCCCTTGAGACAAACGTCTGTGAACTTTTTTGAGCAATAATGAAGCAATACTCGGTGGCTCTCGGACAGATCAGCGTTGACCCTAGCGCGACCGCCGAGCGTAGCTATGAAAGCTGAAGTACAGATTGACTACTGTACCTAACAATTTTCTGCCAGTAACTTATAAATCTGGCAGTTAGTTTCAATAACAGATAACCTTATGATGTCGATAATCTTAGTTCTCCTACGGATATCTTCATTCATGATTCAAACACGCATGAAAATTCTGAACATAGCCCTCTCCATAACCCATTGGCGCAAATGTTTTTACCGATTTCTAAAAAAGGAGGAGCTTGTACGTACATAACTTCGTCGCTTGCTAACCGATTTGAAAAAATCTTTTTTTTTTTTGGAAAAGGTATACTTCCCAAATCGTACCATAGTCTCGAAGTTGAGATCTGAGGATGGAATCCTGGCGAAATCGAGAGAACTCCTCAAATTCAATTCAGTTTTTTAGTGAAGTCGGTTATTTTTTTTATAAAAAGGTTTTTGTTAATTAACGACAACAACAACTCAACTCAACAACAACTTACAATATAACAACAACAATAGAACAACACTAAGTTACAACTTAACAACAATTTTTTTTACAGGAATGTACCCCTCATCACGATGTGGTTTGCAAGCCAGGCAAGACCTGCACAATAATAGACCAATGGGTGGTGCCCGACCTCAATGACTGTAGATTTTTCGTGGTTTGTGCTCATGGAGTGGTGTCTCATGAGATCTGCCCACCAGGCTACGAATTCAGTCCATCATATTTGGTAAGTGTGGTTTGTAATACTGTTTAAATAGGGTAGTTTCCAGGGTCAAAATAACTACATTTTATTTAGTCCGTATTTTAGATTATAAAAAAATATTGGACACGTATTTTTTCTTTTTTCGATTAACCAAAAAATAACAAAGATATAGCCCATTAAAATTACGTGTGACGTCACCCCGTGTTGCAAAAATGCAGCACGGCGTGACGTTACACGTAACTTTATTAGACTATGTCTTTGTCATTTTTGGTTTAACTTACAAATAAAAAAATATCCCTTATTTTTGAATAATCTAAAAGACGGACTAATTATTTTTTTACGGCAACTAGCCTATTCAAATATTTGCACTCTTTTTTTTGTTGGTGGGTAAAAATCATCCAAATGATATCCTTTGCCCTTGGGCGGAGTGAGAGATAGTGTCAGACTCTTGGTGACTAAAACAACCACCCCGTTCCTTCTTGCCTTTCATATTGGGACCGAGCTACCTGTCGGAGCTAACCCTGGCCACAGTAGACAAGTCGACCCATGGTTCCGGTAGAATTCGGCCCTGCTGTGGCCCTAGGGTTTCGCTTACTCTTTGAGGCACGTGTGGAACACTACGCACAGTTGATGGGCTCGGTCCAGAGGGTTACCAGACAGTCAGACGGCGATTTACCCATAGCTCGTTTTCCGCAAGACCACGCCTATGGTGGCTGGAAATCGGGATTGGGATCCCGATGGCTGGGATGTGAACTTGAATGACTACTTCGCAGAAGGAGGTGGTAACCGCTACTTTTTCCCCTTCGCTCCGGATCATGGCCTAAACCACGGTAATAGTATCATACAGTATTCCGACTTCATACAAACGGACGAAACGCGAGCTATACCTACGCGCGGACACGACGGTTTTTTTTAACAATAATCGCGCTATTATTGTTAGTTTGTATAATTCAAAGTAAAAAAGTGGTATTTTAATATTAATAATAGTGGTTTATTGAACTATGTGTATGAATAATACTAGAAAAAGCATTTTATTTAAATCTACCAATCCACAAAGTATTTTATTTCTATTAAAAAGTAAGTATATTTACAATCACAAAACTAAATGGAAACAAAAACTACTTTTTGTTTGCATTCTAATTACATTAACCTACGTTAATGTAATTAGAATGCTGGTGGCGGGCAGCCCTATCGCATGTTTACGTACCGCGCGGCTGTAGGCATTTATTTCAAAGATACGGCCGAGTTACAATACTGTATGATACTATTACCGTGCCGAAACTAAGGACCGGCACGAAAGATTTAGAGATTTATGTCATCTACTAAAACACATTTACCTCCAGTCTAACTAAAAAGACCAATGACATAGATCTAAACCTCTATTAAATTACTTTTTAGAATTGTCAGCCAGCAGAAATAGCTGGTTGCAGAATAACAACAACGACTTCCACTACAAGTAAGCCAACAACGATCAGTACTAGGACCGCTCCAACAACAACCAGTATTAAGACAACACCGTCAACAACAACTTGGACCACACCGTCAACGACTAGTACTAAAGCGACACCGACTACTAGGACTACAACAACCACCAAGCCAACGCTAACCACCACAAAGGAGATGCCGACTACTACAAAGACCATATCAACCACAACTAGTTCTAAAACTAAGCCGTCAACCACAAAATCAACCACTTTGACAACACCAACAACAACCAGTGCAAAAACCACGCCAACAACAACTAGTACTAAGACCACGCCAACAACAACTACTACTAAGACCACGCCAACAACAACCAGTACTAAGACGACGCCAACAACAACCAGTACTAAGACCACGCCAACAACAACCAGTACTAAGACCACGCCAACAACAACCAGTACTAAGACCACGCCAACAACAACCAGTACTAAGACCACGCCAACAAAAACTAGTACTAAGACCACGCCAACAACAACCAGTACTCAGACCACGCCAACAACAACCAGTACTAAGACCACGCCAACAACAACCAGAACTAAGACCACGCCAACAACAACCAGTACTCAGACCACGCCAACAACAACCAGTACTAAGACCACGCCAACAACAACCAGAACTAAGACCACGCCAACAACAACCAGTACTCAGACCACGCCAACAACAACCAGTACTCAGACCACGCCAACAACAACCAGTACTAAGACCACGCCAACAACAACCAGAACTAAGACCACGCCAACAACAACCAGTACTCAGACCACGCCAACAACAACCAGTACTAAGACCATGCCAACAACATCAACTACCACATTAACACCAACAACAATAGAACCGGCACCGAAATGTGCGGATTTTGATGTATGGACACATCCAGACACAACTGATTGTCAATTCTTCTTCCTTTGTCTCTACGGAGGGGTTACAAGAGAAAAATGTCCACCTGTTTATGAATTTAGTCCAGTTGATTTGGTAAGTAATTGTTTTATAGTACATAGTAGATGTTGATATCACTTGAATTCGCCCGAGCCACCGGCGAAGGTTCATGGAGCCGAGTGTTGCTGTGACCAGGACTAAGCGTTTCGCCTCGTCATTTATACCCCACGTTTATCATAACGACGTTTTTCAACACACTTACGGGATAAGAATAAACGAAGGCTGACGTGCGACTCGTGGGCGTCGCTTAATACCCAGAATAATGCGATACATGTAATAAATTGGAGCGAGGACAAGCGCGCGCATTATCCTGCACTAGTGAAAAAAACCGAGAGCGGTTTTCGATTATGTGTATCGAAAAATATTTTTTAAATCCACTCTTTTCGACCGCTTACACGCACGCAATAGGCTATTTACCGCACTAGTGCAAAAAAGTGCGCGTGCTCTCCCCCATAATTTTATTATATTTATCGTATCAGGCTGGGCGCGCGTCACCCCCCACGAGTCGCCGGTCAACCCCCGTATATTAATTTCAGTGATTGTATTGAAAAAATTCGTTTGACACACGTGCAAATTTGTCACTGCAGCCCTCGGCTCCATAACACACTCGACTACGGCTCATGCGGATTCTACCTCGGACGCAATGACAAACTTTCTGCACTTGTTACTAAATGTACAATTTCTCTTCTTGGTAAAGATCGCAAAACGACGTCGCAGACGAGTCTAAGAAATCTGCGACAAAACTGTTATGTCTAAGACGTCGTACACGAGTCTAAGACGTCTTGGACAGACTTGTATGAGATGTCTCAGACCTGTCTGCACTTGTGTACACCTTACAAAGAACTCAAGTAGACTAAAAACTTAAATTCAACAAGTTTTTTTTCTATTTGTCACAGTACAATATAATGAATGTAATTAAAATCAATGCCTACATATAAAGCGCTTTTATATCATGATTTCATATCAAAACATATTTCATATATTTTTTTTTAATCTGAATCTGAATACCGATCATTTAGCATTCCTCCAAATTACAATAAATCTTTAATAAGGAAAAAAAAAAACGTTTTTTTATATTACAGGTATGCAAACCAAAAGCCGAAGCAGGCTGCTCTGTCACAACAACAACTACGATCACAACAGAAGCAACAACAACAAGCATAAAAACAAGTTCTACGAAGACCATTATAACACCAACTACGACAACTACTAAAGCAACATCAACAACAACGCATAAGTCAACACCAACATCGACCACGCATAAGTCGACACCAACATTGACCACGCATAAGTCGACACCAACATCGACCACGGATAAGTCAACACCAACATCAACCACGCATAAGTCGACACCAACATTGACCACGCATAAGTCGACACCAACATCGACCACGGATAAGTCAACACCAACATCGACCACGCATAAGTCGACACCAACATCGACCACGCATAAGTCGACACCAACATCGACCACGCATAAGTCGACATCAACATCGACCACGCCTAAGTCAACACCAACATCGACCACGGATAAGTCAACACCAACATCGACCACGCATGAGTGGACACCAATACTGACAACGCGTATCTTAATACCAACATCGACCACGCATAAATCGACACCATCATCGACCACGCATAAGTCGACACCAACATCGACCACGCCTAAGTCAACACCAACATCGACAACGCAGAAGTCGACACCAACATCGACCACGCATAAGTCGACACCAACATTGACCACGCATAAGTCGACACCAACATCGACCACGGATAAGTCAACACCAATATCGACCACGCATAAGTCGACACCAACATTGACCACGCATAAGTCGACACCAACATCGACCACGCATAAGTCGACACCAACATCGACCATGCCTAAGTCAACACCAACATCGACAACGCAAAAGTCAACACCAACATCGACAACGCAGAAGCCAACACCAACATCAACCACAACTAAGTCGACACCAACATCGACCACAACTAAGTCGACACCAACATCGACAACGCATAAGTCGACACCAACATCGACAACGCAAAAGTCAACACCAACATCGACCACGCCTGAGTCAACATCAACATCGACCACGCATAAGTCAACACCAACATCGACAACGCATAAGTCGACACCAACATCAACCACAACTAATTCGACACCAACATCGACCACGCATAAGTCAACACCAACATCGACAACGCAGAAGTCAACACCAACATCAACAACGCATAAGTCAACACCAACTTCGACCACGCCTAAGTCAACACCAACATCGACCACGCATAAGTCGACACCAACATCGACAACGCAGAAGTCAACACCAACATCGACAACGCATAAGTCAACACCAACATCAACAACACAAAAGTCGACACCAACATCGACCACGCCTAAGTCAACACCAACATCGACCACGTATAAGTCAAAACCAACATCGACCACAACTAAGTCGACACCAACAACAACAACGCATAAGTCAACACCAACATCGACCACAACTAAGTCGACACCAACATCGACAACGCAGAAGCCAACACCAACATCGACCACGCATAAGTCGACACCAACTTCGACAACGCAGAAGCCAACACCAACATCAACCACAACTAAGTCAACACCAACATCAACAACACATAAGTCAACACCAACATCGACCACGCATAAGTCGACACCAACATCGACCACGCATAAGTCAATACCAACATCGAATATAACTAAGTCGACACCAACATCGACCACAACTAAGTCGACACCAACATTGACAACGCAGAAGCCAACACCAACTTCGACCACAACTACGTCGACACCAACATCAACCACAACTAAGTCGACACCAACATCGACAACGTATAAGTCAACACCAACATCAACAACGCATAAGTCAACACCAACTTCGACCACTCCTAAGTCAACACCAACATCGACCACGCCTAAGTCAACACCAACTTCGACCACGCCTAAGTCAACACCAACATCAACCACAACTAAGTCGACACCAACATCGACCACGCATAAGTCAACACCAACTTCGACCACGCCTAAGTCAACACCAACATCGACCACAACTAAGTCGACACCGACATCGACCATAACTAAGTCGACACCAACATCGACAACGCAGAAGCCAACACCAACATCGACCACACCCAAGTCAACACCAACATCAACAACGCATAAGTCAACACCAACATCAACAACACAGAAGTCGACACCAACATCGACAACGCATAAGTCGACACCAACATCGACCACGCATAAGTCAACACCAACTTCGACCACGCCTAAGTCAACACCAACATCGACCACGGATAAATCAACACCAACATCAACCACGTATAAGTCAACACCAACATCGACCACAACTAAGTCAACACCAACAACAACAACGCATAAGTCAACACCAACATCGACCACAACTAAGTCGACACCAACATCGACAACGCAGAAGCCAACACCAACATCGACCACACCCAAGTCAACACCAACATCAACAACGCATAAGTCAACACCAACATCAACAACGCATAAGTCAACACCAACTTCGACCACTCCTAAGTCAACACCAACATCGACCACGCCTAAGTCAACACCAACTTCGACCACGCCTAAGT
The DNA here is from genome assembly GCA_949319445.1 of Mythimna lalbum. Taxonomy (NCBI): domain Eukaryota; kingdom Metazoa; phylum Arthropoda; class Insecta; order Lepidoptera; family Noctuidae; genus Mythimna; species Mythimna lalbum. Next base: position 10,737,660 of record OX439372.1, read on the forward strand.
CAACACCAACATCGACCACAACTAAGTCGACACCAACATCGACCACAACTAAGTCGACACCATCAACGACAACGTATAAATCGACACCAACATCGACAACGCAGAAGTCGACACCAACATCGACCACGACTAAGTCGACACCAACATCGACCACAACTAAGTCAACACCAACATCGACCACGCATAAGTCAACACCAACATCGACCACAACTAAGTCGACACCAACATCAACAACACAGAAGTCGACATCAACATCGACAACGCAGAAGCCAACACCAACATCGACCACGCCTAAGTCAACACCAACATCGACAACGCAGAAGTCGACACCGACATCGACAACGCCTAAGTCAACACCAACATCGACAACGCAGAAGTCGACACCAACATCGACAACGCATAAGTCGACACCAACATCGACCACGCATAAGTCGACACCAACATCGACCACAACTAAGTCGACACCAACAACAACAACGCATAAGTCAACACCAACATCGACCACACCCAAGTCAACACCAACATCAACAACGCATAAGTCAACACCAACATCAACAACACAGAAGTCGACACCAACATCGACAACGCATAAGTCGACACCAACATCGACCACGCATAAGTCAACACCATCTTCGACCACGCCTAAGTCAAAACCAACATCGACCACGGATAAATCAACACCAACATCAACCACGTATAAGTCAACACCAACATCGACCACAACTAAGTCGACACCAACAACAACAACGCATAAGTCAACACCAACATCGACCACAACTAAGTCGACACCAACATCGACAACGCAGAAGCCAACACCAACATCGACCACACCCAAGTCAACACCAACATCAACAACGCATAAGTCAACACCAACATCAACAACACAGAAGTCGACACCAACATCGACCACGCGTAAGTCAACACCAACATCGACCACAACTAAGTCGACACCAACATCGACCACAACTAAGTCAACACCAACATCGACCACGCATAAGTCAACACCAACATCGACCACGGATAAATCAACACCAACATCAACCACGGATAAATCAACATCAACCACGCATAAGTCAATACCAACATCAACAACGCCTAAGTCAACACCAACAACAACAACGCATAAGTCAACACCAACATCGACCACAACTAAGTCGACACCAACATTGACAACGCAGAAGCCAACACCAACATCGACCACACCTAAGTCAACACCAACATTAACAACGCATAAGTCAACACCAACATTGACCACAACTAAGTCAACACCAACATCAACAACGCATAAGTCAACACCAACATCGACCACGCGTAAGTCAACACCAACATCGACCACAACTAAGTCGACACCAACATCGACCACAACTAAGTCAACACCAACATCGACCACGCATAAGTCAACACCAATATCGACCACGGATAAATCAACACCAACATCAACCACGGATAAATCAACACCAACATCAACCACGCATAAGTCAATACCAACATCAACAACGCCTAAGTCAACACCACCAACAACAACGCATAAGTCAACACCAACATCGACCACGCATAAGTCAACACCAATATCGACCACGGATAAATCAACACCAACATCGACCACGGATAAATCAACACCAACATCAACCACGAATAAATCAACATCAACCACGCATAAGTCAATACCAACATCAACAACGCCTAAGTCAACACCAACAACAACAACGCATAAGTCAACACCAACATCGACCACAACTAAGTCGACACCAACATCGACAACGCAGAAGCCAACACCAACATCGACCACACCTAAGTCAACACCAACATCAACAACGCATAAGTCAATACCAACATTGACCACAACTAAGTCAACACCAACATCAACAACGTATAAGTCAACACCAACATCGACCACGCGTAAGTCAACACCAACATCGACCACAACTAAGTCGACACCAACATCGACCACAACTAAGTCAACACCAACATCGACCACGCATAAGTCAACACCAATATCGACCACGGATAAATCAACACCAACATCAACCACGGATAAATCAACACCAACATCAACCACGCATAAGTCAATACCAACATCAACAACGTCTAAGTCAACACCAACAACAACAACGCATAAGTCAACACCAACATCGACCACAACTAAGTCGACACCAACATCGACAACGCAGAAGCCAACACCAACATCGGCCACACCTAAGTCAACACCAACATCAACAACGCATAAGTCAACACCAACATTGACCACGCATAAGTCCACACCAACATCGACCACGCATAAGTCGACACCAACATCGACCACGCATAAGTCGACACCAACATCGACCACGCCTAAGTCAACACCAACATCGACCACAACTAAGTCAATATCAACATCAACAACGCCTAAGTCAACACCAACAACAACAAGGCATAAGTCAACATCAACATTGACCACGCATAAGTCCACACCAACATCGACCACGCATAAGTCGACACCAACATCGACCACGCATAAGTCGACACCAACATCGACCACGCATAAGTCAATATCAACATCAACAACGCCTAAGTCGACACCAACATCAACAACGCAGAAGTCAACACCAACATCAACCACGCCTAAGTCAACACCAACATCAACCACGCAGAAGGCAACACCAACTTCAACACCAACATCGACACCGCATACGTCGACACCAACATCGACCACGCCTACGTCAACACCAACATCGACCACAACTAAGTCGACACAAACATCGACAACGTATAAATCGACACCAACATCGACAACGCAGAAGTCGACACCAACATCGACCACGACTAAGTCGATACCAACATCGACCACAACTAAGTCGACACCAACATCGACCACGCATAAGTCAACACCAACATCGACCACAACTAAGTCGACACCAACATCAACAACGCATAAGTCAACACCAACATTGACCACGCATAAGTCCACACCAACATCGACCACGCATAAGTCGACACCAACATCAACCACGCATAAGTCGACACCAACATCGACCACGCATAAGTCAATATCAACATCAACAACGCCTAAGTCAACACCAACAACAACAAGGCATAAGTCAACACCAACATCGCCCACGCATAAGTCGACACCAACATCAACAACGCAGAAGTCAACACCAACATCAACCACGCCTAAGTCAACACCAACAACAACAAGGCATAAGTCAACACCAACTTCAACACCAACATCGACACCGCATACGTCGACACCAACATCGACCACGCCTACGTCAACACCAACATCGACCACAACTAAGTCGACACCAACATCGACCACGACTAAGTCGATGCCAACATCGACCACAACTAAGTCGACACCAACATCGACCACGCATAAGTCAACACCAACATCGACCACAACTAAGTCGACACCAACATCAACAACACAGAAGTCGACATCAACATCGACAACGCAGAAGCCAACACCAACATCAACCACGCCTAAGTCAACACCAACATCAACCACGCATAAGTCAACACCAACATCAACAACGCAGAAGTCAACACCAACTTCAACACCAACATCGACACCGCATAAGTCAACACCAACTTCGACCACGCCTAAGTCAACACCAACATCGACCACGGATAAATCAACACCAACATCAACCACGTATAAGTCAACACCAACATCGACCACAACTAAGTCAACACCAACAACAACAACGCATAAGTCAACACCAACATCGACCACAACTAAGTCGACACCAACATCGACAACGCAGAAGCCAACACCAACATCGACCACACCCAAGTCAACACCAACATCAACAACGCATAAGTCAACACCAACATCAACAACGCATAAGTCAACACCAACTTCGACCACTCCTAAGTCAACACCAACATCGACCACGCCTAAGTCAACACCAACTTCGACCACGCCTAAGTCAACACCAACATCGACCACAACTAAGTCGACACCAACATCGACCACAACTAAGTCGACACCATCAACGACAACGTATAAATCGACACCAACATCGACAACGCAGAAGTCGACACCAACATCGACCACGACTAAGTCGACACCAACATCGACCACAACTAAGTCAACACCAACATCGACCACGCATAAGTCAACACCAACATCGACCACAACTAAGTCGACACCAACATCAACAACACAGAAGTCGACATCAACATCGACAACGCAGAAGCCAACACCAACATCGACCACGCCTAAGTCAACACCAACATCGACAACGCAGAAGTCGACACCGACATCGACAACGCCTAAGTCAACACCAACATCGACAACGCAGAAGTCGACACCAACATCGACAACGCATAAGTCGACACCAACATCGACCACGCATAAGTCGACACCAACATCGACCACAACTAAGTCGACACCAACAACAACAACGCATAAGTCAACACCAACATCGACCACACCCAAGTCAACACCAACATCAACAACGCATAAGTCAACACCAACATCAACAACACAGAAGTCGACACCAACATCGACAACGCATAAGTCGACACCAACATCGACCACGCATAAGTCAACACCATCTTCGACCACGCCTAAGTCAAAACCAACATCGACCACGGATAAATCAACACCAACATCAACCACGTATAAGTCAACACCAACATCGACCACAACTAAGTCGACACCAACAACAACAACGCATAAGTCAACACCAACATCGACCACAACTAAGTCGACACCAACATCGACAACGCAGAAGCCAACACCAACATCGACCACACCCAAGTCAACACCAACATCAACAACGCATAAGTCAACACCAACATCAACAACACAGAAGTCGACACCAACATCGACCACGCGTAAGTCAACACCAACATCGACCACAACTAAGTCGACACCAACATCGACCACAACTAAGTCAACACCAACATCGACCACGCATAAGTCAACACCAACATCGACCACGGATAAATCAACACCAACATCAACCACGGATAAATCAACATCAACCACGCATAAGTCAATACCAACATCAACAACGCCTAAGTCAACACCAACAACAACAACGCATAAGTCAACACCAACATCGACCACAACTAAGTCGACACCAACATTGACAACGCAGAAGCCAACACCAACATCGACCACACCTAAGTCAACACCAACATTAACAACGCATAAGTCAACACCAACATTGACCACAACTAAGTCAACACCAACATCAACAACGCATAAGTCAACACCAACATCGACCACGCGTAAGTCAACACCAACATCGACCACAACTAAGTCGACACCAACATCGACCACAACTAAGTCAACACCAACATCGACCACGCATAAGTCAACACCAATATCGACCACGGATAAATCAACACCAACATCAACCACGGATAAATCAACACCAACATCAACCACGCATAAGTCAATACCAACATCAACAACGCCTAAGTCAACACCACCAACAACAACGCATAAGTCAACACCAACATCGACCACGCATAAGTCAACACCAATATCGACCACGGATAAATCAACACCAACATCGACCACGGATAAATCAACACCAACATCAACCACGAATAAATCAACATCAACCACGCATAAGTCAATACCAACATCAACAACGCCTAAGTCAACACCAACAACAACAACGCATAAGTCAACACCAACATCGACCACAACTAAGTCGACACCAACATCGACAACGCAGAAGCCAACACCAACATCGACCACACCTAAGTCAACACCAACATCAACAACGCATAAGTCAATACCAACATTGACCACAACTAAGTCAACACCAACATCAACAACGTATAAGTCAACACCAACATCGACCACGCGTAAGTCAACACCAACATCGACCACAACTAAGTCGACACCAACATCGACCACAACTAAGTCAACACCAACATCGACCACGCATAAGTCAACACCAATATCGACCACGGATAAATCAACACCAACATCAACCACGGATAAATCAACACCAACATCAACCACGCATAAGTCAATACCAACATCAACAACGTCTAAGTCAACACCAACAACAACAACGCATAAGTCAACACCAACATCGACCACAACTAAGTCGACACCAACATCGACAACGCAGAAGCCAACACCAACATCGGCCACACCTAAGTCAACACCAACATCAACAACGCATAAGTCAACACCAACATTGACCACGCATAAGTCCACACCAACATCGACCACGCATAAGTCGACACCAACATCGACCACGCATAAGTCGACACCAACATCGACCACGCCTAAGTCAACACCAACATCGACCACAACTAAGTCAATATCAACATCAACAACGCCTAAGTCAACACCAACAACAACAAGGCATAAGTCAACATCAACATTGACCACGCATAAGTCCACACCAACATCGACCACGCATAAGTCGACACCAACATCGACCACGCATAAGTCGACACCAACATCGACCACGCATAAGTCAATATCAACATCAACAACGCCTAAGTCGACACCAACATCAACAACGCAGAAGTCAACACCAACATCAACCACGCCTAAGTCAACACCAACATCAACCACGCAGAAGGCAACACCAACTTCAACACCAACATCGACACCGCATACGTCGACACCAACATCGACCACGCCTACGTCAACACCAACATCGACCACAACTAAGTCGACACAAACATCGACAACGTATAAATCGACACCAACATCGACAACGCAGAAGTCGACACCAACATCGACCACGACTAAGTCGATACCAACATCGACCACAACTAAGTCGACACCAACATCGACCACGCATAAGTCAACACCAACATCGACCACAACTAAGTCGACACCAACATCAACAACGCATAAGTCAACACCAACATTGACCACGCATAAGTCCACACCAACATCGACCACGCATAAGTCGACACCAACATCAACCACGCATAAGTCGACACCAACATCGACCACGCATAAGTCAATATCAACATCAACAACGCCTAAGTCAACACCAACAACAACAAGGCATAAGTCAACACCAACATCGCCCACGCATAAGTCGACACCAACATCAACAACGCAGAAGTCAACACCAACATCAACCACGCCTAAGTCAACACCAACAACAACAAGGCATAAGTCAACACCAACTTCAACACCAACATCGACACCGCATACGTCGACACCAACATCGACCACGCCTACGTCAACACCAACATCGACCACAACTAAGTCGACACCAACATCGACCACGACTAAGTCGATGCCAACATCGACCACAACTAAGTCGACACCAACATCGACCACGCATAAGTCAACACCAACATCGACCACAACTAAGTCGACACCAACATCAACAACACAGAAGTCGACATCAACATCGACAACGCAGAAGCCAACACCAACATCAACCACGCCTAAGTCAACACCAACATCAACCACGCATAAGTCAACACCAACATCAACAACGCAGAAGTCAACACCAACTTCAACACCAACATCGACACCGCATACGTCGACACCAACATCGACCATGCCTAAGTCAAGACCAACATCAACCACGCATAAGTCGACACCAACATCAACCACGCATAAGTCAACACCAACATCAACCACGCATAAGTCAACACCAACATCAACCACGCATAAGTCAACACCAACATCAACCACGCATAAGTCGACACCAACATCGACCACGCCTAAGTCAAGACCAACATCAACAACGCAGGAGTCAACACCAACTTCAACACCAACATCGACCACGCATAAGTCAACACCTACGTCGACCACGCATAAGTTGACAACAACATCGACCACGTATAAGTCAACACCAACACCAACCACGACTAAGTCGACAACAACAACCACTGTTACAACACCGACTACAAACAAACCACTGCAATGTAATAATACAGAGTCTTGGCCGCAACCTGACCTCAATGACTGCAAATTCTTCTATATATGCTTATATGGTGATATTACCCTCCAGCAGTGTCCAAAAGGAATGGAGTTCAGTCCGATTGATTTTGTAAGTATATCTTTTGGTTTTTAAGGTCCCGTACCTCACAAAGAATATAACGGAACCCTTATAGGATGAAAGAAAGAAAGAAAAGAAAAGAAAGAATTTATTCGCGTTCAACATGACGCATATCGCCGCAGTGGCGGAGACCTCTCGCGCCGGGCCTTGGTTCAGGTTATAGTCCGGAGCGAGGATGAGTGGCAGGCGGTCGCCTCTTTGTGCGAAGCAGTAATGCTAGCAATGGAGGAGGCCTTGCTTTATGCTAAATTTCAGGATTCTGGGTGAACGGGAAGTACTTACCATTTTGTTTTTTGGTGGGCAAAAATCATCCAATGATAACCCCCGCTCTTGGGCGGAACGGGAGATAGTGTCAGACTTTTACTGACTATAAAACCCACCCCGTTCCTTCGTGCCTTTCATATCGGGGCTGAGCTACCTTTCGGAGCTAACCCTGGCCTCAGTCGGACCGAGCCAAGGCGTCGACGGCGCGCACTGTTCCCGCGCGCCTCAAGGAGTTGTCAGCAACAGGAGGGGCCCATCTGGGTCGAAGCCTACCGGGGTCGGGGTTATCCGAAAGGAAACTAGAGCCCCGGTATGAAGGCTAGAAGGAACGGCGCGGGGTTTTAAGTCAGTAAGACTCTGACACTGTCTCCCGCTCCACCCAAGAGCGGGTTTCGTCAATGATGATTTTCCTCGTCGACAGAAAAAAAAACCCTAGCCTCATCATATCAGCAGAAAGGAGTGGAAGGGAGGCCTTTGCCCTGCAGTGGGACACAACGGGCTCATAATAATAAATCATATCAGCCGAAAGACGACTGTTGGACATAGGCCTCCCTCAAGCGTTGCCACAACGACCGCATAGTAATAATATGCCCTTTAAGTATCTATACTTATTAAAAATTAGTCATGTATAGTTTTAATTATATAACGCTGCTCGCCTACGTCAAACTTTTTGTAGGACAGATAATCGGGCCGAATTTGTACATTTGTAACATTGTTCTGTATTTCAGACCGATTTTTTGTAGGACGTGTGCGTTGCACTATCGCTATCAGTGTGTTCTATTTTTCTCCTACAAAAAATCGGCCACCGATTATTGGACGTGGGCGATTATCGTCCTACAAAAAGTCTGACGTGGGCGAGCAGCGTAAGTGTTTCTTGTTATGTACGAATGTTTCACATTGTAACATTTTTCACAGGAATGTCAACCCGTCGAGAAAGCACAGTGCAAAAGACCATCTAGAACATCGGATAAGGATATAGTGGATCCTAACTATAGCTGCGATCTCTACGAATCATGGTCCAAACCCGATCCAAATGACTGTAGACGTTTCTACATATGTATTTATGGACATCAAATGCTGAGGATGTGTCCAATAGGAATGGAGTTCAGTACTGCTACATTTGTAAGTCTTTCAGTGCTTTTAAGATGAGTATTGTCAGTTACCATGTATTTTTTTTTTTTATTATTGATAGGTTCGCGTTTGACCACCATCTCACCTGATGGTAAGCGATGATGTGGTCGATGATGGAGCACGCTTGCCTAGAAGTAGCCTATTCACTCTTGACTTAAAGACCCCCAAGTTGTAGCCATCAAGAAACACAGACTCCGGCAGGGAATTCCACTCCTTGGCTGTACCACAATAAATGTGTTCCCAAAACGCTTTGTGTGTATGTATTTATGTATCGTAAGACGCAGTATTGAAAGGCCTACCAAAAGGTGGACCCATGACCTAGTGAGGGTCGTAGGAATCCGATGGATGCGAGAAGCACAGAGATATAAAAATGTTGAGTTTAGTAAAATAAACAGATGAAAATAATAAGAAACAATAGTTATATGAAGTCAATATTTTCTCCTTAATTGCCTTAATATTTTTCTCTGAAACGTCTAAATATGTTTTCCTTAAGTATCTAAATATTTCCTCATTACATCTCTTAATATTTTCTCCTCAAATGTCTAAATATTTTCTCTTTAATTCTTTATTGTACACTATAACAACTTATAAAATAGGTGGATAACAAAGTTCATGTACATAGGCGAGCTTAACTCAAGGATGAGTTTTCTTCCAGCAAACCTTTGAGCGATAGAGAGAGATGATAGAGGGTGGGGTCCAGTGTACAATTTCTCCTTACATGTCTTAATATTTCTCCTCAAATGTCTAAATATTAGTTTACTTAAATATCTAAATATTTTTCCTTTAAATATCTAAATATTTTCTCCTTAAATGCCTAAATGCCTTAATATTTTTTCTTTAAATGTATAAATATTATTTCTATAAATGTTTAAATATTTTATGCGTTTGTATATAAATAAACTTATTTATATGTCTCTAGAATTGCCAATCAAAAGCGGAGGCTGGTTGCAGCGTTCTGTCAAACAAAGTGATGTATCATAACACGCGTCGAAGCAGCAGTGGGAACTGTCTCCGGTCGTCTGATAATCTTCTGTACTTTGAAGAGGATCCAGAAGACTGTACAAGATACTACATTTGTGCTTTCGGAAGAAGTACCCTTCTGAGGTGTCCTGTAAACTTTGCTTACAGTAATGAACTTCAGGTGAGTAAAGTTCCGTAGGGGCCCAGCAGGTTCAAAGCATTCTGGGGTCAAGAGTTTGCTTCTAAAAGAAAAACCCGGTACTGAAATAAAGGGTAACGGAGGAACTAGGAGTGGATTTTAGTTAATAAAAGTACGCCCTCCTGCCCCGTCCAAGGGCGGGAAATGTTGTTGGATGATTTCCCAACTAAAAAAAAGGTAAGTTAAATGGTTATCTCCTTCTGTGAAGCAATGATGCGAGAGAAGGAGATGTCTGCTACCATCACGGAGAAAAAATCTTCACGCTACAGCTATCGTGACAGAAGACACCCAAGGCGTTGAGAGTTAGATAAGCACAGGCTTGTGGACGTCGAGTTATAGGTAGCTCGCCATCCTAATGTCCAGTAAGGCAGGTCGGCGCGTTGTTTTCAGAAAGTCAGCTAAAACCGAAGTTGTGGTCACTAGACCCGATGCCTGCTAGGACTGCGAGATTGGTTCAGGTCATGTTCCGGAGCGAGGAGGAGTGACAGGCGGTCGCCTCCTTCTGCGAAGCAGTGATGCTAGCCAAAGAGGAGGCCTAGCGCATCAGGCAACGGCGCCCTCGCCGCCGCCGCCAGGATTCCGATCCTGATTTCCGGCAACCGTAGACGCGGGCTCGCGGACGGCGAGCCATGGGTAGCTCTCTGTTCGACCGTCCGGTAACGGTCCGGACCGTGTCCGAGACGTCGACGACGCGCACTGTTCCCGCGCGCCTCAAAGAGTTGTCAGCAACAGGAGGGGCCCAGCTGGGTCGAAGCCTACTGGGGCCAGGGTTATGGAGGGGCCGGTGCGAAGAGGCTAGAAGGAACTGGGTGGGTTTTTAGTCACTAACAGTCTGACACTATCTCCCGCTCCACCCAAGAGCGGGGGTTATCATAAGATGATTTTTGCCCACCGTAAAAAAAGGGGCAATAGAAGGAACACAGAAAAGTTTTAGTCACTAAAAGTTCGACTCGTTCTTGCAATTCATCCCAGAACGGCAAAATTGATGATTTCGGGGTACGGGACTTTCTTTCTTTAGACAAACTTTCTCCACATATATCAAAATAGTATATTTTTTTTTTGTTAGTATATTTTTTTTTCATTTTCTGATTTATTTGTATACACTGTGTCTACATCTATCATCCAACTCTCCTGTCGCAGGTCTGCTGGAAGAAATTTCATTTGAAATAAGCAGTACCTTTGTACTCTTCTTTCTGTATTTGTTAATTTCATTTTTTAAGTGTATGTGTGTACATGAATGAATAAATAAATAAATAAAAATAAATAATGCACAATATATATTCAAATTAAATAATTTCAAAATTATTTTTCAGACTTGTCTGCCATCTCACAAGGTGAAGTGCAAGAAACACATACAAACAAACACAGCGCCACACACAACTGTAGTTTCAATAACGTAGTATAAGTAAAAATTTAGTTTAGATTATTTTATATATATATATATATTAAATAAGCCTCAAAAAAAAGATCCTCCGGACCAGACAGGATGTTATAGTCTGGTGGGCTACTGTCCTATAGTTGATGTCGGGCTGTCGTATATGTTCAAATCGCGCGGAGAACTTTGATTGCGCGATGCAGGATTTCGTATTTTCATCGTAGTTCATATGTGGCGTCATAGATGTCGCTACAGTTAAAAACAGGACAAGTTATTATTTTATATATAAAAAAAACACTATTTTATCTACTAAGTTTTGGAAATTAAATAAGATTATTAAAAAAACAACTAAATCAATATTTTTTATTTTAACCCTAAGATTTTTAATACCTATAAAACTTTGTGAAGAAGCGACCGAAGGTAAAGAAAGTATTGCCTTTCTTTACCTTCGGTCGCTTCTCACCAGAACTGTGCCCTATTGGGGTGTGGGGCAACGTTCCTCATCCCTACAGATGTGATTCCTTCTATATGTGTGCGGGTGGAATGTCTATTCCGCTGTTTTGCGCTCATGGATTCGAGTTTGATCCTGAACTTGGAGTGAGTTCTGATTTAGTTTTTTAATCTATTAAGTACTTAGTATCAAGATAAAACCAAAAGTATGGATTTTTTTTTATTAAAAAGTAATTCTGTGGAATGGGCTATGCTCGGAGTTTCCTTGCGTGATAGCATCAGAAATGAAGATATCCGCAGGAGAACCAAGGTTGCCGGATAGCTCGTAAAATCGCTAAACTTAAATGGCCGTGGTTAGGACACTTTGCTCGCAGAACAGATGGTCGGTTGAGTCGATAGATTCTAGAATGGCGACCAAGTTCCGGCACGCAGCATTGGAAGGCCTTTCACAAGTAGGACCGATGACCTGGTGAGGGCCAGGAATCTGGTGGATACGAGAAGTTTGAGACTGGTCGTGGAGGCCAAGCGGTGGCCTGGTGGCTATAATATAATGGGGTGTGGCTAGCCGTTACCCTTTTCCGCACGAGTGCGAAGTACACTAAAAGGGGGGGAGAAAGCCAGATTTCCATAAAATTAAAATATCTCAGATAATATTACACCTAGAAACAGAACAAATGATTTACTCATTGGCTTATCTTTATATCAGGGGGTGGTGGCATAATATAATAGATAATTGTAATTCTCGTTTACAACACATTTGACTGGCCTGTTGGTCTAGTGGTTAGTGGCCCTGACTGCTATGCCGGAGATCGTGGGTTCGATTCCCACCCAGGACAAATGTTTGTGTGGGTTTGTGTGTTTGTGTGGTATGTTTATCAGGTGTCTAGTACGCATAGTACAAGCTCTGTTGAGTTTGGAACTAGATGGCATTGTGTGTTACTTGTGGAATATTATTAACATGGCAAAAACCGAAGTCATGGTAAACATCCATGTACCACCTCACTCCTATCAAGATCGGAGACTCTACACTCGAGGCGGAGACCTCTTGCGCCGGGCCTTGGTTCAGGCCATGGTCCCGAGCGAGGAGGAGTGCAGGCGGTCGCCTCCTTCTACGAAGCAGTAATGCTAGCAAAGGAAGAGGCCGACCGCATCAGACAACGGCGCTCTCGCCGCCACCGTCGGGATTCCGTTCCCGATTTCCGGCCATCGTAGACGCTGGCTCGTGGACAGCGAGCCATGGGTAGCTCGCTGTCCGACCGTCCGGTAACTGTCCGGACCGATCCCAAGACGTCGACGGCGCGCACTGTTCCCGAACGCCTCAAGGAGTTTTCAGTAACAGCAGGGGCCCAGCCGGGTCGAAGCTTACCGGGGCCAGGTTAATCCGAAAGTGGGCTTGAGCCCCGATATGAAGGCTAGAAGGAACGGGGTGGGTTTTTAGTCAGTAAGAGTCTGACACTATCTCCCGCTCCGCCCAAGAGCGGGGGTTGTCAATGGATGATTTTCCTCACCATAAAAAAAAAGTTGGACCTTTGAGAAAGAGGTCAATCGTCGAATCGTTCGGAAAGCTGCTCGGTGTCTTCTCGTCCAATATACCACAGTGCCTCAAGACGAAAGTCTTATGACCTGTGCGTGTTGCCAGTGATGACACATGGCTCCGAAACGTGGTCGCTCACAATAGGCCTCATCAGAAGGCTTTAAGGTCACTCAAAGGGCAATAGAAAGGGCTATGCTCAGAGTTTCCTTGAGTGATAACATCAGAAATGAAGATATCCGCAGGAGAACCAAGGTTGCCGACATAGCACGAAGAATCACCAAACTTAAGTGACAGTGGGCAGGGCACATTGTTCGCAGAACAATGATCGATGGGGACGAAAGGTTCTGGAATGGCAACCCCGTACCGCAAGACGTGGCATGGGAAGCCCTTCTACAAGGAGGACCGATGACCTGGTGAGGATCGCGGGTATCTGATGGATGTGAAACGCACAGGACCGGTCACATACGACCCTTGGGGGAGGCCTATGTCCAACAGTGGACGTCTTCCGGCTGAAATAATGATGATGATTATTTTTATAATAATTTTGCGTCAATTTATGACTCAGACCACTTCTGATATTTAACATATAATTGTAACAACTAATATAATTATACATCTAAACTATTAAATATTATAAACTAGCTGCTCCCAGCGGCTTCGCCCGCGTGATAGCAGAAAATTATCCATAGGGAACATACTTCCAGGAAAAAAGTATCCTATTCCAGGGCATGGTCTATCATGGTGTACCAAGTTTCATCAAAATCGGTTTTGCCATTTAGGCGTGAAGACTTAACAAATAAACAAACAAACTCACTTTCGCTTTTATAATATTAGTAAGGATTAATAAATAAATTAATAAATTGTTGAAAAGAAAAATAATTGAAGGTTTGTTTTTGGTAAATAAAGAATGATTCGCTATCGACAGTAGGTATTTATAATAATAATAATAATATAGCCCTTTTATTCCGAACATTTAAAATGTTATTTGTATTGTTATTGTAAAATGTCCCTCAGTTCGGTGTGTCTTTTGACATAGGCCTCCTCCAACTGCTTCCATTGCACTCTATCTATTGCTACTCTGGTCCAGTAAGGTCCTAAGGCTAAGCGAAAGTCATCTTCCCATCTTCTTGTTGGACGTCTCCGTTGTCTGCTTCCATCTCTTGGGTACCAGAGTGTTACTTGTTTGCTCCATTTTTCTGTCTTACAGCGTAGCATGTGACCCGTCCAACGCCATTTCAGTTGGTCCGTTCGAGTAAGTATTTCCGTAACTTTGGTTTTGTTCCTTATTTCTGCTGAGGTAATTCTATCATTTAGCTTTATTGTCAA
This sequence comes from Mythimna lalbum, assembly GCA_949319445.1. Taxonomy (NCBI): domain Eukaryota; kingdom Metazoa; phylum Arthropoda; class Insecta; order Lepidoptera; family Noctuidae; genus Mythimna; species Mythimna lalbum. The sequence continues at coordinate 10,752,893 of OX439372.1, forward strand.
CATGCTTCTCTCCATTGCCCGCTGACATTTGGCTAGTTTTTCTCTGTGGTTCTGAGTGAGGGACCAGGTCTCGCTTCCGTATGTAATACAAGGGAGGATACAGGTATTAAAAGTTTTTCTTTTAATGGTCATGCTTAGTTCCTAACTTTTCATTATTTCCTTTAATGACCAGTATTTTCACCAGCCACAAGCAATCCTGCTTATTTAACCTTGCTTATTTCCTTTGACATTTGGTCTGTAGGGGCGATTATCTGGCCCAAATACACATACTCTTGTACGTACTCCAGCTTGTTTCCGTCCAGTACTATGTCGATCTCTGTTGAGTTGGTCATTATTTTTGTTTTCATTTTATTAATTTGAAGCCCAACAACATTGCTCTTTTTGGCTAGAGAAAGTATCATTTTTTGAATTTTACGTAGGACCCACGTAAAATTCTTCTTCAAGCAGGATAAGATCGTCTGCGAATCTCAAATAATTGAGACGGCAGCCATTGATGTTGAGGCCGTATCCATCCCAGTCTAGACTTCTGAAGATATTCTCCAACATATATTACTCCAACATATAGGTATATACAAACTTAAAATAATAATATGTACAAACGAGTATAAAAGGCTGAAAAACGGGGAAAACTCAAAGGGCATCAAAAAATTCGTCCACATCGATGTCAATGGGGAAAGTGCCCAGAACGCTGGCAGCATTGCCAGCAAATGAAATTATAATTAAAAACTATGAAAACATGTAATTTAGATATTTAAAAACAAAAGTTATATTATATCTAATTGCCATTATTAACACAAAATCGATTTGTTTCAAAGCTAATTAGTATAAAGAATTAGAATATAGGTAATGAGCATTTTATTTGTAAAATTGGTCGAAAGTGCACGAACCGGAAATGATGGCAGGAATTAAATTTTGTAAGTAACGAAATTGATATAATTATAGGGATTTTTGTATGAAAATCTGGTGAATTACAATATGATATTTTTTTAAAATTCGTAGAATAAAAGTTGTTGTTTATGATACCTATTAGTAATATAGATTTGAGAGGTCGCCAGTGTTTTACAAATAACCTTGTATGCTGGTATACACTACATTTTTTAAATTAGTACAACTATATACTCGTAAAAAGGGATTATTAAAAAAGGTCTAGTTACTATTTAGACTCTTGTCTGTGGCGCGGAGCCGCTCCGGCTCTCTATAAAAATGTATGTCTAGTCTCAAGCTAAGCAGAGCTTGTATTATAAGTACTAGACAACTGATAAACATACTTGTACATCTATCTTCTATCTTCTTCTATATTATAAAAATGACCCCGTTTTCCGTTGTCACGACTTGGCATGAAAACGGCTTGACCGATTTGGCTGTTTTTTTTTTTTGTTGTGATTGTTATTGTGAGGAGAAGGTTCTTATGGAAAAAAAAATTAGGGGTAGAGTAGTAGGGTAGAGTAGGGTAGAGTAGGGTAAAGTAGGGTAGAGTAGGGTAGAGTAGGGTAGAGTAGGGTAGAGTAGGGTAGAGTAGGGTAGAGTAGGGTAGAGTAGGGTAGAGTAGGGTAGAGTAGGATAGAGTAGGGTAGAGTAGGGTAGAGTAGGGTAGAGTAGGGTAGAGTAGGATAGAGTAGGGTAGAGTAGGGTAGAGTAGGGTAGAGTAGGGTAGAGTAGGGTAGAGTGGGGTAGGGTAGGGTAGAGTAGGGTAGAGTAGTAGGGTAGAGTAGGGTAGAGTAGGGTAGGGTAGGGTAGAGTAGGGTAGAGTAAGGTAGAGTAGGGTAGAGTAGGGTGGAGTAGGGTAGGGTAGAGTAGGGTAGAGTTGGGTATAGTAGGGTAGAGTAGGGAAGAGCGGGAGCGAAGCCGCGCGGGCAAAAGCTAGTTTCTTAATACATTCAAAGTTCATGATCAAATCATAACAATATTTCTAAAGGATTAATCTGGAAGCATAACTTTTAAAAATTCAAAATCAGTACACAGTTGATCGAGAAATCGGTGAACATACATAAGAAAAAAACATTCAGCAGAACATAGAACTTCCACCTTTTTGAAGTCGGTAAAAAATTCAAATATATACTCAATATTTGACCACCACGACCCAGAAAACTGATTTTATTTATTTATTTAATGCTTTATGCACACAAAAGTACAGAGGCGGCCTTAATGCCTTAGGTAATTTCTGCCAGTCAACCTTTGGGTGATGCAGAAAAAATAGTGGTAGGTGCAATAAATGAGAAAGAGAAGACGAATACAAGAATTAACATAAGTACTAATAAACCATATAATATATATAATACAATTATACAATATATACTCAAATTAATAAACTACATACCTAACTAATATAGTCAATCAATATTGGTCCAGATCGACAATTGGAACACATTAACGTTGTGATGATACTACTGCCAACTTCTTACGAAGTAGCTCTCGAACTTTACATAGTTTTGAATGCTAATCGGCTTGTAATATTTGTGTTTCAGTTTTGTTTGTAATAGTATTACAATGTCCACCAGCGTTGCTCTTACCACTGGCACAACAAGATGTAGCATCGAATAACAACCAATCATTGGTAAGTTATATTTACCTTTCATTGATGTGAAAAAATCTTTAGGCGTATCTTTTTTCTTTAATCAAAGTCTTTTTTTCAAATTAACTTTTGCTCACAGCTTCGTCAGCGTATATAAAATATAGCCTATGTCACTCAGGAATAAAGCAGCTTTATAAGGGTGAAAGAATTTTAGCAATCAGGCCAGTACTTCCAGAGATTATCTCCTCCTCTCCTCCCTTTTGAATATTATTAGAAAAATGATGCTTAATGCACATTTCAAAGCATAGATCTCTATGCTGCCTCCGTTAGTAAAAAAGACGCATCTAAAATTTTTTCCAGAGTTAAATTATATACATTGCCGGAATCAGGACATAATGGTGCATCTGCCTGTATTTTTTATATTTTGCTAACTTTCTCCAGTGCGGTTTTAACACAAGGAAAAAAGGCCCGATTTCCCGTTTCATTCATTAATTCATTTTTTTATCCGTTTTTGTTTTTGTTAGATACGTCTTTTTAACTTACAGGGGTAGTATGGAGAAGAATGTGTAAAAAACTTCATAGACACTCTAATAAATCATTACAAATATCTTGGTTACATATTTCATCATGGACAGCCTCGCGTTTGACCACTATCCCACCGGATGGTAAACGATGATATGGTTTTTGAAATTTCTCAATTGATTTTATGCCATTTACAGGTACTCGAAACCAATCACATTGAACAAATAACTCCAAATAATTCTAAAGTCACTGAACTCATTCAACAAATCGACGTTAAAGATATTGCAAATAAAGTCATTAGTAATATTGAGCATGTAGCTATAAGTGATGATACGAGTACGACCGATTTATTAAATAATTTGAATGCTGAAAACATAACGGTAAGTGAAAGAGACACAAGAAAAACGTATTCAATAATCACTTAACTCATTATATAATTTATAAAAAAAAAATAATAACCGACTTCACTAAAAAAAAAATTGAATTTGAGGAGTTCCCTCGATTTCGCCAAGATTCCATCATCAAGTCCCAACTCCGTGACTATGGGACCATTTGGGAAACCAAACCACCCAACCACCAAACCAACCAAACCACCAACAAAAAAAAAAATTTCAAATCGGTTGGCCAGCGACGATGTTATGCGCGAACAAACAAACATCTGAACTGAGAAACTATTCCTTATTTAGAAGTTGGTTAAAAATCTACTTTTCGTGATTATATAATCAGTAAAAGTAAAAATCTGACATGACCGCTCTACCACCTCAACCAAAAAAATAAAAACAATTGCTCGACATCTGCAATTTTTAACCGACTTCGAAAAGGAAGAGGTTCTATGTTCGGCTGAATGTATGTTTTTTTTTTGTATGTATGTATGTTCACCGATATTTCGGTCAATTGCGGACCGATTTTGAATTTTTTTTTTTTTTATTGAAAGGTTATGCTTCCAAGTTGGTCCCATAGAAATATTGTTATGATCTGATCATGAACTTCGAAGATATGGAACAGAACTCCTCATAGAATCATAGCAGAATTGTCGTAACAAGTAAAATTGCTTTGTTTATACGTGTAGTCGATGACTGACTGAAAGAAAAGGGGGAGGGGAAAGGGGGAGGGGGTAAATTCATGTAATATAACCGTATTTGGAATTATAAGAATCGTTATGAGATGCACTCTGGCTATAAGGTAATTTATGTTTAGCTGAAGGGTAGGTACTTTTTAGTGGTGCTACCATAACTAAAAAGTGAAAAATAAAAAACTTTTTACAAAAAAAATTAAACCGACTTCAAAAAGTACAAAATAACTTTAATTTCGGAAGTCGATGTTAAATAACGAAGAGACAAGATTAGGTATCTATTATAGAAACACCGACTTCCGAAATTAAAGTTATTTTGTACTTTTTGAAGTCGGTTTAATTTTTTTTGTAAAAAGTTTTTTATTTTTCACTTTTTAGTTATGGTAGCACCACTAAAAAGTACCTTTACAAAAAAAATTAAACCGACTTCAAAAAGTACAAAATAACTTTAATTTCGGAAGTCGATGTTAAATAACGAAGAGACAAGATTAGGTATCTATTATAGAAACACCGACTTCCGAAATTAAAGTTATTTTGTACTTTTTGAAGTCGGTTTAATTTTTTTTGTAAAAAGTTTTTTATTTTTTCGTTTTATTATTGATAGGCTCACGTTTGACCACCATCTCACCTGATGGTAAACGATGATGTGGTCGAGGATGGAGCACGCTTGCCTAGAAGTAACCTATTCACTCTTGACATAAAGACCCCTAAGTTGTAGCTATCAGGAAAAACAGACTCCGGCAGCGAATTCCACTCCTTGGCTGTACGCACAATAAATGTGTTTCCAAAACGCTTTGTGCGTATGGGTAGGATGTCTACCATGTACCGGTGGCGCAATGCCGTACGTCTATTGGTCCGATGATGGAACAACTTGGCGAAATTTCTTCCTTTACGGACGGTTACTAAATTACAAATTTAGTAACCGTCCCTATTGATTAGTGATATCTTTTCCAATAGGTAATGAAATCTAAAACAATGCAAAATCTAAATCAAAATCAAAGCATTTATTTCAAATAGACCATTTACAGGCACTTTTGAATAGTCAAATGTCGGTCAGTCCAATAAAAGTGTGAAGCTAAATTGCACGTTCCAAAGCGTAGATCTCTCTGGAGAAGAACGTGCAAGAAACTTCATGGACACTCTTTTAAATCATATAATCCTTAAATGTCTAAAGAGGCTCCTTTTCCACTCGCTTATCGTTAACATCGAGTATGGTTTAAAAGCTTATTGCTTTATCTAACGCGATGTTTAACGAAAAGGCAACGCAGAAAAAGAGAGAAAACGCCTGAAAACTCTGTTACTATTCAGTAATTCCGTGATTTACTCGGATATTTTACAAAACTTGTTCCATAAAATAGCTGTTTTATTTAAACCCATAAAAGTTTTTGAAAAAAATTGTCGTCATTTAGAATTTTAATAAAATTTGCAAAGCTTCTATAGTTTTATTTTTTTGACTTTTTTAATTTTTGAGTAAATTATGAAGTGTTCATGAAAAATAGCAAATTTTCAGAGGTTTTTACTGGATTAATGTTACTTGAAATTATAAATTTATTTCAATAGAAGCCTAGATAATATCCACAAGATACTGTGTTTCCAAAATATATAATGAAAAATGTGTAATAATCGGTTAAGAGCGGTTGTATGAAATACAGTCAAAATTTGCATTCCCTTAATTAATCCAATTATACGTTACAGGTACTGGAACGCCATAATGGAAGTAATGAATCAAGTAATATTTCTTCAACTAAGTTAATAAACTTAGTTGAAGAAATATCAAGTGCCGATGTTCCTGCTTTTAGATCTTTGATATCAGACAAAATAAAAAAACGAGACGTATCAAAAAATGACTCCACAACTGTTGCACCAACAACACCAAAAGACCATAATCTATTACTAAAGCTAATTCCTGATTCTTCACCAATAGCTATAGATTTAAACCAAATACCTTTAAACAATCTATTTGGTGAAGCTTTTAGTTTCATTAAAAGATTTAAAAGAAACACTCCCGATGCAGATACAACTTCAGAGAAATCAAATTGCAAAACACTACCAATCGACGAAAGTCATGAGGTTATAGTTTGCAACAAAACTATAACGAACAATGATCTGAATGCAACATCAGTAACACCAACTAGAAAATCTTTACAAGACAGGTTTTTTGATGAAGAGGAACTGTATGATACTGTAGAATTGATATGTCCACTATCAATTATAGTAAAGTTATATACCCATCAGGTTTTAAATAAACTAGCTAAGGATAACTTACATGATATTTTGAATCAGATATTAAGTTCTTTCATGAAAGGTGAAGAAGATGTTATCACTGTGATTACCAAAGAAATATCTGAATTTCCTCTCAAATTGAAGCTAAGATTACAGTTGCTACATGGGGAAACTAAAGAGTTTCTAGAAAAAATTAGTAATACTGTAGATGCAGCTCTATGCTCAATTTCTTAAGTTACAAAACATTGCTTGCGGGGTTTGTTGGCGATTTTAGAGTATTTAAAGTAACGATTTTTGACAATCTGTAATGACTGAGAATTAAGCTTTTTTTATGGTGGGGAAATCTTACTGACTAAAACCCACCCCGTTCTTTCGTTTATACCGGGATTCGAGCTCCCCCCTTTCGGATAACCCTGGCCCCAGTAGGCTTCGACAACTGCTTGAGGGGCGCGGGAACAGTGCAGTTTCGGGTACCTACGCGGAAATATTAGGATATGGGTCAATGTACTTTATTCCAAGGTTATCTGGCGCCTTCTATAGTAGATATTCTGATGTTAAATTGGTGTAGTGTACAAGCATTTATTTAGTTTCAGTTTTCAGTTTTCATAGTGCGCACCGTCAACGTTTTGGGCTAGGTCAGACACCGAGCTACCCATAGCCCGCCGTCCGCAAGCCCGCGTAATGAGAATTAAACTGCAAATTTAATAGGAGAGTGTTGCGGATACGCTGCGTTGTCGCAAAACAATGTTACGAACGCAGTCAACGCCATAAGAGCATCATCAGTGTCATCTCCGGCGTCAGGGCGTTAGTGTAGGATCTTTAAGTCTTTGAATAACATTGTAGCTGAATAAATGTGTTCGTAATATATCAAAATTATATGTTTAACTGTTATCATCGATATTGTACTACTTTTTATTAGATACTAGCTGCTCCCAGCGGCTTCGCCCGCGTGATAGCAGAAAATTATCCCAAGGGAACATACTTCCGGGATAAAAAGTATCCTATATCCTATTCCAGGACATGGTCTATCCGTGTACCAAGTTTCATTAAAATCGGTTCTGCCATTTAGGGGTGAAGACGTAATAAGCAAACAAACAAACTCACTTTCACTTTTATAATATATGTGTAAGGATTGCACTGCTGCATCGTTATTTTAGCTCCCTTCCCCACTTCGTCTTTCTCCTATTCAGCTATTTCTTTCGTTTTCGAAATATGCGAGAGATCCCAGAGTGCGTTACATATAATCTCTAAATCTACAGTAAGCAATGCCTATTAGAGATTATTTAAGGTCTGATGCTTTGTAAATCGTGGTGATATTATTACAACATTGGTTTTAGTATATTATTATGTAAAACCCGAAACAAGTGACTAGTAATTTTATGTAAAGAATCTATGTACATTTATAATGTATCATGAAAAATCAAAAAGTTATAAGCTTATTACTCGTATGTCAGCAAAAACACATAGTCACCGTGCAATCCAGGTGACTGAGAGGTTGTTTTGCACTTTACACAGCTGTTTACTGGTGCCTAATACCCGCTATGACCTGTATTGTATTTAGTGTCGTTGGTGTTCAACTTGTGACGTATTTAAATATTTTTGAGAATATATATAACATTTTGTAAAAACTATTGGAATCCATTCAGTTACTGATTCTGTACAAACTATATTCAGGTTTTGCATAACAAAAATATGTATTGAGAAAGATGTTACATATATACAACGTGTAACGTTAAATGCGCAAAACCTCAGATAACCCAAATGATTTTTAATTCGATTGACCTAATTATGTGAGAAAAATTAAAAAAAAAAGGTTTTATGAGCAGTTTTAGTTGGTTTAAAATTCATATCTGACAAAAATTGATTGGATTACAACTATTTGATTTTTTTTACCTATTTCAGCGGGTTTGCGCACGTGATGGCTTGAACTATTCATAAATAGACAGGTCGAAGTTTAACGAAGATTTTTTTGATAAATGTAACCTATATTAACCCTTCAGATACCGTCAATTAGAGACACAATAGTAAGACAATAGATGCGCGGCCACCGGGTGTCGCTTGGGGATTCATGAATTAAAAAGTGGTTTAATTGATTCTGCTCGTTATTCTGATCAAACTTATTTCTGGTTTTGCGTATTTAACGTTACACCTTGTATAAATATATAGTTGTATAAAATATTGTATAGGAATGAAATAAAAAAGTATTAAAATATGAAACTTTTTATTTACAACATCATTTTCGCACCTGGGTTCTGGTCAACCTTTGGTTTTAATTTATAATATTATAACTTATATTTATATATCAGACTAGTTTAATACTTAAGTAATGTAATAAAATAAATATACTTATTCTAAGTAAAACGTTTATTAAAAATAATAAAGAATACTAACGGTGCGAAATATTTCAAATATTTGGCAAAAAAATATTTGAAATTCAGATTCACATGTGTTGTTTGATTTATTATATAAAAAATTGATTATTAAGAAAGAAGAATCGAGAAATCTTGGGACTTAGGTCCACACTTTTCAATTTGTTTAAAAAATAGAGTTTTTTAGACATCGATAATGTAATGATGAAAAAGAAATTTAGAAAAAAAATACAAGTTTCAGCAGTGAGAGATAGGACAGGAGGCTTTTTTCCCAGCAGTGAGATAGTACAAGCTCCTATTAATAGTAAATGTGGACAGCCCTACTAAAAGAAAAATAATATCTAGCCACGTATTGTAAATCTTCTCTAATTAAAGCTAAATTATTATCACAAGAAAGAGTCAGAGATAGTTTCTTTCTCTTTCCGTCTTTCAGCAGATTCCTCACTTCTTCTTACCCAACAATCAATTTACCAAACAACATATTTTCTTCAGCTGTAGATCTAAAAGTTTCATTTACAAATGATTATTTTATATACAATTTATTTTACAAAGTAATCTTGTTTACAATTTCTCGTGTTTGACCACTCGGTACTTTTTAGTGCCAGATGAACAACTGACATAGTATTGCTAGATGAGTAGTCAGACAACGATATAAAAGTATAAAATGCTGTTGTAAATAAGATTACTCAATAATTTTTTTTAGTGCCAAAGTCATTTTGTTCAGTTGTCGTAGTGTCAGATGATCAAATCGATTTCTCCTTCAGTTTCGCTGTGCAGCCGGTCTTTGAAATTTTGACGCAGGACTGTAAAAAAAGAAAAATAAATTAATGAAAAAAATTCCAATAGATATGTAGTGACATCTCTCGTCGCCATATAGGAATTAAAATTATCGGTATTATAGTTCTCTGCTCTAACAAAACAGTCCAAAATTACTAGAGCAGTTGCCGGGATCAGATACGACATTTTTGGAAAACTTTACAATCACTAAAAGTGTTTTTAGAAACATATATACTTTATATTTCTTTCAGACTTAAATGTAGCAATTTATCACATTTTTTTATATAGGGTAGTGTCTTTTTCATTGTGGAAAGTGTACCGCTTAAATAAAAATAATTATATCTAATTGAAATTAATATACTTCAGACTCAATTTTGTTACTATTAGGAGTTTAGTATGTATATAATTATACGCTACTTTAGAAGAAAAATAGGTTATTAAAAGTACCACGTACTGACAGGCTTATCCACGGAATAAAGAAAAGTAGAGGAAGTGCCTCTTAGATATCGCGCGTGTGTCAACAGCAGACGAGATTCGCCTATTACATGTGCAGGTGAATATGGCATCTATTTCAAAGGCACTAGCGTTCTGAATAGAATAAATTGGTTACAGCGCCATCTAGCGTTGAGTAGCCGAACTCGTTGTAAATTGGTTAAAACTTTTTATTGTTCGTGTCATGTCAAATAATAACAACTTTCTTACGTTGTAATAAGACCTAATTTATGAAAGCAATAAGAATATGATTTGTAAAAGTTAAGTTTGTAATTCGTAGCTTCGTAGCCAATCATATTACTGTTTTTTATGTGTGTAATGTACAATTTGATACGAAAATGTGTGAGTTTGGCGACACTGGTTCCCGTGCTTAGCCACGTTAGGGGCACTTCTACCTATATTTTCTGTTCTGTGGGCTTATCTATATGATATAAACAGAAGGACCTTGAAATAGTACATTGTTATACTAGGGGTGAAAGTTACTTATTTCGTCCCGAGAAGGAGTTGGCGGCCGAGCGTAGCGAGGTCGCTAATTCGAGGACTACTAGGATAGACCCAGTTTTTTTTTTTAATAATTTGACAGCTGTTAGTTGAAAGTAAAACTCCCTAGGGATGAAAAGTGTGATACTTTTCAGCCCGCTCCTCGGCCAACTTCAGACCTACTTTCAGAGTATGAGTAATTTAAAATAAATTTTATAAATGGTACCAAAAAGTACCAAACAATAAAAAAGAAATCAACTCACTTTCAACTCCGGATCAAATTCAAATCCTTTACTACAATACAGGTGAGTTGCGAATCCTCCAGTACAGAAGTAATATGACTCACACCCTTCTGGATCGGGCATATTGCCATACACGCCTACACCACATATAACGTCGGCTTCCTTTCTCTTCTTATACTCATCAACCATTTGCGTCGCAACAAGATCTTCTAAAGATGAATCTTCTGATATTGTTTTATCCTCTTCTGTAAGTGTTGGTTGTGATTTTTGCGCGGAAGTGCCAAGTGTGCAACCTCCTTCAGCGATTGCAACGCAATTCTGGAATAAAAGAAAGTGAAATTAAAATAAAATTGTTTTTGCATTTCATCCTATTCAGATCATAGTTGACTCTTCGCGTGACCTAAGGGCTGGCTTCTCTTTTGGTCAGAAATTAAGCATTGCCATACAACGTGGCAATGCCGCCAGCTTTTTGTGCACACTTCCTTCGACAGCGATTCGGAGGAGTTTAATGACGTCATATTTAGCTAGGCCTTTAGTGTATATATTATTTTTGATTATTCAGATCGTATATAAAACTTTATAGTTATTGGCAGCGATGCACTCGTCAAGTCGAAGCTTCAAAGTCTTGAGCATCGACGTCGAGTTGCCTGTCGTTTTTCTATCGTTTATATTTCGGGGAGTGTGCTCTAGAATTGCACAATTTAATTCCGCCAAGCCTGTTATATTATCGGATCACTAGACGCACGGCGATGCGCCACCGGTATGTGGTGGACGTTTCACCTATTCGCACAAAACGTTTTGGGAACACATTCATTGTGCGTGGAATTCCTTGCCGGAGTCTGTGTTCTATAGCCTGGTGTTTTTTAGGCCAATAGTAAACAGGTTACTTATAGTTAAGCGTGCTCCATCGTCGACCACATCATCGATTACCATCAGGTGAGATTGTGGTCAAGCAAAACTACCAACAATAAAAAAAAGAACCAAGATGGTTAGTAAAACTTACGGAAACTGAGTGATCATATTCGAATCCATCTGGACAACGCAGATGCAGTGGATTTACAGTCCCTAAGCACCGGTAGAAGTAGGAACAGCTTTCGGGATCTGGTACATTTCCAAACGATCCTGGTGAGCAGATAGGCGCCGCAGTTGTTGGCGCCGCAGTTGTTGGCGCCGCAGTTGTTGGCGCTTCTGTTGTTGTTGCTGCCTGGGTGGTTGTTACCTCTTCTGGTTTAGTTATTTTCTCAGTATTCCCAAGTGTGCAACCTCCTTCAGCAATTGCTACGCAATCCTGAAATAAAAGAAAGTTAGTTGTAATATTTCTTTCGATTTTTTTTTTGTATTTAGATGACGTAAATAAACCAAATGAAACAAATAAAAAACTATTTTTAACCAACTTCTAAAAAGGAGGTGGTTGTCAATTCGGATGTTTGTATTTTTTTTATGCTCGCGCATAACTTCGTCGCTTGCCAACTGATTTAATTTTTTTTTTGTTGGATACCCTTTCCAACAAAAACAAAAAATTCAAATCAACCATAGTTCCTAAATGGTCCCATAGTTGCCATGTTGGGATTTGATGATGGAATCTTGTCCTGGAACTCCTCAAATTCAATTCATTTTTTTTAGTGAACTCGGTTTTTTTTTATAAAAAGATTTTTTGTAACTGTCATTTTCCAAAACAGTTTTGTTTTTAAAAAGGGAGAACAAAGTTTATAAGCCAAACTTACAGAAACTGAATGATCATATTCAAATCCTTCCGAACAACGGAGATGCAGCGGGTTTCCAGCCCCAATACACCTGTAGAAGTAGTTACAGCTCTCAGGATCTGGTAAGTTTCCAAACATTCCTGGTGGACAGATTGGCGCCGCTGTTGTTGGCGCTTCTGTTGTTACAGTTGTCGCTTCTGCTGTTACAGTTGTCGCTTCTGTTGTTACAGTCGTCGCTTCGGTTGTTGTTACTGGTTCTTCTGTTGTAATTGGTGCTTCTGTTGCCGCCTGGGTAAGGTCTTCTGGTTTTGTTGTTGTTTCGTCCGTACTTCCAAGTGAGCAACCTCCTTTAGCAATTATCACGCAACTCTGTAAAAAACGGTTTTAGTTTTAGCATATGAAAACACTGACTGACCGAGTAGAAAATGCTTTAGGCATTAAGTGCACCGTTGCACTTATGTATGTAAAGCAAAATAAATTAATTTGTGAATTTTAATAAAAAAATTATAGAGGCGTAAGTTTGTGTGTATGTTTGTTAATTCTTTATGCTCGAATGGCTGAAGGATAACTCAGATATACTCCTGTGATACTCCCAGAATAAAAATGATCGTTGATGACGTATTTGACATAACTAAATTGCCATCTATAAATCAAAAGCCAATAAAAAGGCTGACGATAGAAAAACTGCCTTCGTCGTATACTATACTTTATGTCATAAAAAAATCATTTCTTTGCATATGCTATTTCAAACGTGTTCATAACGTGGTCTTCCCCTGTATAAGATATACTGATAACAAAGACATTAAACATAAACTACCAATAGACAGGACATAGTGAACAAAATCCTAATTCGAGACTTGTTACTAAAGTAGTAACAAGTCGCTGTCACCTGTACCTGTCAAGTCGCGTTTGTGTCCGCTATACGCACCAAAAGAAAATATTTTTTGGAGAAATATACCGAGTTGCGCATTGCACCATTGTAAATCGTATTATGGCAAAACGACTGGACCTAACTCCAGTTTATTTTCTTAAATATTTTTCGTCTTCACTGAAGTATAGGATGACAGTTTTTCTAAGACATTTCTTCTGATGGCCGCTCTATTTAATCTCTTTGACTGATAATAATACGAGTAATAAAAATTGGTGATTCCTCCTCCTAGAGAGAAGACCTGAGTCCCAGCAGTGGCAAGATTGTAACAGCCTTACAATGTAAAGCTGCTAATAAAAATAACGATCAAAGAATTGTTAATGTAAACCAACCTTCAAGGTACTGTCAAATTCGAATCCATCAGCACAGAATAGATGCTGCGGTATGCTTCCTGTACAGTCGTAGAACGCATCACATCTCGTCGGGTCAGCTACGTTCCCGGTCGCATCATCAGGGCATTCGAACTGTTCTGTGGTCGCGTCGTCTTCAGGCTCAAAGGTCGCTGGAAGTGCTGTTGAGCTGCCCAGTGTGCAGCCTCCTTCAGCTATTTGAATGCAAGTCTGAAAAAGATTTTGTTTTTAGTAAAGTTGTAAGAGTAAAATTTACAAATCCGTGGTCATACAGTATGGATCAGAATGTTGGGCTGAAAAAAGACGGATGAAAAAAGATTGCATGTAGCGGAGATGAGAATGTTGAGATGGATGTGTGGCGTGACGAGAATGGATAATGTGAGAAATTAATATATTAGAGGAACTTTGAAAGTGATGCCAGTGACTGAAAAGTTAAAAGGGAATCGTTTGTCTTGTTATGGTCATGTTAATAGGAAGAATGGAACGCATGTTACTAAAAGAGTTATGATTACACATGTAGATGGAGAGGGAGATGAAAGCCAAAGAAAAGATGGGTGGATTGTGTGAGGAGTGATATGAAAGAAAAGGGAGTTAGTGATAGCGTGATGGGTCAGAGGACAGAATTGAAGAAAAAAAAATGCCAATACATTAGCACTTTGTATTCACAGTTGTAATCAGTTTGTGACAATGAGAAATTTTACTAAAACTGTACACTCGTATCTTAAATAGCAGAATTTAAGATATTATAGAAAATATGACCATGCATCTATACAGGGTTGTTTGTAAAACACTGGCAACCTCTCAGGATTATGATACTAACATCATAAACAACAAACAACAAACGTATGTTCTATGACTTTTTACAAAACACAATACATTTACCAAAAACTTCTTCAAAATTTCGTTGTTCTATCTAACACATTTCAACTCTGTATTTTGCTGTAACTGTCTACGCCTCCTGCACACTGTTCTCGTAGTAATAGTAAGCAGGCTTCCGAAACATTGTCATCACACCTACCTAGCAAGCATTCGCACCATTTTCGTGTGCTCATCACACTAGAAAATTGATACACCAGCATAAACTTCGCAACATTTAGAACGTTCAATTCAAATATTTTTGTTTTTGTATGTAAATCTGATGAACTAAAATAAGATAATTTTTTAAAAGTCATAGAACAAAAGTAGTCGTTCATGATGGTAGTAGCACAGTCCTGAGAGGTTGTTAGTGTTTTACAAATAACCCTGTATATGAAGTGTATAATGTATGCTAGCAAAGGAGGAGGCAGACCGCATCAGGCAACGGCGCCCCCGCCGCCGCCGCCGGGATTCTGATCCCGATTTCCAGCCACCGTAGACGCGGGCTCGCGGACGGTGAGCCATGGGTAGCTCGCTGTCCGATCGTCCGGTAACTGTCCGGACCGAGCCAAGGCGTCGACGGCGCGCACTGTTCCCGCGCGCCTCAAGGAGTTGTCAGCAACAGGAGGGGCCCATCTGGGTCGAAGCCTACCGGGGTCGGGGTTATCCGAAAGGAAACTAGAGCCCCGGTATGAAGGCTAGAAGGAACGGCGCGGGGTTTTTAGTCAGTAAGACTCTGACACTGTCTCCCGCTCCACCCAAGAGCGGGTTTCGTCAATGATGATTTTCCCCGTCGACAGAAAAAAAAAAAAAAAAAGTGTATAATGTGTAATATAACTAATTTTTGGTCTCACAAATGAAGCTTTTCAACTCACCTTCGATTCTGGATCAAATTCAAAGCCTTCATTACAGAACAACTCTATAGGATATACGGTATTGGCACCGGGATGGGTAGCGCATATATAGAAGCTATAGCATTTGTCCGGATTTGGTATAGACATTCCTTCTCCATCGGGCGGACATATCGATGGCAAAGATGTCCCTTGGTCGTTTTCTGTAGTCGTATCTACCAATTCTGTGGTCAGATCAATTGCCGATGTTGTTTTTTGATCATTATTTGTAGTATCAGCATCTGTGTTTGCAGCTTGTGTGGTTACTTCTTGATCAGGTTGCGGTACAGTTGTTAGTTCATCTCCTATAGTAGTTTCCTGTGGGGCCACTGTTGTTGGAACGGCTTCTGTTGTTGGAACGGCTTCTGTTGTTGGAACGGCCACTGTTGTTGGAACGGATTCTGTTGTTGGAACGGCTACTGTTGTTGGAACAGCTTCTGTTGTTGTTGGAACAGCTTCTGTTGTTGTTGGAACAACTTCAGTTGTTGTGGGTGGTTGAGTTTGTGGAGTCGTTTCATCGTTATCTTCAGGAGTTGTTTCAGTGCTGGATCCAAGGGTGCAACCTCCTTCTGCTATGGCAACGCAAACCTTTAAAAAATAAGGAGATATTGTTTTATGCAAGAGTCACATTGCAACGTTATATATTTTGGAAAAAAAACTATACCAAAACGATTTTTATAAATTAGATTTTATTATGTCCCACTGATGGGTAAAGACCGCCTTTCTCCTTCAAAACCTCTCTGTCTTGGGCAATCTGTGGCCCGCAAATATGATTAGATCGTGATATTTTTTCACTTTCGCCACGATCAACCACGACAACATAACAACAACACCATTGTACACTTAGTTCGCAATAAATGTTTTGACTTTGACTTTGACTTTGACTTTAACATTGACTTCCTTCAGGCGCCCTGAGAGTAGTTTAAAGTTGCAGATGTTGGGGTAAATATAACCAGGCTGGACTGGACTGGCCACGTCGCATGAATACCGTTTTACCTGACCTTTTTAAAACTTCTTAATAGAGATACCACTTACCCTTGTCTCAAGGTCAAATTCATGTCCTTCACTACAGGTTAGTAAAATTGCTTGTCCTCCTGCACACATGTAGAAAGCATTACATCTTTCAGGATGGGGTATGTTGCCATAGACTCCAGGTGGGCAAATTGGTGCTGGTGTAGTTGCGACGGGCGTCGTTTCCACAGGCACGGCTGTAGTTTCAGCAGGCGCGGCAGTGGTTTCAGCAGGTGCGGCTGTAGTTTCAATAGGCGCCGCAGTAGTTTCAGCAGGTGCGGCTGTAGTTTCAACAGGCGCGGATGTAGTTTTCACAGGCGCGGATGTAGTTTCCACAGGTGCGGATGTAGTTTCCACAGGCGTGGATGTAGTTTCCACAGGTGCGGATGTAGTTTCCACAGGCGCGGGTGTCGTTTCCACAGGTGTGGATGTAGTTTCAACAGGTGCGGATGTAGTTTCAACAGGTCCGGATGTAGTTTCAACAGGCGCGGATGTAGTTTCAGCAGGCGCGGATGTAATTTCCACAGGCGCGGATGTAGTTTCAGCAGGTGCGGATGTAGTTTCCACAGGCGTGGATGTAGTTTCAACAGGTGCGGCTGTAGTTTCAACAGGCGCGGATGTAGTTTCCACAGGCGCGGATGTAGTTTCTACAGGCGCGGATGTAATTTCAATAGGCGCGGCTGTAGTTTCAACAGGCGCGGATGTACTTTCCACAGGCGCGGATGTAGTTTCCACAGGTGCGGATGTAGTTTCCACAGGTGCGGCTGTAGTTTCAGCAGGCGCGGATGTAGTTTCCACAGGTGCGGATGTAGTTTCCACAGGCGCGGATGTAGTTTCAACAGGTACGGCTGTAGTTTCAATTGGCGCGGATGTCGTTTCGACTGGTGTCGTGGTTGTATCAACTGGTTTAACAGTGGTTGTGACTGGCTGTGGTGTCGTTTCAATCAGAGCTGGTGTTGTATCAGTAGCATTCCCAAGTGTACAGCCTCCTTCTGCTATAGCAACGCAGGCCTAAAACATTTAAGAGATGTTGTTTAGTAAAAGTTTTTGAGTCCATCTCTAAGTTAACCGATGGTGAGAAAAACGCGACCATTTTTGAGAGACCGTAGAGAGATTTATCACATACATCATTATTTTTAGTTTATGCGAAACCTGAATATAATTTGTTCAGGATCATGTGATCTGTTGTAAGTGTAACTGATTGGATTTGGTTTTCACACCATGTTATATTTTTCCAAAAATAATTAAGAAGGTTACAAATTGGACATAACCGACACTAAGTTCAACACAGGTCACGGCATGTCATTGCGGGTATGAGCAAACAGCTGGGTGTATGTGCAAAATCATCCCTCAGTCGCATGGATGGCCTGGTGACTATATATTTTTGCTGACATATCAAGCTTATAACTTTGTGATTTTTCATGATACAGTTATGAAATTTTGTACATAGATTCTTTACATAAAAATAGTAGACACGCGTTTCGGGTTTCGCATATTCTAAAACTAATGTAGTATAGTCAACATCTAGAAATCTAGTAAATTACTTTACTAGATTTCTGCCCCTGATAGTTGAAAAGACGTATCTAACAAAAACGAAAACGGATAAAAAAAATGTTTTAATGAATGAAACGGGAAATCGGGCCTATTTTCCTCGAGTTAAAACCGCACTGGAGAATGTTAGCAAAATATAAAAAATACAGGCATACGCGCCTTTTTTTCCTGATTCCGGACATGTATATAATTTAAATCCGGAAAAAATTTTAGATGCGTCTTTTTTACTAACGGAGGCAGATTTACATACACACATATTCACATTTGTCTGAAACTACAAAGAGAAATACTACTTACTCTACTCTCCAGGTCAAATTCATGTCCTTCACTACAGGTGAGTAAAATAGCTTGTCCTCCTGTACACATGTAGAAAGCTTCACATCTGTCAGGATGGGGTATGTTGCCAAAGACTCCAGGTGGGCAAATTGGTGCTGGTGTAGTTGCGACGGGCGTCGTTTCCACAGGCACGGCTGTAGTTTCAGCAGGCGCGGCAGTGGTTTCAGCAGGTGCGGCTGTAGTTTCAACAGGCGCCGCAGTAGTTTCAGCAGGTGCGGCTGTAGTTTCAACAGGCGCGGATGTAGTTTTCACAGGCGCGGATGTAGTTTCCACAGGTGCGGATGTAGTTTCCACAGGCGTGGATGTAGTTTCCACAGGTGCGGATGTAGTTTCCACAGGCGCGGGTGTCGTTTCCACAGGTGTGGATGTAGTTTCAACAGGTGCGGATGTAGTTTCAACAGGTCCGGATGTAGTTTCAACAGGCGCGGATGTAGTTTCAGCAGGCGCGGATGTAATTTCCACAGGCGCGGATGTAGTTTCAGCAGGTGCGGATGTAGTTTCCACAGGCGCGGATGTAGTTTCAACAGGTGCGGCTGTAGTTTCAACAGGCGCGGATGTAGTTTCCACAGGCGCGGATGTAGTTTCTACAGGCGCGGATGTAATTTCAATAGGCGCGGCTGTAGTTTCAACAGGCGCGGATGTACTTTCCACAGGCGCGGATGTAGTTTCCACAGGTGCGGATGTAGTTTCCACAGGTGCGGCTGTAGTTTCAGCAGGCGCGGATGTAGTTTCCACAGGTGCGGATGTAGTTTCCACAGGCGCGGATGTAGTTTCAACAGGTACGGCTGTAGTTTCAATTGGCGCGGATGTCGTTTCGACTGGTGTCGTGGTTGTATCAACTGGTTTAACAGTGGTTGTGACTGGCTGTGGTGTCGTTTCAATCAGAGCTGGTGTTGTATCAGTAGCATTCCCAAGTGTACAGCCTCCTTCTGCTATAGCAACGCAGGCCTAAAACATTTAAGAGATGTTGTTTAGTAAAAGTTTTTGAGTCCATCTCTAAGTTAACCGATGGTGAGAAAAACGCGACCATTTTTGAGAGACCGTAGAGAGATTTATCACATACATCATTATTTTTAGTTTATGCGAAACCTGAATATAATTTGTTCAGGATCATGTGATCTGTTGTAAGTGTAACTGATTGGATTTGGTTTTCACACCATGTTATATTTTTCCAAAAATAATTAAGAAGGTTACAAATTGGACATAACCGACACTAAGTTCAACACAGGTCACGGCATGTCATTGCGGGTATGAGCAAACAGCTGGGTGTATGTGCAAAATCATCCCTCAGTCGCATGGATGGCCTGGTGACTATATATTTTTGCTGACATATCAAGCTTATAACTTTGTGATTTTTCATGATACAGTTATGAAATTTTGTACATAGATTCTTTACATAAAAATAGTAGACACGCGTTTCGGGTTTCGCATATTCTAAAACTAATGTAGTATAGTCAACATCTAGAAATCTAGTAAATTACTTTACTAGATTTCTGCCCCTGATAGTTGAAAAGACGTATCTAACAAAAACGAAAACGGATAAAAAAAATGTTTTAATGAATGAAACGGGAAATCGGGCCTATTTTCCTCGAGTTAAAACCGCACTGGAGAATGTTAGCAAAATATAAAAAATACAGGCATACGCGCCTTTTTTTCCTGATTCCGGACATGTATATAATTTAAATCCGGAAAAAATTTTAGATGCGTCTTTTTTACTAACGGGGGCAGATTTACATACACACATATTCACATTTGTCTGAAACTACAAAGAGAAATACTACTTACTCTACTCTCCAGGTCAAATTCATGTCCTTCACTACAGGTGAGTAAAATAGCTTGTCCTCCTGTACACATGTAGAAAGCTTCACATCTGTCAGGATGGGGTATGTTGCCAAAGACTCCAGGTGGGCAAATTGGTGCTGGTGTAGTTGCGACGGGCGTCGTTTCCACAGGCACGGCTGTAGTTTCAGCAGGCGCGGCAGTGGTTTCAGCAGGTGCGGCTGTAGTTTCAACAGGCGCCGCAGTAGTTTCAGCAGGTGCGGCTGTAGTTTCAACAGGCGCGGATGTAGTTTTCACAGGCGCGGATGTAGTTTCCACAGGTGCGGATGTAGTTTCCACAGGCGTGGATGTAGTTTCCACAGGTGCGGATGTAGTTTCCACAGGCGCGGGTGTCGTTTCCACAGGTGTGGATGTAGTTTCAACAGGTGCGGATGTAGTTTCAACAGGTCCGGATGTAGTTTCAACAGGCGCGGATGTAGTTTCAGCAGGCGCGGATGTAATTTCCACAGGCGCGGATGTAGTTTCAGCAGGTGCGGATGTAGTTTCCACAGGCGCGGATGTAGTTTCAACAGGTGCGGCTGTAGTTTCAACAGGCGCGGATGTAGTTTCCACAGGCGCGGATGTAGTTTCTACAGGCGCGGATGTAATTTCAATAGGCGCGGCTGTAGTTTCAACAGGCGCGGATGTACTTTCCACAGGCGCGGATGTAGTTTCCACAGGTGCGGATGTAGTTTCCACAGGTGCGGCTGTAGTTTCAGCAGGCGCGGATGTAGTTTCCACAGGTGCGGATGTAGTTTCCACAGGCGCGGATGTAGTTTCAACAGGTACGGCTGTAGTTTCAATTGGCGCGGATGTCGTTTCGACTGGTGTCGTGGTTGTATCAACTGGTTTAACAGTGGTTGTGACTGGCTGTGGTGTCGTTTCAATCAGAGCTGGTGTTGTATCAGTAGCATTCCCAAGTGTACAGCCTCCTTCTGCTATAGCAACGCAGGCCTAAAACATTTAAGAGATGTTGTTTAGTAAAAGTTTTTGAGTCCATCTCTAAGTTAACCGATGGTGAGAAAAACGCGACCATTTTTGAGAGACCGTAGAGAGATTTATCACATACATCATTATTTTTAGTTTATGCGAAACCTGAATATAATTTGTTCAGGATCATGTGATCTGTTGTAAGTGTAACTGATTGGATTTGGTTTTCACACCATGTTATATTTTTCCAAAAATAATTAAGAAGGTTACAAATTGGACATAACCGACACTAAGTTCAACACAGGTCACGGCATGTCATTGCGGGTATGAGCAAACAGCTGGGTGTATGTGCAAAATCATCCCTCAGTCGCATGGATGGCCTGGTGACTATATATTTTTGCTGACATATCAAGCTTATAACTTTGTGATTTTTCATGATACAGTTATGAAATTTTGTACATAGATTCTTTACATAAAAATAGTAGACACGCGTTTCGGGTTTCGCATATTCTAAAACTAATGTAGTATAGTCAACATCTAGAAATCTAGTAAATTACTTTACTAGATTTCTGCCCCTGATAGTTGAAAAGACGTATCTAACAAAAACGAAAACGGATAAAAAAAATGTTTTAATGAATGAAACGGGAAATCGGGCCTATTTTCCTCGAGTTAAAACCGCACTGGAGAATGTTAGCAAAATATAAAAAATACAGGCATACGCGCCTTTTTTTCCTGATTCCGGACATGTATATAATTTAAATCCGGAAAAAATTTTAGATGCGTCTTTTTTACTAACGGGGGCAGATTTACATACACACATATTCACATTTGTCTGAAACTACAAAGAGAAATACTACTTACTCTACTCTCCAGGTCAAATTCATGTCCTTCACTACAGGTGAGTAAAATAGCTTGTCCTCCTGTACACATGTAGAAAGCTTCACATCTGTCAGGATGGGGTATGTTGCCAAAGACTCCAGGTGGGCAAATTGGTGCTGGTGTAGTTACTGGACTTTCTGTAGTTGTGGGTTCGTTATCATCAGGAGTTGAACCAGTGTTGGATCCAAGGGTGCAACCTCCTTCCGCTATCACAACGCAGGCCTAAAATATGATTACAAAATTTTAGTGACGATGTTTAGTAAAAGTTTTTTTGTCTATAACAAACTAGAAATTAAAGTTCTAAACCAAAAAAGAAGAAAGGAAAAAATGGAAAGAAGATAAGAAGAAAAAAATATGGAAAGGAAAAAGAAAAATAAAGAAGAAGCAGGAGAGGAGAAAAGAGATGGTAGAGGAGGGACTGTTGATTATGATTAAATTTTAAAATTATTACCTAGTAATTTTATTTGAAAACAGACTATAACGCTAAAAGACTATAGTGTATTTTATTTATCACAAAGTTGTTTTGTAGTGCCAATATTTTAGTGAACTATATATATATAGGTTTTTATAATAATATAATATTCCACAACTATCACACAACGCCGTCTAGTCCCATGCTAAGCAAAGCTTGTGTTATGGGTACTAGACAACTGATAAACATACTTATATATTTCTAAATACATACACATTGTAGATAAATTACATCCAGACACAGAATAAAAGATCATGCTGGGTGGGGCTTCTGGGTGGGAATCGAACCCACGATCTCCGGCATAGCAGTCAGGGCCACTAACCACTAGACCAACAGTCCAGGCGAATAATGAATCAGTCTTTTGCTATATGAGTTTATAGGTCTTCCTAATGAACTGAACTGTCTAAATTTCGACGTATTTATGCTTACAATGTTTTAGATGAAAAATAATTATTTTGTATTTTTTTTTTGTATTTAAACCACGAATTTTGTATGATAAGTCAATACAAATAACTTACTAAGAGAGTCACTACTTACTCTGGTCTCAGGGTCATATTCATGACCATCACTGCAAGTGAGCAATATAGCTTGGCCTCCTGCGCACATGTAGAAAAGATCACATCTTTCTGGGTGAGGTATATTGCCAAAGACACCTGGTGGGCAAATTGGTGCTGGTGTAGTTGCGATCGTTTCTGTTGTTGTTACAACTGGTGTCGTTGTTGTTACAACTGGTGTTGTTGTTGCAACTGGTGTCGTTGTTGTTACAACTGGTGTCGTTGTTGTTTCAATTGGTTTAGCAGTTGTTGTGACCGGCTTTGGTGTCGTTTCAGTAGGAGCTGGCGTTGATCCAAGCGTACAACCGCCTTCTGCTATTTTTACACAGGTCTGAAAGATAAATTATGATTTTAATTGAATGAAAATTTCAATTCGTTTAAGGAAAGCCGCACATCATTGTATTCGATAGAAATAGAGTTTTCGTGTGAATTAAAAAAGACGGAGTTTTGTGACTCATAAGAAATAGCATAAGTAATCAATATAAAGGGAGATATCATAATCTTCTATTATATAAAAATGAGACCCGTTTTTCGTTGTCACGACATGGCATGAAAACGGCTTGACCGATTTGGCTGATTTTTTTTTGTTGTGATTGTTATTGTGAGTTTAAGGTTCTTATGGAAAAAAAAATAAAATTAGGGTAGTGTAGGGTAGAGTAGAGTAGGGTAGAGTAGGGTAGATTAGGGTAGAGTAGGGTAGAGTAGGGTAGAGTAGGTAGAGTAGTGTAGAGTAGGGTAGAGTAGTGTAGAGTAGGGTAGAGTAGGGTAGAGTAGTGTAGAGTAGTGTAGCGTAGGGTAGAGTAGTGTAGAGTAGGGTAGGGTAGAGTAGGGTAGAGTTGGGTATAGTAGGGTGGAATATGGAAGAGCGGGAGCGAAGCCGCGCGGGCAAAAGCTAGTTATATATAAAAGGGGCATATAATAATTATATATAAACATGATCACTTTTATGTTGGTCTGAAACGGGATTGTCAATTACTTTAATAATTTTTTTTGTTTATATTACATCCTGTGTCTGGAACGAAAGATTTATTATCAAATTTATATTTTTTAATAGCCAGAACTTGAGGGATCTTTAAGTCAAAAGTGAAAAAGTTATCGATCACATCATTGCTTACTATTGGGTAAGATAGTGGTCAATCAAAAACTCACCCTCAATTCAGGATCAAATTCAAAGCCTTCGTTGCAGGTCAGTGGTATGGCGACACCACCACTACACATATAGTATGCGTCACACCTTTCTGGATTTGGAATACTGCCATGTACTCCAAGAGGACATAATGGTACCACAATGTTCTCTTCTGAATCATCTACAGGCGGTGCTGTAGTGGTTTCTTGAGATACTGTAGTTTCATATGGCGAATCTGTAGTTACATCTGATGAGTCTGTTGTACTGTATGCCGGTTCTTCAGTTGTTGTAAGTTCATCATTAGAATCTGTTGTAGTTGGAGGTTGTTCTGTAGTCTCATTTGATTCTGGATACTCAGGTGGGTCTGTTACTTCTCCAGAGTAATCACCCATCGTTGTCAATTCTGGATAGTCAGTTGTATCAGTCGATTCTGTCGTTACATCGTAATTATCAGTTGTTGTCAGAGAAGGGTCTTCTGTTGTTGGTGACTCTGTAGTTTCATATGTGCTTGTTGTCTCATAAGAATCAGTGATATCTTCATATTCAGAAGTGGTTGTCTGTTCTGTCGTTGCATCAGTTTCTGTTGATAAATCGTCTGTAGTTGTAAATTCATCGTCAGATCCATCTGTAGTTTGGTAGTATTCTGTTGTAGATGTTATCTCTTCTGATCCCTCGTCAGATGTCACTCCTTGTTCGGTAGTTGGGTTATCATCATCAACGATTATGTCATCTTCTGTGGTTGAGGGTTCATTTTCTGTAGTCGTTTCTGAGCTTTCGCCTGAGGATCCTGTAGTTGTTTCTATAGCTGGTGTGGTTTGTGATCCGAGCGTGCAACCACCTTCCGCTATGGCAACGCAAGTCTGAAAATATTTATTTAATTTGTATTAATTGATGAACACTTGTTTTAACACAAACAAACTTTGATATGGTACTGTAATACTGTTTGTATTCTCTTCCTCATGTAATTTAAAAGTTTTGGAAAAAATATTAGGACTAGTAATTTTTTTTTTCGGTGGGCAAAATCATCCAATGACAAGCCCCGCTCTTGGGTGGAGGGGGGGTTGTCATTGGATGATGGTTGTGGAGTTCTGATAGGCAGTTGCTCTATATAAAACTCGGGTGCCCTCTGTTCCCGCGCGCCTCAAGGAGTTGTCAGCAGCAGCAGGGGTCCAGCTGGGTCGAAGCCTACTGGGGACAGGGTTGTCCGAAAGGGAGCTCTTGCCCCGGTATGAAGGCTAGAAGGAACGGGATGGGGTTTTTAGTTAGTAAGAGTCTGACACTATCTCCCACTCCACCCAAAAACTGGTTTTGTCATAAGATGATTTTCTCCATCGAAAAAAAAAGGGTGTTCAACCGCCGCATCCAGTTTGTTTGGATGCCGACCCCAAGCTAGTTAGGCAAAAGCTAAAGAGATGATGATTATTACTAAACATAAAAAAAAATTTACTCACCCTCAATTCACGATCAAATTCGAACCCATCACTACAGAATAATTGTATCGCACTGCCGCCAGCACACATATAGAAGGAATCACACCTTTCAGGGTGGGGGTAGTTGCCCCACTGCCCAGGTGGACAGATAGGTGCTGGTGTGGTGGTTGTTGGTGGTTCTGTGGTTGTGGCAGGCCCAAGTGTGCAACCACCTTCGGCAATTACGACACAGGCCTGGAATAAAAGTTATGTATCAATATGGTACTATAGTGAGAATATAACGGATACTAATTTACTTATTGACGATATGAAATGTAAGAGAAGAATGTTCTAGTTAATAATAATAATATCCTACAACAATCACACAACGCCATCTAGTCTCAAACTAAGCAGAGCTTGTGCAATGAGTACTAGACAACTGATAAACATACTGTAATGAGCGAGGATCTTGTTCCGTAGTTTAAAAATAGATGGCGTCACTAGGCTCGCCACTACGTATGAACATCACTTATTTATTGATTATTTGACAAGTGACAGTGGCGGGAAATTAGTGAGACCATGCACAAGATAATGCGAAAAGAACAAAGACTCGAACTAAACGATGGATTGTGTAAGAAGTGATATCGATGCTTCCGACAACAAAGGTCGTAAACACCAAAATAGCACTTTTGGTAATCAACGAAAAACAAAAAATAATTTCGTTTTTGGCTTATATCTTTTTAACTTTAAAAGTTGTAAAATTGTGTTCTATACAAGAAATACGTAAAATACGATGGTGTTTCATAATATATTATTGCTATTTATGTCAAAGCCTTATTTTAAAAGTTAGCTTGGATATACACCCCAGAAAATTCAAGAAGTTGGTATTTACGACCACTAACAAATCAATGGAGAACGATTTGTCTAACGGAAGTTAGAAGTATGCACCAGTTTTTAAATACAATAGTTCTGGGTTTGGTTTTAAAAACCATATATTGAAATAAAAATGAGTGTAAACACCACGATCTGATGCGATGGTATGTAACAAACATGGAAATATCTGAAGCAAATCGATGAATTTAAGACTGTAAGTTGAGTTTTCATTACTTGTAATAAAAACAATAAAATAAAACACAAATTGACATAGTTAAAAAAAGTTTTTTTTATCATTGACCGTCATCGTTTAATCAAAATAATGGTTAAGCAAGGCACTAATACAAATTCAAAGTAAAAAAATGTCTAAACCAATCACTTAAATTTCCATTAGAGGATTTTGTACATCAATCATCATTCATCATCGTTGTTTGTGTCGCGGCTCGAAATTTTTATACCTTTAGGACCTGGCAGGTCATAAAGGTATAAAAATACACTTAAGTAAGTATATTATAGGCATCATCCCGTATAATTTAATAAAGCGTTTGTTACAAGATGCCTATAGTGAGTTTATTCTATTCTATTCTATTCTATAGTGTTCTACCTCCAACGGCGTACCTAACCAGCCAGACATAATTCAAAATGTTAAGTATCATTTTGTTTCATTGATTTCAAGAAGATTTTATAATCACGACATTTTTTTAAAACGTATTGTTACGTACGTGGGTAACTAAATGGCGATTTACCAATAAAGAACTTTATTTACCACAAACAATAAATAATTAGTCCAGTCAACAATAATCCAAATCACAGTTAGCACTAGAGTTCCGGTATACTATCGCCTCGGCCGTTACATAAAATCACTTCGCACACTTAGGTAGATCGCTCTTGTTCGCAGTCGAAATAGTCGAAATCAGAACTGACTAACTTCCTTTTTTTTCTTTTTTTTTTGTGAGTGGCCTCTCGCCGGTCAACCTAGGAGGTTGTCGTCTGCTCAACCGGACTTGCCTGTGGCGGCCCTGAATAAAATCAAAGCCTCCAGCCAGGGCTTACTTACAAACTACTTTAAAATTAAGCGACAACGCTAAGGGGCGTTGCTGGGGGAGGGCAGCAAAGGGACGGGCTGGATCGAGCAAAGGACTCACTTCCGTTCGGGGGCTCGTATTTATACGCGGAGCAAAGAAAATTCTAGATACTGACGTCTCGGGATAGATCCAGAACAATAGAGTCGCATCGCGGGGCATAAATCAATTTTATTACTTTGTCCTTCGCGAGTCACTCACGCGAATTTCGACTCTATTGTTAATGGCGGAAAGTACCATTTCCCTTATCCACCTACAGATACCTACAGATTAAATACCAATTTTTTTTATTCAATTTTCAAACCAGTTCTCCAAGACCAAGTGACATTACGACAATTGTTTCTCAGCAGAGCTTACGTTTTAAAAAATGATTGTGGGGTGTAATTACAATTAATTATGTATTCATGTTTTTACGACCGACAGCTGTTTGTACGTTGTATTATACGACCTGCACGGTTATTCGGTTCTAAGCAATATGAGTTATACATACCCTCTTTTCTAAAAAATCTTGATTATACTAGTAAAAATTTTGGGTGTAAAAGTATTTTTTTTAGGCGAATATTTTTTTCACATTTTTAGATCGACGCAGCGCCAAAAATTAAGTAGGGCTGCATTCTTAACTCATTTTCGCCAAAATGGCGTTTACGACATTTGTTGCCGGAAGCATCGATATGTAAGAAAAGGGAGTTGATGATAGCGTGACGAGTGACAGGACAGAAAAGAGGAAAAAAACGTGTTACGCCGACCACAAATAAAACGAAATAAGGGCAGGAAGAAGAAGAAGACTCTGTTTCCTAATAGCTAAAATCTGGGAATCTCTAAGTTAAGACTGAATAGGTTACTTCTAAGAAAGCGTGCACTATCGTCACAAAACATATATGTACAGAAGTCAATCTACATACAAAGTGCGCTCTCACAACACACACATAGACACTGCTCACGGACACGATATCTCGAAGCGTCTCGGCCCGCTCCTCGAACAGTTCCGTTGAACGTAGGTATAAAAAGTGAAGTACATACATGAGATTGTCTTCTGTACCTATCTATTTTGTGCTATCGTTGACCACATCATCGCTTACTATCATATGAGATAGTAGTCTAAAGCCTATGTACACTAATGATATTATAAAGAGGTAAAGTTGTTTTTTTTTTTGTTTACAAAGTCAATCTACAAACAAAGCGCGCTCGAGCAACGTACACATAGACACCACTCATGGACACGATGTCTCGGTAGCGTCTCGGCCCACTCGTCGAACAGTTCCGGCTCAAACGCTCATTAGTGTGCTTCCTCCGAGCGTAGGTATAAAAAGTGAAGTACATACATGAGATTGTCTTCTATACCTATATATTTTGTGCCTGAGCCCTGCGGCTTCGAATCAACAATCACTAATGTAATATAATATCAATATAATAAAGAGGTAAAGTTGTTTTTTGTTTGTTTGTAGAAGGTAATCTCTGGAAGAATTGGTCCGATTGCTAAATTTTTTTAACCGATAGAATGCTGCTTTAATTCCTGAGTGATATATTTTGTGTATATGGGTGAAGCCGTGAGCAAAAGCTAGTAAATCATAAAATAAGACTCACCCTGGTATCCGGATCAAATTCAAATCCTTCGCTGCAGAAAAGTTGTATCGGTACACCACCAGTGCACAGATAGAATGACTGGCATAGTTCTGGATGAGGCACATTGCCAAATACACCTTCTGGGCAGATTGGTGGTGGAGTCACTTCAGGAACCACTTTAGTTGTAGTCGTTTCGACAGAATCAGGTTCTGTGGGATCCGTTACTGGACTCTTGGATGTTGTCCCACCAAGCGTGCAGCCTCCTTCGGCAATAGGGACGCAATCCTGAAAAGTAAATGAAGGTTCAAGAGAGATTTGACTTTAAAATTTAAACTTATAATCGTTCTCTGCTGGACAGGTTTCGGTTATAGCTCTATCTATGGCGCCATAAAAGAATTATGAAAAAAATATGAAATCCGCAATCGAAGTTCTCCGCGCTATTTGGAACCTTCCCTCTCGTCAAACAGTACCGGCTCAAACGCTCATTAGTGTGCGTCCACCGAGCGTAGGTATAAAAAGTGAAGTATATACATGAGATTGTCTTCTACCTATCTATTATGTGCTTCAAGGCAGAGAGGCCTCTCTAAAAGAATTAAAAAGGAATTTCTTACCCCAACTTCACGGTCGAACTCCAATCCGTCCGCGCACATTAGCTTCAGAGGTGTGCCATTCATACACAAGAAGTAAGCGTTACACAGTTCAGGGTGGGGCACGTTGCCAAAGACGCCCAGAGGACAAGGGTCGAATGGTTCGTCTGTTTCAGTCTCTGGCTCTTCGACAGTCGTAGACAACTCTGTTGTAGTGTCTAGTTCTCCAGCAGGAACCGTCGGAAGAACTGTTGTTGTGTAAGTCGGTTCAGTATTTGTAACACCTGTTGTTGAGTCAGTTTCTCCTTCAGGAGTAGAAGCCGTTGTTGCGTCTGTATCACTTGCAGTCGAAGGAACTGTTGTTAGATCTGAATCTTCGGGATCTGTAGCAGCTGTTGTTGGATCAACTTTTTCTTCAGAATTAGGATCAGTTGTTGCATCACTATCACCAGTTGTTGTAGATGTTGTTGTCAGATCATAATCTTCTGGATCTGTTACAGCTGTTGATGGATCGGTTTCACCTTCAGGTGTAGAAGCAGTTGTTGCGTCTGTATCACCAGCCGTCGACGGTATAGTTGTTAGATCAGAATCTTCTGGATCCGTAGCACCTGACGTAGTTTCAGCCTCATTGTTCTCCGTTGTCGTCTGCACTGTTGTAGTCGACGGGAGATCATCAGTTGTTGTGCGTTGGTTGTACGTGCAACCACCTTCAGCTATCAGGACGCACGTCTGAATAAAAATAATTATTATTTTATATCACATTAACATTATAAAGACAAAACTTTGTCTATATGTGCTATACATATATACTCTTTCACGCTCAGTTGGTTGGACAAATTTTTGGCACACGGGTACATACATATCCTGGAATAGTCATATAATACGTTTTACCCAGGGAGTATGTTCCGATGGGATAATTTTCTATTGTCACACAGCTTGGCAGCAGCTTATAATTTAGGTGTCTTCAAGGCTAGAGTGAACAGGCTCTTAATAAACTAGTGCGCTTCACCATCAACGATTGCATCACTGCTTATCGTCAGATGAGATTGGGACACTAGTACATGCCATTTCTCGGAGAAGAAGGCGTCGGGGAGGCAACCGCCTCGATGCCTAACACGCCGAAACCCCGCTTGCATCATCCAATGCAGACGGGACTTTGGAAACTCGGGCGTGCAGAGTGGGGACACTGCCCGCCCATCGAGTAATTACAAGGAAGACGGTGGCACAGTGATCACGTGCTGCCGTGCACAAAGAGGCTCAGGGGAGACCATTGTACAGGCTGCTCAGGGATGTGCCTTAACAGGCGTTGCACAGAGGGGGCTTCGGAATGGTCTTTTAAGAGGTAACGGCACCCCTTCTATGTGCTGATGGTGATCACCGGGGTGGTTTTAGTGAGGTAAAAATCCCACATTCCCCGGACGTATCCCCAAAGTCTGGGCGCCTTTTGAAGGTTTCCCCTCGAAAACAAAAAAAAAGTACATGCCATTTAAAAAAAAAGCTAGTGATAAAATATTTTATTAAATACAACTCACCCTTGTCTCAGGATCGAATTCAAATCCTTCACTGCAGAGCAGCTGTATCGCTTGCCCTCCCGCACACATGAAGAAAGCGTTGCAAATTTCTGGGTGAGCCACGTTGCCCCATGCGCCTGGGGGACACAGTGAGCTGATGGGGTCCAGTGTGGTTGGTGCAAGGGTGGTGCTGGAGTTGTAGGTGCAGCCACCTTCAGCGATAGGGACACATGTCTGAAAATTATTGGTAAGGTTATTTTTCGTGCAATTGTATGTATGTGCAAAATTTCACGGTCATGCTCGAAGTTACTGGGTCCATCAAAATCTCACGTTCCTAGACCCTTTTTTTTTACGGTGGGCAAAAATCATCTTATGACAACCCCCGCTCTTGGGTGGAGCGGGAAATAGTGTTAGACTCTTACTGACTAAAAACCCACCCCGTTCCTTCTAGCCTCTTCTTACCGGGGCTCGAGCTTCTTTTCAGATAACCCTGGCCCCAGTGGGCTTCGACCCAGCTGGGCCCCTTCCTGCTGCTAACAACTCCATGAAACGCGCGGGAACAGTGCGCGCCGTCGACGTCTTGGGCTCGGTCCGGACAGTTACCGGACGGTCGGACAGAGAGCTACCGATAGCTCGCCGTCCGCGAGCCCGCACGTTCCTAGACCCTGTAGTTTCGGCTGTGCGTTGATATCCCAATCAGTCAGTTTCTCCTTGTATACAACCTTATTTTTTAGTATATGCAAAACCTGAATATAGTTTGTTCAGAATCAGTAACTGGATCGATTCCAATATTTTTTTACACCATGTATTATTTAACCGACGCTAAATACAACACAGGTCACGGCAGGTCATAGCAGGGCATTAGACGCCAGCTCACAGCTGAGTGCGGAAGCAAAACAACCCCTCAGTCGCCCAGATGGCCCGGTGACAATGTATTTGTGCGGATAACCAGGTTGCTTATAACTTTGTGATTTTCCATGATACAGTTATAAAGTTTTGTACATAGACCCTTTACTTAAAAAGATTAGATACTAGCTTTTGCCCACGGCTTCGCTCGCATACATATAGTATAGCCTATGTCACTCAGAAATAAAGCAGCTTTCATTGGTGAAAACATTTTAGCAATCCGACCAGTACTTCAAGAGATTACCTCCTACAAACAAAAAAACATAAAAACATACTTTACCTCTTTATTATATCAGTGTAGTCGTATTTTGAGTTTCGCATATACAGGTATCGGCATGAGCGCTCGGCGTCAGAGTGGGAATCGCTTTGCGCATTCCATACATAGAACGAGCTAATCGTCGTTGTTAAATACATGCAGCAAGCGCAGGGAACGAATCACAAGTACCGCCTATGACACGATGGCACGGCGAGATATTGACTGACACTCCCCGCCCCCGCGTCTCACTTCATACCACTAAATAGGCTCAATATTAGACTTCTGCGTAATTTGAAGCCAGCGCTCAAGATCCGTACCGGTATCTATGCTAAAACTAAGTTAATATAGAAACTAAATTAGTACTTACAGAAACTACAGGATCAAACTCGAAGCCTTCGCTGCAGAACAGCTGAATGGCAGTTCCAGCCGCACACATATAGAACGAGTCACATCTGTAGGGATGAGGAACGTTGCCCCACACCCCGATAGGGCACAGTTCTGGTGGAGTCACCGCCTCTGTGGTAGTCAAGGACGGGTCTGGAGTCGTGCTAGATAAGTCAGTAGTTGAGGAGTATTCTGTAGTTGATTGTGTGCTGTCGCCTAGGGTACAGCCGCCGGGAGCGATGATGACGCAAGTCTGAAAATGTATACTCAGATTTATTATTTTATACTTCATGCACAAAAGAGGACAAAGACGGATTTAATTCATTAATCTCAACCTTTCATGACTTTGAAAGGTTGAGATTAATCCTTGGGTGATGCCGAGACAAAGTAAAAAAATATGGCACTTGTGGACTAAATATATAAAATTATTGGTGGACTAAAAATATAAATTTGGCTATAAATAGCCAAATTTAAGTGGCAACGAGCAGGGCACATTACTCGCAGGGCATAAGGTCGTTGGGGCCGAAAGGTTCTGAAGTGGCAACCAGAAGACGCTGCGTTGAAAGTCCTCCTACAAGGTGGACCGATGACCTAGTGAAGGTTGCGGAAATCCGATGGATGCGGGAGGCACACGATCGTTCATTGTGGAGACACTTGGGAGAGGTCTATGTCCAACAGTGGACGTCTGTCGGCGAAAATGATGATGATGATGATGATGATTGAATTTCGTAGCCCTAGTTGCTATCGGCCTTGCTGGGTTTGTCAACACTACGCATCGTTGACGACTCGGGTTTGTTCTAGACGTTTACTGAACGGCCGGACGACGAGCTAACCATAGCTCGTCGTCCGCTGTCCCGGACCGGAGTTGCGATGGTTAGAGCACAAGGATGACGTCCCTTACGCATGCAGCCGTCTCCTTCACTAGTATTACTGCTTAGCAGAACGAGGTGGCTGCAGGGTGGTTCAAGTACAACATCATTTGTAATGTTCTCACTGCTGGGACTCAGGCCTCCTCTATAGGAGAGGGAATGGGCCGTAATCCACCACGCGGGCCCACTGCGGGTTGGTGAATGTCACATGTCATCGAATTTTAGGATCAAGGACATGCCGGTTTCTTCACGATGTTTTCCTTCACCGTTTTGAGAGCAGCAGTGATGAAATAAATTACACAAAGTAATGTGCCTAGCAGGGTTTGAACCCGCAACTTACAACTCATAATTCGGAGCCATTACAACTCGGCCACCACTGCTCCAAACAAAGTACAACAAAGTAAATAAAATTTAAAAACTTACCTTTAATTCAGGATCAAACTCGAATCCTGCAGCACATTGCAACTCCACAGCTATACCGCTGATACACAGGTAGAACGAACTGCACAATTCTGGATGTGGCACATTTCCATAGGTACCAGGAGGGCATGGACTGTCATCAACTGTCGTTGACGCTTCTGTCGTCACCGTAGTTTCAAGTTCTGTCGTAGACTCTGTGTATTCCGTCGTAGTTGTTGTATAGTCAGAATTATCTGCTGTTGTCGTTTCGTAATCAGATGTTGTGGTAGACGCCTCCTGTGAAGAATCTTGGGTTGTTGGTTTAACTGTGGTAGGCTCTAAAGTGGTTGACTCTACCGTGGTAGGCTCTATTGTTGTTGGCTCAAGTGTTGTTGGTTCTAGTGTTGTTGGCTCAGGTGTGGAAGGCTCTACTGTGGTAGGTTCAAGTGTTGTCTGTTCAACTGTGGTAGGCTCAAATGTTGTTGGTTCTACTGTGGTAGGTTCAAGTGTTGTTGGCTCAACTGTCGTTGGCTCTACTGTCGTTGGCTCAGCTGTGGAAGGCTCTAGTGTTGTTGGCTCTACTGTAGTTGGCTCTACTGTCGTTGGCTCAGCTGTGGAAGGCTCTAGTGTTGTTGGCTCTACTGTAGTTGGCTCAACTGTGGTAGGCTCTACTGTCGTTGGCTCAGCTGTGGAAGGCTCTAGTGTTGTTGGCTCTACTGTAGTTGGCTCAACTGTAGTTGGCTCAGCTGTGGTAGGCTCAACTGTCGTTGGTTCAGCTGTGGAAGGCTCTAGTGTTGTTGGCTCTACTGTAGTTGGCTCAGCGGTGGTAGGCTCTAGTGTTGTTGGCTCTACTGTAGTTGGCTCAACTGTCGTTGGCTCAGCTGTGGAAGGCTCTAGTGTTGTTGGCTCTACTGTAGTTGGCTCAACTGTAGTTGGCTCAGCTGTGGAAGGCTCTAGTGTTGTTGACTCTGCTGTAGTTGGCTCAACTGTCGTTGGCTCAGCTGTGGAAGGCTCTAGTGTTGTTGGCTCTACTGTAGTTGGCTCAACTGTCGTTGGCTCAGCTGTGGAAGGCTCTAGTGTTGTTGGCTCTACTGTAGTTGGCTCAACTGTAGTTGGCTCAGCGGTGGTAGGCTCTAGTGTTGTTGGCTCTACTGTAGTTGGCTCAACTGTAGTTGGCTCAGCGGTGGTAGGCTCTAGTGTTGTTGGCTCAACTGTAGTTGGCTCTACTGTAG
This sequence comes from Mythimna lalbum, assembly GCA_949319445.1. NCBI lineage: Eukaryota > Metazoa > Arthropoda > Insecta > Lepidoptera > Noctuidae > Mythimna > Mythimna lalbum. Next base: position 10,788,056 of record OX439372.1, read on the forward strand.
TTGGCTTAACTGTCGTTGGCTCAGCTGTGGTAGGCTCTAGTGTTGTTGGCTCAACTGTAGTTGGCTCAGCTGTGGTAGGCTCTACTGTAGTTGGCTCATCTGTAGTTGGCTCAGCTGTGGTAGGCTCTATTGTTGTTGGCTCAACTGTAGTTGGCTCAGCTGTGGTAGGCTCTATTGTTGTTGGCTCAACTGTAGTTGGCTCAACTGTAGTTGGCTCAGCTGTGGTAGGCTCTACTGTAGTTGGCTCAACTGTAGTTGGCTCAGCTGTGGTAGGCTCTAGTGTTGTTGGCTCTACTGTAGTTGGCTCAGCTATGGTAGGCTCTATTGTTGTTGGCTCAACTGTAGTTGGCTCAACTGTGGTAGGCTCTATTGTTGTTGGCTCAACTGTCGTTGGCTCAGCTGTGGTAGGCTCTATTGTTGTTGGCTCAACTGTAGTTGGCTCTAATGTAGTTGGCTCTACTGTCGTTGGCTCAGCTGTGGAAGGCTCTAGTGTCGTTGGCTCTACTGTAGTTGGCTCTAATGTAGTTGGCTCTATTGTCGTTGGCTCAGCTGTGGAAGGCTCTAGTGTTGTTGGCTCAACTGTAGTTGGCTCTAATGTAGTTGGCTCTACTGTCGTTGGCTCAGCTGTGGAAGGCTCTAGTGTCGTTGGCTCTACTGTAGTTGGCTCTAATGTAGTTGGCTCTACTGTCGTTGGTTCAGCTGTGGTAGGCTCTAGTGTTGTTGGCTCAACTGTAGTTGGCTCAGCTGTGGTAGGCTCTATTGTTGTTGGCTCAACTGTAGTTGGCTCAGCTGTGGTAGGCTCTACTGTAGTTGGCTCAACTGTAGTTGGCTCAGCTGTGGTAGGCTCTAGTGTTGTTGGCTCTACTGTAGTTGGCTCAGCTGTGGTAGGCTCTATTGTTGTTGGCTCAACTGTAGTTGGCTCAACTGTGGTAGGCTCTATTGTTGTTGGCTCAACTGTCGTTGGCTCAGCTGTGGTAGGCTCTATTGTTGTTGGCTCAACTGTAGTTGGCTCTAATGTAGTTGGCTCTACTGTCGTTGGCTCAGCTGTGGAAGGCTCTAGTGTTGTTGGCTCTACTGTAGTTGGCTCTAATGTAGTTGGCTCTACTGTCGTTGGCTCAGCTGTGGAAGGCTCTAGTGTTGTTGGCTCAACTGTAGTTGGCTCTAATGTAGTTGGCTCTACTGTCGTTGGCTCAGCTGTGGAAGGCTCTAGTGTCGTTGGCTCTACTGTAGTTGGCTCTAATGTAGTTGGCTCTACTGTCGTTGGCTCAGCTGTGGAAGGCTCTAGTGTCGTTGGCTCTACTGTAGTTGGCTCTAATGTAGTTGGTTCAACTGTAGTTGGCTCAGCTGTGGTAGGCTCTAGTGTTGTTGGCTCAGCTGTGGTAGGCTCTAGTGTTGTTGGCTCAGCTGTGGTAGGCTCTAGTGTTGTTGGCTCTACTGTAGTTGGCTCAGCTGTGGAAGGCTCTAGTGTTGTTGGCTCTACTGTAGTTGGCTCAGCTGTGGTAAGCTCTATTGTTGTTGGCTCAACTGTAGTTGGCTCAGCTGTGGTAGGCTCTAGTGTTGTTGGCTCTACTGTAGTTGGCTCAGCTGTGGTAGGCTCTATTGTTGTTGGCTCTACTGTAGTTGGCTCAGCTGTGGAAGGCTCTAGTGTTGTTGGCTCTACTGTAGTTGGCTCAGCTGTGGTAGGCTCTATTGTTGTTGGCTCAACTGTAGTTGGCTCAGCTGTGGTAGGCTCTAGTGTTGTTGGCTCTACTGTAGTTGGCTCAGCTGTGGTAGGCTCTATTGTTGTTGGCTCAACTGTAGTTGGCTCAGCTGTGGTAGGCTCTATTGTTGTTGGCTCAACTGTAGTTGGCTCTAATGTAGTTGGCTCTACTGTCGTTGGCTCAGCTGTGGAAGGCTCTAGTGTCGTTGGCTCTACTGTAGTTGGCTCTAATGTAGTTGGCTCTACTGTCGTTGGCTCAGCTGTGGAAGGCTCTAGTGTTGTTGGCTCAACTGTAGTTGGCTCAGTTGTGGTAGGCTCTAGTGTCGTTGGCTCTACTGTAGTTGGCTCTAATGTAGTTGGCTCTACTGTCGTTGACTCAGCGGTGGTAGGCTCTAGTGTTGTTGGCTCTACTGTAGTTGGCTCAACTGTAGTTGGCTCAACTGTAGTTGGCTCAGCTGTGGTAGGCTCTAGTGTTGTTGGCTCAGCTGTGGTAGGCTCTAGTGTTGTTGGCTCAACTGTAGTTGGCTCAACTGTAGTTGGCTCAGCTGTGGTAGGCTCAACTGTAGTTGGCTCAACTGTAGTTGGCTCAGCTGTGGTAGGCTCTAGTGTTGTTGGCTCAACTGTAGTTGGCTCAACTGTAGTTGGCTCAACTGTAGTTGGCTCAGCTGTGGTAGGCTCCAGTGTTGTTGGCTCAGCTGTGGAAGGCTCTAGTGTTGTTGGCTCTACTGTAGTTGGCTCAGCTGTAGTAGGCTCTAGTGTCGTTGGCTCTACTGTCGTTGGCTCAGCTGTGGAAGGCTCTAGTGTCGTTGGCTCTACTGTCGTTGGCTCAGCTGTGGAAGGCTCTAGTGTTGTTGGCTCAACTGTAGTTGGCTCAGCTGTGGTAGGCTCTAGTGTCGTTGGCTCTACTGTCGTTGGCTCAGCTGTGGAAGGCTCTAGTGTCGTTGGCTCTACTGTAGTTGGCTCTACTGTCGTTGGCTCAGCTGTGGAAGGCTCTAGTGTTGTTGGCTCAGCTGTGGTAGGCTCTAGTGTTGTTGGCTCTACTGTAGTTGGCTCAGCTGTGGTAGGCTCTATTGTTGTTGGCTCAACTGTAGTTGGCTCAGCTGTGGTAGGCTCTAGTGTTGTTGGCTCTACTGTAGTTGGCTCAGCTGTGGTAGGCTCTATTGTTGTTGGCTCAACTGTAGTTGGCTCAACTGTGGTAGGCTCTATTGTTGTTGGCTCAACTGTCGTTGGCTCAGCTGTGGTAGGCTCTATTGTCGTTGGCTCTACTGTAGTTGGCTCTAATGTAGTTGGCTCTAATGTAGTTGGCTCTACTGTCGTTGGCTCAGCTGTGGAAGGCTCTAGTGTTGTTGGCTCAACTGTAGTTGGCTCTAGTGTCGTTGGCTCTACTGTCGTTGGCTCAGCTGTGGAAGGCTCTAGTGTCGTTGGCTCTACTGTAGTTGGCTCTACTGTCGTTGGCTCAGCTGTGGAAGGCTCTAGTGTTGTTGGCTCAACTGTAGTTGGCTCAGCTGTGGTAGGCTCTAGTGTCGTTGGCTCTACTGTCGTTGGCTCAGCTGTGGAAGGCTCTAGTGTCGTTGGCTCTACTGTAGTTGGCTCTACTGTCGTTGGCTCAGCTGTGGAAGGCTCTAGTGTTGTTGGCTCTACTGTAGTTGGCTCAAGTGTAGTAGGCTCCAAAGTTGTTGGTCTAACTGTGGTAGGCTTAGAAGTCGTTGGCTCAACTGTAGTTAGCTCTATTGTGGTTGGTTCAAGTGTAGTAGGTTCATAAGTAGTTGGTTCTACAGTAGTTGGCTCAAGTGTTGTTGGATCTTGTGTGGTAGGTTCATAAGTGGTTGGCTCTACTGTAGTAGGTTCAAGTGTTGTTAGATCTACTGTAGTAGGCTCAAGTGTTGTTGGCTCAAGTGTTGTTGGCTCAAGTGTGGTAGGCTCAAAAATTGTTGTATCTAGTGTTGTCATGCTATCAGTTGTTACCGGTACCTCAGTTGTTGACTGCAACGTTGTTGGATCTAGTATCGTTGTGCGCGTATAGTCTGGCGGTGTAGTTGCGTCTTCCGGTGCCTCTGTTGTTGGGACCTGTGTTGAAGAAGGAACATTAGTCGTGAACTCAGATGAAGATGGTTCATATGTTGTTGTGATGGGTACCTCAGTAGATATAGATGTGGGTGTTGTGACTGTGGTGGGCTCCTCAGTTGTTACTGTAGTAGGCTCCTCAGTTGTTACTGTGGTGGGCTCCTCAGTTGTTACTGTAGTAGGCTCCTCAGTTGTTATTGTGGTGGGCTCAGTTGTTACTGTAGTAGGCTCCTCAGTTGTTACTGTGGTGGGCTCGGTTGTTACTGTGGTAGGTTCAGTTGTTACTGTGGTGGGCTCAGTTGTTACTGTGGTAGGTTCAGTTGTTACTGTGGTGGGCTCAGTTGTTACTGTAGTGGGCTCCTCAGTTGTTACTGTGGTGGGCTCAGTTGTTACTGTAGTGGGCTCCTCAGTTGTTACTGTGGTGGGCTCAGTTGTTATTGTAGTGGGCTCTTCAGTTGTTATTGTGGTGGGCTCAGTTGTTACTGTGGTGGGCTCAGTTGTTACTGTGGTGGGCTCCTCAGTTGTAACTGTGGTAGGCTCAGTTGTTACTGTGGTGGGCTCAGTTGTTACAGTGGTGGGCTCCTCAGTTGTTATTGTGATGGGCTCCTCAGTTGTAACTGTGGTGGCCTCCTCAGTTGTAACTGTGGTAGGCTCCTCTGTTGTTATTGTGGTGGGCTCAGTTGTTACTGTGGTGGGCTCAGATGTTACTGTGGTAGGCTCCTCAGTTGTTACTGTGGTAGGCTCCTCAGTTGTTACTGTGGTGGGCTCTGTAACTGTAGTTGTTTCCTCAGTTGTAACTGTGGTAGGCTCCTCAGTTGTTACTATAGTAGGCTCCTCAGTTGTTACTGTGGTGGGCTCGGTTGTTACTGTGGTGGGCTCAGTTGTTACTGTGGTAGGCTCAGTTGTGACTGTGGTGGGCTCAGTTGTTACTGTGGTCGGTTCAGTTGTTACTGTGGTGGGCTCAGTTGTTACTGTGGTGGGCTCTGATGTTACTGTGGTGGGCTCAGTTGTTACTGTGGTGGGCTCAGTTGTTACTGTGGTGGGCTCAGTTGTTACTGTGGTGGGTTCAGTTGTTACTGTGGTGGGTTCAGTTGTTACTGTGGTGGGCTCAGTTGTTACTGTAGTAGGCTCCTCAGTTGTTACTGTAGTGGGCTCTGTGACTGTAGTTGTTTCCTCAGTTGTAACTGTGGTGGGCTCCTCAGTTGTTACTGTAGTAGGCACCGCAGTTGTTACTGTGGTGGGCTCAGTTGTTACTGTGGTGGGCTCAGTTGTTACTGTGGTGGGCTCAGTTGTTACTGTGGTGGGCTCAGTTGTTACAGTGGTGGGCTCCTCAGTTGTTACTGTGGTGGGCTCGGTTGTTACTGTGGTAGGCTCAGTTGTTACTGTAGTGGGCTCCTCAGTTGTTACTGTGGTGGGCTCAGTTGTTACTGTGGTGGGCTCAGTTGTTACTGTGGTGGGCTCAGTTGTTACTGTGGTGGGCTCAGTTGTAACTGTGGTGGGCTCAGTTGTTACTGTAGTAGGCTCCTCAGTTGTTACTGTAGTAGGCTCCTCAGTTGTTACTGTGGTGGGCTCAGTTGTTACTGTAGTAGGCTCCTCAGTTGTTACTGTAGTGGGCTCTGTAACTGTAGTTGTTTCCTCAGTTGTAACTGTGGTGGGCCCCTCAGTTGTTACTGTAGTAGGCACCGCAGTTGTTACTGTGGTGGGCTCAGTTGTTACTGTGGTGGGCTCAGTTGTTACTGTGGTGGGCTCCTCAGTTGTTACTGTAGTAGGCTCCTCAGTTGTTACAGTGGTGGGCTCCTCAGTTGTTACAGTGGTGGGCTCCTCAGTTGGAACTGTGGTGGGCTCCTCAGTTGTTACTGTGGTGGGCTGAGTTGTAATTGTGGTGGGCTCAGTTGTTACTGTAGTAGGCTCCTCAGTTGTTACTGTAGTAGGCTCCTCAGTTGTAACTGTAGAAGGCTCCTCAGTTGTTACTGTGGTGGGCTCTGTAACTGTAGTTGTTTTCTCAGTTGTAACTGTGGTGGGCTCAGTTGTTACTGTGGTGGGCTCAGTTGTTACTGTGGTGGGCTCAGTTGTTACTGTAGTAGGCTCCTCAGTTGTTACAGTGGTGGGCTCAGTTGTTACTGTGGTGGGCTCTGTAACTGTAGTTGTTTCCTCAGTTGTTATAGTGGTGGGCTCAATTGTTACTGTGGTGGGCTCAGTTGTTACTGTGGTGGGCTCAGTTGTTACTGTAGTAGGCTCCTCAGTTGTTACAGTGTTGGGCTCCTCAGTTGTTACAGTGGTGGGCTCAGTTGTTACTGTGGTGGGTTCAGTTGTTACTGTGGTGGGCTCTGATGTTACTGTGGTAGGCTCCTCAGTTGTTACTGTGGTAGGCTCCTCAGTTGTGACTGTGGTGGGCTCTGTTACTGTAATTGTTTCCTCAGTTGTTACTGTGGAGGGCTCAGTTGTTACTGTGGTGGGCTCCTCAGTTGTTACTGTGGTGGGCTCTGTAACTGTAGTTGTTTCCTCAGTTGTTACTGTGGAGGGCTCAGTTGTTACAGTGGTGGGCTCCTCAGTTGTTACTGTGGAGGGCTCAGTTGTTACAGTGGTGGGCTCCTCAGTTGTTACTGTAGTGGGCTCAGTTGTTACAGTGGTGGGCTCCTCAGTTGTTACTGTGGTGAGCTCTGTAACTGTAGTTGTTTCCTCAGTTGTTACAGTGGTGGGCTCCTCTGTTGTTACTGTAGTAGGCTCCTCTGTTGTTACTGTGGTGGGCTCAATTGTTACTGTAGTAGGCTCCTTAGTTGTTACAGTGGTGGGCTCCTCAGTTGTTACTGTGGTGGGCTCCTCGGTTGTTACTGTAGTGGGCCCCTCTGTTGTTACTGTGGTGGGCTCAGTTGTTACTGTAGTAGGCTCCTCTGTTGTTACTGTGGTGGGCTTAGTTGTTACTGTAGTGGGCTCCTCAGTTGTTACTGTGGTGGGCTCAGTTGTTACTGTAGTGGGCTCCTCAGTTGTTACTGTGGTAGGCTCCTCAGCTGTTACAGTGGTGGGCTCCTCAGTTGTTAATGTAGTAGGCTCCTCAGTGGTTACTGTGGTGGGCTCAGTTGTTACTGTGGTGGATTCAGTTGTTACTGTGGTGGGTTCAGTTGTTACTGTAGTGGGCTCCTTAGTTGTAACTGTTGTGGGCTCAGTTGTTACTGTGGTGGGCTCAGTTGTTACTGTGGTAGGCTCCTCAGTGGTTATAGTGGTGGGCTCCTCAGTTGTTACAGTGGTGGGCTCCTCAGTTGTTACTGTGGTGGGCTCAGTTGTTACTGTGGTGGGCTCAGTTGTTACTGTAGTGGGCTCAGTTGTTACTGTGGTAGGCACCTCAGTTGTTTCTGTGGTAGGCTCTTTGGTTGTGGTTGTCGTAGATTCCTCAGTAGTGGTGGTCGTAGGTTCCTCGGTTGTGGTTGTCGTAGGTTCCTCGGTAGTGGTTGTTGTTGGTGCGTCTGTTGTTACTGTTGTAGGTTCCTCAGTTGTATCTGTAGTGGTTTCTGTAACTATGGTAGATTCTGTGACTGTGGTGGGTTCCTCAGTCGTGGTTGTAGTGGGTTCTGTGTCTGTAATGGGTGCTTGAGTTGTAATTGTAGTAGGCTCTGTGATAGTAGTGGGTTCCCAAGTTGTGACTGTGGTGGGCTCCTCTGTAACTTGTGTTGTTGTTGGTGTGGTAGTGTCCACTGTTGTAGTTGATACCTCAGTTGTCGTAATAGGCTCCTCTGTTGTCGTAGTAGGCTCCTCTGTTGTCGTAATTGGTATCTCTGGTGTCGTTGTTGGAGCTTGAGTTGTTGTGGTTATGTTACAGTCTACCATGAAGGGCCAAGTGCAGAACTGCAATAAAAATAATTATTATTTTTATTTTTTAATAATTGATAAATGTGCAATTTTTTAATTTAGTCATCATCATCATATCAGCCGAAAGACCTCCGCTGTTGGACATAGGCCTTCCCAAGCGTCGCCACAACGATCGGTCCTGTACGTCGCTTAAATTGAGTAAATTAATTCATTTATAGCTACAAATATTTGTGGAAAGAATTTCTCATCAGCACCTATGTTATGCCAATATGTTTGCCAGCGTGCAATAGAGCGCAGCATTTTATGTGTTAACTGACACATAAAATGCTGCGCTCATCATGTTCGAAACACAACACTGCGCTCCAAAACGCAAATCGTTGATGTGGTTCAAAAGGCTGCCCAACTTAAATGGGACTGGGCAGGACATGTCTGCCGCATATCCAACGAGCTGTGGGCGCGTAAAACGCAGGTTTGGTGCCCGGACACAGCAACGTGGGGCCGAGGCAGCCCACGAAGATGGCAGGACGACCTGGATGGCTTCCTTAAGAATTGGAATGAGAAGGCGAGGTACCGTGATCGTTGGAAGGAGTGGAGGGAGGCCTTTGCCCAGCAGTGGGACAATATGGGCTAATTATAATAATAGTAATATAATAACTATGTTATAAATATCAGAATAAGCAGCTCAGAAATTATAAGAAAAAAAAAGAAGTCCGATCTTTTTTTATTTTTTTTTTTTATGGTGGGGAAAATCATCTGACAACCCCCGCTCTTGGGCGGTGCGAGAGATAGTGTCAGACTCTTACTGACGAAAATCCCACCCAGTTACTTCTAGACTTCATACCGCGGCTCGAACTCCCTTTCGGATAACCCTGGCCCCAGCAAGCTTCAACCCAGCTGGGCCCTTTCTGTTACTGACAACTCCTTGAGGCGCACGGTAACAGTGCGCGCCGTCTTCGTCTTGGGCTCGGTCCGGACAGTTACCGGACAGTCAGACAACGAGCTACCCATAGCAAGTCCGACGTTGACTTTGAAGTCTAATACGTGGGCCTCAAGTCTGCTATTACAATAATGTCAGAATGGTCTATCATTGTTTTCATAATGATTGATTTTGACAAGTTTTGGTAATCTACTAATATAATGGCGTCATTATGACTTTCCAATGGCCAACCCCTGACACTCCATTGAAAGAAATGACATGGAATGGTAATCTCGTACAAAATAATAATTCAATGTCTGACGTATGCGGCAATCTGCTAGAATTTTGACAGTTCCTTTGATCATTGAACTACAATTAGAACGTCATTGTGCAGTTATTGCTTTTAATAACCTCGATATTGTCACAACTCTATTGCGTGACCATTGACCGATCAATGATCGATCATTATGAATTAGCAGAGTACGAACTTTTAGCAAAATGACAATGCGATCGTGTTGGAATGACGAATTTATAAAAATAGCAGACTTAGGGCCCAGCACGCTCACATCACATAGCAATACTAAGCCAATATATATATATTCTCTCGCCAAGATGCCGTTTATTATTTGTTGCTGCCATAACAGCAACCACAGGAAACGGTAACTTTTTTTTTTCTGTCGACGGGGAAAATCATCATTGACAAAACTCGCTCTTGGGTGGAACGGGAGATAGTGTCAGACTCTTACTGACTAAAAACCCCGCGCCGTTCCTTCTAGCCTTCATACCGGGGCTCTAGTTTCCTTTCGGATAACCCCGACCCCGGTAGGCTTCGACCCACATGGGCCCCTCCTGCTGCTGACAACTCCTTGAGGCGCGCGGGAACAGTGCGCGCCGTCGACGCCTTGGCTCGGTCCGGTCAGTTACCGGACGATCGGACAGCGAGCTACCCATGGCTCGCTGTCCACGAGCCCGCGTCTACGGTGGCCGGAAATCGGGGCTGGAACCCTGGCGGCGGCGGCGGTGAGGCCGCCTGGAGCGGTCGGCCTCCTCCTTTGCTAGCACTACTGCTTCGCAGAAGGAGGCGACCGCCGAGGAGGAGTGCCTCCTCGCTCCAGACCATGGCCTGAACCAAGGCCCGGAGGAAACGGTGACTTGGCAACAGAGACAGACATATTTGTTTAAAATTGTTCTATCTCGTTTGCTTTTCTACCATTTTTGATATGGTTTTTACATTTAGCATTCTATTTTTGAATATTTATTTGATTAACTTTTCTTTTTATTTTATCTGTTATAAACTAATGCTTGACTGCGATCCCATCTGATGGTGGGCAGAATAACTGGCTATATAATAACTGAAATTTGAATTCGTACCCGCTCCGGGTTTTTTGACCAATGTTTGTCTGTCAGAGGACTACTGCAGTCCCCTGAGTCACAAAACATAAAGGTACAGAAGTCAATCTACATACAATGCGCGCTCGAGCAACGCACACTTAGACACCGCTCACGGACACGATATTTCAGTTTCGGCCATTGGTTTCGGTCCACTCGTCGACGAGTTCCGGCTCTAACGCTGTACCTATCTGTTTTGGCTTCGAATCAACAATCACTATGTAATGTAATATAATATCAATATAATAAAGAGGTAAGGTTTGTTTTTAAGTTTTTTTGGTGATCTTTGAAAGTACTGGTCCGATTGATAATTCTTTTTCACCGATAGAAAGTTGCTTTATTCCTGAGTGACATATTGTAATTTGCTCATAGTGCAATTTAGCTTCACTTATTTGTTTGACTGACCGACATTTTGACAATTCAAAAGTGCCTGTAATTGGTCTATTTGAAAAAAAACGTTTTTGACTTTGACTTTGACATAGGCTATTTTATGAACGCGAGCATGTATCAAGTCAAATATTATGTCTCTTATCCAACTCTCCTGTTGCAGATCTGCTGGAAGAAGACTTCGTTTGAAATAAGCAGCACCTTTTTGCTCTTCTGTCAGTATTTTTGTTTTGCTTTTTATTGTTTGTGCGTACATTATTATAAAAGTTCTGGCTTACCTGTAAATGAGGATCGAACCACAAGCCTGCTGGGCAGCTCATTTCAACCTTTTCTCCATCAACACATCTGTAGAATTTCTCACAATAGTACTCATGAGGCAACATGTATTCGACAGTGAAATCTGCTGGACAACCGTTGGGCAGGAATCCTGGAGCTTCTGTTGTTGTTGTAGTTGGTTCAGTTGATGTGATTGGTGCCAGTGTAGTTGTTGTAGGCTCCTCTGTAGTTGTTGTCGTAGGTTCTTCGGTAGTGGTGGTCGTAGGTTCCTCGGTAGTGGTTGTCGTAGGTTCCTCGGTAGTGGTGGTCGTAGGTTCCTCGGTAGTGGTGGTTGTAGGTTCCTCTGTTGTAGTTGTTGTAGGTTCCTCTGTTGTGGTAGTTGTGGGTTCCTCTGTTGTTGTTGTTGTAGGTTCCTCTGTAGTAGTTGTAGTAGGCTCCTCTGTTGTTGTTGTCGTAGGCTCCTCTGTTGTAGTAGTTGTAGGCTCCTCTGTTGTGGTTGTCGTAGGTTCCTCGGTAGTGGTTGTCGTAGGTTCCTCTGTAGTAGTTGTTGTAGGTTCCTCTGTTGTAGTTGTTATAGGCTCCTCTGTTGTGGTTGTCGTAGGTTCCTCGGTAGTGGTTGTCGTAGGTTCCTCTGTAGTAGTTGTTGTGGGTTCCTCTGTTGTAGTTGTTGTAGGCTCCTCTGTTGTGGTAGTTGTAGGTTCCTCTGTTGTAGTTGTCGTAGGTTCCTCGGTAGTAGTTGTTGTAGGTTCCTCTGTTGTGCTAGTTGTAGGTTCCTCTGTTGTAGTTGTCGTAGGTTCCTCGGTAGTAGTTGTTGCAGGTTCCTCTGTTGTTGTGGTCGTAGGTTCCTCGGTAGTAGTTGTTGTAGGTTCCTCTGTTGTAGTTGTCGTAGGTTCCTCGGTAGTAGTTGTTGTAGGTTCCTCTGTTGTTGTGGTCGTAGGTTCCTCGGTAGTAGTTGTTGTAGGTTCCTCTGTTGTAGTTGTCGTAGGTTCCTCGGTAGTAGTTGTTGTAGGTTCCTCTGTTGTTGTGGTCGTAGGTTCCTCGGTAGTAGTTGTTGTAGGTTCCTCTGTTGTAGTTGTAGGTTCCTCGGTAGTAGTTGTTGTAGGTTCCTCTGTTGTTGTGGTCGTAGGTTCCTCGGTAGTAGTTGTTGTAGGTTCCTCTGTTGTAGTTGTCGTAGGTTCCTCGGTAGTAGTTGTTGTAGGTTCCTCTGTTGTTGTGGTCGTAGGTTCCTCGGTAGTAGTTGTTGTAGGTTCCTCTGTTGTAGTTGTCGTAGGTTCCTCGGTAGTAGTTGTTGTAGGTTCCTCTGTTGTTGTGGTCGTAGGTTCCTCTGTTGTAGTTGTTGTAGGCTCCTCTGTTGTAGTAGTTGTTGGAGCTTGAGTTGTTGTGGTTATGTTACAGTCCGCCATAAAAGGCCAAGTGCAGAACTGTAAGATAAGAAAAACGAAAGTTTTATAATTAAATATATTATTATATTAGTTACAGCGTGATGTTTGTGCTTATTGTATTAGTTAGTGTGCACAAGAATTTCATGAGTTGATTTCGCCATCACCTTTCTATCATTGTACAGGCACATAACATAGCATTTATTCTTAAGATGTTATGTAACCATTTTACCAAGTTTTACCTCTGAATAAATTATATTATTATTGGACAACCTGACGTATCGCCACTCCACTATTACGTTGTGAACACCTCTACGGTCTGGACTAAGCGTTTCGCCTCTTCGATTATACCGCATATATCGAACGATTGGACCAATTTTCCTGTAGCGGTCTTCCCGCCCTGTTATAGTTTAAGCGACTCAAAGCTAAAATGGATAGGCTCTTATTGAACTTGTAATAATTTGAAACAGCGCGTCAGAATCATGATAGGCCGTATAAATGACCTCGTTTTTGGAAAATTCTCTACTAGGGTAGGTTTAGTTTTTTGTAGAACATGCCAAAAGTAGCAAAGCGAGATAATAAGATCATCATTCTATCATTATTCATTCACTGGCCGCTTGTCAACAAGGTAATTAAAGATTATGAGTAATATATTACGAATTTTGGCCTCTGACGGCGCCATTGTAGCCCGGGGGCCCTGTATCATTGGCACGGCTAATACGTTGGTATCTACGCCCTAAATGTCGAAGCTATTACTGAGCCATCACTGAAATCATAACAGCTCTTTTAAAAGTGGATTGCTCACAAAATAAAACCTGCGGCTTACCTGTAAATGAGGATCGAACCACAAGCCTGCTGGGCAGCTCATTTCAACCTTTTCTCCATCAACACATCTGTAAAATTTCTCACAATAGTACTCATGAGGCAACATGTATTCGACAGTGAAGTCTGCTGGACAACCGTTGGGCAGGAATGGAGCTTCTGTTGTTGTTGTTGTAGTTGGTTCAGTTGTTGTGATTGGGACCAGTGTAGTTGTTGTAGGCTCTTCTGTTGTAATGGTCGTAGGTTCCATGGTAGTGGTCGTCGTAGGTTCCTCGGTAGTGGTTGTCGTAGGTTCCTCGGTTGTAGTTGTTGTAGGTTCCTCTGTAGTAGTTGTTGTAGGTTCCTCTGTTGTGGTAGTTGTAGGTTCCTCTGTTGTGGTAGTTGTAGGTTCTTCTGTTGTTGTGGTCGTAGGCTCTTCTGTTGTAGTAGTAGTAGGCTCCTCTGTTGTTGTTGTCGTAGGTTCCTCAGTAGTGGTTGTCGTTGGTTCTTCAGTTGTTGTAGTTGTAGGCTCCTCTGTTGTGGTAGTTGTAGGCTCCTCTGTTGTGGTTGTTGTAGGTTCCTCTGTTGTAGTAGTTGTAGGCCCCTCTGTTGTGATTGTCGTAGGTTCCTCGGTAGTCGTAGTTGTAGGCTCCTCTGTTGTAGTTGTTGTAGGTTCCTCTGTTGTGGTTGTCGTAGGTTCCTCGGTAGTGGTTGTTGTAGGTACCTCGGTAGTGGTGGTCGTAGGTTCCTCGGTAGTGGTGGTCGTAGGTTCCTCGGTAGTGGTGGTCGTAGGTTCCTCGGCAGTGGTGGTCGTAGGTTCCTCGGTAGTGGTGGTCGTAGGTTCCTCGGTAGTGGTCGTAGGTTCCTCGGTAGTGGTGGTCGTAGGTTCCTCGGTAGTGGTGGTCGTAGGTTCCTCGGTAGTGGTGGTCGTGGGTTCCTCGGTAGTCGTAGTTGTAGGCTCCTCTGTTGTAGTTGTTGTAGGTTCCTCTGTTGTGGTTGTCGTAGGTTCCTCGGTAGTGGTTGTTGTAGGTACCTCGGTAGTGGTGGTCGTAGGTTCCTCGGTAGTGGTGGTCGTAGGTTCCTCGGTAGTGGTGGTCGTAGGTTCCTCGACAGTTGTGGTCGTAGGTTCCTCGGTAGTGGTGGTCGTAGGTTCCTCGGTAGTGGTCGTAGGTTCCTCGGTAGTGGTAGTCGTAGGTACCTCTGTTGTAGTTGTCGTAGGTTCCTCTGTTGTAGTTGTCGTAGGTTCCTCTGTTGTAGTTGTTGTAGGATCCTCGGTGGTAGTTGTTGTAGGTTCCTCAGTAGTAGTTGTTGTAGGACCCTCGGTGGTAGTTGTTGTAGGTTCCTCAGTAGTGGTTGTTGTAGGCTCTTCTGTTGTTGTAGACGTCGGTACCGGCGTTGTTGCACCTGGTGGGCAATCTACCAAGTGAGGTAGGTCACAGATCTGGAAAGCATAGGTTTTATTAAAAACAAATTAAAAAAAAAAATTTTATGAAGAAAATGTTCAAACCAAACTGACTTTCAGCCGCCGAAAGTGAGTGAACGTTACGCAGTTTATTGTATTTCTATACATATTCACTTTTTCGTTCACATCTAACAGACGAAACGTTATTAAGCTAACAAAAAATTTTTTTTTTAATTTCTCTACTTTATTCTTGAGTAACACAGGCTATACTCTATGTATGCTGGCAAAGCCGCGGGTAAGATCTAGTAATAAATAAATTGTCGTACCTGTCTTTCAAAAGAAAACAGTGTGCCGGCAGGACAATTCATCAAAATCTTCTGTCCATTGCTACAACTGTAAAACTTGGAACAATTCGTCTCGTGAGGCAACAGGAGCGTTATGGTAAAGTCTGCTGGACAACCGTTTGGCAACAAATCTATTGGTGATTCCGTTGTTGTTGGGTCAACCGTTGTCGTTGTTAGGTCAACCGTTGTCGTTGTTGGGTCAACCGTTGTCGTTGTTGGGTCAACCGTTGTCGTTGTTGGGTCAACCGTTGTCGTTATTGGTTCAACTGTTGTTGTCGTTGTAGGCTCCTCTGTAGTAGTTGTCATAGGTTCCTCTGTTGTGGTAGTCGTAGGTTCCTCGGTAGTGGTTGTCGTAGGTTCCTCGGTAGTGGTTGTCGTAGGTTGCTCGGTAGTGGTTGTGGTAGTCGTAGGTTCCTCGGTAGTGGTGGTCGTAGGTTCCTCGGCAGTGGTTGTCGTAGGTTCTTTGGTAGTGGTTGTGGTTGTTGTAGGTTCCTCGGTAGTGGTTGTGGTTGTCGTAGGTTCCTCGGTAGTGGTTGTCGTAGGTTCCTCAGTAGTAGTTGTGGTTGTCGTAGGTTCCTCGGTAGTGGTTGTGGTTGTCGTAGGTTCCTCGGTAGTGGTGGTCGTAGGTTCCTCGGTAGTGGTTGTAGTTGTCGTAGGTTCCTCGGTAGTGGTTGTGGTTGTCGTAGGTTCCTCGGTAGTGGTGGTCGTAGGTTCCTCGGTAGTGGTTGTGGCTGTCGTAGGTTCCTCGGTAGTGGTTGTCGTAGGTTCCTCGGTAGTAGTGGTCGTAGGTTCCTCGGTAATGGTTGTCGTAGGTTCCTCGGTTGTGGTGGTTGTAGGGTCCTCTATTGTAATTGTTGTGGGCTCCTCGGTTGTTGTAGACGTCGGTGCCGGCGTTGTTGCACCTGGCGGGCATTCTACCAAGTGAGGCAAGTCACAGATCTGGAAAACATAGGTTTTATTTAATTTATTAATTCATGAATCCCCAAGCGACACCCGGTGGCCGCGCATCTATTGTCTTACTATTGTGTCTCTAATTGACGGTATCTGAAGGGTTAAACTCCAAGCGAACGCCGGCGTTCGCGCACCCATTGTCTTTTTATTGTGTCTCTAATTATCACGATTAAAGACTTAAATCAAACTAAAAAAATACTTTTTGTGAAGAAATGACTTATACACATAGTTCACCGTAGTTTACCGCTAATTGTTTTGAGCAGATTTAAGCTAATCTAGAAGTCAACTTAATCTATACTCATATTAAAAGTAGAAAGATTTGTATTTTTTATTGTGAAAAATATACTCAAAAACTTGTGGATCGATTAACTGAGTGACACAGGCACGTTATACTTTTTAAATGCGGACGAAGCGTTAAATTTAATAATAGGTGAAATGGTATTATTTTTTTAAAACGAGTTACTTGGAACTGTGATATTTTTAGATTGACTTGTAACATAATTACAAATAATTGACTTGTGAAAATATATATTAAGAGGGACCAGCTCGAGATACATTTCCATTTTACCACTCTGACGTAATTATAACGTTATTTCACATATTTTGGAAAAACAGATACTAGTACCTGCAACTTTGAAATTACAATGCCTATGCACATTAAAAGGCATTCAACAAATTTACACTTATAATATTATAAAGAGGAAAAATTTTGTTTTTTGTTTGTAGAAGGTAATCTCTGAAAGTACTGGTCCGATTGCTGAAATTTTTTCCCCAGTAGAAAGCTACTTTATTCCTGAGTTGTTACTCTGGAATCTATCTTCTTTTTATATAAAATATAGCCTGTTTTCAGGCTATATTTTATGTACACGATAATGTCATAAAGAGACAATCTTTGTTTTTTGTTTGTAGAAGGTAATCTCTGAAAGAACTGGTCCGATTGCTAAATTTTTTTCACCGGTAGAAAGATACTTTATTCCAAGATACTTTGTTACTCAGGAATCTATCTTCTTTTTATATAAAATATAGCCTGTGTTCAGGCTATATTTTATGTATGAAGTTGCGGGCAAAAGCTAGTATTAAATAAGTTGTCATACCTGTCTATCAAAAGAAAACAGTGTGCCGGCAGGACAATTCATCAAAATCTTCTGTCCATTGCTACAACTGTAAAACTTGGAACAATTCGTCTCGTGAGGCAACAGGAGCGTTATGGTAAAGTCTGCTGGACAACCGTTTGGCAACAAATCTATTGGTGACTCCGTTGTTGTTGGGTCAACCGTTGTCGTTGTTGGATCAACCGTTGTCGTTGTTGGATCAACCGTTGTCGTTGTTGGGTCAACCGTTGTCGTTGTTGGATCAACCGTTGTCGTTGTTGGGTCAACCGTTGTCGTTGTTGGGTCAACCGTTGTCGTTGTTGGGTCAACTGTTGTCGTTGTTGTAGGCTCCTCTGTTGTTGTTGTAGGCTCCTCTGTTGCAGTTGTTGTAGGTTCCTCGGTAGTGGTTGTTGTAGGTACCTCGGTAGTGGTTGTCGTAGGTTCCTCGGTAATGGTGGTCGTAGATTCCTCGGTAGTGATTGTTGTAGGCTCGTCTGTTGTGGTTGTTGTAGGTTCCTCCGTTATGGTTGTTGTGGGCACATCCGTTGTTGTGCTTGTTATTGGGCCCGGTGTTGATGCCCCCGGAGGACAGGTTACCGCGGAAGGCCAGTCACAGACCTAAAGAGATAATGATAAATTAGGCATTATAATAAAACTGTTTAAATGTTTTCACATGTTCTGGCAATACTGAAGGAATAATGAAAATTAATTATTTATTAGGAAACTATACCACCGTCATCGTTTGTAATGTGCTACTTTTTTTTTAAATAAATGTGGTGGTTTGAGATAGGTGGTTTGAGAGTAGAGGCCTGGACTGAAGCTGTAGGAAAATTTTTGTGCATATTCACTGACACACGCGACTCTTGAGTCAAGGATATTTACATTAATTAACTATTAAGTTATAACCGTCAATTTGACTAACAAAGATTGAGTTGATTGCATGACATTTGTTGTCAATGCAAACTCATAAAAAAAATCAATTTCTATTAAAAATTTGCTGACCCGGCGAACTTCGTACCACCTAACAGTCAATGTAGTAAGTATTATATCAAGTTACACACAATTTTAATGTATAAAAGTTATCTACATCGATTTCGTACATTTTACGTAATGCGTGCACAACTAAAAACTTCTAAAGATTTATTTTGACAGGGTCATTGTGACTCCTTCGATATTACAGACCTAACAGGCTCAGTTGGTCATGTTGACAGCTCTTTAAGGTGTTGGTCTAGTGGTTAGTGGCCCTAACTGCTATGCCAGAGGTCATATGTTCGATTTCCACCCAATATAAATGTTTATTAGATGAGCACGATCATTTTTCCTGTGTCTGGGTGTAATTTATCTATGAATATGAATTTATTTAGAAATATATAACTATGTTTATCAGTTGTCTAGTACTTATAGCTTTAAGCTCTGCTTAGCTTGAGACTAGATGGCGTTGTGTGATAGTTATGGAATATTATATTATATTATTTTGTGTAAATGAAATTTAACTGTTTATAATTATAGTTACCTGCAATTCAAAATTAAATAACGTTCCTGGTGCACATGACATTTCAATTTTTTGGCCATTACTGCATGAGTAAAATTTAGAACAATCTGTTTCATGGGGCAGCAAGTAATGTATGCTGAAATTTGCCGGACAACCATTGGGTAAGAAATCTATTGGCTCTGTTGTCGTTGGCGCAATTGGGTTGCCAGTTGTGGTTGTCCCTGTTGGGTCAACTGTTGTTGTTGTCCCTGTTGGGCCAGCTGTTGTTGTTGTTGCAGTGGCAGACTGTGTTGTTGTTGTTGGCGAAGATATAGATCCTGGGACGCAGTTTACCGCAAACGGCCAGTTGCAGATCTAAAAGCAAAAGAGATTGATTAAATTTAAGATTGCTGCGCCCAAAGGTAACTGAAGTAACGGCTACAAATGGATACCACTCTCGCTTAAAGTCGCAATATTTTTTACAAAATTGTATTACAAAAAAATAAAATATGCAATATTTTCAATAATTTATAAATTATTATTATTTCTAATTAAATCCAGCGTCTGGTACTGTGATCTTAAACTTATTTACTGATTATTGATTAAAACTGATTTAAAATTTCTTAGATCATTAATTACAAAAACGGCTCTAATGAAAAATGCACTTTTTTGCCTTTTTTTAGGTGAGATATCATTAAATGACTTCTTCGGGAGGGTAAGTCAATCTTTTACTCTCTAAAACCCACTCCTACATTACTTCTTTGCCTTAGTTTCAGGGCCCTGGGTTGCTCTTTCGTACAACCCATGGCCCCAGAGTACGCTTGGACTATGCTGGGCTCCTACGTTTCTGATAACATCTCCTTGAGGCTTGCGTTTACACTACGCGCCATCGACGACTTGGGTTCGGTCTGGACGGTTACCGGTCGAACGGCGAGCTACCCATTGCTCGCTATTCGCAAGCTCACACTTTTTGCCTTACGATCATTTGTTTCGATCATTATGAGAGGGTGGTTTTTTTGTGGTGGGTAAAATCATCCAATGACAACCCCTGCTCTTGGGCGGGGCGGAAGATAGTGTCAGACTTTTACTGACTAAAAACCCATCCCGTTCCTTCTAGCCTGCATACCGGGGCTCAAGTTCCTCTTGGATAACCTTGGCCCTAGTAGGCTTCGACCCGGCTGGGTCCCTGCTGTTGCCGACAACTCCTTGAGGCGCATGGGAACAGTGCGCGCCGTCACCGTCCGATGAGTAGGTGGTATCAAAATATTATTTCTAGTATTTTAATAATAATAATTACCTGCAACTTATAGTCGAACAACGTTCCAGGTGCACAAGGCATTTCAATCTTACGTCCATTGCTGCAAGAATAAAATTTAGCGCAGTCTGTTTCATGGGGCAACAAGTAATGTACGGTGAAGTCTGCCGGGCAACCGTTGGGCAGGAACTGTGTTGTTTTCGTTGCTGATGGCGCTGCCGTTTCCGTTGCTGTTGTTTTTTGTTGTTGACGCGTTGAACATTTTACTGCGAACGGCCAGTTGCATACCTGTGGATTAAAGTTTTATTTAAAATTAAAAAGTTCTTAAGTTTAATTTTTTTATTTGGCAAGTTATTTAATGTAATTTTAATCTTTATGCAAAATACGGTACAAAGTATACTTTAATGCTTTTAATTTTTTTGTGAAGATACAGAAATTTGAATAATTTTTCGATATTTAATGTATTTTTTACATTAAATTTAAAACTGTTAGACATTTTACTTAAAACTGTTTGACTATTTATTCTGTCTTGATGACCTCTGGGTCATCATGGGTCTGGATAAGACTCTTCTCTCATGCATCAGCATTGGCAAGTACCAAAGAGAATTTTTCAACTCGTTGTATATTTTTAAGTATATAGACATTACTGATACTTCGTGCCTAGAAAAACACTAAAAGCTGTTGTCATTAGTAGATCTGATTATCTTTGTAAACAGTCGTTACAGGCAGTCATCATCATCATCATCATATCAGCCGAAAGACGTCCACTGTTGGACAAAGGCCTCCCACAAGCGTCGCCACAACGACCGATCCTGTGCGTCACGCATCCATCGGATTCCTGCGACTCTGACCAGGTCATCGGTCCACCTTGTTGGAGGCCTTCCAACACAGCGTTTTCCGGTACCTGGTTGCCAATCCAGAACCTTTCGTCCCCATCGACCATGTTCTGCATGCAGTGTGTGCATGTTGGAGAACCAAGGTTACCGACATAGCTCGAAGAATCGCCAAACTTAAGTGGCAATAGGCAGGAAACATTGCACGCAGAACAGGTAGACAAATGGCAAAAATCTGACCATCAGTTCTCATCCATGGAATATCGTGTTGCCCAGTAACTGGGTTGTGGAGGTCTGATAGGCAGTCGCTCTATGTAAAACACGGGTATCCAGTCATTTGGTAAGACAGGAAGCAAACCCCAAGCCCAGGCCAAGGACCCCACCAACCGTGTTCCCACGTTGTCGTCGTGGTGGGGCTTGCGTGTCTCAATGACCTTGAGGACTATGCCGGTAGAGCTACTCATGCCGGAAGGCCTCAAGCGAGAGACCAGACCAAGAGGAACACACGGCGGAGTCCAGTCGGACCGCCCGGCGGGTGCGCTGTCCAGGAGCGCTGGCACCAATAGCTGTTGGCGCCTTCTGGACAGCGATTTTGGAGAGTGGGTTCGCCTCGGGTACGTGTCTGCTCATCAGACACGACCACGATGGCGAACGTGTATTGGGGACCCCACCCCATAAAAAAGGCAAAGCTGTGGTCAGCCAACAATGGACGCGTTTCTCCAAAAGACACTACCCCAGGAGGGTACCGCCTGCCCCGCAGGCGGAGAATCCCTCCCCGAGCAGAGCTCGGGCTGCCCCTCGTATAATGGGGGGGGCAAAGAGCGCGCCAGGTCCGTACCTGTCCGTACCGACCTGTTACCGTCCTTCGTGGACGCATTGAGCCAGGGTGGCTCACTAGCCGGCAGCGCGGAGTCCCTGGGACCAGTTCCCAGCACGTCCGCGACGCCGGTGGAGGCCGGGCGTAGCTTCGGCCTCAGGGAGTTGAGTGAAGGCGCGGCGTCGGACTCTGATGCCGCGTCTTCACACAACTCTGACGTAATGGAGGTAGAAGAATCTACCTCCAACAAAAGGAAGGCGGAGTTTCTACGCTCCGTCTCCGACGAAGACACGGCACCTGCCCGGAAGGTCTCGACCTCGGGGCGGGGTACCGCCCGAAAGACGGGTAAAGTGAGAGGGCTCCCCGCCGAGAGCGCCAGCGAGGGACGCCAGGCCAGCCTCATACCGCCGGAGATCCCTACCGAGCTGCCGGAGGGAATGGCGGAGGTCATGGCCAAATTTAAGGAGGTCGTGGCAGCCGCCATCATGAGTGTGGCCAACAAGCGGGAGAGAGTGGCCAAGAAGCGCTCCATCGAGTTGGCCAATGCCACTATTGGGGGGGCTCTGGGGTTCGTGTTTGAGCCCTACGAGCTGACCCTGAATGGCAGGATTGGCCGACTCGAGGCCTTGGCCGGTCTCCAGGACTCCCCTCCTGAACAGTCACCGGAAGGACGGAGCACGAAGGCGGAAAGCGAGGTACTGTCCTTGCTGCGGCAAGAGCTGGCTGCTGCCAGGGAGCAGCAGCAGCAGCAGCAGCAACGCTTCCAGGAGCAGATTCAGCGCCAGCTTTCCGTCCTGGAGAGCATCGTGCTGCGTCC
This sequence comes from Mythimna lalbum, assembly GCA_949319445.1. Lineage (NCBI taxonomy): Eukaryota > Metazoa > Arthropoda > Insecta > Lepidoptera > Noctuidae > Mythimna > Mythimna lalbum. The sequence goes on from OX439372.1 coordinate 10,809,752, forward strand.
CCCGCTCGCGGCCTCCAACCCGAAAAGGGTGGCGTCCTATGCCGCCGTCGCCGCGGCCACGACGACTACTGCACCCAGGGCAGGTCCGTCGGGGCAAGTCGCGCGCAAGGCCGCGGCGCCGGAAGCGGCGAGATCGGGTCCGGTGACCAGAAAGCAGCAGCAGGGGAAGCCTGCCGCCCCTCCGAAGGGCAAGGTGGCGGCTGCCACCAAACCGGCGGGGCCTCCTGCCGTGGCGGCGACTAGGTCGCGCCTGCCGGCTTCTCCGCCCGAAGACTCCTCGGCTGGCGCCGAGTGGACGGTCGTCGGCGCCAAGGAGAAGGCGAGTAAGGCGGCTAGGGCGACCAATAGGCGCAAACGGCGACGGGAGCGCAAGAAGCGGGCCATGGCTGCCAGACTTCGCGCCCCGACTTCCGCAGCTGTAGTGATAACACTACAGCCGGCTGCGGAAAAGAAGGGCGTAAACTACGACGTAGTCATGGCCAAGGCGAAGCAGGCGGTGGTGGGCCACCTCGACGAGTTCGGAGCCTCCGGGGGCTTCCGAATAAGGAAGACCGTGACCGGAGCCCGAATTTTGGAGGTCCCCGGGGCGGACAGCGGCGAACTCGCCGACGCTCTGGCCGACAAGATCAGGGCGTCCCTGGACGTCGAGGAGGCCCGAGTGTCCAGACCCACCAAGAGCGTAGACATGCGCATTATGGGTCTGGACGACTCTGTCAGGGTGGAAGAAGTGGTGGCCGCCATCGTCAGGGCGGGAGGGTGCACGACCGATCAAGTTCGGGCGGGCACCATCCGCGCTGACAGCACGGGCATGCGAGCCGTCACGGTGAGCTGCCCCGTGTCGGTGGCCAAGGCCATCACGACCGAGGGCCGAAGGCTGTTGGTGGGCTGGGTTTCAGCCCAAGTCAAGATGCTGGAACCCAGACCTCTGCGGTGCTACCGATGCCACGTCGGGCACCACGTGGGCGCCTATTGCGCCGCAGAGGTGGATCGCAGCGACCGCTGCCACCAGTGCGGACAGCCTGGTCATAAGGCCGCCGAATGCCGTGCATTGCCGCACTGCTACGCATGTGCGGCTGCCGGCAAGCCGGCTGACCACCGGGCTGGGGGTAGGTCCTGCGACCCTCCCACCAAGGCCAAGGGCAAGGTCAGGAGGGGCATCCACCCTGACGTCCTCACCGCCGCAGCCACTACCCTGGCTGCCGCTGCTATCGCCGCCGCTCCCGCCGCCGCGGCAGGACCCTCACAAAGGGCTCAGGAGGAGACGATAATGGAATGTCAATAACGACACCATTACGTCTCCTCCAGGCGAACATCAACCACTGCGCCGCCGCTCAGGATCTGTTGCTCCAGAGCATGGCGCAGTGGTCGATCAATATCGCCGTCGTCGCCGAGCCGTACTTTGTCCAACCCCGTGGAGACTGGGTTCAGGACTTGGACGGCTCGGTGACGTTAATTTCGTCGGCCGCCGCCGGTACCCCGCCCCCCGAGTCCGTCACGAGGGGGCGGGGTTGCGTGGCAGCACGGTTCGGGGACATCGCCGTGGTAGGCGTCTACCTGCCCCCGAACAGATCTCTCGACGTGTTCCAACTCTCCCTGATGGAGCTAAATTCCGTCGTCGCTGGGTTCGGTTCCCTCCCCGTGGTCGTTTGCGGGGACTTCAACGCCTGGAATACGGCTTGGGGTTCTCGGCACACGAACCGACGGGGTCGGATGGTGGAGGACTGGGCCTTGGAGCTGGGCCTGGTCGTCCTGAACCGGGGCTCTGTCCCCACGTTGGTGCGGATGCGGGGTGAGTCGGTGGTGGACATTTCGTTCGCCAGCCCCGCTCTGTAACCGCGTGTCGTCGACTGGCACGTTATGGAGGAGGTGGAGACGTACTCCGACCACCGGTACATCCGGTTGGACGTCTCCGCCGAAACCTCGGCCGCGCCGGTCCGACAGAGCCCTTGTGGTCCGCGGTGGGCGCTTAAGCAGATGGACCGGGAGCTCCTCCTGGAAGCCGCGACGGTACAGGCCTGGGTGCAAGCACCGGACAGGCCTGTCGACATCGACGTCGAGGCGGAGTGGTTCCAGGAGGCCATGTCGCAAATCTGCGACGCGGCAATGCCCCGAGTCCCTCCAGGTCGTGCTAAGCGCCGCGTGTACTGGTGGTCGCCGGAGATCGGCGCACTGCGCAACGCGTGCAACCACGCGCGCCGCCGGTACGACAGACACTGCAGGCGCCGCAACCGCCAGCCGGATGCGGAGGTCAGAGAAGCGGAGCTGTATGAGGGGTACAGAGAGGCAAAGCGCACCCTCCGAACGGAGATAAGGCGGGCCAAACTCGAGGCCCGCAACGTGTGGCTGGGGTCTCTGAACGCGGATCCGTGGGGGCGCCCGTACAAATTGGTACGGGACAAGCTACGCCCCTGGGCTCCGCCGCTGACTCAGAGTCTCCGGCCCCAACTCGTGGAGGGTGTGGTAACCACTCTGTTCCCTGCGCGAGGGGAACACTCCCCCCCGCCCATGGCTCCGCCCCCGCCAGCAGTGTCTGACGCGGACCACAACAGCGACGACGACGACAACGCTCCAGAGGTGACCGAGGTAGAGGTGAGAGTGGCGGTGCGAAGGCTGAGTGCCAAGAACACCGCCCCAGGACCCGACGGCTTGCCAGGGAAAGCCTGGGTCCTGGCCATGGAGGCTCTCGGGCCTCGACTAAGAGGGCTCTTCAGCGCATGTATGGAGAGGGGCCAGTTTCCACTTCGCTGGAAGACGGGGAAACTGGTCCTCATCGCGAAGCCAGGGCGCCCTGCGGACTCTCCGTCCGCGTACCGGCCCATTGTGCTGCTCGACGAGGTGGGCAAGCTCTTTGAAAGAGTCATTGCAAACCGCCTCGTCGCGCGGCTATCACGGGTGGGGCCGGACTTGTCGGACGGACAGTTCGGCTTTCGCAGGGCGCGCTCTACGGTGGACGCCATCATGCGCGTGCGAGCCCTCACGACAGGGGTTGCGGTGTCCCGGGGCAGGAGCGTTGTGGCAGTGTCCTTGGACATTGCCAACGCATTCAACTCCCTGCCCTGGAGTACGATCCGGAGGGCACTACGGTACCACCGGGTGCCCGAATACCTCTGTCGAGTGGTCGAGGCTTACCTGTCGGACAGGTCCATTATCTACCCCGGTCACCAGGGAGAGTGGAAACGTCGGGAGATGTCGTGCGGTGTTCCGCAGGGGTCGGTTCTAGGCCCACCCTTGTGGAACATCGGCTACGACTACGTGCTGCGCGGCGACCTCCCTGACGGGGTCAGCGTGGTCTGCTACGCAGACGACACGCTGGTTCTAGCGCAGGGAGAGTCGCACCAGGCGGCGGTCGCTCTAGCGACACGCGGGGTTGCGATAGTCGTTGGTAGGATCCAGGAGTTGGGACTCGAGGTGGCGCTGCACAAATCCGAGGCCATGTTTTTCCACGGCCCTCGGAATGCGCCACCATCAGACTCCCAACTTACGGTAGGAGGAGTTCGCATCGGCGTCGGGTTGACGATGAAGTACCTGGGACTCGTTCTCGACAGCCGATGGAATTTCGGAGAACACTTCCGACGTTTGGCTCCCAAACTCAACCGGGCCGGGGCTGCTCTCAAGCGGCTCCTGCCCAACCTTGGGGGTCCAGACGCCTCTTGCTGGAGGCTCTACGCGGGGATCGTTCGGTCCATGGCCCTCTACGGAGCGCCGGTGTGGGCGCCGTCGCTGGCAAAGCGACCGGCGTCCATACTGAACGCCTGCCAGAGGGTCATGGCAATACGGATGGTGCGGGGCTACCGCACGATCTCCCGCGAAGCGGCGAGCCTTCTGGCTGGCCTACCACCGTGGGATCTGGAGGCAACAGTCCTTGCACACATGCACGATAAGCGCGTGGAGATGCAACGCCGGGGTGAAAGTCCACTACCGCGACAGGTCGAGGTATGGCGGACAGAGCTCCGGCGGGATCTCACGGTGAAATGGCGTCAGCGACTATCGCAACCCAGTGCTGGGCACGCCATAATTATGGCGGTAAGTCCCCTCTTTGAGGCGTGGCTGGAAAGACCTCGCGGTGTCCTTACCTTCCGCATGACGCAGGTCCTCACCGGACATGGCAAGTTCGGGAGGTTCCTGCATCGGATTCAAGCGGAAGAGACGCCCGGGTGCCGCCACTGTGCGGAACGCCCGGAGGACACGGTGGAGCACACAGTTGAGGTGTGCCCTGCTTGGGCGGAGCAACGCCGTGTCCTCGTGGGGGTGATCGGCGGCGGAGACCTCTCGCGCCGGGCCTTGGTTCAGGCCATGGTCCGGAGCGAGGAGGAGTGGCAGGCGGTCGCCTCCTTCTGCGAAGCAGTAATGCTAGCAAAGGAGGAGGCAGACCGCATCAGGCAACGGCGCCCCCGCCGCCGCCGCCGGGATTCCGATCCCGATTTCCGGCCACCGTAGACGCGGGCTCGCGGACGGCGAGCCATGGGTAGCTCGCTGTCCGATCGTCCGGTAACTGTCCAGACCGAGCCAAGGCGTCGACGGCGCGCACTGTTCCCGCGCGCCTCAAGGAGTTGTCAGCAACAGGAGGGGCCTATCTGGGTCGAAGCCTACCGGGGTCGGGGTTATCCGAAAGGAAACTAGAGCCCCGGTATGAAGGCTAGAAGGAACGGCGCGGGGTTTTTAGTCAGTAAGACTCTGACACTGTCTCCTGCTCCACCCAAGAGCGGGTTTCGTCAATGATGATTTTCCCCGTCGAGAAAAAAAAAAAAAAAAAAAAAAAAAAAAAAAGGCCAAGGAGATGATGATGATCCAAAAGTGTTTCAGGCGGTTATCACACTGCCACGCAGCACGCAGTGTAGCGCGTGAATGCGTGTCTTAAGGTGGTGCATCGTGACTCACATTTTCATTGTTTTTCATACAACCGCTCATAGGCTTTTAATGAAACCAATTTCTAAATTTGTGTAAAACTAATCCAGTAAAAACCTGATAACCAGTAATGTCCTATTTGGTATGAACTTTGACACTTCATAATTTGCCTAAAAATTAAAAAAGTAATCCTCTAGAGACCTTGCAAATTTTATTAAGATTCTAAATGACGACAACTTTTTCCAAAAACTTTTAAGGGTTTAAAAAAAAGAGCTATTTCCTGGAGCAAGTTTTGTGAAATTTTCGAGTAAATCTCAGAATTACCGAATACTAACAGAGTTTTCAGGGTTATCGCTCTCTTTTTGTGTTGCCTTTTCGTCAAACATCGCGTTGGATTGCATTAAATGAAGTAACAAGCTTTTAAACCATTTTCGATGTTTACGATAGGCGAGTGGAAAAGGAACCTCTTGACGTTGCTTGTGTAAGTATCTCTGTTTTTTTTTTTTTTAATTCATATAAACTAGTGCCTAACTGCGATCCCACCTGATGGTAACCAGTAAAGCAATCTCTGATGGTGAGGTGCACTAGTTTATTAAGAGCCTATTCACTCTAGCCTTGAAGACACCCAATAAAAAAAACACCCAGTTTGTATAAAAAACACGCAGAGTCCAACACACCGAAACTGCATCCACGCGCGTTCATGCAGATCACGCGCTAACTTGCAGAGAAACATGCACTCACGCGCGTGGGTGTGGGGCGACGCGCAAGGTATGCCACACTGAGTCTCGTAGTACCGTGTGTGATTTTATATGAAATGAGTCAGAGCCTGCATGAAATCAATTTCTTTTAAAAAACTCATCAACAAGAGCTTTAACATTTTAAAAATGTGTTCGACATGGGATTTTGTACATGTGGAATCCTGGAGGAGCGCTAGCCTGATGCTGCGAAAGCGAGCGTACGTGACCCACCGCCGCGCCGCTCCTGCGATGACTACCACTCCACTGCGGTAGCCGATTCTGAATTAAGTGCTACATTGGTGTAATTGCTGCAAGGCGTTCCGATGCGAGGATAAACCAATAAATAAATAAATGAATTTATAAAACGCACTTACGCGCGTGAGTGCGTAAAAAACCTGCACGTTGATGCAGATCTGCACTCCCGCAAGTACGCGCGTAGGTGCGTTGACACGTGACATGCATCGTGATGCGTGGAAGTGTGATAATCGCCTTATTTAAGTTCCTATGTTGCGAAATAGATGTCGCTACGTGTATAGGATTATATCATCATCATCATCAGCCTTTTTAATGTTCCCACTGCTGGGACTCAGGCCTCCTCTCTAGGAGAGGGCATGGGCCATAATCCACCACGCGGACCCAGTATGGGTTGGTGAATATCACATGTCTTCGAATTTTTGGTTCTAGGACATGCCGGTTTCCTCACGATGTTTTCCTTCACCGTTTTGAGAGCAGTGGTGATGAAATAAGTAACATAAAGTAATGCGCCTGGCTGGGTTCGAACCCGTGACTCGTAAGTCGAGGCCATTACCACTCGGCCACCACTGCTCTCCGAGAGGATTATTTCTTCTTACCTGTAAGTTAGCGTCATAGAGCGTGCCTGGACGGCAGCTCATCTCGACCCTGTCGCCATCCCTGCAGACGTAGTACTTGGCGCAGTCCGTCTCGTGGGGCAGCAACTGGTGTGCGCTAGAGTCGGTGGGGCAGCCATTCGACAGGAACTGGGCTGTGGACGCAGCTATCAGTGTCAGGAACGTGACAGCTTTGTACATATCTGTGGAAAGAAAAAAAAACTAGGTCAACGGGAAGTACCTTATGAATTTTGATTCCCTTGAGAGTGTCGAAGAGTTTAGATAGGCCTGTTAGTCTGGGCTCGCGGACGGCGAGTCATGGGTAGCTTGCTATCTGACCGTCCGGTAACTGTCCGGACCGAGCCCATGAATTCGACGGCGCGCGCTGTTCCCGCGCGCCTCAAGGAGTTGTAAGCAACAGGAGGGACCCAGATGGGTCCTACTGGAGCCAGGATTATCCGAAAGGAACTCAAGCCCCGGTATGAAGGCCCTTTTCCTAATATTCAATATACTATTTATTTAATTTACTGTGATTCCGTTTTTATAATGCCAATAAACGTAATGTAATATTCGTATTTTTTTTCTTTCCTTCTTTCTTGCATTCTTTCTTTTGTCTTTCTTTCTTTCTTGCTTTTCTTCCTTCTTTCTAAACCCTCTTTACGTCCCAAGGCCACGATGGCTCTCTCGACACATACTTCAGCCCTGGTAGTCAGGAAATATGTATCAAGGCCTGTTTTTTACATATGCAGATTTCCTACAAGATAATATCAGAACAAAACTTGCAATTAATTAATTGGTATCATCGATAAAGCGTTTTAATTTCTTCCGATTAATGAAATCCAATTTATTAAAAATTAATATCAGCTTCAAAGTGATTGATTGTTGCTTTTTTGTGTAATCGATCATGAATTTCATGAACTGTGTCTGTCTATAGTGTGTTGTGCAAACACTAAAAATTTAAAAATATAATTTATTAATTTTGGTCTGTATGACTAACATAAATGACGAAATGCTGGTGTACGTATGCATTCTTCTTCTTCTTCTGATTCGGTACACTCTTGCCAGAGTGGTCGTGGTCATCAATGTGAGTCACGATGAGTGATCATCCCTGTAAAGCGGCGCCATTCATCGCGGACTGCAGCTTTCCGGGTACATTCATAAACCAAGCACTTAGTTGCGGCCTTGATCTGGTCTGTCCATCTCATTGGTGATTGTCATCATGAAATTATAGCATAGTTGGCCTTTATAATGCACTGCTGGGGCTCAGGCCTCCTTTCTAGGAGATGGGATGGGCCGTAATCCACCACGCGGGCCCAGTGCGGGTTGGTGGATGTCACATGTCTTCGAATTTTTAGTTCTAGGACATGCCGGTTTCCTCACGATGTTTTCTTCTACCATTTTGAGAGCAGTGGTGATGAAATAAATTACACAAAGTAATGCGCCTGGCTGGGTTTGAATCCGCGACCTACAGCTCGTAAGTCGTCGTCGTTACCACTCGGCCACCACTGCTTAATGTATTATATGTATGTGACATGATTCTTTCTATTAATTTTAATACATGTATACATTATATTTTTAAACACTATAGTTAAAAAAAACATTAAAGCCACCGATATGCCGGTTGTAAATAGGTCGTTAATTATCTTTGTTTTCAAAAAAATAAGCTGAAAAATCACATTAGATTTTACTTTCAATAGTATCAAAAATTCTCAAAATATTAAATTGTCCAATCAAGGTTATCATTATGGAGACGCTGATTTTTTAAAAAAATTGAATTTTTCGTAAATAAAGATTATTATTATTTTTAAAGTTACGTGTGACGTCACCCCGTGCGAAAAATTGCAGCACGGCGTGACGTTACACGTAACTTTAATGGGCTATATCTTTGTCACTTTTGGTTTAATTTCCAAATAAAAAAATATGTGTCTCTTATTTTTGAATAATCTAAAAGACGGACTTATTACACTTTTTACAGCAATTAGCCTATTATTAAGTTGTTTGACTTTTAAAGCGCGCTCTACACTCGCAGCGCGAAAGGCCGCGAAAGCCGCGAAACGCGTGTGAAGATGGTTTCGCGCGTTCACGTTCACGCTTCGCGCCGTTCCCCGTTCGTTGTCGGTTTTTTGTCCCGCGACAAAGGTTCACGCTTGGTTCACGGCGCGCGAACGCGAACGCATCTACACTCGCAGTTTTTCGCAGTAGCTGAGAAGACGCCTTCGCAAGAGGTTGTGCATTATTACGTACTTAGTAACGTTCTTTTTTTTTAAATGAGTACTACATGGAATAATGAACTTGAGTTAAAACTTATTGAGTTCAATACATTGGTAATTGTAATACGATATAGCACACAGCGTTACCGCAGCAGCGACAATCACGTCGTCATCCATTTTCTTTGTGGCCGCGAACGAGACTGCGAGGCTTCGCGAGTGTGGAGAGACACATTTTAACGCGAAGTGCACGGCGCGAATCGCGGCGTGAATTCATAGCAAGAATTGCGAGCGAGTGTAGAGCGCGCTTTAGACAGACTCTACAGACTTGTATAATTGTTTAGGCTTGTAGCTACTATTATAACTGTATTCAAATGAATAATGAGAATAATCTAGATTACATACACCAATATTTCGTAATTCATAGTTTAGTCATATAATTGTTAGTCATATAAAGCAAAGTATTATATTCTAAGATTGCAGAACAATTTTTATCTACCTTCAAATTTTAAAGTCATGGTTAAATTACATGGATTGCGCAATGTTATCATTAGTAATAATTTTATCAGTTTTATTACCCCTTCAGATACCGTCAATTAGATACACAATAGTAAGACAATAGATGCGCGGCCACCGGGTGTCGCTTGGGGATTCATGAATTAAAGTAGTAGTAGTGTTTAGTAGTTTTAGTATTTGACTGGCCTGTTGGTCTAGTGGTTAGTGGCCCTGACTGCTATGCCGGAGGTCGTGAGTTCGATTCCCACCCAGGACAAATGGTTATGTGATGAGCATGATCATTTGTTCTGTGTCTGGGTGTAATTTATCTATTATATGTATGTATTTAGAAATATATAAGTATGTTTATCAGTTGTCTAGTACCCATAACACAAGCTCTGCTTCGCTTGGGACTAGACGGCGTTGTGTGATAGTTGTGGAATATTATTATTAATTTCATAATATACGAGAATGAATATACAGGGTTATTTGTTAAACACTGGCAACCTCTCAGGACTACGTTACTAACATCATAAACAACAACTTTTGTTCTATGACTTTAAAAAACAAATATCATCATTTGTTGTTCATCAGAGTTTCATACAAAAATAAAAATATTTAAATTGAACGTTCTAAATGTTGCAAAGTCTATGCTGGCGTATCAATTTTCTAGTGTGATAAGTACACGAAAATGGTGCGAATGCTTGCTAGGTAAAGATAAAGATATATTGAAAGGTAGGTGTGATGACAATGTATCGGAAGCCTGCTTACTATTATTACGAGAACAGTGCACGGGAGCCGTACGTAGATACAGCAAAATACAGAGTTGAAATGTGTTAGATAGAACAACGAAATCTTAAAGGTTTGTTTTTGGTAATTGTGTTGTTTTGTAAAAAGTCCTAGAACAAAAGTTGTTGTTTATGATGTTCTTAACTAGCACCTAACAGGTTGCTAGTATTTTACAAATAACCCTGTTTATTTTTAAATTTGTTTCCTACGATCTATAATCTAGGAAAGGGCTATGCTCGGAGTTTCCTTGCGTAATCGAATCAGGAATGAGAATATCAGCAGAGGAACCAAGATTACCGACTTAGCACGAAGAATTGCCAAACTTAAGTGGCAGTGGGCAGGGCTCGCAGAACGGATGGCCGTTGGGGCCGAAAGGTTCTAGAATCGCGATCTCGTGCCGGAAGACGTAGCGTTGGAAGGCCTCCTACAAGGTGGGCCGATGACCTGGTAAGGGTTGCGGGAATCCGATGGATGCGAGACGCACAGGACCGTTCATTGTGGTGGCATTTGGGGGAGGCCTATGTCCAACAGTGGACGTCTTTCGGCTGAAATGATGATGAATCATGAGCTATAATCTGTGTCTAAGTCAAAGGTGGACCAAATTTTTGTTTATAATAATGATTGAATTCAATACATACATAAAATTACTCCGTAAATCCTTCAATGGAAGCTCTTTCTGAAGCCTCATTTGGTTTACGTATTAAAAAACTATATATAACATTGGTTTTAGTATATTGCGAAACCCGAAACACTTGTCTAGTATTTTTTATGTAAAGAATCTATGTACAAAATTTCATATCTGTATCATGAAAAATCACAAAGTTATAAGCTTGTTATGTCAGCAAAAATACATAGTCACCGGGCCATCCAGGCGACTGAGGGGCTATTTTGCACTTGCACCCAGCTGTTCGCTGGTGCCTAATGCCCTCTATGACCTGTCGTGACCTGTGTTGTACTTAGTGTCGGTGGTTTAACTTGAGACCTTTTTAAACATTTTTGGGAAAAAATATAACATGGTGTGAAAACTATTGGAATCCATTCAGTTTCTGATTCTGAACAAACTATAAACCGGGTTATTCTGGAATTACTGGTAATGAAAAAGCCGATGAACATGCAAGCACTGGGGTTCAAGGTCATCAGATAGTACCAGAACCCTTCTGTGGTATCTCAAAGACACATGAAACTGAGTGACACTGATGTTTGCCGGTACTGTAATCAGGAGAGGGAGATGCCTGAGCACCTTTTCTGTGAAAGTGGGCCCCTTATCCACAAACGGAGTATCAATCTCAGCCGACACATTATTAGCCCGGAGGAGATTAAAACTCTTAAAGCTAGGAGTATTCTAGACTTCCTGGAAGCCTCCGGGCTAAAAGAGCTACAAGGTGGCGAATCAAAATAGATCTTTTTGGTCGCAGTGACTATATCCCCTACACTACGGGAGACGCATTGGCCCTTATCTTCAAAATAATTGAGCAATCATTGTGCCGATAGTCGTAACGGCCAATGGCTTAATAGCTAAGGGCCTCGAACAACATCTAAGGAGGCTCTCGTTAGGCAGCTGGATCAAGGGTCTGATCCAGAAAGCAGTACTCCTGGACACGACGCGCATTGTTAGGAGATTCCTCTCCCAGGAGCCCTGACCACCGGTAGCTTGGACCCTGTTCCCGATGCCGGTAGGCTACAATTTTTTATTTTTTATTATGTGTTTTTTTAAGAAATATTTAAAAATTTAAATAATATGTATATATAAAGTAATAAATGGAATATTAATAACTATAAATTTAGGTTTCGCATTATATACTAAGAATAATGCATATATAATATCACTCTATCACTATTCACAATTCAGTCTAGTCCATTACACTTCAATTTAAAACAGTAAATATAATCAAACTGTAAAAAACAATTAAATGTAATCATTTTAATTCAGCTTGACTAATAGTGTTGTTTTTGAAATTAGACATTGTTTCAATATAGTAGAGCTGATACTATCGATAACAATTTATACTTCTTTTTACGTGGGAAATCATCGACTGACGTATCCAGTTCTTTTGACGCCTGTTGGTCTAGTGGTTAGTGGCCCTGACTGCTATGCCAGTTCGATTCCCACCCAAGACAAATGTTTATGTGATGATCATGATCATTTGTTCTGTGTCTGGGTGTAATCTAAACTTATAATAAATCTGTAGAAGTGAAAATTCTGTTCATTGAAAATATCAAAAAAATAAATGGTAGGGGGTTAGACCGACACCGAACCCAAAAATGTGATTAAAAAAAGTTTGTCTGTCTGCCTGTCTGTCTATTTGTTCAGGCATCACGCAAAAACTACCGGTCCGATTACGATGAAACTTTGTATAATTATTCTTTAATATCCTGGGCACCACTCTGAGTACTTTTTATCCCGAAAAAGTATATAGAAAAAAAAATTGCGGTTCGATCTCTAGACCCGATTATTGTACCAACCGCAAATAATAAGTTTAAGGACCGCAGTTCACTAGGGGGTGCTGCACACGGCTAAGGTACTATAATATTTGGGTAAATAGTATGTAGTTTCCGTTTTCTAACTAGATGGCGTTGGCGTCGAGTTAGATCGCGCTATGGGAACACTTTTTGGGAATAAGTGTGCGTTTTCCTATAACCCATTTATTAATTACATCGAACACGGAGACATTGGCACCATGTCTAAGGTGTGTGCACACTGTCACGCGCGTAAGTGGAAGGGAGAGATCTGGAACGTCTCGAATCGTCTCGCGCATCACGTTGTTTTCCAGTCCCCGGGCTCTTAGAATTCGACATCAGACGTTTTAGATCTTCGATTTTGACGATCTCGTTGTCGCTGGCAGAAGCAACAGGACTCGCGAACGAAGTCGCTGGCAGAAGCTAGTCTTTAATATGTATGTATTTAGAAATATAGTATGTTTATCAGTTGTCTAGTACCCACTAACTCCATGAGTACCCATAACACAAGCTCTGCTTAGCTTGGAACACGGAGTAACTCCGTGGCTTGGAACTAGACGGCGTTATGTGATAGTTGTGGAATATTATATTATGGATATTATAATTTGAATTCCGTCACAAACGAGCATTGGTAAAGATATTGCCATAGCCCAAAGAAAGGCAGATAAATAAAATCAAAATCAAAGGTTTTTTTCGGTGGGTAAGAATCATCCAAATGCCATCCCCCACCCTTGGGCGGAGCGGGAAATAGTGTCAGACTCTTACAGACTAAAAAACCCACCCCGTTCCATCGTTATCTTTCATACTGAGCCCGAGCCTCCCTTTCCGAACTAGACCCTTGGCCCGAGTAGGCCACGACCCTACTGGTCTTCTATATAATAATTACTGACAACTTCTTGAGGCGGACGGGAATAGTGCGCGTCGACGACTTGGGCTCGGTCCAGACGATCACCGGACAGCAAGCTACCCATTGCTCGCCGTCCGCAAGCCCGCGCCTACGGTGGCCGGAAATGTAAATTGTATTGCTCGCAAAAGAATAAAGCAAGTAAAAATTATGGATGGAAGATGGATGGATGCGAGACGCACAGGATCGTTCGTTGTGGCGACACTTGGGGGAAGCCTATGTCCAACAGTGGACGTATATAGGTTGAAATAATGATGATAAAGTATTTTTTTTTTAATTCTATTTTGTAATTAAAATCTTTCCAGAGTTCAGGTACAGAATAGGAATAAAAAAAAATTATAAAAATAAATAGTACTATAAACCTAATTGCCCACTTCAACCACGCAAAAACTCCACATTACTTAATTCATGAATCCCCAAGCGACCACCGGTGGCCGCGCATCTATTGTCTTACTATTGTGTCTCTAATTGACGGTATCTGAAGGGTTAAAATCATCATCTTCCTGCCCTTGTCCCGTTATATCTGTGGTCTGCGCAACACGTTTTTTTCTTCCATTCTATCCTGTCACTTGTTACGCTATCACTAACTCCCTTTTCTTTCAAATCACTTCTCGCACAATCCATTCATCTTTTCTTTGGCCTCCCTCTCCCTCTCCACATTACTTCACTACATAGTATAAAACAAAGTCGCATTTTCTGTCCCTATATCCCTATGTACGCTTAAATCTTTAAAACTACGCAACGGATTTTGATGCGGTTTTTTTTAATAGATAGAGTGATTCAAGAGGAAGGTTTATATGTATAATAACATCCTTTAAATAGTGGAGAAATACTGTTACCCGAGCGAAGCCGGGGAGGGTCACTAGTTAAAAATAAAAAAAAAAAACACTCCAAAACTCACCTTAAAATTAAAAATCTCAGATCACAATATTATTATTATTAATTCCGAAAATAAACATCACTTTCGCCCTATAGGCTACACTTGATAAAAAAAAACGGTTCTTTTCCCACTGCCGATTATGTTTTGATGTTTATTAACCCGTTTATATAAACCAATTAAAATAAAAAGCCTGATATCGGCAAATATATCAGCGCTACTTATGATACCTACTCGTACTATCACTCAATCTGATCACGTCAGCGGAAAACGTCAAGATTTTACATGTACATTTAAAATACTTTAGGTAGATTAGACGCAAATATATTTGGTTCCTGAATTTGACGTAAGAAAATATTTTTTAATTCGGAATCGAGTAAAAATTTTTTTTTTTAGTTTCATGTTCAATTTTTACGTGGTAATAAATAAATAATATAATATAATATTCCACAACTATCACACAACGCCATCTAGTCCCATGCTAAGCAGAGCTTGTGTTATGAATACTGGACTACTGCAAAAGATTAATTATATATTTCTAAATACACACATATTATAGCTAAATTACACCCAGACACAGATCAAATGATCATGCTCATCAGATAAACATTTGTCCTGGGAGTTTTGTTGGGAATCGAACCCACGACCTCCGGCATAGCGGTCAGGGTCACTAACCACTACACCAACAGGCCAGTAAAATAAATAAGTAAATAAAACGAATGAATGAATAATTTTTTTTTTAAGCCGCAACCCTGGAATAGAAAGGATAATGGGCTTGCGGACGACGAGCAATAAGTTGCTCGCCATCCGGCTGGCCGGTGGGGACCGAGTTCGAGTCATGGACAGCGCAAGGTATATCACGTGTGCTTGCAATAGATTTAAACAAAACTCTAGGAGTCCAACCACCTACTAGGGTACAGCCCAGTAGGGCCGATGCACTAGGGTCAAGGGAATTTTTCAGAGATGCCGCAAAGGATAGCAGAAGGTACACAAGTTGGTTTGAGTCGGTAATCTGACACAATCTCTCGTTACCCTGAGATTCCTCTACCCTGCTTGGGTAGGGGAATCTACTTGATGCTTTCACTCCCTATAAAAAGAAACCTGAACATCCGAACCTGTGCATCAGAAGGATTACAGTCACCCATAGGGCTCGGAGTTTCCTCGCGTCATCGCATGAATGAAGTAAATATCAGCAGGAGAACCAGGGTCACCGACATAGTTAGAAGAATCGCCAAAATTAAGTGGTAAGGTCGAAGGATTCAAGAGTGGCAATCGCGCACTGGAAGATGCAGTGGAAGGCGTTCCACAAGGTGGAGGGAAGACCTGGTTAGAGTCACGCGAGTGCGATGGATGCGAGACGTACAGAACTGTTAGTTGATGCTACACTTGGGGGAGGCCAATGTCCAACAATGGACGTTCTTAGGCTGAATTGATAATGATGATGAAAACGAAAGGCGTTCATGTTTCTCACGATTTTCGCCATCTCTTTCGCTCGCATTACTGCTTCGCAGCAGAAGAGGGTGACTGTTTTTTCACTGCGTACCACGGCCTGGATTAGAACTGGGTGCAAGGGGTGGAAGGCAGGGAAGTGCTTCCTCTAAGTGTGACAGCCCTCTACCGCATTAGCGGCGGTGGTCTGTCGCACCGGGCCTTGATACAGGCCATGGTCCGGAGCTAGGAGGAGTGGCAGGCGGTCGCGTCTTTCTGCAAAGCAGTAATGCTAGCAAAGGAGGAGGCCGACCGCATCAGGCAACGGCACTTACGCCCCAGCTGCTGCCAGGATTCCGATCCCGATTTCCGGCCACCGTAGGTGCGGGCTTGCGGATGGCGAGCAATGGGTTGCTAGATGTCCGACTGTCGCCGTTTCGCGCGCCTCAAGGAGTTGTCAGCAACCGTAGGTAAAAATCATCCAATGCAATCCACCGCCCTTGGGCGGAACGGGTGATAGTGTCAGCCTTTTACTGATTAAAAACTCATCCCGTTCCTTCGTTACCTTTCATACCAGGGCCGAGCTTTCCTTACAGAAGCAGACCCTCAGTAGGTTTCAAACCTACTGGGCCCCTACGGTTGACAACTCTTTGAGGCGCGCGGTAAGCGGACGGCGAGCTACCAATTGGTCGCCGTCTGCAAGCCCGTGCCTACATTGGCATGACATGATAATAATAACCCCAAATCAAACCTACAAAAAACTATATTTAAACAAATTTATCCCTGATACAATTTTCCACGCATGTTTATCTAGCGTCTCTCTAAAGCCGATATCGTTCAATTCATGGAATATGACGACGAAATCGTCAAGCGTCATTCAAATTAGGTATGACGGCATAAAGACTGACGTCAAACTCATCAATCAACCTCATTACTGCCAATCACTGACTTCTGGATGACGATTGGCCCGTTTAAAATCGAATTTGGCACTCTGATTGGTTGTCTAATTAAGCCGATTCTGCTGGAATCAGTGACTCCCTCCTATAATGATTATATATGAGTAGATATCTTTTTTGCATATGCAATTATTTATTGCAACCGAAATGTACCTAATTTAGCTGCTCAAAAAAGATGCGTCGCTCATAAAATAATACATTTTATGTTTTTTTCTGACCCTTGCAGATATTGGGCTTGTGGACGGCGAAATGGGTAGCTCGCTGTCCGACTGTCCAGTAACTGTCCGGACCGAGTCCAAGTTGTCGACAGCACGCACTGTTCCTGCGCACCTCAATATGTAGTCAAGCAACCGTAGGGACCCAACAGGGTCGAAGCCCACAGGGTCCAACGGACTATTTCTGAATTAGAGGCTCGGCCCTGTTATGAAACTGTTTGCTGCCCCACCAGGAGTGCGCACATGTCGACCCGCTGCAGCACCCACAGCACGAGCAATTACACTGCTCAACTCTTTGCTCACTCAGCACATAGATCTGATCTTCCATGATAAGCCATACCTACCAAATTTGTAAATTTATACATTCATTTTTAAGTTTCTTGTAGTTTATTATATTTGTTTAGTTTGTTAGTTTTGTTTATTAGTCTTTCAGATTCTAGAATACAAGTGTTTTGGTCTGGTATTGTAAACTTATATTTTTAAATAAATAAATCAATGAAAGGCAACGAAGGAACGGGGTAGGTTTTTTAGTCAGCAAAGGTCCGACACTATCTCCCGTTCTGCCCAAGTGCTGGGGTTATCATCTGGATGATTTTTACCCACCAAAAAAAAACCCTTGTAGATATTTTGTACGCCAGAAAAGAATGGTTAGAGAGCCTCCATGGCGTTCTTTCCGCATCACGCAGGTCCTCACCAGACCTAGTTGTTTCGGGAGGTACCCATTTCAAATTCGTCAAAACGAAACGGCCGGGTGCCACTATTGTGCCGATCGCTTGGAAGAAACGCTAGAGCAGATGGATGTCAGTCCCGCATGGGCGGAGTACCACCGTGTGGTTAGCGGCGGTGATCTCTCACATGCGGCCCTGGTATAGGCAAAGAGGCAAAGGTCCTCATGCCCCATCCCCTTCTGCGAAGGAGTAAAGCGAGCATAGCTGGCGGAAAGTGTGAAGGAAAGGTAGTTCTCAAGTCTCAGTTGTCGTAACAGACGCGGGCTTTCGGACGGCGAGCAGTTGGTAGTTCGATGTCCGATAAGGAAAAGGTTCGGGTCGTCGACGCTTTTTGTTCCACACGCGCTTTAAAGAGCTGTCAACATAACCAACGGAGCTCACTAGGGCCGATACCTGCTAAGTCTGCAATTTCGAAGGCGTCACCTGTGACTGGTGGAAGGTGTGACCCTACAAGACCACGGGCAACTGACGGAAAACGTGTGAATTTTAGTCTGTAAAAGTCTGACACTCCTAACTTCACTTGGAACGGGAAAAGTTTCATGATGTTGTTTTTTCACCCCCAAAACAAGCCTACTCTCAATTAAATATTTTAGTTTGCTTACATAAAGTATGTTTGGGTAAGATCGGCATAGGGGTAAGATCGTATAAATATAAATTTATTATACCACTTATTTAGTTTTATTTTTAGTGTTAGTCATATTGCGTGCCGCGTCATTATGTCCACCTTGCCCAGCAATGTGGATGTTATGTGCAAGCTCCTGTGTCGTCTCAGCTATGATGTAGTCATCATCGTCTTCCTGCCCTTGTCCCGTTTTATTTCTGGTCGGCGCAACATGTATTTTTCTTCCATTCCGTCCTGTCACCCGTCACGCCATCACTAACTCCCTTCTCTTTCATATCACTTCTCACACAAACTATCCATCTTTTCTTTGGCCTCCATCTCCCCCTCCATCCATCCACATGTTACTCATAATTTTTTTAGCAACATGCGTTTCGTCCCTCCTTTTCACATGACCATACCAAGACAAACGATTCCCTTTCAACTTTTCAGTCACTGGCGCCACTTTCAAACTTCCCCTAATATACTCATTTCTCACTTTATCCATTCTCGTCACACCACACATCCATCTTAGCATTCAGCTATGATTTAATGCACAACCAAATATTCTATTTTTAATTTATTATTTTCGTGGATTTTTTTTAATTTCGTCGGATAGATTTTAAAATGATATTTTTGCTGTCTGGTTCGGACTATTTCTAAAATTTCTGAGGACTGTTCAAATATTAAAATAACGTAGGTATCACACGGCGAGTTCCTTACTCTCTACTGAAAAAACATGCTAGGTTTTAGTCAGTAAAAGCCTGACACTCCTTCTCGTTATTCCCAGAGTGGGAGAAGTTATATAGTTACTGATAAAAGATATTTTTTTTTTATAATGTATAGGCTCACGTTTGACCACTATCTCACCTGATGGTAAGCGATGATGTGGCCGACGATGGAACACGCTTGCCTAGAAGCAATCTATTCACTCTCGACTTAAAGACCCCTAGGTTATAGCTATCAGGAAATACAGACTCCGGCAGGGGATTCCACTCCTTAGCTGTACGCATAATGAATGTGTTCCCAAAACGCTTTGTACGTATGGGTGGGATGTCCACCATGTACCGGTGGCGCAACGCCGTACGTCTTGTGGTCCGATGATGGAACGGATTTGGTGGAATTAAATTGAATTAATTATAGCAGTGGTAGCCGAGTGGTAATGGCTCCAACTTACGAGTTTTAGGTCGCGGATTCGAACTTAGGCAGGCGCATTACTTTGTGTAATTTATTTTATCACCACTGCTCTTAAAATGGTGAAAGAAAACATCGTGAGGAAAGCGACATGTCTCAGAACCAAAAATTCATACGCACTGGGGCTGCGTGGTGGATTACGGCCCATTCCTTCTCCTAGAGAGGAGGCCTGAGTCCCAGCAGTGGGAACATTAAAAAGGCTGATGATGATGATTTATTTAGAACCTCAAGTGGCGGAAATATAACAACCTCATCGGCAGTTATATTTTTGAGCCGTTTGGGGTTGAAACTCTTGGGCCGTGGGGTCCGACTGCTTATGCGCCCGCGCGCCTCAAGAAGTTGTCAGCAACAGGAGGGGCCCAGCTGGATCGAAGCCTACTGGGGCCAGGGTTATCCGAAAGGAAACTCGTGCCCCGGTATGAAGAGGCTAGAAGGAACGGGGTGGGTTTTTAGTCAGTAAGAGTCTGACACTATCTGCCGCTCCACCCAAGAGCGGGACTTGTCATGCAGTGATCCAATGATGGTAATGAAGTACAACAAAGACATTACATATTTTTCCTCAAATATATTTTGAAGCATTGTTCGCAGTTGTAATGATAGCATAATCCTTTAAGAAAAAGATAATAAAAAAAAAACTGATAAATTTCTATATTTTTAATAAATATTTCAGTGTAAAGGATCTAAAAAAAGATAACAAATGTTTTTTTATTTGTGGTGGAAAGTCACCAAATGACTCTTCCCGCTCCGGGTGGAGCGAGAGGCCAGACTTTTATTGACTACTAGCTTTTGCCCGCGGCTTAACTGACATACATAAAATATAGCCTATGTCACTCAGGAATAAAGCAGCTTTCTATCGGAGAAAAAAAAATGGCAATCGGACCAGTACTTTCAGAGAGTAATCTCTGAAAGTACTGGTCCGATTGCCATTTTTCTCCGACTGCCATTTTTCTCCTACAAAAAAAAAAACGAACTTTACCTCTTTATAATATTACTAGCTTTAGCTCGCGGCTTAACCCTTCAGATACCGTCAATTAGAGACACAATAGTAAGACAATAGATGCGCGGCCACCGGGTGTCGCTTGGGGATTCATGAATTAACCCACATACATAAAATACAGCCCATGTCACTCAGGCATAAAGCAGTTTTCTATCAGAGAAAAAAAATTAGCAATCGGACCAGTACTTTCAGTGATTACCTCCTACAAAAAAATTACAAACTTAATGATAAAAATCACAAATTTTACTTCTTTATAATATTAGTATGGAAATCCGACTACCACACTGCGATCGCCAACCCACCTGCCAAGCGTGGCGATTATGGCAACCCCCAATATGAAGTACACAATGCCCGGCTGCCCGTCTACCCTTGACTCCGGTAGCGGTCAAGGCGAGGCAAGGGGTGCGAAGAATCTCCGGAAGAGATCCGGCTACCCCTTAAAAGGACTTTTTACGACTGGCCTGTTGGTCCGGGTACTGCTGTACTGCCATCTTCACATTGTCCCTTCAGTAAAAGTATCAAGTGCTGTGGTACTCCTATCCCTAACAGGATTTTCTAGAAGCATTCCCATATGACAGTGTCGAAAGCCTTGCGGAAATCAACAAAGCAAATGAAGAGTAGTGTGTTACATTTTTGGCTTTTTCACTTTTAGACTGGCCTGTTGGTCTAGTGGTTAGTGGCCCTGACTGCTATGCCAGAGGTCGTGGGTTCGATTCCCACCAAAGACAAATGTTTGTGTGATGAGCATAATCATTTGTTCTGTGTCTGGGTTTAATTTATCTATAATATGTATGTGTTTAGAATTATATAAGTATGTTTATTAGTTGTCTAGTTCCCATAACACAAGCTCTGCTTAGCCTGGGACTAGACGGCGTTGTGTAAGAGTTGTGGTTTAAAAAAAATTAAACAACAAGGTGGGCCGATGGCTTGGTCAGGGTCGCGGGAATCCAATGGATGCGTCACGCATAGGACCGGTCGTTGATGCGTGGTCCCAGGCCTATGTCCAACAGTGGACGTTTTTCGGCTGATATGATGATGATGATAAGAAATCCGACTTGTATCCTTTAGGTACCTATTGCTTTCCAGAACCCTGGTTTCCTTTTATATTCCTCGTGACCGTAGCGGGCATCAGACCTGCTGGGCCCATACGATTTTGCTGACATCTCTATGAGGCGCGCGTGGAATTTCACATGCCGTTGACGACTTGGGCTCGGTCCGGCCGACCGTATCAGGTAACGGTGCTCACAGGTCCCCAGCCGCCGCTGGGATTCCGATCACGATTTCAGGCCACCGTAGCCGTAGGTGCGAGCTTGCGAACGGCGACCAATGGGTAGTTTGCTTTCAGACCGTCCGGTAACTGTCCGGACCGAGCCCAAGTCGTCGACTGTGCGCACTGTTCTCGCACGCCTCAAGGAGTTGTCACCAACTGCAGGGGCCCAGCTGGGAAGAAGCTACTGGGGCCAGTACCCCTAGCCAAGTTGCTAATCCGCTAGTAGAAAGCTTCAAATGTACAGGAACGACGTCGTCTCAACGCTCAGTCACGTGGTCAGAACCAAAGAATTGGCGGCAAGGTCAACTCAAAGCGTTCGACGCAAGCGAAACGGTTGTAACTTGGCTAGGGGGGCAGAGTTAGCTCAGAAAGGTAGCTTAGCCTCGGTATGAAGAAACGGGGTGAGTTTTTAGTCAGTAAAAGTCTGACACTATCTCCCACTCCGTCCAAGAACGGAGATGTCATTCGATGATTTTCCCACCAAAAAAAAAGATGTTAAAAGCCTTATTTCTTACCTAGTTAGACGTGCAACGCCAGCTCCCTTTTGGGAACGAAGAGAACGAAGTGGGTGCCCTGATCCCTGCACTACAGTCTTTCTTCCTGAAATAAAAACAAGATACATTTTAAACAGCTGTTTAAGTCATTAAGTGTGTCTCAGTGTCCCAGCACAAGGGCCTCAAAAAAAAACGCTACAATCGGCCACAAAAAAAGCTAGAAGCCGCCGCAAAAAACAGCTGAAAAGCGCGACAGTTTGTGGCCGGAGAAGCTTCGCGGGTCGTGGGTTCAAACCCTGCCAGGTGCATTACTATGTGTAATTTATTTCATCACCACTGCTCTCATCATCATCACCATCATATCAACCGAAAGACGTCCACTGCTGGACATAGGCCTCCCCCTAACGTCGCCACAACGACCGGTCCTAGCTTCACGCATCCATCGAATTCCCGCGACCCTGATCAGGTCATCGTTCCACCTTGTTGGAGGCCCTCCAACGCTGCTTCAAATGAAGGAAAACATCGTGAGGAAACCGGCATGTCCTATAACCAAAAATTCAAAGACATGTGACATTCACCAACCTGCACTGGGCCTGTGTGGTGGATTACGGTCCTTCTCCTAGAGAGGAGGCCTGAGTCCCAGCAGAGGGACTATTAAAAAGGCTGTTGATGACGATGATTTTTTTTTTAAATCGTTTTTCAGATTCCATTATTTTGGTAGGTTAATAACTTTGGTAGCTAAATATTAGACAATCTAATATTTTGCTATCTGATTCAGATTATTTCTAATATTTCTCAGGATTGTTATCAAATATGAAAGTTACGTAGATACTTAGATACCGGATGATGAGAACTGTAATCTCTTCATCAATTATTTTTGGACTAGCTTTCCGCCCGCGGCTTCGCCCGCGTGGTCTACAGTTTATATCGCGCGGGCAGAGACCCGTGCTCAGCAGTGGAATTATAGGTAGCCTATGTGTTATTCCAGTGTCTCTTCTACCTACCTACCAAATTTGATCTAAATCCGTTCAGTAGTTTTTGCGTGAAAGCGTAACAGACAGATAGACAGAGTTACTTTCGTATTTATAATATTAGTAGGGATTTTTCTTTTTCGGTGGGTAAAAATCATCCAAATGTCATCCCCCGTCTTTAGGTGGAGCGGGAGTCTCAGACTTTTACTGACAAAAAAACTAACCTACCCTGTTCCTTCATTGCTTTTCATACCGAGGCCGAGCTTTCCTTTCAGAAGCAGACCCTTGAACCCAGTAGGGTTTGACCCAGCTGGACCCAGCTGGTGCTAACTACTCCTTGAGGAGCACGGGAACAGTTTGGTTGGTTACCGGAGAGGTCGGACAGCGAGCTACCCATTGCTCGCCGTTGGCAAGCCCGCGCTACGGTGGCATGATATGATGATTAAGATGACGTTGTTTTGTGGTCTCGGTACGGATGGTTACCGGACAGTCATAGTTACCTTTTCTTCCTAATCGTAAGTACAATCAAAGACACTTCCTGCTGACCACCGCTAAGTTCATTTTTGCTTGCACTCGAAACGAAAATTTCAAAGGATTTGGTTTGGTGCCGCGCCGCAGGGTTCAAGCGATTTTTTTTTAAAGTGACCATGCAGAAATTACCGCGATGGTACCTACACATGTGTAAAAATGTTCTTCTATTTTTCTAGCTTTATTTAAGAGGAATTCCATTACTTAGCTACACATCTAAAGAGTGGAATTCCCTGCCGGAGTCTGTGTTGCCTGATAGCTACAACCTAGGGGTCTTAGCCTACTGGGGACAGGGTTGTCCGAAAGGGAGCTCGTGCCCCGGTATGAAGGCTAGAAGGAACGGCGCGGGGTTTTTAGTCAGTAAGAGTCTGACACTGTCTTCCACTCCACCCAAGAGCGGGTTTCGTCAAAGATGATAATACCCGTCGACAAAAAAAAAAAAGGGTCTTCAAGTCAAGAGTGAATAGGTTGCTTCTAGGCAAGCGTGCTCCATCGTAGACATCATCGCTTATCATCAGGTGAGATGGTTGTCAAACGCGAGCCTATCTAGTATCTATACTAATATTATAAAGAGGTAAAATTTGTATCTTTGTTTGTAGGTAGGTAATCTCTAGAAGTACTGATGCAATTGCAAAAAAAAAACACTGATCGAAAGCTGCTTTATTCCTGAGTGACATAGGTTATATTTTATGTAGGTACGCGGGAACCGAAGCTGCGGACAAAACCTAATCTATCTATATCTATACTTATAATAAATCTGTAGAGAGGTCAATTCTATACATGAAATATATTTCCAAAATAACTATCAGGGGGTGATTAGTAATCGATACTGATGCCAAAAATGCAAACAGTACAATTTTTGTCTGTCTGTCTGTCTGTCTGTCTGTCTGTCTGTCTGTATGTTCTTTATAGAAACAAAAACTACTCGATGGATTTTAACGAAACTTGGTACAATCATTCTTCATACTCCTGGGCAGGTTATAGTATACTTTTCATCACGCTACGATCAATAGGAGCAGAGCAGTGAAGGGATATGTTGGGGAAACGGGAGAAATTACTCGACGGAATAAGCAAAAGATCCGCGTACGAAGTCGCTGGCAGAAGCTAGTAATATTATAAAGTTTTAGCACTTTATAGTTTATAGTTTTTTTTATGTTTTTTTTTTTTTTTTGTGGGATTTAATCTCTGAAAGTGTTGGTCCGATTGCGAAATTTTTTTCACTGATTAAAAGCTGCTTTATTCCTAAGTGTCATATTTTATGTACATGGGTGAAACCGCGGGTAAAAGCTAGTAATTTATATCACAGAATAATATTCACCGAGCCAGCTAGTAAATCTATACTAATATTATAAAGAGGTAAAATTTGTAAGTTTGTAAGTTTGTAAGTTTGTAAGTTTGTAAGTTTGTAAGTTTGTAAGTTTGTAAGTTTGTATGTAGGGGGTAATCTCTGGAACTAATAATCCAATTCTAAAATTTTTTTTACTGGCAGAAAGCTACATTATTCCCGAGTGCTATAGGCTATAAATTGTTTCTATAGCATGTATATTAACCGAGCTATCACAACTTTTGTCTGGCAAGTCGGAAAAAAATACCTCATAAAATAGAATTATTTGCGTGCGCTGCCTAAACAGTTGCTTAAAATTAAAAACAATGTATGGCTACCTGGTTCGTCTTAATTATTTCTACAAAAAAGTCCGCGGTACCATATCTCTATCTTTTATATTTCATCTTTTATACTTCTTTTATTGCATTAAAAATATTTTTTTCGGCATACTTACGTTTGGTTGATTATTTGAGCAACAAAATATTAATTCTTATGACAATAAATTATTTCAGTATCACAAGAACATTATACAGATAAGATTTGCCATTTACAGCATAGCAATTGGTCATACAGTTTCGAAGATAATATAAAATTACTAAAACGCAAAATGAAAACCCCTAGCGTAACTTTCATTGTGCAGACGTTTTACCTATTTTTTTTTTATGGTGGGCAAAAATCATCTTATGACAACCCCCGCCCTTGGGTGGAGCGAGAGATAGTGTCAGACTCTTACTGACTAAAAACCCACCTCGTTCCTTCTAGCCTTCAAACCAGGGCACGAGTTCCCTTTCGGATAACCCTGGACCCGGTAGGCTTCGACCCAGCTGGGCCTCTGCTGTTGCTGACAACTTCTTGAGGCACGCAGGAACAGTGCGCGCCGTCGTCGTCTTGGGCTCGGTCCATTACCGGACGATCGGACAGCAAGCTACCCATGGCTCGCCGTCCGCGAGCCCGCATCTACGGTGGCCGGAAATCGGGATCGGAATCCCGGCGGCGGCGGCGGGGGCGCCGTTGCCTGATGCGGTCTGCCTCCGCCTTTGCTAGCATTACTGCTTCGCAGAAGGAGGCGACCGCCTACCATTCCTCCTCGCTAAGGACCATGGCCTCAACCAGAGCCCGCCGCGAGAGGTGTCCGCCGCCGATCGCCCCCACGAGGGCACGGCGATGCTCTGCCCAGGCCGTGTCCTCCGGGCGTTCCGCACAGTGGCGACACTCGGGCGTCTCTTCCGCTTTAATTCGGTGCAGGAACCTCCCGAACTTGCCATGTTCGGTGAGGACCTGTGTCATGCGGAAGGTAAGGACGCCGTGAGGCCTTTCCAGCCACGCCTCAAAGAGGGGACTTACCGCCATAATTGTGGCGTGCCCAACGTTTCACCTATTTGCCCATAGATGGCGTTCTGCAATTACGTAATTTTTCTGAATCGCGGTGTTAAGACTTTCTGTGGATTGATGACCCTCTCGAATTATTATGCCCACGTTGTCGTTAGTTGGAGTTCTTCTGTCAGTTGCTTATTGGTTTCGGTTGTTTCGTTCGTATGGTTGTTGTTGTTGATAGATACCTCATAATCGAAAATATCGTAATTTCGTTGTACGTTTTTGTATGTTCGTAGTTTCGTACTTCGTTCTATCGTAATAATCGATACGAGTTATTCGATATTACGATTGTTTTGTTTTGGTAAAGGCGGACGGTGTTCGAGTCGCTCTCCTTTTGTTCATAATTGTTTTCAAGTCTGTGCGTAGTTTGTTGAGAGCATGTCTAAAAGGAAATCTCAACTGTCCCGGCAGACATCACAGACAAGAGCCGCTCGAGTACGCCGTACGGAAGAATCTGCCCCTGAAAATGAGCAGCGCCTCTCGAGAAATAGAGAATATATTTCGCAAGCACGCGCTAGAGAATCTAGCTCCGAGCGCTCACAGCGCCTCGCTAGCCAAAATGTGAGGACATCGCGGGCCCGTGCTCGAGGAACTAGCGCTGAACGTGCGCACCGTCTATCTGAGTTAAGGCAGCATGTCTCTGAGACAAGGGATAGGGAGACAAGCGCTAAACGCTCGCGGCGGCTTGGTAGGCAAAATGTCATAACATCGCAGGCCCGTGCTCGGGAATCTAGCGCTGAACGTGCGCAGCGTCTATCTCATTTAAGGCAGCATGTCTCTGAGACAAGGGATAGGGAGACTAGCGCTGAGCGCTCGCAGCGGCTCGCTAGGCAAAATGCCATAACATCACAGGCCCGTGCTCAGGAATCTAGCGCTGAACGTGCGCATCGTCTAATCGAGTGTAATCTTATTTTAAAACAAGAATTTTTCCGCGGACGAAGTCGCGGGCAGAAGCTAGTTGGATATATTTTGATGGCCTCTTGGTCTAATTAGTGGCCCTGACTGCTATGCCAGAGGCCGCGGGTTCGATGCCCACCTAGGACAAATGTTTCTGTGATGAGCATGTTCATTTGTTCTGAGCCTGGGTGTAATTTATCTATAATTTGTATGTATTTAGA
The DNA here is from genome assembly GCA_949319445.1 of Mythimna lalbum. Classification (NCBI taxonomy): domain Eukaryota; kingdom Metazoa; phylum Arthropoda; class Insecta; order Lepidoptera; family Noctuidae; genus Mythimna; species Mythimna lalbum. Next base: position 10,837,106 of record OX439372.1, read on the forward strand.
AATATATAAGTAACTTTATCAGTGGTCCAGTACCGATAACACTAGCTCTGCTTAGCTTGGGACTAGACGACGCTATGTGATAGTTGTGAAATATTATATATTATTAAATATCATCATCATCATCATATCAGCCGAAAGACGTCTACTGTTGGACATAGGCCTCCCCCAAGCGTCGCCACAACGACCGGTCCTGAGCGTCACGCATCCATCGGATTCCCGCAACCCTGACCATCAGTCCACCTTGTTGGAGGCCTTCCAACGCTACGTCTTCATGTACGTCGTCGCCACTCCAGAACCTTTCGTCCCCATCGACCATCTGTTCTGCGTGCAATGTGCCCTGCCCAACGCCACTTAAGTTTGGCGATTCTTCGAGCTATCTCAGTAGATAACCTTGGTTCTCCTGCGGATTTCTTCATTTCTGATGTTATTACGCAAGGAAACTCCGAGCATAGCCCTCTCCATCGCCCTTTGGGTGACTTTGAGTCTTCTTATAAGGCTCATTGTAAGTGACCATGTTTCGGAGCCATAAGTTATCACTGGCAACACACACTGGTCGTAGACTTTCGTCTTGTGGCACATTATTAAATATAGATTTAATGAAATTTACAATAAGGATAATGTATATCTATTTCTATAAATAGCTCCCGATTCACCTTTTAATTACTCTAAAGCCCTGATAAATTTACTCATTTATGAAACAGGGCTTTGTCGCCCGCCTTATAAAAAACAATTCTCAGAACTTACATTATCAGATAAAAATAAACAAATTAATAGTCTAAAGTAACTTAGTGATAAAGTGTTTGGTTATACATAACATATTTTATTAATATTTCATTATGATAGCTGTGATTTTTTCCGGAAATTTGTGATAAGGAGTCGTAATTACAGTGACAGCAGTAATTGTTGTTAAATATAGATATTGAAATTTGAAGGTTAAGGTTTAAAGTCAGTTTTAGTTATAAGTAGTAATATCTCTATAAGTATAATGCGGAAGAGAAGCCCTGAATTAGTTATAGTACCTTTTTTAACCGACTTCGAAAAGGAGGAGGTTCTATGTTCGGCTGAATGTATGTTTTTTTTTTTTGTATGTATGTTCACCGATATCTCGGTCAATTGTGGACCGATTTTGAATTTTTTTTTTTTTGATTGGAATGTTATACTTCCAAGTTGGTCCCATAGAAATATTGTTATGATCTGATCATGAACTTCGAAGATATGGAACAGAACTCCTCATAGAATCATAGCAGAATTGCCGTAACAAGTAAAATTGCTCTGTTTATACGTGTAGTCGATGACTGACTGATAGAAAAGGGGAAGGGGATGTATCAAACTGATCTGGTGATAAAGCCGGAAGGAAATTCATGTAATATAACCGTATTTGGGATTATTAGAATCGTTATGAGATGCACTCTGGCTATAAGGTAATTTATGTTTAGCTGAAGGGTAGGTACTTTTTAGTGGTGCTACCATAACTAAAAAGTGAAAAATAAAAAACTTTCTACAAAAAAAAAATTAAACCGACTTCAAAAAGTACAAAATAATTTTAATTTCGGAAGTCAGTGTTAAATAACGAAGAGACAAAATTAGGTATCTATTATAGAAACACCGACTTCCGAAATTAAAATTATTTTGTACTTTTTGAAGTCGGTTTAATTTTTTTTTTGTAAAAAGTTTTTTATTTTTCACTTTTTATTTGTTTATTATTTTACTAGCTTCTGCCAGCGACTTCGTACGCGGATCCTGTTGCTTATGCCAGCGACAACGGGGTCGTCAAAATCAAAGATCTGAAACGTCTGATGTCGAACTCTAAGAGCCCGGGGACTGGAAAACAACGTGATGCGCGAGACGATTCGAGACGTTCCAGATCTCGCGTGACAGTGTGCAAACACCTTAGACATGGTGCCAATGTCTCCTTGTTCGATGTAATTAATAAATGGGCTATAGGAAAACGCGCTCCTTTCTTTATTCCCTAAAAGTGTTCCCATAGCGTGATATAACTCGACACCAACGCCATTTACGAAATGTTTAGAAAATGGATGGCTTATTAGCGCATTTCATGTATAACTTAGGTGTTTCTATACCGATTTCGATGATTCTTTTTTTATTGAATAGATAATAATGTTAACTTTTTTAATTAGAGATGAGTGAGAGTGTTATAAACGTAAGAGTAGACAAAAATAAACAGAAAGCTCCGAACTGTTAAGCTATCGGGAGTTACACGTGTTATTGTGAGTCAACCATAAAAGATAGACACGTGCTGTCGTGGGATATTTTTTATATAATTTTAAGGAGAACATTTCCGTAATACATGATTTCTGTGTAGCTTTAACCATAAAGGCTGCAAAAGTGACGGAAGCTTAAAAAATGGAGTAATTTCTCCCGTTTCCCCAACATTTCCCTTCACTGCTCTGCTCCTATTGATCGTAGCGTGATGAAAAGTATACTAAAACCTGCCCAGGAGTATGAAGAATGATTGTACCAAGTTTCGTTAAAATCCATCGAGTAGTTTTTGTTTCTATAAAGAACATACAGACAGACAGACAGACAGACAGACAGACAGACAGACAGACAGACAGACAGACAAAAATTTTACTGTTTGCATTTTTGGCATCAGTATCGATCACTAATCACCCCCTGATAGTTATTTTGGAAATATATTTCATGTACAGAATTGACCTCTCTACAGATTTATTATAAGTATAGATAGATAAGATTATTTGTGTATTTATCTATGGGCCTTAGTTGCCTTATAATAAAGAATTATTATTATTTCTTTATTTATCACAAGACCCTGAGGTCCTGGGCCTTTGGGAGGCATACAAGGGGCCGAAGCCAACTCGCAGAGGCCCAGGTCCTCACCGGACATGGCAAGTTCGGGAGGTTCCTGCATCGGATTCGAGCGGAAGAGACGCCCGGGTGCCGCCACTGTGCGGAACGCCCGGAGGACACGGGCGAGAACGCCCGGAGGACACGAGCACACAGTTGAGGTGTGCCCTGCTTGGGCGGAGCAACGCCGTGCCCTCGTGGGGGTGATCGGCGGCGGAGACCTCTCGCGCCGGGCCTTGGTTCAGGCCATGGTCCGGAGCGAGGAGGAGTGGCAGGCGGTCGCCTCCTTCTGCGAAACAGTAATGCTAGCAAAGGAGGAGGCAGACCGCATCAGGCAACAGGCACAAGGCGTCGACGGCGCGCACTGTTCCCGCGCGCCTCAAGGAGTTGTCAGCAACAGGAGGGGCCCATCTGGGTCGAAGCCTACCGGGGTCGGGGTTATCCGAAAGGAAACTAGAGCCCCGGTATGAAGGCTAGAAGGAACGGCGCGGGGTTTTTAGTCAGTAAGACTCTGACACTGTCTCCCGCTCCACCCAAGAGCGGGTTTCGTCAATGATGATTTTCCCCGTCGACAAAAAAAAAAAAACTCGCAGAGGCCCTTTAGGTTATTCTAATGAAGCTTGATACCAACCGACGATTATCCCTGTACGCGCTCTTCTAGTGCACCCAAGGACAATCCCCGGTTTGAAAAACTATTGCGATTTAATATGGAAAACTAAATAATAGGGCTATGGTTTTTGGAGTCTTAAGTGGACTGAAAACATGGAACTGTGTTAAGCCTATGGCTCCTGTCTGAACAATGTCATTAATATCCATCGATAAAAAGCAGGGGGTAACTTGCACACTCAATAAATGGGCCCCCAAAAACGGTCGCTAGCACGAAGTGACGTAGCAACAAGAGGGCAACATATCCTGAGGCGCTTGAGGAGTGGAGAGGCATACCACGGCTATCAGGACAATCCCGGAAGTACGGTCAAGATCCCTACCAGCACCTTACTGGATTATGCATCCTTCTCCCAAGCATGTTTGCTCTTGCGAATCTCCACTCAAGCCAGCCAATAAAGGCAAGAGAGAGGTGGGAGCTCTGTTCCTCGTCAGTGTTCACTACGGCCGGCCAATAAAGGCAAGCCGGAGATGAAGAACAAGAATTCTCCCGGGAGATCGGGTCCGTGGGGTCGCTAATATCCAACAGTTCGCCACAAAACTGCCCTGCGGATTGTATCTCTCTTAGTCTGGCCCCTCACCCTAGGCATGTTGCGGCAAAGTAAATTCTACCGATACAGACCTAGGGCATATTGAAGCACGCAAGCCCCACCACGACGTCAACGTAGAGATACGGCGATGGGGTTATTATTATTATTATTAAAAAAGAAAACGGATAAAAAAATGTTTTAATGAATGAAACGGGAAATCGGGCCATTTTCCTTGTTTTAAGACCGCACTGGAGAAAGTTAGCAAAATATAAAATATATATTTTTTTTTTATCTGATATAAACTAGTACTTGTCTGCAATCCCACCTGATGGTAAGCGGTGATGCAATCGTTGATGGTGAGGCGCACTAGTTTATTAAGAGCCTATTCACTCTAGCCTTGAAGACGCTCAGATTGTAATCGGACGGGAAGACCGCAGTAGGCAAATTGTTCCAGTCCTTCAATGTACGCGGTATAAATGACGAAGCGAAACGCTTAGTCCGGACCGTGGAGGTTTCAACAACGTAAGGGTGGATACTCGCCGTACGTCGGTTTGTCCGGTATACAGGCAGATGCGCCATTATGTCTTGATTCCGGCAATGTATACGAATATAACTCAAATCTGGATATTAGATTCGTCTATTTTACTAACGGGGGCAGAACTATGGCTTATTTAAGTAAATACTTAATTGTAAGTAATTAATTAGATAAGGACTAGTAAGTACTATCAAAATTGCCATGTCATTTAAATGAATATTTTCGAAGATAAGATATTACAGATTTAAAATGCAGGGATATAGCGATATAGAAAGAGCAGTGGTGGCCGAGTGGTAATGGCTCCGACATGCGAGTCTTTTTTTTTCTATTTAATGAATTTGGGATTTTTATCCACATGGTTACGTGAACCCCGTCATACCCTCTTAGATCTAGTTACACTAACTACCACAACTACTATCTATTACTTTGGGTGAGAGAAAATCATCAATTGGTTATGCTTGCTAAACTACGTCTTTTTGCTAACAGTGACTTAGAACATGTTAAAATTGCGTGTACTAAACCAACATCTAGGAAATTCAGTTTAAACTCCTAAATTAATGATTCTCTCTCATCTTTTTTTCTAACAGAAGACATACAAGTTGTAGGTCGCGGGATCAAACCCAGCCAGGCGCATTACTTTGTGTAATTTATTTCATCAACACTGCTCTCAAAACGGTGAAGGAAAACATCGTGAGGAAACCGGCATGTCCTAGAACCAAAAATTCGAAGACATGTGACATTCACCAACCCGCACTGGGCCCGCGTGGTGGATTTTGGCCCATTCCCTCTCCTAGAAAGGAGGCCTGAGTCCCAGCAGTGGGAACATTAAAAAGGCTGATGATGATGATATAGCGATAGCGTTTGCACGGGTGCAAAGCCGGGATGGGTTACTAGTCCTTACTAATATTATAAAAGCGAAAGTGTGTTTGTTTGTTTGTTACGTCTTCACGCCTAAATGGCAAAACCGATTTTGATGAAACTTGGTACACGGATAGACCATATCCTGTAATAGGACATAGGATACTTTTTATCCCGGAAGTATGTTCCCTTGAGATAATTTTCTGCTATCACGCGGCCGAAGCCGCTGGGAGCGCTCGCTGTCCGATCGTCCGGTAATGGACCGAGCCCAAGACATCGACGCCGCGCACTGTTCCCGCACGCTAAACCTAGAAGGAACGGGATGGGGTTTTTAATCAGTAAGAATCTGACACCATCTCCCGCTCCACCCAAGAGCGGGTTTTGTCATAAGATGATTTTCCCCATGGAAAAAAAGGTAGTAAATAAATAAAAAGGAAAATGTATCTTTTCAAGCGTAACAGCAGCATTCGCAAGTTGTTTTTATTTCGGGAAAAGCGAATGATGTCATTCACGACACCTAATAATACCTATTACTTCGCAATAAAACAAAAGTCGTCCTGGTCACGGTCAACACTATCAGTATATTAACACAACAGATAACCGTTTAACTTAGATAACATAAATAATCTATTACAATAAATTTACATTATACATCAGTGATCATCATCATATCACACAACAAATAGAGTTTATTTGTCGTCGATGAGAATCTGTTAGATCTACAAGTTACGTGTAAAGGTATTTTACTACTTTCCCTGTAGGATTCTGTGTTTCCTGATCTGATAAGGGGGATTTTTTTGTCGAGAGTGGTTAGGTTATCATTGCTTACCATCACGTGAAATCGTGGTTACGCGCAGATTATTAACTTACGAGTATCTAACAATGTTTCAGATAAGGGTTCCTTCTATTTGCAGGCAGAATCTTGATACTCCAAATTTTATTTGCAATAACACACTTGGCATAATCTTATTTAATCGAATATTTTCAAAGCATACAAAATAGTTAGCATAACTATTGTTTGCAGAATATTTCATCATCATCATCATTTCAGCCGACAGACGTCCACTGTTGGACATAGGCCTCCCCTAAGTGTCGCCACAATGATGGATCCTGAGCGTCTCGCATCCATCGGTTTCCCGCAACCTTCACCAGGTCATCGGTCCACCTTGCAGGAGGCCTTCCGACGCTGCGTCTTCCAGTACGAGGTCGCCACTCCAGAACCTTTCGGCCCCAACGGCCATCTGTTCTGCGAGCAATGTGCCCTGCCCATCATCATTTCAGCCGACAGACGTCCACTGTTGGACATAGGCCTCCCCTAAGTGTCGCCACAATGATCGATCCTGCGCGTCCCGCATCCATCGGTTTCCCGCAACCTTCGCCAGGTCATCGGTCCACCTTGCAGGAGGCCTTCCGACGCTGCGTCTTCCAGTACGAGGTCGCCACTCCAGAACCTTTCGGCCCCAACGGCCATCCGCTCTGCGAGCAATGTGCCCTGCCCATTGCCACTTAAGTTTGGCGATTCTTCGGGCTATGTCGGCAACCTTGGTTCTCCTGCGGATATCTTCATTTCTGATTCGATCCCGCAAGGAAACTCCGAGCATAGCCCTTTCCATTGCCCTCTGGGTGACTTTGAGCCTTCTGATGAGGCCCATTGTGAGCGACCACGTTTCGGCACTATATGTCATCACTGGCAACACGCACTGGTCATAGACTTTCGTCTTGAGACACTGTGGTATATTGGACGAGAAGATACCGCGCAGTCTCCCGAACGCCGCCCACGCTTTCCCTGCCCATTGCCACTTAAGTTTGGCGATTCTTCGGGCTATGTCGGCAACCTTGGTTCTCCTGCGGATATCTTCATTTCTGATTCGATCCCGCAAGGAAACTCCGAGCATGCCCTTTCCATTGCCATCTGGGTGACTTTGACCACGTTTCGGCACCATATGTCATTACTGGCAACACGCACTGGTCATAGACTTTCGTCTTGAGACACTGTGGTATATTGGACGAGAAGATAACGCGCAGTCTCCCGAACGACGCCCAGCAAAAATTTAGAAATTTTATTGCAGAATATTTACGTGTCCGAATTCACAATGGCATACTTTTATCATGGCAGAACTTTGTTTGCCATAATTAATATAACCTTTGCCAAAATTCATATTACGTAAGTATATTTTTTTTTTAACATAATGTTTATTTAGAGATACGATTACTTGGTATTGGTACATATTTAAACATCGAAAACCCCCGACGCAAAAAATGTATGAAAAATAAAAAAATAAGTTAGTAAATTACTCTTTCAACCTTTCAAATATTTAGAAGATGAGTGTCACTAAGTCGGGGGACCGCAATATGAAAATTATGATTTTACTTAAACGAATAGAAAATGTAACTACAACGGGTTTACTAGTAGGAATTCCAGGGTTTCGTCAGCTATCTCCCAGTTCTAGCATCAGGTCCTCGTCATCATGAAAAATATTTAGAACTGGTCAAGACAAATCTAATGAGCCCAAACTCGACGGGTTTACTAGTAGGAATTTCAGGGTTCCATCAGCTACCTCCCAGTTCTAGCATCAGGTCCTCGTTATCATGAAAAATGTATACGACTATTTCAAACATGTGACTTAATCACATATAAGTATTTATTAATAAATTATACATCCGTAAAGCGTTTAAGATCCCAGCCACAGCCAACAAATGTGCTGCTGACCTTGAACGCCTGATCAGATCTTCATAATTGTATCTAAGAACCATCTCGGTAATGGCAGCATTCAAATAAAAAAACCGCATTCAAATCGATCCATTCGCTTAGGCGCTATGATGCCATAGACAGACACACAGACACACAGACACACAGACACACAGACACACAGACACCCTAAACTCATAACACCCGTCTTTTTTGTCGGGGGTTAAAAATATAAATACAATAAAGCCCGTAACAATAATAGCCGTAGGTAATTTTTTATTTTATTGTTTAACAATGCGAGACGCACAGGATCGTTCGTTGTGGCGACGCTTGGGGAGGTCTATGTCCAACAGTGGATCTATATTGGCTGAAATGATGATGATGGAAGTTTAACGAACAGAATGCCTAAAAGTGTCTAATTGAAAAAAACCATACACCCACGTATGTGGTCCCGTGAAGCTGTGAAAAAAAAATTCAGATTTCTGAGTTAACGAAAAAAAGATACGGCCGTTTATGTCGCAAAAAACCTATATTTGGACACTCTAAAGGGAATCGAAATTCTTAGGGTACTTCCCGTTGACCTAGAATCCTGAAATTTGGCATGAAGAAATGTCTCCATGCACTTGTACAGGAAAAAAAAAATTGTGTAGTTACGTTACAAAAAATCTGTACAGCGATTACCTACTCAATCTTATTCAGCTGATTAATTAACAAAAAAATTAATGACTCCAGTTTTGATTGACATAAAAAACAAGCTTTTAATGAAAATATTTTTTTCATAGCAAGGTTTTATAGTTCTGTATACCTATATAATTAATACACGTCAAGACTAATCATTCGAGCCCAAACTCGATAGGGTTGGCGCCCTCGCCGCCGTCGCCGGGATTCCGATCCCGATTTCCGGCCACTGTAGACGTGGGCTCGTGGACGGCGAGCCATGGGTAGCTCTCTGTCCGATCGTCCGGTAATGGACCGAGTCCAAGACGTCGACGGCGCGCACTGTTCCCGCGCGCCTCAAGGAGTTGTCAGCAGCAGGAGGGGCCCAGCTGGGTCGAAGCCTACTGGGGACAGGGTTGTCCGAAAGGGAGCTCGTGCCCCGGTATGAAGGCTAGAAGGAACGGCGCGGGGTTTTTAGTCAGTAAGAGTCTGACACTGTCTCCCGCTCCACCCAAGAGCGGGTTTCGTCAAAGATGATTTTCCCCGTCGACAAAAAAAAAAAAAAACTCGATAGGGTTATGTCGTTCAACTACCAAGTTCCTATAAGCCACCTTCCGGTTCCATCATCAGATCAGCTTCATGTCATAATAATATTGCATTGTCATCTGATTTACGCATTCATGCAAAATTTCAGCTCAATCGGTAACCGGAAAGTGGGTCAAATTTAATTTACAAAACTTGATGACAGACAAACATCGGGACAGGTGAAACTAAATAAAAGCTTGTAAAAATGGGTGCACCCATTAATGAATGCAAAAGATTCATAATTATATTGATTTCATACGAGTATGCAAGTATTGACACATTGATTGATGACTTAAAAAATATCTTATTATTCACTGATCTGATAAGTTTTCTTTGATTTTGTCTTCGTGTATTTGAAAGTACAAAGTTTAACAAAGCTTGATATCGGGCACGCGGACGGCGAGCCATGCGCAGCTCGCTGTCCGACCGTCCGATAACTGTCCGGACCGAACCCAAGACGTCGACGGCGCGCACTGTTCCCGCGCGCCTCAAGGAGTAGTCAGTAACAGCAGGGGCCCAGCTGGGTCGAAGCCTACTATGGCCAGGGTTATCCGAAAGGAAGCTCGAGCCCCGGTATGAAGAGGCTAGAAGAAACGGGGTGGGTTTTTAGTCATTAAGAGTCTGACACTATCTCCCGCTCCACCCGAGAGCGGGGGTTGTCATTAAATGATTTTTGCCCACCGTAAAAAAAAAGCCTACTGGAGCCAAAGGTTTACTTCCGAAAGGAAAACCTATGAGTGAGAGAGTCATTACATGGTTGATTTCCCACCTCAAAGAGAAACACTTTGAAATGTCGAAAAGTCGGTTAGTTAAAAAAAATAAGCTACTTTATTGCACATTCCAAATTAAAAATATTATAGAACTTTATTTTTAGTTAACGCGAAACCTGAATATAGTTTGTTCAGAATCAGTAACTGAATGGATTCCAATAGTTTTTACACCATGTTATATTTTTTCCCAAAAATATTTACAAAAGTCATAAGTTGGACACCATCGACAATAAGTACACGGATCACGGCAGGTCATAGCGGGCATAAGGTAGGGTGCAGGTGTAAAACAACCCCTCAATCACCTGGATGGCCCGGTGACTAACTGCCGCACTCAGAGACGCCCATTAACGCTAATCTCTGATTTACTAATTTTGTCATTGAATAATAGTCTATATCTTTATGACGTTAAGTACCTTAGGTTTTGCTTTAATTGACATTAAAGTTAAATGACGTCTCTGAGTGCGGCAGTAAGTATTTTTCCTGACATAACAAGCTTATAACTTTGAGATTTTTCATGATATGGTTATGAAGTTTGTACATAGATTCTTTACATAAAAACACTAGACACGTGTTTCGGGTTTCACATATACTAAAAATAATGCTGTTTAGATTTTCTCTATAAAGATCTAGTCTTTATAGAGAATAATGTGCAAGAAACTTCATGGATACTCTTTTAAATTAGACTAAATTCATGGATACTCTTTTAAATTAGACTAAATTTATGGATACTCTTCTAAATTAGACTAAATTCATGGATACTCTTTTAAATTAGACTAAATTTATGGATACTCTTCTAAATTAGACTAAATTCATGGATACTCTTTTAAATTAGACTAAATTCATGGATACTCTTTTAAATTAGACTAAATTCATGGATACTCTTTTAAATTAGACTAAATTCATGGATACTCTTTTAAATTAGACTAAATTCACTTTTTAGTCTAAAATCTGTTGTTTTTAAGTTAAGATCGTCCAATCTGAGATACCAACCTGCACTAAGCCCGCGTGGTGGATTACGGCCCATTCCCTCACCTAGAGAGGGGGCCTGAGTCCCAGCAGTTGGGAACATTAGAATGCCGATTATGCTATGCTTATGCTAATCTGAGATACATTTCCACACAACCACTCTTACATGATTATGACGTCATTACGCATTTTTCTCTAGATATATATTTTGGAAAAATAGATATCAAGTGGATATTATGTAGGTTTCTACTGAACACCTAGTCGAGTAATAAACTAAAACACTATAATCTACACTAATATTATAAAGCAGTAAAGTTTGTTCTCTGAAAGTACTGGTCCGATTGCGAAAATGCTTTTACCGACAGAAAGCTGCTTTATTCTTGAGTGACATAGGCAATATTTTATGTACGCGAGCGAAGCCGCGGGCAAAAGCTAGTACCTATACTATATAAAGACCTCTGAAAATTTGCTAAAGTAGCAAATTTTCAGAGGTCAGAGGCGTGAACTTCGGCCGCCTCCTTTGCTAGCATTTCTGGTTCTCAGAAGGAGGCGTCCGCTTCCACTCCCCGCTTCAAACCCTGCGCGAAAATTCGCTAATGGTGTGCGCTTTTCGACAAAATGCGCTGCGTTGCCTAGAGAAACTAGTGAGGCTACACCTATTTCCGCGTAGAATTTACCTATCAAATTGCAACACAAACAAACGATGACACATAGGTTTGTCAGCAAAATCAATCTGATGCTACGATTAGATTCGAATCCTTAAGTAATATAACATAATCGGGTAAAAATAATATGCGTTTCTATTAATTTATTTCATCAGAAGTTATCTTTTAAAATACTAATGTGATGGTTAGATTATGAAAGGTAGCTTTAAGACCTGACATGGTTTTGCCATTTTGCGGTGATCTGATGAACAGTTCGTTAGATAAAAGTCCGTTAAATATTTGGATAAAAGAACTACTTACATAGTTACACGTTTTTCAGCAGTTCTTAAACACGTGATCATTTGTTTAGGTACCTGTTAAGGCTACTCGCTTAGGTCCGATAATCGGTGGCCGATTTTTTAATGTTCCCACTACTGGGAATCAGGCCTCCTCTCTAGGAGAGGGAATGGGCCGTAATCCACCACGCGGGCCCAGTGCGGGTTGGTGAATGTCACATGTCTTCAAATTTTTGGTTCTAGGACATGCCGGTTTCCTCACGATGTTTTCCTTCACCGTTTTGAGAGCAGTGGTAATGAAATAAATTACACAAAGTAATGAGTCTGACAGGGTTTGAACCCGCGTCCTACAACTCGTAAGTCGACATCATTACTGCTCAATAATAATAGTAAGGCTACTCGCCCACGTCCGATAATCGGTGGGCGATTTTTTTGTATGAGAAAAATAGAACACACTGATAGCAATGGTGCAACGCACACGTCCTACAAAAAGTCGGTCAGAAATACAGAACAATGTCACAAATATACAAAATCGGCCCGATTATCTGTCCTACAAAAAGTCTGACGTGGGCGAACAGCGATAGCAATAGTGCAACGCATAGGTCCTACAAAAAATCGGTTAGAATTACAGAACAATGTTACAAATATACAAAATCGGCCCGATTATCTGTCCTACAAAAAGTCTGACGTGGGCGCGAGCAGCGTTATACATGTCGTCGTCAGATCATAGAATTGATCAAATCATGATATGACTGACCATTTTATGAAATACGAGTAGTTGCATTTCGATTGGCCGTTTCGTTTAATGGTTAGTGGCCCTGACTGCTATGCTGGAGGTCTTGGGTTTGATTACCACCCCAGGCAAATGTTTGTGTGATGAGCACGATCATTTGCTCTATGTCTAGGTGGAATTTATCTACAATATGTATTTCTTTAGAAATATATAAGAACGTTTCTCAGTTGTCTAGTACCCATAACACAAGCTCTGCCTAGTTTGGGACTAGACGGCATTGTGTGTTAGTAAAAAATAAAAATAAATAAAATTTAGGAACAGTGACGTAAAATTGATATCGTCAAAATGTCACTGTTTCTTAAACTCTTTTCACATCGCTGTCGACTGGTAAAAATTAAACTTTCGATTTGAATAAAACACATTTTGTTTTTTTGTACATTGAGTCTAAATTTTTGTACCAAACCAGGCCTCTTCCAAACGGTTATGTGTGTCTCTCGTCCATCGGATTCCCACGACCGTCTCCAGGTCATCGGTCCATCTAGATTCGCTCATACCAAGGTAGGAATAATGCCAATCAATAATAGCACTGGTGATGAACATCGAAACTCGTGGAAAATTATCTAATCTAATTTATATTAAAAGATAATAATTCAAATTCAATGTCTGCCGCATGTCCAACGAGCTGTGGGCGCGTAAAACGCTGAATTGGTGCCCGGACACAGCAACGTGGGGCCGAGGCAGACCACGAAGGAGACGGCGGGACGACCTGGATGGCTTCCTTGAGAATTGGAATGAGAAGGCGAGGAACCGTGATCGTTGGAAGGAGTGGAGGGAGGCCTTTGCCCAGCTGTGGGACAGTATGGGCTAGTTATAATATAATAATTCAAATTCAAAAATGAAATGAAATCTGAACCCAAAGTGCAAATGTCCAAAATTCCAGACAGTTTTATATGTTTTTGGGTTCCGTACTTCGAAAGGAAAAAACGGAACCCCTTTTTGTACGGCGGGCAAAAATCATCCAATGACAACCCCCGTTCCTGGGTGGAGCAGGAGTTAGTGTCAGACTCTTACTGAATAAAAACCCCATCCCGTTCCTTCTAGCTTTCATACCGGGTCTCGAGTTTCCTTTCGGATAACCTTGGCCCCAGTAGGTTTCGACCCAGCTGGGCCCCCCCTGTTGCTGAAAACTCCTTGAGGCGCGCGGGAGTGCGCGCCATCGACGTCTTGGGCTCGGTCCGGACAGTTACCGGACGGACCCTTGTAGGATCATTTTGTTGTCCGTCTCTCTGACTGTCAATACACTTTATTTCGGGAACGCGTGAAAGTATCGAGTTTAAACTTAAACCATATACTTAAGTCAGCGGTCCCTTAAAGCTGTGAAAAAAGTCATACTTGTTCATCATCATCATCATCATCGGCCTTTATAATGTTCCCACAGCTGGGACTCAGGCCTCCTCACTAGGAGAGGGAATGGGCCGTAATCCACCACGCGGGCGCAGTGCGGGTTGCTGGATGTCACATGAATTTTTGGTTCTAGGACATGGCGGTTTCCTCACGATGTTTTCCTTTGCCGTTTTGAGAGCAGTGGGATGAAATAAATTACACAAAGTAATGCGCCTGGCTGGGTTCGGACACGTGACCTACAACTCGTAAGTCGGGGCCATTACCACTCCTCGAAAAAACGTCGATTCTTATATTTCGACACTTTCAAGGGAATCAAAATTCATAGGATCCGTTGACTCAGAATCAAGAAATTTAGCATAAAGCACGCTCATACAGCACAAAAATAGGCATAAATCCGAAAAAAGTAAATTTTTTAATACGTAACAAAAAAAAAATGTGATTCGGAAATATCTTCGATTTTATTCGGGAATTGATATATTTACATAAATGATATTTATTTTTGCAAATAGGTTTAAATACACTTTTACACGTCAATTTTTTTTTTCGTCTGTTTAAGCTAGGTAAGGCCGGTATTTCCTAGCTGAGAAGAAACACCGAAACAAACTCAGGGGTCAAAGTCTCTTTTAAGAATAATTTTTTCACAACTATCACACAACGCCATCTAGTCCCAAGCTAAGCAGAGCTTGTATTATGGGCACTAGACAACTGATAAACATACTTATATATTTCTGAATACATACATATTGTAGATAAATTACACCCAGACACAGAAATTTGTTCTTGATTATGCTGATCACACAAACATTTGTTCTGGGTGGGAATCGGACTCACGACCTCCGGCATAGCAGTCAGGGTAACTATCCACTAGACCAACAGGCCAGTCAAATAAGTTTGTACGGAACGGTCAGTGCGCTAGTCCTATTCGCACTTGCCTAATTTTCTATTATAAGTGCAAAAACATATTAATTGAAAATCATTGTATGTACATTGCCATATCAAGAGTTAATCCAATTACTTTACTCGATAATTAAATATATATATCTTTACGATCTTAATTGGCATTTATTGATTCTGAGAAGAAATACCTGGTGTAGATATCGGTGCTGTTTTGAGGTGTGCCCATAAGTACGAGGTCGGTAGGAAACGGTAGTCAGAACGGTGGCTGTGTGTATGTTCGAAAGGGTTATCGTGAACAGCGAGCTACCCATTGCTCGCCGTCTGAAAGCCCATGCCTACAGTGGCCGGAAACGGCTGAGGCGTGAGCGCTGTTGCCTGATGCGGTTAGCCACTTCCTTTACTAGCATTACTGCTTCGCAGAAGGGGGCGACCGCCTGCCACTCCTCCTCGCGTCGGACCATGGCCTGAACCAAGGCCCGGCGCGAGAGGTCTCCGCCGCCGATCCTTCAGGCGTTCCACACAGTGGTGACATCCGGTCGTCACTTCCGCATGTATCCGGTACAGGAACCTCCCGAACTAGCCTTGTCCGGTGAGAACCTGCGTCAAACGGAAGGTGAGGACGCCGTGAGGTCTTTCCAGCCACGCCTCAAAGAGGGGACTTACCGCCATAATTGTGGCGTGCCCTCCCCGGACAAGCTTATTTACAGCTGATTTTAATTACTTATATTAACTTTACTACTATGGCATTTTTTTTTTCTGTAATGATTTGTGCGTCTATTTAGGCGGAATAAACGTGTTTTCTTTCTTCTTTCTTTTCTTTCTTCTTTTACTAGTGCGCCTCACCATCAACGATTGCATCACTGCTTACCATCAGGTTGGATCGCAGGCAAGCACTAGTTTATATCAATAAAAAAAAGAAAAACATGATTCCGCTTTCTCCTTGCTACCATCGGACAACCCGACGTAAAGGAAATATCCACCCTTTCGTTGTAGAAACTTCTACAGTCCAGACTAAGCGTTTCGTTCGTTGTTTATACCACGTACATTGAACGACTGGAACAATTTGCCTGCTGCGGTCTTCCCGACCGATTATAATTTAGGTGTCTTCAAGACTAGAGCAAATAGGCTGTTAATCTAGTGCGCCTCACCATCATCGATTGCATCACTGCTTACCATCAGGTGGGATGGCAGTCAAGCACTAGTTTGCTTTTTGGTGTTTTTTTTTCTGTTTGTAAGATGATCTGCTCTGAAATTAATGGTCCGAATGCTAAAATTTTTTCATCGAAAGAAAGCTGCTTTATTCCTGAGTGAAGCTTTATTTTATGTACGCGTGCGAAGCTGCGGGCAAAAGCTAGCCAAACAAAAAAAAAAAAAACAATCTTCTCAGCCGTTCGAGTGCGAAGGACCAACAAACATACAAACATTTGTTTATATAATATTAGCTTTTGCCCGCGGCTTCACCCGCGTACATAATCCCAGGATAAAAAGTATCCTATGTATTATTCTGGGATATGGTCTACTTGTGTACCAAGTTTCATCGAGATCCGTTCAATAGTTTTTGCGTGAAAGAGTAACAAATATCCATACATCCATCCATACATCCATCCATACATCCATCCATACATCCATCCATACATCCATCCATACATCCATCCATACATCCATCCATACATCCATCCATACATCCATCCATACATCCATCCCAATAATAACTGATTACCTAAATATAAACCAATTTTTCAACCGTACACTCGAATTAAGGTTCAGTTGAAAACCAGCGTCAGGCAACTAGTAGTTGTCTGGCATTTTTGCTGAACTGGACCTATTTGGCGCCACCGCGAGACACACATTGTTAGTCGTCTCTTTCTTTTATAAAATATTAGTGTCTACATGTTGTTACTACATTGTGTGTATCTACGAGTGTGTATGCCAAATAAATAGTTTTCTTTCTTTCTTTTCTTTTCTTTTTTTATCCATACATCCATCCATACATCCATCCATACATCCATCCATACATCCATCCATACATCCATCCATACATCCATCCATACATCCATCCATACATCCATCCATACATCCATCCATACATCCATCCA
Organism: Mythimna lalbum; assembly: GCA_949319445.1. NCBI lineage: Eukaryota > Metazoa > Arthropoda > Insecta > Lepidoptera > Noctuidae > Mythimna > Mythimna lalbum. The sequence continues at coordinate 10,854,255 of OX439372.1, forward strand.
TACATCCATCCATACATCCATCCATACATCCATCCATACATCCATCCATACATCCGTCCATACATCCATCCATACATCCATCCATACATCCATCCATACATCCATCCATACATCCATCCATACATCCATCCATACATCCATCCATACATCCATCCATACATCCATCCATACATCCATCCATACATCCATCCATACATCCATCCATACATCCATCCATACATCCATCCATACATCCATCCATACATCCATCCATACATCCATCCATACATCCATCCATACATCCATCCATACATCCATCCATACATCCATCCATACATCCATCCATACATCCATCCATACATCCATCCATACATCCATCCATACATCCATCCATACATCCATCCATACATCCATCCATACATCCATCCATACATACAAACTTTCGAGATTATAATATTAGTAGGATAGTAGGATTAGTTTTTGAGTAAATCAATCTCAATAAACACAAAGATCAAATTAGTGTTCATTAAAATAAATACGAGTAGATAAGTACACTGTCGGCTCTTTTGCATACAAAACAAAATTTGTATTATCTGATCAATCGTCCACGATTGTCTTTTAAATAATAGTAAATACATATCGTTTGTTGAGTGCTATAAAATTGATCACGATAATTTCGTGATAGATTATTATCAAAAATCAAAAATTATAAAATGAGGTGTAAATTATATTTTTGGTCTGTATCAGTGGTGTATTACGTTCAAAAACCGACCAAGTACAAAGCACATCTGCGTTGAAGCCTACTGGGGCCAGGGTTATCCGAAACAAAACTCAAGCCCCCGGTATGAAGAGACTAGAAGGAACAGGGTGGGTTTTTAGTCAGTCAGAGTCTGAAATTGTCTCCCGTTCCAACCAAGAGCGGGGGTTGTCATTGAATGATTTTTGCCACTGAAAAAAAGGCCTGTTGGTCTAGTGGTTACTTGGTTACTGGCCCTGACTGCTATGCCGGAGGTCGTGGGTTCGATTCCCACCCAGGACAAATGTTTGTGTAATGAGCATGATCATTTGTTCTGTGTCTGGGTGTAATTTATCTATAATATGTATGTATTTAGAAATAAGTATATAAGTATGTTTATCAGTTGTCAAGTACCCACATGTGGAAATCGAACCCACGACCTCCGGCATAGCAGTCAGGGTCATTAACCACTAGACCAACAGGCCAGTCACACAAACTGTTCCAGTCTCTCGATGTACGCGGTATAAACGACGAGATGAACCGCTTGGTCCAGACCGTAAAGGTTTCAACAGCATAAGGGTAGTAACTCGCCGTTCGTTGGCTTGTCCGATGATAGAAGTGAGATGATGGAATCAAGTCATGTCATTCCTGCGCACACTCTCCAAAATGCATCATTATAGCATCCAATTTGGAACCGTGCACTAGCTTCTGACGTTTTATAAGTGATGGGCACTTAGCCTATGTGAAATAAAATATTTTGACTTTGACTTTGACTTAGGGTAGTGTAGGGTAGTTTAGGGTAGTGTGGGGTAGTGTAGGGTAGTGTAGGGTAGTGTAGGGTAGTGTAGGGTAGTGTAGGGTAGTGTAGGGTAGTGTAGGGTAGTGTAGGGTAGTGTAGGGTAGTGTAGGGTAGTGTAGGGTAGTGTTGGGTAGTGTAGGGTAGTGTAGGGTAGTGTAGGGTAGTGTAGGGTAGTGTAGGGTAGTGTAGGGTAGTGTAGGGTAGTGTAGGGTAGTGTAGGGTAGTGTAGGGTAGTCTAGGGTAGTGTAGGGTAGTATAGGGTAGAGTAGGGTAGAGCGAGAGCGAAGCCGCGGGGGTACTGCTAGTAGTTAATAAAAGTAAATATTTTGTAGAAAAACATTACTATCTAATTTCTTCAATTTCACATAATCAAAGTTAGATAGGACAAAAGGCATTCTATAAATCGCAAATCAGTTAAATTCTTAGATTATTTCAATTAATTTATTGCTATATTACAATTATAGGGGAAAAACATAATTTGTAAATATAATGCCTATAATAAATTATTAGTAAAGTTATAAAAAGTTATTGGTATTTTATTGAATAACCAGATATGGCCCGCGATTTCGTCCGCCGAAAAGTCGTGAAAACTTCAATTCTTTATATGCCAATGACACACCACCCGTTAAATAACGGGACATAAGAAAGGGAACATAGAATACAGGGCTATTTGTAAAACACTAAAAACTTTACAAAGCTGTATTACTAACATCATAAACAACAACTTTTGTTCTATGACTTTACAAAAACATAATACATGTACCAAATACAAACCTTCAAGATTTCGTTGTTCTAACTTTCAACTCTGTATTTTGCCTTAGGTTCGTCTGTATGAAGCGACGCAAGCGCTTCGAGCACCCCGGTGCCTTATAACCGCTCCCCTCCGCTATAATACTATCGCTTTTTTTTTCTCTCGACGGGGAAAATCATCATTGACGAAACCCGCTCTTGGGTGGAGCGGGAGACAGTGTCAGAGTCTTCCTGACTAAAAACCCCGCGCCGTTCCTTCTAGCCTTCATACCGGGGCTCTAGTTTCCTTTCGGATAACCCCGACCCCGGTAGGCTTGGACCCAGATGGGCCCCTCCTGTTGCATAGTACTATCGCTTGCTTCACAGACTTCAAAATATTTAGAAAGTTCAATTTAAATATTTTTATTTTTGTATGAATATTTTATGAACTAAGGGCGGGTTGTTTCAACCAAACTTGATTCAAGAGACACAAGACATATACCAACATAGTTATCATCCCATTCCAAAAGAGCGGTAATTTAGATTATCGTAGTAATAATGCTACGTCGTAGCAGTGTGCTACAAAGCTGCTACGAGCTTTCAATGTAAGGTCTTTGCTACGGTTTCGTAGCTCTGCTGCTACGCGGCGAGTTTTTTTTTTTTTTTAACTATCACACAACGCCGTCTAGTCCCAAGCTAAGCAGAGCTTGTGTTATGGGTACTAGACAACTGATAAACATACTTATATATTTCTAAATACATACATATTATAGATACATATATATTATAGGTTGGCAGAATCATCATCGCACTGATTTCTTTTTTTCACTATAGCTCTGTTTATTTATATGTATGTATCTAAGCATGTATTTACTATTGGAATTTTTTTCTCATTTATTAAGTTGCACCTGCCATGTTATGTTTCTGCACCACCCTAAGGTCGACTGGCAGATAATGCCTAAGGCATTAAGTCCGCCTTTGTACAACTTTGTGCATAAAGATTTAACTAAATAAATAAATTACACCCAGACACAGAACAAATGATCATGCTCATCACATAAACCATTTTTCCTGGGTGGGAATCGAACCCACGACCTCCGGCATAGCAGTCAGGGCCACTAACCACTAGACCAAGAGGCCAGATTTCTTCCTAGTGTTCTCTATATCCCAATTATAAAAGTGTGACCCTATTGTTAAGACTACACTGTCCGTCTGTCGATCACCAGGTTATATCTCATGAACCAATATAGCTAGACAGTTGAAATTGCTATAGATGATGGTCTGGATCAGGATAAATTAAATATGTACTTAATTATACTGTTTACATCGATCAGTTTAAAAAAACTATTTTCTTTAATATTTTCATTGTTAGAAATAATTCCTCTTCTTCTTCCAATCGCCACGACTCAAACACTTCACGCAGTGATACAGAGATAAGCGGAATTAAAGAAGTAGTTTTCAATTAAACTTTTTTGTTCATGATTCGTAATTTAGAAAATTGTTTTGCTCACCCTACCTTCCTAATTTGGCAACTATGACTTCACAAAATGGTGCTAAATCAATCCTATTCTAGCGTCCTGCACAGCAGTCGACAGTAAGTCCACCATATCATAGTTAAGTCGTGATATCTCTCAGTAATGCCAGAGTTTTATGCTGTGTTTATATTTTAAAGTATAATCAGAAGAATTTTGCACTATGCACTGTAAAGTTAGTTTTCTACAATACTAGCTGTTGCCCGTACAGCTTCGCTCCGGCTCTTTCTTACTCTACCCTACTATACCCTACTCTACCCTACACTACTCTACTCTACCCTACTCTACCCTACTCTACCCTACCCTACCCTACTCTACCCTACTCTACCCTACTATACCCTACTCTACTCTACTATACCCTACTCTACCCTACTCTACTCTACACTACTCTACACTACTCTACCCTACACTACTCTACCCTACTATACCCTACTCTACCCTACACTACTCTACTCTACACTACTCTACACTACTCTACTCTACCCTACTATACTCTACGCTACTCTACACTACTCTACCCTACACTACTCTACCCTACTATACCCTACTCTACCCTACACTACTCTACTCTACACTACTCTACACTACTCTACACTACACTACTCTGCACTACTCTACTCTACACTACTCTACACTACCCTACTCTACCCTACACTACTCTACACTACTCTACACTACACTACTCTATACTACTCTACACTACACTACTCTACGCTACTCTACTCTACACTACTCTACACTACCCTACTCTACCCTACACTACTCTACACTACTCTACCCTACACTACTCTACACTACTCTACACTACACTACTCTACACTACTCTACTCTACACTACTCTACCCTACACTACTCTACACTACTCTACCCTACTCTACCCTACACTACCCTACTCTACACTACTCTACCCTACACTACTCTACACTACTCTACACTACTCTACCCTACACTACTCTACACTACTCTACACTACTCTACTCTACCCTACTCTACCCTACACTACTCTACACTACTCTACCCTACTCTACCCTACACTACTCTACCCTACACTACTTTACACTACTCTACTCTAGTTTACTCTACACTACTCTACTCTAGTTTACTCTACACTACTCTACCCTACACTACTCTACACTACTCTACTCTACACTACTCTACACTACCCTACTCTACACTACTCTACCCTACACTACTCTACACTACTCTACACTACTCTACCCTACACTACTCTACACTACTCTACACTACTCTACTCTAGTTTACTCTACACTACTCTACACTACACTACTCTACACTACACTACTCTACACTACTCTACTCTACACTACTCTACTCTACCCTACTCTACCCTACACTACTCTACACTACTCTACACTACTCTACCCTACACTACTCTACACTACTCTACACTACTCTACTCTAGTTTACTCTACACTACTCTACACTACACTACTCTACACTACACTACTCTACACTACTCTACTCTACACTACTCTACTCTACCCTACTCTACCCTACACTACTCTACACTACTCTACCCTACTCTACCCTACACTACTCTACACTACCCTACTCTACACTATTCTACCCTACACTACTCTACACTACTCTACACTACTCTACCCTACACTACTCTACACTACTCTACACTACTCTACCCTACACTACTCTACACTACTCTACACTACTCTACTCTAGTTTACTCTACACTACTCTACACTACACTACTCTACACTACTCTACACTACTCTACTCTAGTTTACTCTACACTACTCTACTCTAGTTTACTCTACACTACTCTACCCTACACTACTCTACACTACTCTACTCTACACTACTCTACACTACCCTACTCTACACTACTCTACCCTACACTACTCTACACTACTCTACACTACTCTACCCTACACTACTCTACACTACTCTACACTACTCTACTCTAGTTTACTCTACACTACTCTACACTACACTACTCTACACTACACTACTCTACACTACTCTACTCTACACTACTCTACTCTACCCTACTCTACTCTACACTACTCTACACTACTCTACCCTACACTACTCTACACTACTCTACACTACTCTACTCTAGTTTACTCTACACTACTCTACACTACACTACTCTACACTACACTACTCTACACTACTCTACTCTACACTACTCTACTCTACCCTACTCTACCCTACACTACTCTACACTACTCTACCCTACTCTACCCTACACTACTCTACACTACCCTACTCTACACTATTCTACCCTACACTACTCTACACTACTCTACACTACTCTACCCTACACTACTCTACACTACTCTACACTACTCTACCCTACACTACTCTACACTACTCTACACTACTCTACTCTAGTTTACTCTACACTACTCTACACTACACTACTCTACACTACACTACTCTACACTACTCTACTCTACACTACTCTACTCTACCCTACTCTACCCTACACTACTCTACACTACTCTACCCTACTCTACCCTACACTACTCTACACTACCCTACTCTACACTATTCTACCCTACACTACTCTACACTACTCTACACTACTCTACCCTACACTACTCTACACTACTCTACACTACTCTACTCTACCCTACTCTACCCTACACTACTCTACACTACTCTACCCTACTCTACCCTACTCTACTCTACACTACTCTACTCTACCCTACTCTACCCTACACTACTCTACACTACTCTACCCTACTCTACCCTACACTACTTTACACTACTCTACTCTAGTTTACTCTACACTACTCTACCCTACACTACTCTACACTACTCTACTCTACACTACTCTACACTACCCTACTCTACACTACTCTACCCTACACTATTCTACACTACTCTACACTACTCTACCCTACACTACTCTACATTACTCTACACTACTCTACTCTAGTTTACTCTACACTACTCTACACTACACTACTCTACACTACACTACTCTACACTACTCTACTCTACACTACTCTACTCTACCCTACTCTACCCTACACTACTCTACACTACTCTACCCTACTCTACCCTACACTACTTTACACTACTCTACTCTAGTTTACTCTACACTACTCTACTCTAGTTTACTCTACACTACTCTACCCTACTCTACCCTACACTACTCTACACTACTCTACCCTACTCTACCCTACACTACTCTACACTACTCTACCCTACTCTACCCTACACTACTCTACCCTACACTACTTTACACTACTCTACTCTAGTTTACTCTACACTACTCTACCCTACACTACTCTACACTACTCTACTCTACACTACTCTACTCTTCACTACTCTACTCTACCCTACCCTACTCTACCCTACCAAACTTCACATAAACCATCTACTAAATAGTCCGAACAACGCCTAAAAATTTGGTTTGGATAGGTGAGTCCGTTCTTGAGTTATAAAATAACAACTAAAAGTGGCATTAATTTTTATGAACCAAAATCTTTTTTTTTTTCTTTCTAAAGACTATAATCACACTATCATCATTTCTGCTGAACGACGTCTACTGTTGGACATAGGCTTCCCCCAAGAGTCGCCACAACGTATGATCCTGTTCGTCTTGCATCCATCGCATTCCCGCGACACATCAGGTCATCGGTCCACCTTGTGGGAGCCTACCAACGCTGCGTTTTCTGGTGTTTGGTCGCCACTTCAAAACTTTTCGGCCTCATCGACCATTTGTGCAATCACACTAATATAAAGGCGAAAATTAGTTTGTATGCTTGTGTGTATGTTTTCTACTCGTGTACCCTCAAACTACTGAACGGAATGAGATGAACTTTGATACATGGCTAGAAACACCAAAGTGTGTTTCCCTTAAGATGATTTTCTACTTTGACGCGAGTGAGGTCGCTGAAGTCACCAAAAAAAACCTAGTCAGCCCCTAACTCCGGACGCACACATTCGGTTTCCGGATTAGGTTTCCCGATCAAGAATTCAGATTCGGAAACCTAAATGCTCTTATCACACGTTCTTACTTTTTCCGAACGGAAAAAAACCTGACATCCGTTTCGAAATTTTCTCGAATCTGAATTCCTGACCGGAAAACCTAATCCGGAAACCGAATGTGTGCGTCCGGTCTTAGACATGCATTGTCACGTGATCAACCCCATTCCTTGTGACAGTGAGATATCCCTTCCCTACTAATATTATAAATGCGAAAGTAACTCTGTCTGTCTGTCTGTCTGTTACGCTTTCAAACAAAAACTACTGAACGGATTTAGATCAAATTTGGTAGGTAGGTAGAAGAGACACTGGAATAACACATAGGCTACCTATAATTCCACTGCTGAGCACGGGTCTCTGCCCGCGCGATATAAACTGTAGTCCACGCGGGCGAAGCCGCGGGCGTAAAAACTAGTCAAATTTTAAAAAGAGTATTTTTAAATAAGCGACATATCTACCACCTTCACTTCTATGCGACGTCGATTATACCATTATGAAATTACGTTTAATAAAACGAATCTAATCGTATATATCTTTATAATCTCATTTTCTCAGAAACTTTAATAAATACTCTATGTTATTAGTCCGTCGATTTTTCAAATAACCGATTATATTTGACAATTATAAATTGGTCTATCCTTATGGCGCTGATTGTTTAGAAAAATGTAATTCAAACGTAAATTTTAGTACATTTTTATTTAGTTCCAATTTTCGCCACGTCGCAAGTTATACTGGACTTTTTGTAATTAATATCTAGGTATTTTAAAAGTATTGGACTGTGATTTTAGAGGATTTTGTGAACAATAATCCGGTGATATCTTAAACATTAAGGTTGTGATTTGAGCAATATCGCATCATGTTTGTGAAGTACTGAATTCAAAGCCAATGGCTTGGAACTTAGTCGAAGAAAAAACAATTATAGTTTAATTTTTATAAATTTTTAATTTAGAAAATAGTCTTTAACAGTCGTTATAAGTTGTCAGATGCCAGCACAAGATATATAGGTACAGAAGTCAATCTACATACAAAGCGCGCTCGAGCAACGCACACATAGACACCGCTCACGGACACGATATCTCGGTAGTGTCTCGGCCCACTCGTCGAAAAGTTTCGGCTCAAACGCGCATTAGTGTGCGTCCACCGAGCGTAGGTATAAAACGTGAAGTACATACATGATATTTTCTTCTGTACCTATATATTTTGTGATGCCAGTAAGTCTGATGGTTCAACAAAGCACGTATAGTGCGTTTCACATAAAAAGTTCCTTCGCCGTAATGTTGGCAATACGGAATAACAGTGTTGCTATATTTTCAGTAATTAAATTACTCAATATCAGAGAGATTAACTGTTATGTATTTCTTTACTTTTAACAATTGCTTTGTAATTTTCTTTTTCTTTTGGAAACTGTAAAAACTATTTTTGAATAAAGTATACGATGTTGGGTTCCATTTCGATTGGCCCGCAATAACCGCTTTAAAATACTGAAAACGCCACGCCACAGTACCGTACCTCTCCATTAATAACTTCCTTTTAGACTTGCTTGTTTTTTAATAAAATCCCATTCCCTCATAATTCTCCTTAAAGTGTAAAAAATCGATTTCATTTCGCATTTCGTGCAAGAATTTTGCTAGAGTAGGCAACTCTTTTCTTTTTTTTTCTGTAGACAGACAGGAGAGCCAACATTACGGCGAGGGAACTTCATAAGTGATTTCTAAATTTAATTTTTTTTGTTCACAATCTCGCGAGGTATAGATATCGGCACGGATCTTTAGCGCTCGGCGACAGAGTGGGGATTGCTTTACACATTCCGTACATTGGCGAGCCAATCGTCGTCGTTGTTAGATACATGTAGCAAGCGCAGGAACGAATCACTAGTAACATCTATGACGTGATGGCGTGGCGAGCCAATCACTGGCGCGTCTCACTTCATACCACTAAAGGGAACAAATATTAGACTTCTGCGCAACTTGAAGCCAGCGCTCAAGATCCGTGCCGGTATCTATAGATTATAATCTATTTGCAATTTTAAATACCTGTAGCGACATCTATGACGCCACATAAGAACTACGAAGAAAATACGAAATCCTGCAACGCGCAATCAAAGTTCTCCGCGCGATTAGAACATATAGAACAGCCCGAAATCATCTATCGGGCAGTAGCCCACCAGACCATAACACATGTCTGATCGGAGGATTCTCCCTTTTCAATGGAGGTTTGCGGAACTTTACTCTCTGTTCCGCCTACCTCCAAATACCTATGTTAACCGATGGATGCGAGACGGAAAGGATCGTTCGTTGTGGCGGCACTTGGGGGAGGTTTATGTCCAATAGAGCACGTATCTCGTCTGAAATGATGATACCAATGTTAGAACAACCTGTACGACATACTGATTTCGTTCACTGATTTATCGATTACTCCGTAATTAGATAATGATCAAAATTATTAGTAATCCAATTAGTTGGATGACTTTATATCAGCAGTGATTGATGGGAATATCGCCCTTGTTACACATGGGACATGAACATTCAGAATGGTCTAATATTTGGCCCAGGATGTTGGTCTTAGAGATGTGCCGTTCCCGGCAATCTGGGCATATTGCTGGCAATATTGCCACCAATATTCATACATCAGGCAATAATCTGCCCCTGATAGTTAAAAAGACGTATCTAACAAAAACGAAAACGAATAAAAAAATATATTTAAGGTGGTGCATCACGACTCACATTTTCACTGTTTTTCATACAACCGCTCATAACTGACGATGACGTTATTACACACTTTTCATTAGATATTTTGGAAACACAGTATCTTGTAGATATTATCTAGGTTTCTAAAGAAACCAATTTCTAAATTTTTGTAAAACTAATCCAGTAAAAACCTCTGAAAATGTCCTATTTTGTATGAACTTTGACACTTCATAATTTGCCTAAAAATTAAAAAAGTCAAAAAAGTAATCCTCTAGAGACCTTGCAAATTTTATTAAGATTCTAAATGATGATAACTTTTTCCAAAAACTTTTAAGATTTAAAAAAAAACAGCTATTTCCTGGAGAAAGTTTTGTGAAATTTTCGAGTAAATCTCGGAATTACCGAATACTAACAGAGTTTCAAGACATTATCTCTCTTTTTTTGCGTTGCCTTTTCGTCAAACATCGCGTTGGATTGCATTAAATGAAGTAACAAGCTTTTAAACCATTTTCGATGTTTACGATAAGCGAGTGGAGAAGGACCCTCTTAATGAATGAAACGGGAAATCGGGCCTATTTTCCTTGTGTTAAAACCGCACTAGAGAAAATTAGCAAAATATTAAAAATACAGTCAGATGCGCCTTGTTTTCCTGATTCCGATGTATATAACTCAAATCTGGAAAAAAAATTAGATGCGTCTTTTTTACTAACGGGGGCAGATATTGCCACCAATATTCCCATTTCACGGCAATATTGCCGGCAACGGCACATCTCTAGTTGGGCTACCGATTTAAAAGAGTATCCATGGAGTTTTTTGCACGTTCTTCTCCATAGAGATCTACGCTTTGGAACGTGCAATTTCGCTTCATTTTTTTTACATTACCGACATTTAACTACTAAAAAGTGCCTGCAAATGGTTTATTTGAAAAAAAAATATGGTTTTGTTTTTTTTTTATTCGAAATTCTATGATGGATGCCAATCCTGCACGTTCTTCTCCATAGAGATTTACGCTTAGTAATGTGCAATTAGCTTATTTTTTTCTGACTGACTGACTACTTAACATTTCAAAAGTGCCAGTAAATGTTTTACTATATGATCTACTATATAAAAATAAGTCGGGCTTTCCTTCCTGACGCTATAACTCCAGAACGCACGAACCGATTGCCACGGTTTTGCATTCGTTAGAAAGGTCTCGGGCTCCGTGAGGTTTATAGCAAAGAAAATTTAGAGTATGGTAGAGTAGGGTAGGGTAGAGTAGGGTAGAGTAGGGTAGAGTAGGGTAGAGTAGGGTAGAGTAGGGTAGAGTAGTGTAGAGTAGGGTAGAATAGGGTAGGGTAGAGTAGGGTAGGGTAGAGTAGGGTAGGGTAGAGTAGGGTAGGGTAGAGTAGGGTAGAGTAGGGTAGAGTAGGGTAGAGTAGGGTAGAGTGGGGTAGAGTAGGGTAGAGTTGGGTAGAGTAGGGTAGAGTAAGGTAGAGTAGGGTAGAGTAGGGTAGAGTAGTGTAGAGTAGGGTAGAGTTGAGTATAGTAGGGTGCAGTAGGGAAGAGCGGGAGTGAAGCCGCGCGGGCAAAAGCTAGTTTTATATATAAATTTACTCTCTATGCTCTCGATCTGGTCTACCCGTGTGCCAAATTTCAACCAAATCTGTTCAGTTGTTCGAGCGTGAAGTAGTAACAAACATACATACTCCCAAACTTTCGCCTATAATATTAGACAGATTGATTTATTGTTATGTTGTTGTTTGTTGTTCTGTTTATTATGAGGATATATAGCTAATAAATAAACAAAGTTTGCGTGTAGATAAAACATATGTTTTTATGGGCGCAGACAAAAAATGCAATGCGACATCTTATCCTAAAAATTTACGAGCTCGTACGACGCAAGAACTCACGAATCAATGAGCATCGGCTATTGTATGGTTTGTTTTAGCGGTCGTAAAATCATCTAATGACATCTCCGCTCTTGGGCGGAGTGGGAGATAGTGTCAGACTATTACTGATTAAAAACCCAACTTTACGGGACTAAGCTACCTTTCGCGGCGCTGCTCGCACCGCCCCAGCCGGCCGCCGCCGGGATTCCGATCCCCATTTCCGGCCACCGTAGGCACGGCGGAGGCTAGTAGTGGGTAGCTCGCTGTCCGACCGTCCCGTAACTGTCCGGACCGAGCCCAAGTCGCCAACGGCGCGCACTGTTCCCGCGCGCCTCAAGGAGCTGTCAGCAACAGCAGGGGCCCAGCTGGGTCGAAGCCAACTGGGGCCAGGGTTATCCGAAAGGAAACTTGAGCCATGGTATGAAGGCTAGAAAGAACGGGGTGGGTTTTTAGTCAGTAAGAGTCTGACACTAACTCCCGCTCCACCCAAGAGCGGGCGGTTGTCATTTCGATGATTTTTGCACACCGTAAAAAAGTGGGTTCCGTTTTTTCCTTTTGAGGGTTCCAGGGTTAATTCGAAAGATAGCTCAAGCCCCGGTACAAAAGGCAACGAAGGAACAGGAATGGGTTTTTATTCAGTAAAAGTCTGACACTATCTCCCGCTCCGCCCAAGAGCGGGGATGTCATTAGATAATTTTCGCACCGCTAAAAAAAAATTGTATGCTTCGGCCTTGCTAGGTTCTTTTCGGAAGTCAACCCATGGCCCTAGTAGGCATCGACCCTGCTGGCCCCCTACAATTTTGCAGACATCTCTTTGAGGCGCGTGTGGAACACAACGTGCCGTCCACAACTCGAGATCCGAATCCGGATCTTAACAAATCATCATCTTCCTGCCCTTATCCCGTTTTATTTGGGGTCGGCGCAACACGTTTTTTTCTTCCATTCTGTCCTGTCGCTCGTCACGCTATCACTAACTTCCTTTTCATTTATATCACTTGTCACACAATCCATCCATCTTTTCTTTGGCCTTCCTCCTCCCCTCCATCCATTCACATTTAAACTCATAACTTTTTTTTAGCAAAATACGTTTCATCTCTCCTTTTCACATGTCCATACCAAGATAAACGATTCCCTTTCAACTTTTCAGTCACTGGCGCCACTTTCAAATTTCCCCTAATATACTCATTTCTCACTTTATCCATTCTCGTCGCACCACACATCCATCTTAACATTCTCATCTCCGCTACATGCAATCTTTTTCCATCCGTCAACTAACTTCCTTTTCATTTATATCACTTGTCACACAATCCATCCATCTTTTCTTTGGCCTCCCTCTCCCTCTCCATCCATCCACATTTAAATTCATAACTCTTGTAGCAACATGTGTTTCGTCTCTCCTTTCCGGATCTTAACAAATGCCAAACAATATTTCAATAAGTGATTGTACCTATATATTGATAACGTTATACTATCAGTTTGCCACCGTTATCAGTCAGTTAGTCATAGTGTATGTACTATGTGGGGAAAACTATGTGAAATAGGTAATGACGTAGCTAAAGATTATTTTTTACTAATAATAAACTCGTGAATAACCACGATCCTGGCTTAAAGTCGGCCAAAGGGCAATGGCTGACTCAAATGGAAAGGGCTATGCTCGGAGTTTCCTTGCGTGATCGAATCAGAAATGTTCTCTTGCTGATATCTTCACTTCTGATTCGTGCTATGTCGGCAACCAACCAGGAATAGCACAACTCGCCAAACTTAAGTGGTAATGGGCAGAGGACATTTCTCGCAGTTCAGTATGTTTTTTTTTCGGTGGGAAAATCATCTAATGACATCCCCCAGTCTTGGGTGGAGCGGGAGATAGTGTCAGACTTTTACTGACTACAAACTCACTCCTGTTCCTTCGTACCGGGGCTGAGCTGTCTGTCGGAGCTAACCCTGGCCCAAGTGGGCTTCGACCCAGCCGGGCCCCTGCTGTTGCTGACAACTCCTTGGATGACACTCGGGGAGGTCTATGTCCAACAGTGGACGTCTACCGGCTGAAATGATGATGAACCAAGATCTCACCTGATGGTAAGCGATGATGTGACTCTTGATGTAAAGACCTCTAGGTTATAGCTATCAGGAAACACAGACTCCGGCAAGGAATTCCACTCCTTAGCTGTATGTAAAACATTTTGTCCGTATGCGGTTCCAAAATCTATAACGTCCATAGGTAGAAATCATTTGTGTCTATACCAATTTTATATAGAAGCAAGATTTGTATATTTTTTTTTGTAATGATAGACTTAAAAACTATTTTTGTCTCGCACAGATTAAAATATTCTTTTCCCATTATGTCTGTATAACGCGACGCAAGCGCATCAAGCCTTTCCTTCTATCGCTTCGCATAGAATCCGTAACATTTAGAACGTTCAATTATTTTTGTATGAAAATCAGATGAACCAAAATGTAAAAAAGTTTTAAAAGTCATAGAACCAAAGTTGTTGTGTATGATGTTGACAACACTGAGACAGGGTTATTTGTAAAACACTGGAAATCTCAGTGTTTTACAAATAACCCTGTATAGATAAATAGATAATAATGTAGGGCGTGTAATTACGATAAATTAATTAATTTTACATAAGATTTTAACGATAAAACAATTAATCCAAATCAAGCAATTCGATCGCGGAAATTATTTTTATAACATGAAATTGATAGCATCTTTTCTCGTCCCTGCATTTTTTTGCCATTCTTATCCGCACACGTCTTCTGTATGTATGTATGTCATGGCCAGATCTTAAAAACTGATCACTTCATTGTTAAACTTTTGATATTATGTCAATCCTCGTTTGGGCTACTTTGTTAGACCATTTTTAACCCTTCAGATACCGTCAATTAGAAACACAATAGTAAGACAATAGATGCGCGGCCACCGGTGGTCGCTTGGGGATTCATGAATTAAAGAAATCCTTCACCAATGATATGGCTACCACAGCGGCAGTGGTGGCCGAGTGGTAATGGCTCCGACTTACGAGTTGTAGGTCGCAGGTTCGAACCCAGCCAGGCGCATTACTTTGTGTAATTTATTTCATTACACTGCTCTCAAAACGGCAAAGGAAAACATCGTGAGGAAACTGGCAACTGGCTGGGTTCCTAGAACCAAAAATTCGAAGGCATGTAACATTCAATAATCCGCACTGGGCCCGCGTGGTGGATTACGGCCCGTTCCCTCTCCTAGAGAGGAGGCTTGAGTCCCAGCAGTGGGAACATTAAAAAGGCTGATGATGATGAATCTTCTACAGACAACCTTAGGATGGATTGAGCGAAAGGAGATAGATTTAGGGTGGTCAGTGTGTCTACAAAAACTGACACAATACGTAAGGTTACAATAAAGAATACCTATATACCCTTTCTTTACGGTGGGCAAAAATCATCTTATAACAACCCCCGCTCTTGGGTGGAGCGGGAGATAGTGTCAGCCTCTTACTGACTAAAAACTCACCCTGTTCCTTCTAGCCTCTTCATACTCAAGCCCCTTGAGTTCCTTTCGGATAACCCTGGCCCCAGTAGACTTCGACCCAGCTAGGCCTCTCCTGCTGCTGACAACTCCTTGAGGCGGGAACAGTGCGCGGACGCACTGTCCGATGTCACAGTGCACCAGACGGTTGGACAGCGGGCTACCCATGGCTCGCCATCCGCGAGTCCGCGTCTACGGTGGCCGGAAATTGGGATCGGAATCCCGGCGGCGGCGGCGAGGGCGCCTTTGCCTGATGCGGTCGGCCTCCTCCTTTGCCAGCATTACTGCTTCGCAGAAGGAGGCGACCTATCAAGATCGGAGACTACACTCGAAGTTGTGGAAGATTACGTCTACCTCGGACAGACAGTCCAGTTAGGTAGGTCGAACTTCGAGAAAGAGGTCAACCGTCGAATCCAGCTCGGCTGGGCAGCGTTCGGGAAGCTACGCGGTGTCTTCTCGTCCAACATACCACAGTGTCTCAAGACGAAAGTCTATGATCAGTGCGTGTTGCCAGTGACGACATATGGCTCCGAAACGTGTTCGCTCACAATGGGCCTCATCAGAAGGCTTAAAGTCACCCAAAGGGCAATGGAAAGGGCTATGCTCGGGGTTACCTTGCGTGATCGAATCAAAAATGAAGACATCCGCAGGAGAACTAAGGTTGCCGACATAGCGCAAAAAATTGCCAAACTTAAGTGGCAATGGGCAGGGCACATTGCTCGCAGAATAGATGGCCGTTGGGGCCGAAAGGTTCTGGAGTGGCGACCGCGTACCGGAAGACGCAACGTTGGAAGGCCTCCAACAAGGTGGTCTGATGACCTGGTGAAGGTTGCGGGAAGCCGATGGATGCGAGACGCGCAGGAGCGTTCGTTGTGGCGACGCTTATGGGAGGCCTATGTCCAGCAGTGGACGTGTGTCGGCTGAAATGATGATGATGAGAAGGAGGCGACCGCCTGCCATTCCTCCTCGCTCCGGACCATGGCCTTAACCAATGCCCGGCGCGAGAGGTCTCCGCCGCCGATCGCCCCCACGAGGGCATGGCGGTGCTCCGCCCAAGGTTGGACATAGGCCTCCCCCAAGCGTCGCCACAACAAACGATCCTGTGCGTCTCGCATCCGCGTACCTACCCTTATGTCTACATAAACCCTTTGTATGTCTGTAATACCCTTTTGTCATATTTACGCAGGATCCATATTTTTTGCGATTTTGTACGATTATGGTTTTACAAGATTATGATTTTTATTAGATAATAAATTGTATTAGCAATTTGTTTCAAAATCCGCGGTCGCTGATAAATGGGACCTTGTATGATTAGAGCTATTGATTTACACCTTGAACTTAGTTAGCATCAGGTATGATAGTGGACAAACGTGTGTGTTGCGGAAGTACTTATGTAATCGCGGGCTCGCGGACAGCGAGCCATAGGTAGCTCGCTGTCCGACCGTCCGGTAACTGTCCGGACCGAGCCCAAGACGTCGACGGCGCGCACTGTTCTGCCTCAAGGAGTTGTCAGCGACAGGAAGGGCCCAGATGGGTCGAAGCCTACTGGGGCCAGGATTATCCGAAAGGAACTCGAGCCCCGGCTAAAAAGAACGGGGTGGGGTTTTTAGTCAGTAAGAGTCTGATACTATCTCTCGCTCCACCTAAGAGCGGGAGTTGTTATAAGATGATTTTTGCCTACCAAAAAAAAGAAAAAAGAGTACTTATGTTACAATAGTACATTATGATATAAGTGTGTAATGTTAGTGGTTACCGTCAAGGCGGTATTTAGACCCGAGCCATGGCGAGGGTCTTAAGAGAGCCGAGAACGGTAATCATTAAATACTCACGTGTATCATACGACGTTTTTCAATACACTTGTGAAGAAAATAACCGTAAAACTAGTAACCTTTTGTGGCGGTAAAAATCTATTTCTCATGTGCGGCTATCTTGTTTTTTTCTTATCCTCGTGGGGGACAACGCGCGCACATCCTGATACAATAAATGTAATAAAATTAAGGCGGGTTGAACAAAAAGGTTTTAACTACATTATAGCACTAGTGCGTAATGGTAATCAAAATGTCACCGTTTGGTAACAAGTGCCAGTCGCGGGTTCAAACCCAGCCAGACGCATTACTTTGTGTAATTTATTTCATCACCACTGTTCTCAAAACGGCGAAGGAAAACATCGTGAGGAAACCGGCATGCCCTAGAACCAAAAATTCGAAGACATGTAACATCCACCAACCCGCACTGTACGTCGATTCTGTAAAATTCAGACAACAACTCGCATTTCACTTCGCTATTCACTCTCACTTCACATAAGGTTCAAAACGACCTTGATTTTGCATTCTGTAAGCATCACCTAGGCACTTGCGAAGTGAAGTGAGCTCCGAAGCGACCAATACTGTACTAGTGATTACCACACTCAACTAAATGTAAGTTGAGATTTATCGGTTTTTTATTTTACCAGTTTTTGACTCAGAATTTTAGCTATTATGGATGTTTAAATTAAAATATCTTATTTAAAGGAATTTAAGGCAGCTAATAAGTAAAAAAAAAAACAGAAAACTCTAAGTTCGTGCCGTGAATATAATCTATGCTTACCTTACGAAAAAAAATGACCGACAGACAATATCATTAGTAATCTGTGGACAATGTTTATGCGTTGAAGTTTTATAGTGCGTTGTATTGTTTTGTTTAGTTACTTTACGTTTTGTTTGTTTTTTGATCGTTCAGTGCCAAAAATAATTGTGAAATAATCATGAAGTAGTTTTATATTTCTGGTTGTAAAGTTCAAAAATAATATTAATAAAAGAAGTGTTTATTTTGTTTTCTAAAACAACAACAACGTTTCAGTCCAAATGAAACACGTTCCTCTCACCGATCGTCGGCTCAGACTCTTGTAGAGTGCCTAAACAGTATAAGTGGCACTATCAAAACATACAAACAGTGGACTAAGGTTAGCAGTGCTTTTTTATATGTTAGAACCACTTATCATTCCTTAAAGCAAACCACTTAAAATGTGCGACGAATCTTGGTTTAAAGTGTGTTTAAAAACTTTATTTAAACACTATTTAACTATGATTTCTTCTATTTTCACTCGTAAAATAGATGCTTTTAATTTGACACTTTGAATCGGGTTCGAGTGCGAAGTGACCGTCGAAGTGATGGCGGAATTACCTTATGGAATGCCACTTCTTACGTCATCTCATACTTTATCTGTCAAAATTCCGCGGTCAATTTAGTTCAACTCGCAAACACGCTCGCAAGAGCAGCGCTAGTGTAGATTCGAATTATCAACCGAGTTTCAGAATGCCAATCAAGAAACTCACGGCGGATTCAGATGCGAAGTTTAGAATGAAGTCTTACAGAATCACACTGCTGGGCCCGCGTGGTAGATTACGGCCTATTCCCTCTCCTAGAGAGGAGGCCTGCGTTTTTTGATTACCTTAATTTCGTGCGGAAAACGTAATGTTTTTTTTTTATAATAAACATTTTTCCCTTCATTAGTGCTTTATTATTTTCCTTTTCACCAAAATTATGTTTCGAAATCTACGGGTAAAACGTACAAAATCTTAAAAGTGTTTGGTTTCTTCGACTATGTATGAAATAATATGTAACACAATTTTTTTTAACAAAGTTCCAAAAAGGAGGAGATTATCACTTCGACGATAGTGGTCAAACGCAAGCCTATCTATTATAAAAAAGAAATCGGTCATTTTTTTTTTTCATTTCTATGTTTGTTATCTCAGAAAGTCAGAACTCCGTCGTTTATGGATCAATTTCCAATATTTTTTTTTCTCTTAAAAGATATGCTTCCAGATTGGTCCCATTTTTTAAAATTGTATTACCTATATCTATTATTAAAAATGACTTTAGGACCAACCACTGGGCAAAAATCAAAACATGATATAATTATTAGTTTGCACTGGAAAAACAAATCTCAAATCTAACCCTAACCTACCATTTCAAACGTAAGTATGTAATGAAATGACATTTCATTAATTCAAATTTGCCGCGCGTTGAAGTTGTCAATGGAATTTATGTTCTGTGGAACGGGGTGGCGTGTGATTGAATGGCAGATGATGTTTAGATTATTTTGCTTATTTTATTGTTAAAAATTCAATTGTAAAGAGATAAAATAAAGGGATATAATTGAGGAGGCGATATTAGTAAACTTTAAATGTTGTTTCTTTGATTTTCAGGTAAGTTATAGGTGTAATGGTCATAGTTAAACGTTGTAATATAGTAAAGACGTATTAAATAAACAAAACTTTGATTTTCAGAGAAACAATTTGTGGTTTATTTGGAAAATCCTCAATAACATATCTTATAAGTATACACCTACGAGAATATTTGTAAGTTCCAAAAAATAATAGAGCTTGTTTTTTAAAAGGGCCTCGCAAAAAATGATCATCAATTATTTTTTTTTTTATATGTATATAAATAAAACCGCTGTTACGGGGCCCCGAAATCGACGTAAACCCGAGCGGAGTACATACAAAATACTCAGTAAATACAATCGGCTCTTAAAAAGAAAAGAGAAAACTTCACTCACCGCTTTGAAATTCACTGACTTCAAAATGTCACTTAGATTTTATCTAACAATATTTACACTGTAAAAAAAAAACATATTTTTTTTGTATATAACAGTAGGTATTTCTCTGTTACACTATGAAAGACTAATCATTGACATCAGATAAAGACATACATATGTTAATAATGATTAATCTACAATACCTATTCATTACCAAAGATATGCATGTTCTTAATTTTTATCACCGATACAGCGTGTTGGTTTTTTCCGCCGATTATTTATCCTTTTTTCTAATATTATAAGCTAAGGTAGACGCTAAATAATCGTTAAATAACGGTCATTGAACCTCCTACATTTATTGACATTCTTAATTCATGAATCCCCAAGCGACCACCGGTGGCCGCGCATCTATTGTCTTACTATTGTGTCTCTAATTGACGGTATCTGAAGGGTTAATTGATGGTTTTTCGGGTACTTACGATTTATTGGAGATATTAGAGAGAGAGCAGTGGTGGCCGAGTGGTAATGGCCCCGACTTACGAGTTGTAGGTCGCGGGTTTGAACCCAGCCAGGCGCATTACTTTGTGTAACTTATTTCATCACCACTGCTCTCAAGACGGTGAAGGAAAACATCGTGAGGAAACCGGTATGTCCTAGAACCAAAAATTTGAAGACATGTGACATTCACCAAACCGTACTGGGCCCGCGTGTTGGATTATGGCCCATGCCCTCTCCTAGAGAGGAGGCCTGAGTCCCAGCAATGGGAACATTAAAAAGGCTGATGATGATGATGATTACGGCGCGAGCAGACTATGTAACATCTACTATACTATAAACTATGTGACTCTAGTCAGTACTATAATCAAATTCTCACTTCCATTTTTCCCAGATTGCTTCAGCTTCAATAATACCACATATTGTCCAGTTGCGTAGACACTTCAGATATGTCACATTCACTACAGAAATTTCACATTATAATATCCCACAAGAAACCACCAATTCGCGAATAATACGGCCACTGAACTTCGTTCAAAATCTTACCAAAAACCGCACAATTTTTTTTTTTCATATCAACTGACGCCAGAACACAGGTAGACAAAAACAACGTAATTATTATGTACTTTAATAAATTAAATGGCCATCGCTTAGACCTTGTAACTAACTGTCATTTTATTCAAACATCTAGGCGTAGAGATGGGCATATTTTTTTTTTCATTTCAATGAAAGAAAAATAAGTGAACAATTTGAAGTGGCCGAGTGGTAATGGCTCCGACTTACGAGTTGTAGGTCGCAGGCTCAAACCTTGCCAGACGCAATACTTTGTGTAATTTATTTCATTGCCACTGCTCTGAAAGTGGTGAAGAAAACACGATGTTTTCCATGAAATTTAAAATAGTTTTTGATGCCAGGAAAGCGGAATTTAGTCAAAGTCAAAGTCATAGTCAAAATATTTTATTTCACATAGGCCTACATGGGCACTTATAAAACGTCAGAAGCTAGTGCACGGTTCCAAATTGGTCGTTTCCTATGGAGAAGAACCGGCAAGAAACTCCATGGTTACTCTTTTAAGTAAGTAGTAATTTAGTAAACCCCTATTCATTTTTAAATACCTATCCAACAATATATCACACGTTAGGGTTGAAATGAAAAAATATCACTGCCCACTTTACATGTAGGGTATCCTAATAAACAATTTTTTCCAGTTTTTATTTTACCACTTTGGCGGCGTGATTGATATAGGTATATATTGGTACATTAGTACCAAACATTATTCTAGTGCTAATGATCACTGAGATTATCTGCGAACGGACAGACAGACATGGCGAAACAATAAGGGTTCCTAGTTGACTATGGAACCCTAAAAAGGGCGACAATGCCCTGCTTAAAAATTACAGGCCTATCTTACTTCTGAGCCATGTCTAAAAGCTGTTTTCCAGAGCCATCAGGAACCGTCTCGCACAGGAATCAAATATTTTTTATATGTAATTTCAATAGAATTTTTTCTATGAATTTCGCTTATGTGACATTCACAAACCCGCTATGGGCCCGCGTGGTGAATTACAGCCCATTCCCTCTTCTAGAGAGGAGGCCTGAGTCCCAGCAGTGGGACCATTAAAAAGGCTGATCAGTCAGATGATGAGTCGTTTGATAAATCACGAAATATTTTTATTTAGAATAAATTTAAGTTTATGTTAAGTTTTTTTTATATAATCATTAGTGTCTACACGTTTTTACTACATTGTGTGTATCACTACATAGTATAAAACAAAGTCGCTTTTTCTGTCCCTATATCCCTATGTAGTTGTACGCTTAAATCTTTAAAACTACGCAACGGATTTTGATGCGGGTTTTTTAATAGATAGAATGATTCAAGAGGAAGGTTTATATGTGATATTGCACCCGAGGGAAGCTGGGGCAGGTCGCTAGTGCCAAATAAAATAGTATTGTTTTCTTCCTTTTTACAAAAAAATATTTTTTTGCTTCAAATTAAAATTTTTCAATCAATAGGTAATGAAATTTTTCCGATTAATTTTATTGCTTGAAAAATTTCGTAAAATTTGCCCATCTCTATCTGGGAGCATAATAATTCCACCAATAAATAAAGATTATCTATAAATAGGTACATACATATGTATGTACTTTTACATTGCTATCGTCAATTTTACGTCACACAACGCCGTCTAGTCCCAAGCTAAACAGAGCTTGTGTTATGGGTACTAGACAACTGTTAAACATACATATATATTTCTAAATACATACATATTATAGATAAATTACCCCCAGACACAGAACAAATGATCATGCTCATCACATAAACATTTGTCCCGGGTGGGAATCGAACCAACGACCTCCGGCATAGCAGTCAGGGCCACTAACCACTAGACCAACAGGCCAGTCAAACTTTGTAATGCTCTTTCGTAAAAGTCATGGGATATAGCTGGGAATAGAATGGAAAGGATTGGAATAAAATAGTTGAAATGGTTTTTTTATGTAAAAGTGGTGTAAGTAGTTATTTTTTTATAAAAAAATTACTTCATTTTTGGTTTTTTTTTTGCAAATTGATTTTTAACTAATCTCCAAATAAAAACATTTTTGTTAGGTATGTCCGTCTAAAAAGTCAAACGACTTGGAAATTTTGTTTAATATTTAATCATAAAAAAATTCTTACATTCGATACTTTTTATAAGGTTCTTCTATTAGTAAACAATGATCAAGATCTCTTAATCAACCTTGATTATTGAACCAGTGTTGACTATATAAGCCCCCCTAGCCAAGTGACAACCGTTTCGCTTGCGTCGAACGCTTCGAGTTGACCTTGCCGCCAATTCTTTTGTTCTGACCACGTGACTGAGCGTTGAGAGCGCGTCATTCCCGTACATTTGAAGCTTTCTACTAGCGTTAACTATTGCAGATTAGCAACTTGGCTAGGGGTACAGATTTCATTTTATCTTAATAATTACCCAAGTCGTTTAACTTTTTAGACAGACTCTAGTTATAATATTTACAGAATCGATTCTTTAGACTTCAATTCGAATCAATCCAAAAATTACTTTAGGAAGAATCACAATAGTAGATTATGCACCGAGGGGCTAAAGATGTGTCTTATGTCACGGACGTCATATTGAATCTCGAGCGCAATGAAGGATTCGGGATTTAACTCACGAGCAAAGCGAGGGAGTTCATACAAGAATCCTGAATGCAGCGAGGGATTCAAGCTAGCCCAAGGCAAAGACACCTTTAGCCCAGAGGAGGATACTCTACTTTTTACACCTACTGTGAGAAAATAATAGTCACATTATTGACCAGCGGGTCATAATGAAATCCATTATAGACCGGCTGTGCCCCCGGCCACTAATGACTCACTTTAGGTTATGGTTGCTTGACATATAATTTGACATTTTCGAGCAGGTGGTGTGAAAACATGTTTATTGCCTCAAGGAGTTGTCAGCAACAGGAGGGGCCCAGCTGGGTCGAAGCCTACTGGGGCCAGGGTTATCCGAAAGGACTCGAGCCCCGGTATGAAGAGGCTAGAAGGAATGGGGTGGGTTTTTAGTCAGTAAGAGCCTGACATTATCTCCCGCTCCACCCAAGAACGGGGGTTGTCATAAGATGATTTTTGCCCATGGTAAAAAAAAAAACATTTTTATTGCCGTGAACCAGTGTTGCCAAATTATCGATATGAAACGATAGATTTGCAACAAAAATACACTACGTTTTAATGAAAACATCATAAAAGTTGATAGATTATTCTTAAGACGGGTGATAAAAGCTGCAGCCGGTATTCAATTAAAATGTGCTAGTGCACGTGCCTATTAATATTCGTAAGCGGACGCCAGCGGCTGCGAAGCTGCTGGCATGCGCATGCGAATGCGTAACAGTAGAAAATAATCTTAAAGTAATATACTCCCGGGATAAAAAGTATGGGAGATGATATGGTCTACCCGTGTACCAAGTTTCAACTAAATCCGATCAGCCGTTTGAACGTCAGAAATAACAAACATACACACCCACTCAAACTTTCGTCTTTATAATATTATTAGCAGTTTTTTGGAAAATATTTAAGGATTAAAAAAAACACTTATTTCCTGGAACAAGTTTTGTGATATATTTGAGTAAATTACGGAATTACCGATTAACAAAAGAGTTTTCAGGTAATCGCTCTTTTTTCACATTGCCTCTGCATTAAACATCGCATTGGATTGCGTTAGACGAAGCAACAAAAAAATCGATATGAAACAAATAAAAACGAAAAATATTGATGCGTCACAAATAAAAACGAAAAAAATATCGATGCGTCACAAATAAAAACGAAAAAAATATCGATGCGTCACAAATAAAAACGAAAAAAATATCGATGCGTCACAAATAAAAACGAAAAAAATATCGATGCGTCACAAATAAAAACGAAAAAAATATCGATGCGTCACAAATAAAAACGAAAAAAATATCGATGCGTCACAAATAACAACGCAAGTGAATTTGATTGGCTATTAAAAAAAAACAACCAATCACAACACAGATTAAGGTTTTAAAATTTTGTCATTCCTTTAAACTTTTTTAAGTTGTAAAATATTCGCTGTTACATTTCTGACGGAGATAACATTGTGATTCGGAAATAAAGTAAAACTTACCTTTCTAAAAATTCTCCTTATTTTATCACCACAAATTCTTATCACTTGTTTATGGTACACTAATATCACGATTTCATTCGAAATAACACTTTCAACACAATCAGGAGAGGTCTTATTCCAAAAAAAATATTTGGATATAAGAGGATTATAGTTTACATTTATATATTAAAAAAAAATCAGATCTCTCTTTGGCTCTACAGGTTTATAAGTTAATCACTAGGAAAATTTTATATAATAGAAATAATGAGAACACTTTTTTTTCAAAGCTTATTTTTCCCTTAAAATAATCATGATTTTTTATCCAAAGAGAGTTGCTTTCACATAGAAAAGAATATGACAAATGCGTAAAAATTATCTCAGAATAGGTATCCAGCAAATAAATGTAAAAATTTAAAGTATAGATAAAAATTAATCTAATTTTATTGCTATATATGAGGGCTATTATTCAAAGTTTGATATCGATAAAATTAAAGATATTGGTTTTATACAGATTTAGTTGTGACTTAAATTGTCAGCAAATCATAATTTATCACAGTATTCGTGATATTGAAACGTAATTAATACATTTTTCCTTTCTTTTTAGTAATAGGATCTGTTAATGTTGCAAGTTTTGGGTGCAACAATAGCAGATATATTTTAAAGCAAGTCCGTAAACTTAGAAATGACAAAGTTTGACAACATAATATTTTCACTTCTGTAGCAATGGCTACAGAAGCGAGTTCCTGGTCAAACGCGTACCATCAGGTGAATTAATGGTCAAATGCGAGCCTATGAATAATATAAAAAAATAATGTTTACAGACTTCATAAACTTAATTTTTATATCAAACGACGCTGGTTGCAAATCGGATCTCGGTTTACCAACTCATTCTTCATTACAAAATTTATTACAAATATTGTCAACTAGCTGCTTCCAGCGGTTTCGCCCGCGTGATAGCAGAAATTTATCCAAAGGGAACAAACTTCCGGGATAAAAAGTATCCTATGTCCTATTCCAGGACATGGTCCATCGGTCCATCCGTGTACCAAGTTTCATCAAAATCGGTTTTGCCATTTAGGCGTGAAGACGTAACAAACAAACTCACTTTTATAATGTACCGCGCTGGCAGGACCCAACATGCTGCGTCCAGCAGTGCCCACGACGCAGCTGTATGTTTCGAGGCTACATCACACCACGAAGGCTGAGGAGATCGTGGAGTATGTTCGAGTCAAGACGAACTGGACTTTGAGGATCGAGCAGTTGGAGCCGCGCCATAACACTAATTTCAAGTCGTTTGTGATGCGGGTGGCGACTCATCATTTGGAGACCTTCCTCAAAGGAGAGTTTTGGCCGAAAGGAGTTGTGTATCGACGATTTCGTGGAAGGATACCGACCTCGCAGCGGAACACGACGCCGTCACTTCGTGTGTTTAATTAATAAGTCGATTTTATTTATATGTACTAGTTTATTATTTTTAAGATTATTTTATGTATAGTGTATATAGGCCATAGTAGCCTGAAATAAAGAATTATTATTTTAATATTAGTAAGGATAATCGCGACAACTGTTTCTTAGAGCATAAGGTTAATTATAAAAATGTTAATAAAACTTAAGGGTGGAGTCCTGCTATCACGAAATACAGGCCCCAAGCCTAGTTTAGGCACCAGTCTCCCCCAATATGCTTACTGTACCTATTTTTACCCTAGAAACTGTAATTATTGTGTATTGTGGCGAGAAAATAAATATTATCATTTATTGTTCTTTATACAGAGTGTCTTTGACGTCGACGCACAAACGAATACCACTACGCTATCTCCTTCTGGGCCTACCACGTCACCGGCTCCTGCTGTTCGGTATCCAGTCAGTGGGTGCCTTCACCCAATTTCGTTGCGACTTGCGGCAGATGTGGCCTGCCCACTTCTATTTTAGTTTGGTGGCTGAGTTGCCTACGTCTGCAATTTATTAAAAATATTTGATTAGGTAAAATGATTCGAAGGACACAGTGGTGTAAACAAAATGTTGGATGTTTCGTCATCAACACGGTGTTGTTGGTTTACGATCCACAAGTACTTATCTAGTTCCTTTCACGGAATTTTAAATTAGGGTTGTAAATGCATCATCAAATGGTTGTAAATTAGACTAGCGTCATTCAAATTGACTACAGTATAGCCTTTGATAAGGATTCCTATAATATCCTATCTTATAATTACCTGCATACGGTGTCATCGATGATTTGCAGGAATAGGTGAATTCATACTTAGAGGTTGTATCGTTTTTATCGTGGTAAATGGATTTATAACCAAACATATGTTATATCTCATATGGAGTCCCACAAGGCTGTCACGTAGGACCAATATTGTTCAACTATTTTATTAACGACATTTCCAGCTGTTTACAATACCCTGATTTTTTTTTTCAGACGATTTAGTTTCAAAGAATTATTCAATTTGATAAAGACTCACTTTTGCATGTGAACCTTAAAAGTCTCATTCAATGGAATAAAAATAATGAAATGTGTTTGAATTCAAACAAATAGAACAAAATTAAGTTTTTTATAGTTTATTTCAGTGATGCTGCAAAAACAATCTGGCCCAATGAAGCTTCCTCAAACCATCTCAAACATTGTGCTAATGTAGAGCCATTTCACAGGATATTCGCGTCACCTGATATGCTGTTGTCTTACACAACCACCTGCATCTAACAGGATTTACATGAGGCTAATAACAGAGCTGTTCAGGTTGCTAAATACTGGTCAGAAAAAAAATGATGACATCGATACAAAAAGCCTTTATTATCCTATTGCTGAAGTTGAGGGAGTTATAGCCTCCCCCGAATTCTTCCAGACATTCTTCTCAGCTTTAAAAGAAAAAGTAATATTTTAAAGACATTGAATAAATGAGGATAAAATAAATGAAGTGAGAACTGTGAGTCTGTGACCTCGAAGTTCTTTAAAAGAAGAACGAAGATTTAAACGACACAATGTTTACCTGTAAAATTTTGAAAGGAAATATCTACTTACCGCCATTGCTCTCACTCCTTCATTTTCGTGCGGCATCGAGAATTACGCTTAGAGTTATTAGGTACGAGTACCTTTTTTTTTTGCTATCAAGGGAAGACCCTCAAAAAGCGACCAGCCTTTGGAGATAAGTCGGAGGACCCCCCAGGTGATCACCATCAGCACATAGAGACTCTACAAAAAGTCAAACGACATGGATAATTATTAGGGTAAAATGTAATCGAATGTAATCAACACTGGTTGAATTATCAAGGTTGGTTAAGAGATCTTGATCATTATTTACTAATAGAACCTTACAAAAAGTATCGAATAGGTATAGGTATTTTTTAATGATATTTAGTGTCGATAAAAAATGCATAAGATTTTCGTTTAGAATATATGTACCTATTCTCTTTAATGATATTCTTAATATAAAAAAGGTTACATTTGCAAAAATATAACAGTGTCATAGGTAATAACATAAATCTGGAATCGTAAGAGAAATCTGATTCTAAATATTCTATTCCCTTATGATTTGTCATCACTAGCCATATCAACATCTGATGCAGAACTACAGTGCGTTTCACTTAAGAAGTTCTTTGCCGTAATGTTGGCCATACGGAAAAACAGTGTTGCAATATTTTTAGCAATTTAATTACTTAATACTAGCTTCTGCCAGCGACTTCGTACGCGGATCCTGTTGCTTATGCCAGCGACAACAGGTTCGTCAAAATCAAAGATCTGAAACGTCTGATGTCGAATTCTAAGAGCCCGGGGACTGGAAAACAACGTGATGCGCGAGACGATTCGAGACGTTCCAGATCTCTCCCTTCCACTTACGCGCGTAACAGTGTGCACACACCTCAGACATGGTGCCAATGTATCCGTGTTCGATGTAATTAATAAATGGGTTATAGGAAAACGCGCTCCTGTCTTTATTCCCAAAAAGTGTTCCCATAGCGTGATCTAACTCGACGCCAACGCCATTTACGAAACGTTTAGAAAACGGAAACTACATAATTATTATTTTCCCAAATATTATAGTATCTTAGCCACGTGCAGCGCCCCTTAGTGAACTCCACAGCGGGTGACGTAACCTGCGACCAACTTATTATTTGCGGTTGGTACAGTAATCGGGTCTAGGGAATCGAACCGCAAAATTAATTACAATAAAATATATATACTTTTCCGGGATAAAAAGTACCCAGTGTGGTGCCCAGGATATTAAAGAATAATTATACCAAGTTTCATCGTAATCGGACCAGTAGTTTTTGCGTGATGCCTGAACAAACAGACAGACAGACAGACAAAAACATTTTTAATCACATTTTTGGGTTCGGTGTCGGTCTAGTGACACCCCCTGCCGTTATACATGATTTCTGTGTAGCTTGAACCATTAAGGCTGCAAACGCGACGGAAACTTAAAAAATGGTGTAATTTCTCCCGTTTCCCCAACATTTCCTTTCACTGCTTTGCTCCTATTGATTGTAGCGTGAACAAAAGTATACTATAACCTGCCCAGGAGTATGAAGAATGATTGTACCAAGTTTCGTTAAAATCCATCGAGTAGTTTTTGTTTCTATAAAGAACATACAGACAGACAGACAGACAGACAGACAGACAGACAGACAGACAGACAGACAGACAGACAGACAGACAAAAATTTTACTTTTTGCATTTTTGGTATCAGTATCGATCACTAATCACCCTCTGATAGTTATTTTGGAAATATATTTCATGTACAGAATTGACCTCTCTACAGATTTATTATAAGTATAGATTAGGGAGATTAACTGATACTTCGTTACTTTTAACAATTGCCTTTTTTTGTTTTTTTTTTTTAACTAGTTTTTGAATAAAGTATAGGACGCTGGGCTCCATTCCGATCATCCTGAAATTCTTTCAAATACCGAAAAAGCTACGCCACAATATCGTACCTCTCTATTAAAAACTTCCTTTTAGACCTGTTTTTTTTAAATAAAATCCCATTCCCCTCATAATTCTCCAAAAAGTGTTGCAACTAACGTTAAAATCGATTTCGTTTCGCATTTTGGGGAAAAATTTCGGTAGAGTAGGCAACTCTTTCCTTTTTCCCTTCTTTTTTGTGTAGACAGACAGGGGAGTCAAAATTACGCCGATGTAACTTCTTAAGTGAAACGCACTGTAGGTTTTATCATCTCAAGAAACAAGTGAATGATAACTAAAATTCGCGTTGCCAACAGATTTTTATTCTGTTCAAAAATTCCCCAATCTTTTGACTTTTTAGACAGACCACATAATTGTGCAACAACAATGCAGACTCCCCCGAAATGTAAACGATAGGAAACCGACAAGCTATCCGGCGGTGTCCTCTATAATTTTGGCGCCACATTTCATCTAAGTCTGTCGTGATAATATTATCAGCTTAGTGGATACAATTAACGAGTGATAAGTCCATTACGTCAAATCTATTAAATGAATACGCACGTTTAGCGCCATTCATTAGTGTAAAAACATGTGTAGTAAAACGCGAGTCTCTTATCAAAAACCTTTACCCAGGTTTTTCTTAAGTAGGTACAATGATATACTGTGATAGGAGTTCAGATGGGAAATCAAACGAAGTGACATCATTCAGGTTTCTTATATTTTTCACAAATTCACATTATATATCTAAATCCAGCCAAGCCAGCGTCGCTCAATCCATCTTAGCACCGTCTAACCCGGAAGTCAAAATGCTACCCCTTTCTTTAATAACACAACATATCAATAAGTCACTTGAATTGACAAACTAATTAATAATACATTGTTACACTAGGGGTTAAAGTTACTTATTTCGTCCCGAGAAGAAGTTGGCGGCCGAGCGCAGCGAGGTCGCTAATTCGAGCTAAATCGATGAATTAGTTTGTCAATTTAAGTGACTTATTGATATGTTGTATACAAGAAGGTAGACCTTGTTTTTTTTTTAATAATTTGACAGCTGTTAGTTGAAAGTAAAACTCCCTAGGGATGAAAAGTGTGATACTTTTCAGCCCGCTTTTCAGGCAGCTTCAGACCTACTTTCAGAGTATGAGTAATGAAAAATAAATTACATTCATAAAAGCTGTTGGTATACAAACTTAAATATTATAATCAGATGTGATTAACAGTACATACTTCCAAGGTAATCAATTAAAGCAAAGACAATTAAACAATTGAAATAATTAACATTTAAGTTTAAGTTTAAAAAAAGTAATAAATCTGACCCAAAAATCTCAAAATGATTATTACATAAGCTCGGCCAAAAATAAATCTAAAGCTTCTTGGAACATTATTAATAAAGATAAGCTTAATTACCCTAAAGAAAATATACCTGACTATATTGAAGTAAACAATAATATAATTTATGACCCTCAATTAATAGCAGAATCTTTTAATAATTATTTTATAGATGAAATTAAGCCGACTAACTCTACTCCCTGTTTTAAATCTATTGACACTAATTGTAACTCAATATTTATTCCTCCTACGGTACCATCTGACATAGTGACAACAATTCACTCATTAAATAATACCAATAGTCCAGGATATGATGGCATCGTCACTAAAATTGTTAAGCATGTGGCACTATTAATTGGGCCCGTTATGAGTTATGTCATTAATCTTTGCATTGAACATGGTCATTTCCCTGATAAACTAAAAATTACTATTATAAAACCCATTCACAAAAAAGACGATAAAAAGATCATGGGTAATTATAGACCAATAGCACTTGTACCAATTTTTTCAAAAATAATAGAAAAAGTAATATATAAAAGCCTTAATTCGTTTTTTGGAAAACATGATCTCATAGCCAAAGAGCAATTTGGTTTTAGAAAGCATATATCCATAAATATGGCAATATATGAATTAGTAAAGAAAATAACATCTAATGTTGATAATAGAACTCCAGTGGCAGCCCTCTTCATGGATATGTCCAAGGCTTTCGACCATGTAGATCATAATATATTGCTGAAGAAATTGGAGCGTTATGGTATAAGAGGGAATGCTTTGAAATTATTAAAATCCTATCTGACTAATCGCATTCAAATTACGACAATTGATAGATTAAGTAAGAGTTCTCAAATCGAACACACATACGTGTCACAACCCAGAAAAACTACTTACGGTGTTCCCCAAGGTAGCATACTTGGTCCGCCTTTCTTTAACATCTACATAAATGACATGCCTAAAGTCATCAAAAATCAGATGATCTTGTTTGCTGATGACAGTACTGTTCTATTTTCTGATAATGACATCAATAATCTCATAAATGACATAAATAATGACCTTAAAAATATAATTAATTGGCTAGCTAATAATAATCTAAATGTGAATCTTAGTAAGACAAAAATAATGACATTCAATCAGAGAATTACGAAACCGAAGCTTAACATAAAATATGAGAACATAACCATCACTGAAACCGATACGACTAAATTTCTGGGTCTATACTTGGATAGTCAGCTATCATGCAAACATCAAATCGATGCTTTGTCGAAGAAACTTAGCCAGTTCGCGTATGCTCTATATAAACTGTCAAAAACGGTTAATCGGTTTACGGTGCTACTAGCTTACAATGCTTACGTGGCATCTAACATTAGGTACGGCATAATTTTCTGGGGTAATTCGAGTGACAGGGAAACTGCTTTTAAAGCCCAGAAAAAATGTTTGCGATCCTTTACTCATTTGCACTCTACTGACAGTTGTAAACCAATATTTAAACAACTAAACTTGTTAACGTTACCGTCTATGTACATTTATGAAATGGGAGTATTTGTTCGTTGTAATTTCCATCTTTTTGAAACTCTACGCTCTCGACGTCATCAGAACACTATTCGAGCCGGTTTTCATAAAACAGCATTTTTCGCTAAAAATGTTCTTGGTATGGCCTCCAAAATATATAATAACATACCAATAGCTATTAAAAATAAAGACTGTCTAGGTTTCTTTAAGAAGTCCTTGTTTAGGTTTCTTCTGGCTAGATGTTACTATTCAGTCGCAGAGTTTGTTGCTGATAAACAGGGGTATGAAGATCCGACATGCTAAATAGTCATTAATAGATTGTGATAATAATATTTGTAATAATAATAATTTAATAATCCATTGACATAATTTTAATAATTATAATTACTTTATATGACTTTATTTTGGTGAACGACAATTGACATACTCTAATTCTATTTTCTTTTTTAATGTTTTTTTTTTTATTTGATTGACTTGACATTTAAGCTATTGTATTTGCATGGCTTTTTGCCTTAACTTTGTACGCCATTCTTTTGGCAAAACATAGTGCACTTATTTTATTTTATGTAATACCTTAATTCACCTATGTTTTACAAAATAAATGATTGATTGATTGATTGAACATGATTATACATTAATGCATCAGTGTCTCAATGAATTGATAGATGGCGCCATTGTGAGTTGCACTGATTGCATGACTATACAGATCAAGCTTCCATTACAGCAGGTGTCTTGATTAGCCGGTAGATAGTGTTATAGATGACGCTGGGACGTTTGTTACGGTTGTGTATAAACACAACCGTAACAATACGGTTGAATAAACCTGCCTATATTACATAGGCATGTGGTAGTGTAGACGACTATTCTTGGTATAGTCATGTAAATGACTGAATGTAAATGAAAAATGAGGAGTGAAAAGCATGTCACCAAAATAGTTATAACAATATAATATAATATTCCACAACTATCACACAACGCCGTCTAGTCCCAAGCTAAGCAGAGCTTGTGTTATGGGTACTAGACAACTGATAAACATACTTATATATTTCTAAATACATACATAATATAGATAAATTACACCCAGACACAGAACAAATGATCATGCTCATCACACAAACATTTGTCCTTGGTGGGAATCGAACCCACGACCTCTGGCATAGCAGTCAGGGCCACTAACCACTAGACGAACAGGCCAGTCTAAAAGTGAAAAAGCAAAAATGTAACACACTACTCTTCATTTGCTTTGTTGATTTCCGCAAGGCTTTCGACACTGTCATATGGGAATGCTTCTAGAAAATCCTGTTAGGGATAGGAGTACCACAGCACTTGATACT
Source organism: Mythimna lalbum (assembly GCA_949319445.1). NCBI lineage: Eukaryota > Metazoa > Arthropoda > Insecta > Lepidoptera > Noctuidae > Mythimna > Mythimna lalbum. Next base: position 10,888,767 of record OX439372.1, read on the forward strand.
TTTACTGAAGGGACTATATGAAGATGGCACTGCAGCAGTACGGGTGGATAATGTCCTTCCGGAAACTTTTAAGATGGAGTCCGGTGTTCAGCAGGGATGTATTTTGACACCCTTATTATTTAAATAATTAGCGGAAGTGTCTTTCATGCTACAAAGTGAATGACAGAGCCATACAGGTTACCAAACACTTGATCAGATAAAATTTAATCAGAGTTATTGTCAAAGAACGTCCTTCTAATGACAAACTAGCTTTTGCCCGCAGCTTCGCCCTCGTACGTAAAATATAGCACATACCACTCAGGAATAAAGCAGCTTGCTATCGGTGAAAAAATTTTAGCAATCGGACCAATATTTTCAGAGATTACCTCCTACAAACAAAAAAACAAACTTTACCTCTTTATTATAGTATTGTAGTTAAATAAAACACATTACATACATTTTTCTAAACGTATATTTATTAGAAACATAGCAACAATACCCTTATTTATTCTACAGTAATTACAAATGGCGGTGGACCACCTACAGGGCCGTCTGAAGCAATTAGGGTGCGTGGGAGCAATTAGGGTGCGTGGGAGCAATTAGGGTGCGTGGGAGCAATTAGGGTGCGTGGGAGCAATTAGGGAGCTTGGGAGCAATTAGGGATCTTGGGAGCAATTAGGGTGTCTGAGAGCAACCATGATACATATGTGGCCTAGCTACTCATTTACTTGGGTGTAGGGAAATGAGGACGTGTTGAATGAGGGCTTGATGCATGGAAGTAGGGATCAACTCTAGGACCTACACGCATATAAAAACTAAATTGATTCTCATTTCTAAAACGATATTAGAACAACTATCACTCCACAGTTACACGCTACAAAATCTATAAAGATTGTGAATAATTCCATTGTGATTTTTTCAATAAAATATATAAAGACGCTGGAAAGGCAAATATTACTAAGCGACATTGACTATAGAAGAGTGATTTAAATTTAAAATTTTTAGAAAAAAAAAAGTAAAAAAGAAGTTGGATTTAGATACTATTACCATGATGTCCGTTCATATGAGAGCAGTGGTGGCCAAGTGACGGCCTCAATTAACGAGTTGTAGGTCGCGAGTTCAAACCCAGCCAGGCGCATTACTTGTGTAATTTATTTCATCACCACTGCTCTCAAAACGGTGAAAGAAAACATCGTGAGGAAACTGGCATGACTTAGAACCAACAATTCGAAGACCTGACATTCACCAAGCCGCACTGGGCCCGCGTGATGGATTACGGCCCATTCCCTCTCCAAGAGACCTCTCTCTTGGAGAGGGAATGGGCCTGAGTCCCAGCAGTGGGAACATGAAAAAGGCTGACTGTGTTATGCTATACCACGATGTTAATAATATCTAAATCCGACTGTTTCTATTTTTACTTTTTGTTTTTCTTAAAAAGCTTTAAATCACTCTCCTGTAATTAGAATGTCGTTTAGTCATTTTTGCCTTTCAAGCATCGATAAGAGTTCCTTTTGCACTTGCGACATAGTTTAGGAGACGACCCCGACTTTTACAATTTGTTATCTTGCTTTCTAACGCACCCGGCAAGCTGTGGGCTACTGTAACATAATTAATGCCTTGTGCGTTTAATGCATTTGATTTTAATTTGTAAAGCGAGAATTTCTTATTAAAAAAATATACAATAGATCTTTTTCTATTTGTTTTTTTTAAGCAAGCCATTATTGGATAAACCTTTTTCTATACACCTCAAAATGCCATTCGTATCCCCACCGCGCGTATGTGACGATTATTCGCCATTATACGCTTGGTGTACGCCTGCGTGAAGCTTACATACAAAACTTTGGCCTTCTGTCCATAGACGCGTAGCTTCATAGACGCGTATTCGTCATTATACGCTTGGTGTACGCCTGCGTGAAGCTTACATACAAAACTATGGCCTACTGACCACAGACGCGTAGCTGCATAGACGTGACACGACGGATCGCTGCCGCTTCGCCGACAGTTTCATAGTTTTAGTAGTTGTTAGTTTTGTATGTAAGCTTCACGCAGGCGTACACCAAGCGTATAATGACGAATACGCGCCTAGTTAAATAAATTCTCGCTTTACGTCACAAATTGAGATCATTATTGCAATTGCGCTACATATCAACAGGGGTATAGGCAGTAACCAATTACATGAGTTGTATTCTATTGCATTGACAAATACATTAAAATTATATTTACACTAAATAAACATGAAACATTTGGTTTTTTACAGCCTGATTTTCAGTATATGCGAAACCTGAAATACTAGTCTATTATTTTTACCAACTTCACAAAAAGGAGGAGGTACTATGTTCGGCTGTTTGTATGTTTTTTTATGTAAGGAATCTATGTACAAAATTTCAAAACTGCATTATGAAAAATCCACCCTGTCTGGTCGGAGGATCCTCCCTTTTCAACGGAGGTATGTGGGACTTTACTCTCTGTCCCTCTTACCTCCAAACCAGTTATGGTACCTGATTAGCGACATAAATACATGGTCACCGGGCCATCCAGGCGATTGAAGGGTGGTTTTGCTCCTGCACCCAGCTGTGCGCTGGCGTTTAATGCCCGCTATGACCTGCCGTGACCTGTTTTGTACTTAGTGTCAGTGGTGTCCAACTTGTGACCGTTTTAAAATATTTTTGGGAAAAAATATAACATGGTGTAAAAATTATTGGAATAGATTCAGTTACTGATTCTGAACAAACTATATTCAGGTTTCGCATATACTAAAAAATAATAATGTTGTATATATTCAGCGGGGAACATTATACGGCCGTTTTTGGTACACATTAATTGCATAACTATCAACATATAATCACATTTATCCGATTTTGTTTCTAACAAACTTAAGTTTTTTTTTTTACATGAACACAATACCTACCATTTTGTTTATCTAAATTATAATTTTTATAATAATATAATTTTTCTTCATCAAAATATACAAATTATTATATTACAATTGATTTCAGAAACTGTAAAGTATTAGGTAACTGGGGGCATAGCAGTGTCCCGGCCAAGTCAAGCAAAAAAGCGGCGTGGCTGTACCATTCTTTTCTCGAAACGTTTCAGGCCGTTTTTATTCAACCAACCAATGACAGCACAGTTGTCGCAGCGGTTAACCAATTGGCTGCTGCGCTGCGTGTCGCGGGTTCGATTCGCGCGCAGAAAAAATATTTGTATGCAACAAATGTTTCGCTTGTGTCGAACGCTTCGAGTTGACCTTGCCGCCAATTCTTTTGTTCTGACCACGTGACTGAGCGTTCAGACGACGTCATTCCCGTGCATTTGAAGCTTTCTACTAGCATTAACTATTGCAGATTAGCAACTTGGCTAGGGAGGCTGGGCGTAAGAGAGATCTTTAAGAGCGACAGTCAAAATATCTTGATACTTTACAGTTTCTAAGATTCAATCGAAAAAAAAAAATACTGATTTTTATCACCTAATTAAAATCACACATTACAAACTAATATTTTGTACATAACATTGACAAAGTAAACACTTCTATATATAGATATAAAGTAATGCTAAGTTTAAGCCAAGTATATTTTCACTCACGCTATGAGCATTTTGCCGCACTCGAAAAACAAACGTCATTGTTTTCAAAACCATGCAAGATTCACGATTAAAAGTAACGTATAGCCTAGTAGCTTGTTTCGCATCCTTCACTTCCCTTTTCATTTTGAGGTGTAAAATAGGCAAGCGTGCCCCATCGTCGACCACATCATCGCTTACCATCAGGTGAGATGATGGTCAAACGCGAGCCTATCAATAATAATAAAAAAAACATCCAATGACTTCTCCTTCTCTAGGGTGAAGCGAGAGGGCGTATCAATCTTTAACTACTAAAACGCAAAAGTGTTCCTTCATTTGCCTTTAGCGTTCCATAACCATGAGTATGATATCCTTTTCAGAATCAATCCCATGGTTTTAGCAGACATCAACCTTGCCGGACCTTAGCGGTTTGTTGACATCTGCTTGAGGCTAGCATGGAACACTCTGTCCTCGTGCTCCACCCTAGAGCGTTAAAAGCCCTAAGATGGTTCCACCTCAAAAAAAAAGGTAAATCTTAGTAACGTAGCCCTGTAACTCACTTCACATCCTTCATCCTCCACAAGTCCAGAGTACAACTGGTTCGCAGACGACTGTATAGCAAGAACTACACTAGACCAACGCACACGTGGAGCACGCCTGATATGTACGTAACAGCACGTTGCGTGGCGTGGATCTAATGTAGCTCTGCAAGTCTAGTTGCCATATAAAATGTATGGAGACCGACTCGCGCAGATCAGCGTACCTGACTCCACCACAGTCATGATACCAACTGCACGCGGTCGGCTGCAGTCGAGAGAAGTCAATATTAACTGTATGCAGTCGTGTCTTCAACTTCACGTGGTCAGCTACAGTTGTGTAGTGTCGCCGCATGCTGTCCATTGCTAACCGCATACAGTCAGTGTGCAGTTCATCAAAGAGCAAACGCACATTGACATTGTCAACTTTATTTTGAGGTACTTAAAGATCAAATCATAGACTAAGCTCCTGGGCTAGATGCGTGGCGTCAACTGCGCAAATTCAGATCAACCTGCATGCAGTTGAATATATAGACTGCGTGCGTGTGGTGCAGTCCGTGTGATAGCGGCCTAAGTCGCGTGCTGCGGCAAATTGCTCATCGCGTGAGTACTCTAGGGTCAAATTAAGATTAAGTCGAAACGAGATACCGAATAGGTGAAAATGTAGTTAGTCTGATTTTAGCAAATACTATTTCCTTGTCTAAACAATGCTGTACTGCACTAAAAACAAATTAAACTAAAAATGTTTGCTTCAGCGCCATCTTATACTCAAGTCGCAATGGTTAGCCATTTAAACAAACTTCTTTTTACTGTCCGTGCAATCGATTTTGAGTTCTATTCCGAAGGCATAAGGATGACATTCAAAGCAGAAACAATGGTTTTTGTTTATAGGTGGGAAATCATCCAATGATATCTCCCGCAAGGCGTGTCAGACTTTTACTGACAAACCCAATCCTAATTCTTTCGTTGCCTTTCATTCTAGGGCTGGGTTTTCCATTCAGAAGCGAACCTATGACTCCAGTGCACTCGACCCTTTTTTTATGCTGGGGAAAATCATCCAATGACAACCCCGCTCTTGGGCGGAGCGAGAAAACCGACCCCGTTCCTTCTAGCCTTCATACCGGGCTCGAGCTCCCTTTCAGATAACCCTGGCCCCAGTAGGCTTCGACCCAGCTGGGCCCCTGCCGTTGCTGACAACTCCTTGAGGCGCGCGGGAACAGTGCGCACTTCGACCCTGCTGGGCCCCTACTGTTTGCAGATATCTGATACGAGCCATCGAAAAACAGTGGTTATAATACAAACTTATTGCTGCACTTGCCATATGATTTGTGTTCTAAAGCAATAGAAGTCAAAATGGGTTGTACGGACAATGAAAAAGTTTTGTTTAAAATGAAGTATAACGAGAATCTGAACCTTTTTCTTAACAAAAAGGGTTTTTATTCAAGAATTTTTGAAAGATTTTCAGAATAGATGCAAGTTCAAAACCAGAAGAAAATATAATGCAAATCTGCATCTATAGGCACCTCGTTTATAGTATTGAAATGCTTTCAATTTGAGCGACAAATTGTTGGGCGATAGTAGCGCTACAGTTGTGCAACAGTTGTGCCATAGTTGCGCCACAATGGGCAAATAAAACGTATTAACCTTTTAACCGCCTACGTTGGATGTTCGACAAACACTCGCGTTTATTCCACCAGGGTCGCACATCCAAGACCAAATAATTCATCTCGTCAGTTCTTCTGTCACCTATGGGGATTGAAGAGCTAAACGAGATGAAGTACCCAGCCGCAAACACACGACCCTGAGCCTGGCAAATACGACGCAAAAACACTCGTCGGACCAATCCGATGCAAGCAATTAAAGAGAAAGTGCCACAAATGATCACCAGTAGCTCCATAGTTGACCGATGTAGCGCCACATTTGAACGACGGTAGCACAACAGTTGACCGACAGTAGCGCCACAGTGGCACAATAATCGTCTTTCGCCCAAATAAAAAGCACTTTTTTCATATTAGGATTATCTTATTATAAACATACATATTTTGTACAGTTATCACACCGCCATTTTATTTAACAAAAAACTTTCAAACATATTTATTTTTATTTTTTATACAGCTTTAGGCCAATCCTGAATTATGTGGTTACGAAAAGAAGATTTGGTACCGATTGAATTGACATTCTTTTATGATGATTGGTACTAAAATATAAATAAGCCATCCACATACATTATAATGTAATTTATAGGTATCGGTATGGATCTTGAACGCTTGGCGTCAGAGTGGTGATCGCTTTGCGCATTCCATACATTGGCGAACCAATCGTCGCCGTTATTAGGTACATGCAGCAAGCGCAGGAACGAATTACGAGTGACGTCTAAGACGCGATGGCGCGGCGAGCCAATCACTGACGCTCCCCGCCCCCGCGTCTCACTTCATATCACTAAAGAGACCGAATATTTGACTTCTGCGCAACTTGAAGCCAGTGCTCAGGATCCGTGCCGGTATCTATACCTATATTGGTTGGGATTTGCCCAGCAGTGGACATCTACAAAGCCGTAAAAATATAATGTACCAAATCTCGTCTTTTGCGTTTTTAATAATTGCATTTTTTTCCCAAGTTTATCGGTTTGGTCTATAGTTTTAACCTTTTTTTTTACTAAATTCATTTCGTACAATATTTTTGGTTGTTTACCATCTCTTTCCTTTGGGTACATATAAATCTTGGTTTCTTGGAAGTTCATCTAAAAACTCGAGGCGCGACGCCGAAAATAACGTAAGTGTCGCCGCACACGGGCCACAAAAAAGCAGCTTCAAGCTTTTGACTCTTATGTGAGCAGATGAACTTATTCAAAGTAGAAACTCACTAAAAGTAGTTTTCCATTTTATTGTTTAGTAAAACGCATTATGTACTTTGGAGGTATGCGGAATAGAGAGTAAGGTTCCGGAAACCTCTTGAAAAGAGAGAACTATTTCGTGTTATGCAACACTGCCTAATAGATAACTTCGAGCTGTTCTATAATGTTCTAATCGCTTATGCGATGCAGGATTAGCTCTGTGAGGCAATGGATGTCGGTACAAAACCAAGTCCTGGAGCCGATTTATCTTTTTATCATGACATTACAATTTCTCTCGAACACTTTCAAGATTTCTATTTGCCCAAAGAAATGAGTTTAAAACCTCAGATACATTAAGCGACAATATGTTCCCTAACAGGACGAGTAACGCCCAATACACGAAATGCTGCAAAGTTGCCTAGTGTCCCACAATTTGCAACTTATCCCCTCAACATTTTACAAGGCATTCACCTGATGCGCGACATGTTGTAGGACAACTCGACAGCGTTGTGCGTCATGTGATAAGATATTTTGTCCACTATTGTCTCAGAGGCTTATACAATCTGTTTACTCAGCAACACTTTTAGCGCGCAACATCGCACAATGTTGCGATATGTTGAGCGATTTCTTGCAACTAATCATTTTTTTTTTCTGTTGAGCGATTTTACGGCAACATGTGGGCAGCTATTAGTTGCTCAGTGACTACATGACTTTAAGCCACAGAGTATAAATAAATGGAGTTCTAATGCGAGCAAGAACATCAAGTGCCTGTTTTTATGCCTACAATGTTTAACTAATTTTCGTTTATTTTTTGTATAGAATAAAATTGGACCACGGAGACGGACATAAGATACTTTTTATCCCGGAAGCACGTTTGCTTGGGCTAATTACTGATAGCCAAATGAGTGAAGCCACCGGAAGAAGTTACTTTATAGAAAACCAAAAAAGAAAATATCAAATTAAGATTAGGCCGGGACTCCACCAAAGCAGAGATGTGTGCGGTGTGCTGTGTGCTGTGCGAGAAGAGACGTTTTTCAGCTCGGTGGACTCCACCAAAGCAGAAATATGTGCGTTTTCGTCGTTCGCGCACAGCTCACATCTCCGCTTTCCTCGTGCCATACAAATATTACACATCGCCGCACAGCGATCTCCTCTGAAGCAGAGCGGAGAGGAGATGTGTCAATAACACAATTCTATTGGTTGTTTAAAAAAGATCGCGACTCCTCTCCGCTCGTCTCGTCACCGCATTGGTGGAGTCCCGGCTTTAAGGTCGTTTATACCGCGTACATCGAAGAACTGGAATATATAGCCTTACTATGGATCCATATTTTCAGCCTTCAAGGGTTTAGGTTGAGCATTGAGGACTTAGAGATAGATATTAATTTTAACCAACTTCAAAATGGCGGTCAATTCGAGTGAATACTCTTTATACACTGATAGAACTCCATTTATTATAACTTCTGTGTTTTTTAAACAATTTTATGAAATAATTGTTAATTCCTTAACACTAGTTTTGTACCAAACTATATTATTTTATGTATTTTTCAGTGGCTATGAACAGAACATCTACTGTCTACATCATTCTCTCTTTTCATTGCTAGTTTCTCCAGAACACCTTGAAAGCAGTACAAAGCTTTTGTCATTACATTTGGGTAAAATCACATTGTTGCTTTTAATATTGATTTTTAGTTGGAACGTAAATTTTTGTGGTGAATTTTTAACCGAGTTTTTGACCAGAAATACTCTATTAGTGGCAATATTTGGGTACAGTCATCGCATCGTAGCAAAGATGTCGTTTACAATAAGCACGTACATTTATGATCATAGACTTTAGACTTCTTTTTTATAGGTGGGAAATCATCCAATGACTTCTCGCGCTCTTCAGCGGAGCGGGAAGACGTGTCAGATTTTTTATGATTAAATCCCATTCCTGTTCTGTCTTTGCTTTGCGTTCCAGGACTCCAGGTTTTCCTGTCAGAAGTGAACCCATGGGTCTAGCAGGCTTCGGCCCTGCTGGGTTTCTTCAGTTTTGTTGATTTTTATTTGAGGATTGCTGACTATAGATCTTGCAATCTGATATATTTACTATAGTATGAGTAACTTGTTATCATATAGAAGAGTTTTTATCCCCACCTCTGATTTCATGGAGACAAATTAAAATAAACACATTACTTCTCTGTACCACAATCGGTTAAATCACACCAAAAACGCTACGTTCCAACTACATCAGCACTGCATTTAATATCATACAAATTACAAAACTCTCATCCAAACCAAACATTTACACAAAGCAAACACACTAACAACTAATAAACGCCGCGTTTACCTGCGTCGCAACTGCGTGACAACTGCGTGGCAACTGCGTGGCGACTGCGGGGCGACAGCGTGGCAACTTTTCACCGTCGGTCGTTATTATTGCGATATGCGATTCTATGCTAGTACCTATAGTAGTTGGGTTTAAATGGGCCTACTTTGTTTAAGCCTAAGTACTTCGCTTGTTCGTCGGTCAACTCCGTGAGGTGGGCGTCGAATGTGGGTAGATGGAGACTTGCGACGTATTCATCCATTTTCTTTGGTAGGAGGTATACGTCAGCCTGCAACAGAAGTTAATATTTTTTATGAAAATATACTTTGTTAAGTGTCACATAACATAACCAGCCTTTTAATTTTTCCCTTGCTGAGACTCTGGCCTCCTCTCTAGGAGAGGGAATGGGCCTGGCTTGGTCTGTACCCGGTGATACTAAAAGCTTGGAATTCGACAAACAAAGTGAAATGGTGACCTAGACAAAACACAAAAATAATAACAACTTTTTAGAATAAGGTATATATACAGGGTTAGTTGTAAAACACTGACAACCTTATAGGAGTGTAACATCATAAACAACAAATATCGAGTAAAAGAGCACTATCATTCCTCTCAATTGTCATATTTATTTATATAATATTACTAGCTTTTGCCCGCGCGGCTTCGCCCCCGCTCTTCCCTACTCCACCCTACTCTACCCTACTCTACCCTACTCTTCCCTACTCTACCCTACTCTACCCTACTCTACCCTACTCTACCCTACTCTACCCTACTCTACCCTACTCTACCCTACTCTACTCTACTCTACTCTACCCTACTCTACCCTACTCTACCCTACTCTACCCTACTCTACCCTACTCTACCCTACTGTTGAAAATAGGTAATACAATATGTACTATGGTCACATAGACAATTAAGAAACATAAGTGTCTGTCAACATCTTTTACGATGAGCTGTATTGTCAGTATATTTAAATTATAAATATCTTATTTAATTCCACTGTGTAGTGTTATTTACATTAGGTTATGGGCCCAGACCATAACTTGGTTGTTTGGAGTGAGTAGAATTTCTTCTCATGATGCAGAAGAGTGAAACGGTCACCATACAAAAATTGATGAGCCAATCCAATTATGGAACATGGTCGTTTGCAATTCAAATGTTTCTGATCGATCATGATTTATGGGATTGTGTTGGAGAAACATTCGTGGCAGAAACTGAAGCTGAGAAAAAACGAGATGCCAAGGCACGAGCTAAAATATGCCTATTAGTTGCCGAAAACGTGTACCCCTTAATAACTAACGCTAAGACGGCACGTGAGACATGGCTGGCTCTGCAGAAGGCATATGCAGATGCGGGTTTGATGAGAAGGCTGTCCCTTTTGAGAAAGATGTTCAGTTTGAAACTGTCAAGTTTTCAAAATATTGAAGCATATGTCACTGAAGTACAGGCAACTCAACAAGCCTTGCATAGTATTGGAGCAGCTCTAGACGACGAATTTGTCGGGATCATAATGTTGGCAGGTTTGACAGATTCATATAATCCATTAGTGATGGCAATCGAGCATTCTGGTGTGAAAATAACCACGGAGTCGATTATATCAGCACTGCTAAAGGAAGGTCAACGCCAGCAATCTCCTAATTTTCAAAAGGACGATGATTCTGCATTGGTGACTGATACTGCAGCAAGTAGCAGTGGTACACGGAATCGAAAAGAAATAATTTGCCATTCTTGTATGAAAAAGGGCCACTACAAGTGGCAATGCAAGCAGTTTAAGATCAAGCGGCAAGATAAAAATTTTACTAAAAATATGTTAGCCAGTGATAATGTTAAAACGGACTTTTTAACCTTTTTATCTGCTTCAGGTGGCAGTGGTAGTTGGGTTATCGATTCTGGCGCTACGTCTCACATGACGCCTAATCGTGAACTTTTGGTTCCAGCTAAATCGTGTTCCAAAATAATAACATGTGCAAATAATCAAAAGATAGTTTCGATTTCAGAAGGTCATGTTAAACTGAACGTGCGTCATGAGGGTCGTAAGTTGGGAATCAAATTAGATAATACTTTAGTAATTCCTGAATTAATAACCAATTTGATGTCCGTAAGTAAGCTTGCAGATCAGGGCAAAGTGTGTATATTTGATAAAGATTTTTGTAAAATTTTCGATTCCAATGTTTTTGTAGATGGTAAACCTTTAATCTGCGCACCACGAAAAAACGGTCTTTATGTTGTAGATACGGATAGTGATGGGGCGACGGTCTTTTTAGAAGGTAAGGGTTCAGAAAATTTCGAACTGTGGCACCGTAGGTTAGGCCACCTATCTGCTCCTCAAATGGAGATTTTGAAAAAGATCGTCATAGGCCTACACTATGATAAAAGGACTAAGAATGGTCCTTGTGTTCCTTGTAGTCAAGGAAAACAGTGCGTGCAAAAATTTCCTAGAAAGAAAAAAGGTTTCAGAGCTTCTGATATTCTGGAATTAGTTCATACTGATGTAGCTGGTCCCGTTAATGTGGAGACATATGGCGGTAATAGATATTTTCTATTGTTTATCGATGATTTTAGCCGAAAGATTTTTGGATATATATTGAAATCAAAGGATGAAGTGCTACAGAAGTTTAAAGAGTTTCAAGCTCTTGTAGAAAACCAGACCGGTAAGAAGCTTAAGCGGTTGAGAAGTGACAATGGGACAGAGTATACCAATAAGGCTTTCCAGGCTCATTTAGCCAAGTGTGGGATAGTGCATCAGACGAGCGTCCCCTACACACCACAGAAGAATGGTGTAGCGGAGAGGAGTATTCGCACGATTACTGAGATGGCAAGATGTATGCTTCACGACAGTAATCTTGACAAGAAGTTTTGGGGCGAAGCGGTTGCTACTGCGATTTATTTAAAAAATCGATCGCCAACGATGGCTCTTGTGGGAAAGGTTCCCGAAGAAGTCTGGATAAACTGCAATGTAGATGTGTCAAACTTGAGAGTGTTTGGCTCTACAGCACAGGTACTTATAAAGGATGGTAGTCGAAAGAAGTTCGACTCGAAGACCTGTGAGCTTGTCTTTGTTGGTTACAGCGAAGTCACGAAAGGGTATAGATTTGTTGACTTGAAGAATCCGCGTCGAATAATAACTGCACGTGATGCTGTTTTTAATGAGAGGATCGATACAACCAAACTTGGGGAAGAATCACTGAGTGGTGAAAATTCTAATGCGACTTCCAGGATGAAGTCAGTTGAGGTAAAAATTCCCTTGTCTGAAGAGTTGTACTCTGACGAGGAGAGTTCAACAGCTGACGCTCATAGTGAAGAGCGACCTTGCCAAAATAGCTTAGAAGAGTCAGGAACGACGACGTCAGCTGAAAATGCAACTGAAGAAGAATTTCATGACTCTTTGGATTCAGAGGCTCCGAATCCAGTGGTTTGTGAAAATCCTGAAACATTGGAGCGACGCTATCCATTGAGGAATAGAAAAACAAAGATAGATGAGAGCTTTGTGTACAATTTTAACCTGACAGACTATGTAGATCCTGCTTCGGTAAAAGATGCTATGACTCGAAGTGATAAAAACTTATGGATGATAGCAATGCAAGATGAATATAATTCATTGATTGAAAATAAAACGTGGCAACTTGTAAATCGTCCAGACAAAAATGTTGTAAAAAGCAAGTGGGTTTTTAAACTGAAGAGGGGAGCAGATGGATCTATTCAACGTTATAAAGCGCGACTAGTTGCGAAAGGTTATTCTCAAATTTATGGAGAAGATTATTTCGAAACTTTCGCTCCAGTAGTCAAGCTATCTTCTATCCGGCTTTTACTTGGTTTGGCTGCGGAAAGAAACTTAGAAGTTCACCATATAGACGTGACAACTGCCTTCCTAAATGGAGACCTAGATGAGGAGTTGTATATGGAACAGCCTGAAATGTTTGTTAAAAGGGGGGAAGAAGGAAAAGTCTGCAAGTTAATTAAATCATTATATGGTTTGAAACAGTCGCCTCGTTGCTGGAACGAGAAAATACACACTTACCTTTTAGAAATAGGTTTGGTTCCATCAAAATATGATCAATGTGTGTACATGTCTAAAAATACCAAACATTTCTTGGCTATTGCTCTTTATGTGGATGACTTCTATATATTCACAGATGTAATTGCAAAAGCTGAAGAACTTAAAACAAAAATTGGGAAACGTTTTAAGATTAAAGACTTAGGTGAAGTAAGAGATTGTTTGGGTATTACTGTTACGAGAGACAGGTCAAAGAGTGAAGTTTATTTGAAGCAAAGTAATTATATTAAAAGGATTTTGGAAAAATATGGCATGCAAGATTGTAATGCTGTTGGAACTCCAATAGAATGTAACTTAAGGTTAGAGAAAGGAGATAAGCAAGATGATAGAAGATATCAAGAAATAATAGGCTCCTTGATGTATCTAGCCTGTGCAACGAGACCTGACATTTCATTTACGGTCAGTTATCTGAGCCAATTTAATGCCTACAATAATAGTACACACTTTAATGCTTTGAAAAGAGTTCTGAGATACCTTAAAGGTACATCTGAATATGCACTGTGTTACAAAAGAACACGTAAGCCTATGACGGCCTACGCTGATGCTGATTGGGGTAGTAATAGTGATGGTCATTCATTTACTGGTTATGCTTTGTTTTTTGGTGGTGCTGCTGTGGCTTGGCAAGCTCGCAAACAGCGTTCTGTTGCACTTAGTACTGCAGAAGCAGAATATATTGCCATTTGTGAGGCTGCCAAGGAGGTAATTTCAGTAAAGGGTTTACTAGCCGAATTGGCAGGAAAGATTGAAAAACCTATTGTTATATATAGCGACAGTCAAAGTGCTAGTAAATTAGTGTATAGTCCATCAATTGGTAGACGGTCTAAGCATATAAACATTAGGTATCACTTTGTTCGTGAGTTAGCTAATGATAATGAAATATGTATTGAATATTGTGATACAAAGGTTATGCCTGCAGATATGTTAACTAAAGGTCTATGTGGAGTTAAACATATGTTTTGTGTTAAGCATATTGGATTAAGTGGGGGTGTTGAAAATAGGTAATACAATATGTACTATGGTCACATAGACAATTAAGAAACATAAGTGTCTGTCAACATCTTTTACGATGAGCTGTATTGTCAGTATATTTAAATTATAAATATCTTATTTAATTCCACTGTGTAGTGTTATTTACATTACCTACTCTACCCTACTCTACCCTACTCTACCCTACTCTACCCTACTCTACCCTACTCTACCCTACTCTAGCCTACTACTCTACTCTACCCTACACTACCCTAATTTTTATTTTTTTTACATAAGAACCTTCTCCTCACAATAACAATCACAACAAAAAAAAAAACAGCCAAATCGGTCAAGCCGTTTTCATGCCAAGTCGTGACAACGGAAAACGGGTCTCATTTTTATATATATAGATATGTATTATGTTGTATGTATTATGTATGTTATATATTTATAGTAGAAGTTATATTTAATTATATTTGGATTAAGACTTCACACATTCTGTTTTTTTTACTTCCTACAAACTATTGTCTACATTTCTTTTTCATTTCTCCTTTCGCAGGTCTGCTGGAAGAAATTTCTTTGGAAATAAGCAGTACCTTTGTACTAATGTGTCTAATTTTTTATCTTTTTTTTTTGTTTTTTGTGTGTACATAAATAGTAAAATAAATAAACAACTTTTGTTCTATGACTTTTTACAAAACATAATACATTTACCAAAAACAAACCTTCAAAATTTCGTTGCTCTATCTAACACATTTTACCTGCGTTTGAAAGATGCGACGCAAGTGTAACTAGCACCTCCACAGGCCAACCCCCGCTCCCCTCCACTATTGTACTATCGCTTGCTTCGCATAGAATTCGTATATTGAACGTACAATTTAAATATTTTTTTATTTTTGTATGAAAATCTGATGAACTAAAATATGATAAATTTTTAAAAGTCATAGAACAAAAGTTTTTGTTTATGATGTTAGTAACATAGTCCTGAGAGGTTGCTAGTGTTTTACAAATAACCCTGTATAGTTTTATAAGTATTTATTAGTTTAATTCAAAATTTCATTAACTCTTCTTTACGTATTTCTGCACATTACTGTCTACATCTCTTCTAATCTTCCCTTTTCGCAGGTCTGCTGGAAGAAATCTCTTTGTGAAATAAGCAGTACCATTGTACAAAGTTTTATAATTATATTTTCTTCTTCTGTATATTGTGTGTACAATAATTATATAAAAAAAAAACTCGCAAAATTGTCAAATAATTCAACAAAAAAAAACTATTTTTTTTTCTCGGAAAAGTGTCAAATAATTACAAAAAGTCTATGAATTTTGATAGACGGGTAAACCATGACCTGGGATAGCTCATAGGATATTTTTATCTCAGAAACAAACCTAAGAAAAAAAAAATATCCAGAGTATTTTTTTCCTTTATTGTTGATAGTTTTGCGCTTGACCGCTATCTCACCTGATGGAAAGCGATGACGTAAATATCCTATGTCGCCTTTATTTAAGGCACAAAATTATCTTCTAATGATTTCTCCCGCTTTAGAATTGAGTGGACGGCATCAGATTTTTACTGATTATACCCCATGTGTCCTTTTTTGTGGTGATAAAATCATCCAATGTCAAACCCCACTCTTGGGCGGAGCGGGACATTGTATCAGACTTTTTTTTTATGAGCCCGTTGTGTCCCACTGCAGGGCAAAGGCCTCCCTTCCGTTATTCCACTCTTTTCTGTCCTTAGCCACTTCTGGCCAATCCTTAAGGTTAATCAGACTTTTACTGACTAAAAACCTACCCCGTTCCTTCGTGCCTTCATAAGGGGGCTGAGCTATCTGTCGAAACTAACCCTGGTCATCAGTACGCTTCGACCCAGCTACGCCTCTGCTGTTGCTAACAGCTCCTTGAGGCGCGCGGGAACAGTGCGCGCTGTCGACGACTTGGGCTCGTTCCGGACAGTTACCGAACGATCGGACATCGAGCTACTCATTGCTCGCCGTCCGCATTCCCACGCCTGCGGTGGACCCCATGTGTCCTTCAGTCGCCCTTTGATTTCCAGGACTATGGTATCTCTTTCAGAAATTCTCATGGCCCTATTGAGCAACGGTCCTACCAGGCCTCTAAGGTTTTGCTGTTGCTACATGTGTCGACAACTCGGGCTCAGTCCTTACCGGGCGACCGGACGGCGAGCGACGTATTGCTCGTCGTCCGCAAGTCCACGCTTACGGTGAAGTGCGACCACTAAATCGACGAGACTTACGTATAACACGTATCAAGTGAAACTATTTCAAACTTGGCTTGACATACAAGATGGGTATCGAGTTGGAACTTATACCCTATACCCTATTCGCGGTAAAATTAGACATAAAAAAAACCTTTTTTACTGTCCGTTCAAGCGATTTTAACTTCTATTTCGTAGGCATAAGGATGGCATTAAAAGCAAAAAAAAGTGGTTACAATACCAACTATTTACTGCCCCTGCCTGGGCGGAGCATCGCCGTGCCCTCGTGGGGGCGATCGGCGGCGGAGACCTCTCGCGCCGGGCCCTGGTCGAAGCCATGGTCCGGAGCGAGGAGGAATGGCAGGCGCGAGCCTCCTTCTGCGAAGCAGTAATGTTTGCAAAGGAGGAGGCCGACCGCATCAGGCTACGGCGCCCTCGCCGGGATTCCGATCCCGATTTTCGGCCACCGTAGACACGGGCTCGCGGACGGCGAGCCATGGGTAGCTCGCTGTCCGATCGTCCGGTAATGGACCGAGTCTAAGACGTCGACGGCGCGCACTGTTCCCGCGCGCCTCAAGGAGTTGTCAGCAGCAGGAGGGGCCCAGCTGGGTCGAAGCCTACTGGGGCTAGGGTTATACGAAAGGGAGCTCGAGCCCCGGTATGAAGGCTAGAAGGAACGGGATGGGGTTTTTAGTCAGTAAGAGTCTGACACTATCTCCCGCTCCACCCAAGAGCGATATTTCCCCATAGAGAAAAAAAAACTATGTACTGCAGCCACCATGTCTTACCACCAACGTAATAAAAGTCAAAATCGGTTGAACGGAATAAAAGGTTGTCATAAATGTCCAATGTTGTTTTGAACAGAGTGTAGAAACCTAAAAAACAGTTTTACAATAACAGCATTCACACATAAATTAATCGTAAACACGGTTTGTGAATTCTGACGAATCGTTCTTATTTTGTAAAAACACTAGAGATGAAATGAAAAAAAAACTAGAGATAGGTCGGTTACCGAATAGTGAACGGATACTATTCGATATCCGGCCTATATGGGTCATATTTACTATCCGGTCGGATACTGGATAGTAAGTGAGACTTCGGCCGGATACTGAATTTATAGCTAGGTATAAAGCCGGACATAAAATAGATTTATACGAAAGCTAGGCCAGATGAATGCGCCGTTCTCTTGGTTTCATAGAATCACCCATTGCTCATTTACTGTGCACACCTACCATAATAAAGTATTTTTTTACTAGGTTAAAAAATAAAAATATTGTGGTAGAGAATGTTTTATTGCACTTAACCCTGTGTGCTTCGGTTGAGTGGTAGAGAATGCTTTTTTGCATTAAATTCGCCTATGTACTACTACTGTACATAAAGTTTAAATAGACCGGCTTCACCTGAGTCCTCCCGAATTTGTTTATTGCTATACAAGCAATGGCAATATTTGGCCGGATATTCGGCGGCCGGATAGTCAACGAATTCGTCAAAAACCACATAAATCCGTTCAAAATAAATACAAATGACGAGTGTATGTGTACGGACGGACTGTGTCAGTCGTAATCTCGTGACCTATAGACACACATACAATGAACTAACATACAACGACAACACATAGACACCCATCTATGGTCATTCACACGACTTACCTGTTGTTCCTTCACTCTTCCAGCCTCTTCCTGCAAGACAAAATCTTCTAAAGCAGGTATCTACAGGCTACTTAACATTTTACATTCCTTTCCTCATTCATCATACTTCCATCTTAATTAAACAAATAATTTTATTGTATGTGATTTAAAAGGGATCGCTGTTTTTTCCACTTTTTTCTTTTCTATTTCTCTACACTCACCCTCATTCTCCCCAAACTCTCCCTAATTTTATAACACTAATTATTCCCCCACATTCCAAGTCACACACCCCCTAAAAACCACTCCAATCTCCTCATTCCTCCACACTCACTAAAAATGAAGCACCAGTCTCCCCATTCCTCCACACTCACTCTAAACGAAGCACCAGTATCCCCATTCCTCCACACTCACTCTAAATGAAGCACCAGTCTCCCCATACCTCCACACTCACTCTAAATGAAGCACCAATCTTCACATTCATCCACACTCTCTAATTGAAGCTACAATTTCCACGTTTCTTCTAAACGTGATTTCAATCTCACCATTCCTCCACACTCCCTCTGAATGCGACTTCAATCTCCTCATTTCTCCCCGCTCAGAAATATCGTAACATACAAAACACAATAAACAAACATATAACTCTACAATCATTCACGCGAGTTACCTGTTGTTCCTTCACTCTTCCAGCCTCTTCCTGCCAGACAAAAACTTCTAAAGCAGGTATCTACAGTCTACTTAAGAACTTACATTCCAATATTCTTCTTATCTATAGTCTTAAGAGGGTCCTTCTCCAATCGCTTATCGTAAACATCGAAAATGGTTTAAAAGCTTGTTACTTCATTTAATGCAATCCAACGCGATGTTTGACGAAAAGGCAACGCAAAAAAAGAGAGATAACGCCTGGAAACTCTGGTAGTATTCGGTAATTCCGAAATTTACTCGAAAATTTCACAAAACTTGCTCCAGGAAATAGCTGTTTTTTTAAACCCTTAAAAGTTTTTGGAAAAAGTTGTCGTCATTTGGAATTTTAATAAAATTTGCAAGGTCTCTAGAGGATTACTTTTTTGACTTTTTTAATTTTTAGGCAAATTATGAAGTGTCAAAGTTCATACAAAATAGGACATTTTCAGTTAGTTACTGGGTTAGTTTTACACAAATTTAGAAATTGGTTTCTTTAGAAACCTAGATAATATCCACAAGATACTGTGTTTCCAAAATATCTAATGAAAAATGTGTAATAACGTCATAATCAGTTATGAGCGGTTGTACGAAAAACAGTGAAAATGTGAGTCATGATGCACCACCTTAAGCAATCAACATCACTTCGTTTTATTATCTCAACACTATAAACCATTTTTCTATTCATTTACACTCCCACTTATTCCTCCACAGTCTCCTCACTTATGAGCCCTTGACCTATGACCTCTACTGAACAGTTGAAGTGACGTAACTGAATAGGGTGTATAGCTCTATCCTTTTTTTTCTTTCACACGCCTGACATTTGGACAAGTCATGCTTAGGCTCCAGTATTCCTTATTTCTTTTGATTTCTCACTCCTCCAGTCTTATCCTGACTCCCTTTACCTTGTACCAACACATTATACAATTTAATGAAGATATTCTTCCTCATCCCTAAGCACTTAGGCTTTTTTTCCACTAATCAACTTCTACTGATATCTTAGCGTGTCATATATCTCTACAAGCACGTTTCTCTTTATTCTTTCTGACATCCTTTTTCCTCACTCCCACCACCTTATGCTGATAGCTCAGCGCTTTATACACCTATACAAGCACATTTCCCCTCACTCTATTTCATTCCTCCTCAGATCTCCTCGCTTTATACCGGCTATGCGGCACGTTAAAGACATTTATATTCACATTCCCCCTCACTTCTCAACAATCCTCTTTAGTTCCTCATTGTCCACCTTTCTCTCTACACATTATACCAGCTATACAGTGCGATATAGATCTCTATGTACACATTTCCTCTCACTTCTCAACATTCGTCCTCAGTCCTCTACTGTATTGCTTCACATTATACCAGCTATGCAGTGCGTTATACACCTCTATACACACATTCCTCCTCAGTCATCCACTGCCCACCTTTTTTCCGACACATTACACCGGCGATGCGGCACGTTATAGATTTCTATACATACATTCTACCTCACACGTCAGCATTCGTCCTCAGTCCCCCAACATTCGTCCCCAGCTGCCCGCTCACCTTGTACCGGTGGTGCGGCGCGTTGTAGAGCTCGATGAGCGCGAGCGCCTGCGTGGCGGCGGTGACGGACACGACGAAGGAGGGCAGCGACGAGCAGCACAGGTTGGCGAGGCGGCCCTCCGCCAGCAGCACGATGCGCTTGCCGTGCGGCCAGATGATGTGGTCCACCTGGGGTTACAACACAAAAATGGCGTTAGTAAGTGAAGCTGGACTATATTTTTTTTCTACCTTTGAAGCAGTTGGAGCATTATTCTTGTACGTACCGAACTGTACTGTTTCGGCAGTTTTACAGTAGCTTTTTAAATGACATAAACCCACCTGATGGTAAGCAGTGATGCAATCATTAATGGTGATTCACACTCTCCCACAACAGGTCCAGCGTGCGCAGCGCGTGCACGTCTATCTCAGTGTTGCTGTGTCATGTAGCATGTAGCACGCGACACTACCTCTCTACTATATTATATTACCTGACTCCGCACTCTCTCCCACAACAGGTCCGGCGTGCGCAGAGCGTGCACGTCTATCTCAGTGTTGCTGTGTCATGTAGCATGTAGCACGCGACACTACCTCTCTACTATATTATATTACCTGACTCCGCACTCTCTCCCACAACAGGTCCGGCGTGCGCAGAGCGTGCACGTCTATCTCAGTGTTGCTGTGTCATGTAGCATGTAGCACGCGACACTACCTCTCTACTATATTATATTACCTGACTCCGCACTCTCTCCCACAACAGGTCCGGCGTGCGCAGAGCGTGCACGTCTATCTCAGTGTTGCTGTGTCATGTAGCATGTAGCACGCGACACTACCTCTCTACTATATTATATTACCTGACTCCGCACTCTCTCCCACAACAGGTCCGGCGTGCGCAGAGCGTGCACGTCTATCTCAGTGTTGCTGTGTCATGTAGCATGTAGCACGCGACACTACCTCTCTACTATATTATATTACCTGACTCCGCACTCTCTCCCACAACAGGTCCGGCGTGCGCAGAGCGTGCACGTCTATCTCAGTGTTGCTGTGTCATGTAGCATGTAGCACGCGACACTACCTCTCTACTATATTATATTACCTGACTCCGCACTCTCTCCCACAACAGGTCCGGCGTGCGCAGAGCGTGCACGTCTATCTCAGTGTTGCTGTGTCATGTAGCATGTAGCACGCGACACTGCCTCTCTACTATATTATATTACCTGACTCCGCACTCTCTCCCACAACAGGTCCGGCGTGCGCAGAGCGTGCACGTCTATCTCAGTGTTGCTGTGTCATGTAGCATGTAGCACGCGACACTACCTCTCTACTATATTATATTACCTGACTCCGCACTCTCTCCCACAACAGGTCCGGCGTGCGCAGAGCGTGCACGTCTATCTCAGTGTTGCTGTGTCATGTAGCATGTAGCACGCGACACTACCTCTCTACTATATTATATTACCTGACTCCGCACTCTCTCCCACAACAGGTCCGGCGTGCGCAGAGCGTGCACGTCTATCTCAGTGTTGCTGTGTCATGTAGCATGTAGCACGCGACACTACCTCTCTACTATATTATATTACCTGACTCCGCACTCTCTCCCACAACAGGTCCGGCGTGCGCAGAGTGTGCACGTCTATCTCAGTGTTGCTGTGTCATGTAGCATGTAGCACGCGACACTACCTCTCTACTATATTATATTACCTGACTCCGCACTCTCTCCCACAACAGGTCCGGCGTGCGCAGAGCGTGCACGTCTATCTCAGTGTTGCTGTGTCATGTAGCATGTAGCACGCGACACTACCTCTCTACTATATTATATTACCTGACTCCGCACTCTCTCCCACAACAGGTCCGGCGTGCGCAGAGCGTGCACGTCTATCTCAGTGTTGCTGTGTCATGTAGCATGTAGCACGCGACACTACCTCTCTACTATATTATATTACCTGACTCCGCACTCTCTCCCACAACAGGTCCGGCGTGCGCAGAGCGTGCACGTCTATCTCAGTGTTGCTGTGTCATGTAGCATGTAGCACGCGACACTACCTCTCTACTATATTATATTACCTGACTCCGCACTCTCTCCCACAACAGGTCCGGCGTGCGCAGAGCGTGCACGTCTATCTCAGTGTTGCTGTGTCATGTAGCATGTAGCACGCGACACTACCTCTCTACTATATTATATTACCTGACTCCGCACTCTCTCCCACAACAGGTCCGGCGTGCGCAGAGCGTGCACGTCTATCTCAGTGTTGCTGTGTCATGTAGCATGTAGCACGCGACACTACCTCTCTACTATATTATATTACCTGACTCCGCACTCTCTCCCACAACAGGTCCGGCGTGCGCAGAGCGTGCACGTCTATCTCAGTGTTGCTGTGTCATGTAGCATGTAGCACGCGACACTACCTCTCTACTATATTATATTACCTGACTCCGCACTCTCTCCCACAACAGGTCCGGCGTGCGCAGAGCGTGCACGTCTATCTCAGTGTTGCTGTGTCATGTAGCATGTAGCACGCGACACTACCTCTCTACTATATTATATTACCTGACTCCGCACTCTCTCCCACAACAGGTCCGGCGTGCGCAGAGCGTGCACGTCTATCTCAGTGTTGCTGTGTCATGTAGCATGTAGCACGCGACACTACCTCTCTACTATATTATATTACCTGACTCCGCACTCTCTCCCACAACAGGTCCGGCGTGCGCAGAGCGTGCACGTCTATCTCAGTGTTGCTGTGTCATGTAGCATGTAGCACGCGACACTACCTCTCTACTATATTATATTACCTGACTCCGCACTCTCTCCCACAACAGGTCCGGCGTGCGCAGAGCGTGCACGTCTATCTCAGTGTTGCTGTGTCATGTAGCATGTAGCACGCGACACTACCTCTCTACTATATTATATTACCTGACTCCGCACTCTCTCCCACAACAGGTCCGGCGTGCGCAGAGCGTGCACGTCTATCTCAGTGTTGCTGTGTCATGTAGCATGTAGCACGCGACACTACCTCTCTACTATATTATATTACCTGACTCCGCACTCTCTCCCACAACAGGTCCGGCGTGCGCAGAGCGTGCACGTCTATCTCAGTGTTGCTGTGTCATGTAGCATGTAGCACGCGACACTACCTCTCTACTATATTATATTACCTGACTCCGCACTCTCTCCCACAACAGGTCCGGCGTGCGCAGAGCGTGCACGTCTATCTCAGTGTTGCTGTGTCATGTAGCATGTAGCACGCGACACTACCTCTCTACTATATTATATTACCTGACTCCGCACTCTCTCCCACAACAGGTCCGGCGTGCGCAGAGCGTGCACGTCTATCTCAGTGTTGCTGTGTCATGTAGCATGTAGCACGCGACACTACCTCTCTACTATATTATATTACCTGACTCCGCACTCTCTCCCACAACAGGTCCGGCGTGCGCAGAGCGTGCACGTCTATCTCAGTGTTGCTGTGTCATGTAGCATGTAGCACGCGACACTACCTCTCTACTATATTATATTACCTGACTCCGCACTCTCTCCCACAACAGGTCCGGCGTGCGCAGAGCGTGCACGTCTATCTCAGTGTTGCTGTGTCATGTAGCATGTAGCACGCGACACTACCTCTCTACTATATTATATTACCTGACTCCGCACTCTCTCCCACAACAGGTCCGGCGTGCGCAGAGCGTGCACGTCTATCTCAGTGTTGCTGTGTCATGTAGCATGTAGCACGCGACACTACCTCTCTACTATATTATATTACCTGACTCCGCACTCTCTCCCACAACAGGTCCGGCGTGCGCAGAGCGTGCACGTCTATCTCAGTGTTGCTGTGTCCCATGTTGCACACGACGCATCCGTTTTTCATTCGTTCCATGTGTTCGCGTGTTACGACACTTTTGTTGCCTGTTGCTGTTATCACGATGTCTACTTGGCGTATGACCTGAAAATGGGAATATATCAGGCTGAAATTATTTATTTACTAACTTTGCCCGCGCGGCTTCGCTCCCGCTCTTCCCTACTCCACCCTACTATACCCAACTCTACCCTACTCTACCCTACTCTACCCTACTCTACCCTACTCTACCCTACTCTACCCTACTCTACCCTACTCTACCCTACTCTAGCCTACTCTAGCCTACTCTACCCTACTCTACCCTACTCTACCCTACTCTACCCTACTCTACCCTACTCTACCCTACTCTACCCTACTCTACCCTACTACTCTACCCTACTCTACCCTACTCTACCCTACTGTACCCTACTCTACCCTACTCTACCCTACTCTACCCTACTCTACCCTACTCTACCCTACTCTACCCTACTCTACCCTACTCTACCCTACTCTACCCTACTCTACCCTACTCTACCCTACTCTACTCTACCCTACTCTACCCTACTCTACCCTACTCTACCCTACTACTCTACCCTACTCTACCCTACCCTACTCTACCCTACACTACCCTAATTTTTTTTTCCATAAGAACCTTCTCCTCACAATAACAATCACAACAAAAAAAAATCAGCCAAATCGGTCAAGCCGTTTTCATGCCATGTCGTGACAACGGAAAACGGGGCTCATTTTTATATAAATATAGATTCAAAAAAAATTTAGTGAGTTGAGCTACACAAACATAAAACATCGGCTCCTGGCAATTCCGACGTGTCGTACAGTTGCACACTTTAAATCGCCCAAAACGCGGACACTTTTTGCGCTTAATGCTCTCCTTGACAAGAACACAGAGTTTGCGGAAGAATGGAAGACGATACTGTCACAATGTATGAAATTCTGTAAGATGAATGCATGACTGTGTCTACATTTATTAAATAAGTCTTTAAGTTTATGACTTTTTTTTCACACGTCCCACATCATCGTTTACCATCAGGTGAGATGGTGGTCAAACGCGAGCCTGTCAATAAAAATAAAACAGAGGGAAAATCATTCAATGGCTTCTAGGGCTGAGCGGGAGAGCGTATCAGACTTTTACGGACTAAAAACCACTCCTGTGTTCCTTCTATGCATTCGCTCCAAGGCCCGGGATCTCTTTCTCTACCTTTTAGCAAGGGTGCACTAAAAGTGGATTTTCCAAAAATTCACCCCCTAGGGGGGTGAAATGGGGATTCAAAGTTTGTATGGAGAACCTCTTCTCTACAAGCTAGTTTTTTATATCGCTGTAACTTTAATTATACGAATATCTTACCTCATTTAGTTTGACAACTCTGAAGCCATCCATGGCGGCTTGCAGTGCACATATGGGGTCGATTTCTGTCACGTATACCTAGAATCAAATAAAAATACGTCTTTGAGAGAATCTGGGCAAGAGTTTCTTTGAGGAGACCATTGAAAAAGGAGAATTATTCAATCTTTTTTTTATTTTTTTCAGTGGGCAAAAATCATAATCATCTTATGACAACCCCCGCTCTTGGGTGGAGCGAGAGATAGTGTCAGACTCTTACTGACTAAAAACCCACCCCGTTCCTTCTAGCCTCTTCATACCGGGGCACGAGCTTCCTTTCGGATAACCCTGGCCCCAGTAGGCTTCGACCCAGCTGGGCCCCTCCTGCTGCTGACAACTCCTTGAGGCGCGCGGGAACAGTGCGCGCCGTCGACGTCTTGGGCTCGGTCCATTACCGGACGATCGGAGCCCGCAGAATTATTCAACCAGACAAGTGATGTGGTCCGGGCAACTGGCCGATTTTTGTTTTCGGACAGTAGTATTTATCAATTTATTACGTCGTATTAAGGAAAGGGTCGCCATGTGTGGATGTAGTGTTTAGTGATGTAACGAATAATCGCAGAATTCACAAGAAACCAGTGAATATTTGGCAATTTTTTTTTTTTTTGACAAATAAAGATATTTACATTACGGCACAGGAACTTCTTAAATGAAACGCACTGCGTTTCACTTAAGAAGTTCCTGTGCCGTAATGTTGGCAATACTGAATTACTTGATATTAGGGAGATTAACTGATACTTCGTTGCTTTTAACAATTGCCTTTTTTTAAACTATTTTTGAACAAAGGACGCTGGGCTCCATTACGATTGTCATGCAATTCTTTCAAATACCGAAAACTCCACGACACAATATCGTACCTCTCTATTAATAACTTCCGCTTAGACCTAATTTTTTAGATAAAATCCCATTTCCCCCATAATTCTCCAAAAACTGTTGCAACTACGGTTAAAATCGATTTCGTTTCGCATTTCGGGGAATAATTTTGGTAGAGTAGACAACTCTGACCTTTTTCCTTTCTTTTTTGTATAGACAGACAGGGGAGCCAACATTACGCCGAAGGAACTTCTTAATTGAAACGCACTATAAGTATTGATTGAACGGATATAGAATGATAATACAACTGACGTAAAGACATTTCAATTTTGACGAAAATTCGCGTTCGCGTATATTCGTAGAAATTTTAAACCATGTTCGATGTTGACAATAGGCGAGTGGAAAAGCAGCCTCTTAAAGTAAATAGATTAGACTCACCACACAGCCGAGCGCTTTCAACGCTTGACAGCATCCCTTCCCCACTTCCCCGTACCCGCAGACTACAGACTGTTTGCCACCGAACATTAAGTCTGTACTGCGTTTCAAAGCGTCGATTATGCTTTCTCTGGAACAGAAAAGGCTTATTATTGATAGGTTCGCGCTTGACCGACGAAATGGTCGATGATGAAGAACTCTTGCCTAGAAGTAACTTTTTCATACAGAAGTCAGAGTCAGAAGTCAGAGTCAGAAGTCAGAGTTAGAAGTCAGAGTCAGAAGTCAGAGTCAGAAGTCAGAGTTAGAAGTCAGGGTCAGAAGTCAGAGACAGAAGTCAGAGTCAGAAGTCAGAGTCAGAGTCAGAAGTCAGAGTCAGAGTCAGAAGTCAGAGTCAGAAGCCAGAGTCAGAAGTCAGAAGTCAGAAATCAGAATCTGAAGTGAGTCAAGAATCAGAGACAGGAGTCAGAGTCAGAAGTCAGAAGTCAGAGTCAGAGTCAAAAGTCAGAGTCAGAAGCCAGAGTCAGAAGTCAGAGTCAGAAGTCAGAGTCAGAAGTCAGAGTCAGACGTCAGAGTCAGAAGTCAGAGTAAGAAGTCAGAGTCAGAAGTCAGAGTCAGAAGTCAGAGTCAGAAGTCAGAGTCAGAAGCCAGAGTCAGAAGTCAGAAATCAGAATCTGAAGTGAGAGTCAAGAATCAGAGACAGGAGTCAGAAGTCAGAGTCGGAAGACAGAGTCAGAAGTCAAAACAAGATGTCAGAAATTACAGTCAGAGTCTGAAGTTAAAGAACGACAGCTTTTAACAATACTCACCGACACGAGTACAGGTTATCAAACTTGGTCTTGGTGACACTGTCGTTGACGTTCATGGCGGGTACACACAGTTTGCCAGCTTTCGAGAGCTGGTACAGGCGGTGCACGCCTGTCACACTTTCTTCTACTATTCCTGGAAGCAACAAAACAAAATAAATTAGAAATTGGTTTATTGTTAAAAGTCCCAGGTGGAATCCACTTGGCGCTTGTTTTACAAAAAAGTAATAAAACCTTTTTATTAAAAAAAAATCCGACATCGCTAAAAAAAATAATTGAATTTGAGGATTTTCCTCGATTTCGCCAAGATTCCATCAGCAGATCCCAACTTGGTGACTATGGAACCATTTGGAAAGTATACCCTTTCCAACAAAAAAATATTATTTCGAATCGGTTGACAAGCGACGAAGTTATGCACGAACAAACATTAAAAAAAAACTGCAAACTTCCGAATTGAGAACCTCCTCCCTTTTCAGAAGTCAGTTAATAAAAAACCAATATAAAAGAAAATCGTTGAGTTATCAATGCGCTGCATATAGAAAATTCGACCATTGCTATCGCCGGCCAGTCTAACAGGTTTCAGCTGAATATCAGTATTTTACATGGAGTGATTGCTGAACTCTTCAACCCAGTAACAGGGTAAAACGGTAACTCTTCGCAAATTTTCTGACTAGCACGCTTGCCTAGAAGCAACCTATTCACTCTTGACTTAAAGACTTCAACGAACATTGCTTGCAGAAGTCGACTCGTGTGCCAGTTTCCACGAGCTCTCTCACCGCTGGACCAATAGCACATGAAAATCTATACCAATATTAAAAAGTGGTAAAATTTGTAAGTTTGTATATAGGGGGTAATATCTGGAAGTATTGGTCCGATTGCTTAAATTATTTCACCAATAGAAAGCTGCTTTAATCCTGAGTGACATAGGCTATATTTTATGTACCTACGCGGGTGAAGCTGCGGGCTAAAGCTAGTTTTACCATAAAATCACTGCTAAGTCATTTAAGTTAGGGATTTGAGGAGAGGGATCTTTATTAGGTTAGAAAGCAGCAGCATGTTTTTTCAGCAGGAAATCTGTGGCGTCTACTCCATCAACGAGGATCTTGTTAGGGTTTCAGTAGACTGTCAGTAGACCAACCTTTAATATGTTTGAAAGCAGCAGCATGTTTCTTCAGCATAAGGTGTGTGGCGTCCCCTCCATCATCGAGGATCATGTTGGGAGTCCAGGTAGCTGTGGGGGTGCAGCACTGGTCGATGCACCACCAGAATGCTTCCTCGCTTTCTCCACGCCAAGCGAAGATTGCGTAGCCTGGAAGGTAGAGAAAAGTTGTTGAAGTTAAAAATTCCTGGGGGGAAATGATGATGCAGCCGGAGAAAAAGTCGTCTATATTAACTGAACTGTGGAGCCGGACCCGCTCCAGGTCCATCGCCCAATGTTCATCTGTAGGAGGACTGCAGCGGTCCTCGCAGAATAGCTGCCTTCACAAAAAGTTGGCGAAATATTTGCAAAACACACCTCCTTTCTCATTTAATTGAGTAAATATATCTGTCTAGTTTACTTTGTGAAAGTTTGGAGGAGATAGATAACGTCAAAATATAAGTCTGAGACTCAGGGGACCGCAGCGGTCCTCCCACAGACGGACATTGGTTGACGGATCCGGAGCGGGTAGAGAACCACAGTTCAGTCAAAATCCTTCCTAAGCAATGGTAGCCCAGTGTGAAATGGCCTCGACTTGCACGTTGTAGACCATGAGTTTAAACTCAAGTAGCTTTGCTTTGTGTAATTTATTTCATCACAACTGTTGGACAATTTGAAGGCACGTGAATCCACCAATTCGCACTAGGCCCGCGTGGTGGATAACGGTCCATTCCCTCTCCTAGAGAGGAGGTCTGAGTCCTAGCAGAGGGAACATTAAAAAGGCTGGTCATCAATGTGGAGTGTTTCAATATACTTACCAGCATGTGCTAATGCAGCAGCAACCTCGTTCTGTGTGCTGTAGATATTGCAGGCAGCCCAGCGGACGGTGGCTCCGAGAGCGGCCAGCGTCTCGATCAGCACCGCTGTTTGGGCGTTTATGTGTGTGCAGCCTACGATCTGGGGAACAAAGTTGTTAAAGTTATATTAAGTTATCAAATATGGAATTGTATTCTAATGTAAAATACCACTATTTTTTTTAAAAGAATATTTCTAGCTTCCTTAGAGACAAAGATGACTAGAATAATCTCTGTCTGTTAGCGCCGAACCCACAGATAATATGAGAGGTTTTTTTTTTCGGTGGCAAAAATCATCCTAACACAACACCTGCTCTTGGGTGGAGCGGGAGATAGTGTCAGACTCTTACTGACTAAAAACCCCACCCCGTTCCTTCTAGCCTTCATACCGAGGCTCGAGTTGCTTTCGGATAACCCTGGCCCCAGTAGGCTTCGACCCAGCTGGGCCCCTCCTGTTGCTGACAACTCCTTGAGGCGCGCGGGAACAGTGCGCGCCGTCGACGTCTTAGGCTCGGTCCGGACAGTTAAAGGACGGTAGGACAGCGAGCTACCCATGGCTCGCAATAAACATTAAGACATTCCGAATAGGTTGCCTAGCTAAATCTGATGCCAATGATGTTAAACAATAAAATTTGTCTGACATCGCGAACATATACTTTCAAATTGAGTTCTATCGTTAATTGGCACCAAATTCAACCAGGCAACCTATGCGCAATGTCTTAATGAACGCATTTTCTAGCATATAATATTTATCATAATCAAATAACAGATAAGGTAAAAGATTTCTTCTATTGGATCTTAGATCATTAAAAGTCTTTCCGAAAACGGTTCACATTTTCATATTATTCAATGGGTAGGTACAGAAGTCCAGTTCCCAGTGTGAAAAAAACTATTAAAAAAAACAGACCTATAAGCGCCTTAATTTTATTAAAATTCCAACTAAATATTTCCAGCAGCTAGCTGAAACGTTTAGCTCAAAAGCCTTTGCAATCACATAAGCGTTTGAAACCTTGTATAATCAGGCTAATGAGGTCAACTCCAACCAAATATAGTACAACTAAACTGTGTGTAGGGGTTACGTAAACAAATCGGTTATTTTTGTAGCTGATCACTTTGTGAAAGTATATTTGCGTTCCAAATGAGAATAGGATCGATTGCCATGTTTTGACGTGGCGTCGTACTGTCAAATCGAAGACATTTTGTCAAAATTGAAGAACTCGGACATGAGTAAAATTGAAGAACTGGATTCCGATTAAACTTTTTTCTTTATAGTTCGTAGTTTAAAAGCTTGTTACTTCATTTAATGCAATCCAACGCGATGTTTGACGAAAAGGCAATGCAAAAAAAGAGATAACGCCTGGAAACTCTATTAGTATTCGGTAATTCCGAGAAAAACACAAAACTTGCTCCAGGAAATAGCTGTTTTTTTTAAACCCTTAAAAGTTTTTGGAACAAGTTGTCATCATTTAGAATCTTAATAAAATTTGCAAGGTCTCTAGAGGATTATGACTTTTTTAATTTTTAGGCAAATTATGAAGTGTCAAAGTTCATACAAAATAGGACATTTTCAGAGGTTTTTACTGGATTAGTTTTACACAAATTTAGAAATTGGTTTCTTTAGAAACCTAGATAATATCCAGAAGATACTGTGTTTCCAAAATATCTAATGAAAAGTGTGTAATAACGTCATAATCAGTTATGAGCGGTTGTATGAAAAACAGTGAAAATGTGAGTCGTGAGGTGGTGCACCACCTTAAGGTGTTAGCAAGATAGTCCTGAGATGTTGCCAGTGTTTTACAAATAACCTTGTATATCAAAAAACGAGTTCCTAAACGAACAACACATTACTATGATGGACTAAAGACCTAAATAAAAATCTACTGATTGGCCAATCCATCAAACAACTCAAGTCGTTCACTCGATCAATCATTCTGTCAATCTTTCAATCTGATGGCTAAAACGATGTCAGACTTTTGATTAACTTAAACGTAGAAAAAATGGTAGGAAACATGTTTTCAAATCTAAAAGAATAGGCTAGTTGCCGTAAAAAATGTAATTAGTCCGTCTTTTAGATTATTCAAAAATGGCAAAGATATTATAGCCCCGTGCGAAAAAGTGCAGCACGGCGTGACGTTACACCTTTGGCTATATCTTTGTTATTTTTTAACAAAAGAAAAAAATCGTGTTCAATGTTTTTTATTTTTTTTTAATATAATGTAGATATTTTGACCTTGGAAACTACCCTATTGTATTGCTGGTGAAGGAATGAAAAGAGGATGCAGCTGACCTGTTCGAGAGGTAGGTACCGTGGCCTAGGGACGCAAAAGGTAACTGAAGATACAATAGAGGTGGGTTTAGTCAGTAAGGCTTTTATCACACTGCTATGCATCATGCTCCACGTTGCGTGTCATGCTCTACAACAACCTACGCGCGTGCTTGCTGCTGGAGTGCAGATCTGCATCATCGTGCGGGTTTTTTACGCACTCACACGCGATGTTGCGTTTTGTAGATTCACGCAGGCTCTGACTCATTTCATACGAAATCACACACGGCACTACGAGACTCAGTGTCACCTTGCGTGTCGCCCCGTACCCACGCGCGTGAGCGCATGTTTCTCCGCTCGTGGGCGCGTGATCTGCATGAACGCGCGTGGATGCATTTTCCGTGTCTTGGACTGTGCTTGTTTTCACATGCCCACTCACTCCCCGAGCCCATTCCATCATGAAACCACCAGACTCACGGCGGCACATAGTGGACTTTCCAACCATACAAACAAAACGTTTTGAGAACACATTCATTGTGCGTACAGCTAAAGAGTGAAATTCCCTGTCGGAATTTGTTTCCTTAGGGCGCTTTCAATTTATGCGTACTGCAACCGACAATATGCGCCTAAATTGAAAACGTATCTGTTTGCCGTGCGTTTGTACGCCAGTGATGCGCTATTCAACACCGAATTGAACACGTGGTGCTTGTGACGTTGTCGTGCTGTTGTCGACCATTCGCCGCACGGTTGCCGTACCACGCGCTTTTCTATCTTTGTATGAAAAATACGATCGTCCGTACGCAGTACGACTACGCACCGCAGCAGGCCGTCAAGAAACGCATAAATTGAAAGCGCCGTTTGTTGGGAATTGGTCCCAACAGTCCAATGACACGGTCTGCACGCGCAGGTGGCGTGCATCATATACGTCATTGGCAGCGGGGAGCGGAGACGTGCGCTTCGACACTGGCTGTCCGGCGCACCGTGGAAACTTGCTTCCACGGACACCGCCGCTACGGACGAACCCTCTCGAACGCATTAAGTTAATTGCTTTTTGTCCTGGATCGTTTGTATTTTAGAACTAGCTGTACCCTCGCGGCTTCGCTTTCCTACTCTACCCTACACTGCTCTAATTTTTTTTTATATAACAACCTTCTCCTCACAATAACAAACACAACAAAAAAAAGAATTGGCCAAATTGGTCCAGGCGTTGTTGAGTTATGCGCTTACTAACACATTTTCCGATTTATTTTTATATTATAGAAGATATATTGACTATCAGCAATATACCAGCGTTTATAAAACACAGTCCACTAATTTTCACCAACCCTTATAGCTACTACCTGGGGATCTTTAAGACAAACCATGTCCATTAGTCTCCATTCTCCAACACGGTGGATTGACCTCATCAAAACGGTGACACACTGCAGCGTAAATGACAACTCCCAAGCCGCCAAACACAGAGCTGCATGGCGTCGTATCGCGAGAGAGGTGGTGGTACAGGACTCGACTGAGACATAACCAAGACCACTCTGTCAAGAGTGTACGACTGAGAAGATGTCCAACAGTGGACGCCTTCCGGCTGAAATGATGATGATGATTATCTTACCTTAGCATCTTTCAACGGCTTATCATCCTTAGCCCTGGCTCTGAGCGCCATGATCCCAGGCATTTCCTGCTCAGCGATCTCGATCTCTCGTCTTCCGAAGGCATGCTGTTCAATGTTCCTGACGCAATAGGCCGGGTTCGGAGTACCAGCTGCGATGGCCTTCTCATGGGGCTGGACTCCTTCATCTTCATCTGATGATGACCCTGGAACAATGGAAAGTAGATGTTTAGGGAAGTTGAAATCACGAAATCTCAGAAACTATTACACTTTGTCCTCGACGGCGCGTGCGGATCCCGCGCGCCTCAAGGAGTCGTCAGTAACCATGTGGGTCCAGCTGGGTCGAAACCTACTGAGGCCAAGGGTTTGCTTCTGAAAGGAAGGCTCGGCCCCGGTATGTAAAGCAACGAAGGAACGGGGTGGGTTTTTCAGTCAGTAAAAGTCTGACACTATCTCCCACCCCGCCCAGGGGCTGGTAATGTGGATGATTTTTGTCCACCAAAAAAAAAAACTATAACACCTACAAATTTAAAATTAGACAGGTAGGTTCCTTATTGGATGTAGACATCCGCTAAGAACGGATTTTCCGAAACTCACCCCCTAAGGGGATGAAACAGGGTCTAAAGTTTCTATGGAAAACCAACTTTCACGCGAGCGAAGCCGTTGGCAGAAGCTAGTTTTCAATATATTTTAATGTTACAGCAGTAATGGCTTCTTGATAACGTTGGGTGAAACTTTTGATTTGTAGGTATGGGTTCAAACCCAGCCTGGCACATTGCTTTGTGTGAATTATTTCATCGCCACTGTTCTCAAAACGGTGAAGGAAAACATCGTGCGCCTCACCATTAAAGATTGCGTCACTGCTTACCATCTGGTGGGATCACAGTTTAGCACTAGTTTATATCAGACTAGCTTTTGCCCGCACGGCTTCGCTCCCGCTCTTCCCTACTCTACCCTACTCTACTCTATCCTACTATACCCTACTCTACCCTACACTACTCTACTCCACACTACTCTACCCTACCAAACTTCACATAAACCATCTACTAAATAGTCCGAACAAAGCCTAAAAATATTGGTTTGGATAGGTGAGCTCGTTCTTGAGTTATAAAATAACAACGAAAAGTGGCATTGATTTTTATATATATAGATGAAAAAAAATATATATATATTTTACCTTTTGAGGGATACTGCGGTGTTAGAAAAATGTCCCAGAAAATGGAGACAAGACTATCTGAATCTACCTATTTCAGACAACCATTAAAAATAAAAATGGCTCATAAAAGAAGAACCCAAAAAAAATCGTCTTTAAATGAAACTTTTCTTAAACTTTTAACAAAATTGCGTCGTTGCTTTAAATTACAAGAAATTTCTGACACGGATACTTAAAAATCTGGCCAAGTGCGAGTCGAACTCAAACACGACGGGTTCCGTACTACCATATTAAAAATCGAGCAAAAAGAAACGCCGACAAAATAAGGTACTCGTATGTTGTATGGGAACCTTCTTATTATCTATAAATATAAAAATGAAACCCGTTTTCCGTTGTCACGACATAGCATGAAAACGGCTTGACCGATTTGGCTGTTTTTTTTTGTTGTGATTGTTATTGTGAGGATAAGGTTCTTATGGAAAAAAAATTAAATTAGGGTAGTGTAGGGTAGAGTAGAGTAGGGTAGAGGAGGGTAGAGTAGGGTAGAGTAGGGTAGAGCAGGGTAGAGCAGGGTAGAGCAGGGTAGAGCAGGGTAGAGCAGGGTAGAGCAGGGTAGAGCAGGGTAGAGCAGGGTAGAGCAGGGTAGAGCAGGGTAGAGCAGGGTAGAGCAGGGTAGAGCAGGGTAGAGTAGGGTAGAGTAGGGTAGAGTAGGGTAGAGTAGGGTAGAGTACGGTAGAGTAGTGTAGAGTAGTGTAGGGTAGAGTAGGGTAGAGTAGGGTAGAGTAGGGTAGAGTAGGGTAGAGTAGGGTAGAGTTGGGTAGAGTAGGGTAGAGTAGGGTAGAGTACGGTAGAGTAGTGTAGGGTAGAGTAGTGTATAATTTTATTATTTGTAGTTGTAGCGGTAATAGAAATCTGTTCGATTTCTGATTTAAGCATTTGAAGTTGAGTATATCTCAAACTCTAGGCTTTTTTTTTTCGCTGGGCAAAAATCATCTTATGAAAACCCCCGCTCTTGGGTGGAGCGGGAGATAGTGTTAGACTCTTACTGACTAAAATCACACCCCGTTCCTTCTAGCCTCTTCATACCGGGGCTCGAGCTTCTTTTCAGATAACCCTGGCCCCAGTAGGCTTCGACCCAGCTGGGAACCTGTTGCTGACAACCCCTTGAGGCGCGCGGGAACAGTGCGCGCCGTCGACGTCTTGGGCTTGGTCCGGACAGTTACCGGACGATCGGACAGAGAGGGAAGGTAAGGACGCCGTGTGGTCTTTTCAGCCACGCCTCAGAGGGGACTTACCGCCATAATCGTGGCGTGCCCATCAAGCTCTAGCCTGAAATTCCGTCATAATTTTGCGTTTAAGAAAGGTTGAATCGTGTTTAACTCAAAAAACTTAATTCAGCAACCCGCTCATACACATTCAAACTGAAAATTATATATTTAGGCCTACATGAGTGCGAGAAGTGATATGAAAGAAAAGGGAGTTAGTGTTAGCGTGACGAGCGACAGGACAGAATGGAAGAAAAAAACATGTTGCGCCGACACCAAATAAAACGGGACAAGGGCAGGAAGATGATGAAGGGAACTTAACAAAACGTCAGAAGCTAGCGCATATTCTGTGGTAAACAACTCTCTATTTCTCACGGTGTAAGATATACAGATCAGAGCAGTGGTGGCCAAGTAGTAATGGCCCCGAGTTACGAGTTGTAGGTCGCCGGTTCGAACCCAGCATGGCGCATTACTTTGTATAATTTATTTCATCACCACTGCTCTCAAAACTCGAAGACATGTGACATTCACCAACCCGCACTGGGCCTGCGTGGTGGATTACGGCCCATTCCCTCTCCTAGAGAGGAGGCCTGAGTCCCAGCAGTAGGAACATTAAAAAGAAAGGCTGATGATGATGAAGAGATACAGTCCGTTGACAGACGGTCGAACGGACGGGTGGACAGACAGCGAAGACTTAGTAACAGAGTTCCGTTGACACCCTCCAGTTACGGAAGAAACCCTAAAATGCTTTTCAAATGAAGGTTTATTACCTACTGGCACAGATGTACAGCAGTAAAACCTTAAATTCGTCGTATTTTTAGATGAAATATTAAAACTTGTATCAACAGTTACGCCTCTTTTGAACTTAACTGTTGTACTTTTATTTTTCTAAGCTACATGCTATTACAAGGTGTAACGTTAAATGCGCAAAACCTGAAATTAGTTTGATCAAAATACCGAGCAGAATCAATTAAACCATTTTTAATATTTTATTTAATAGGTTACATTATTCAAAAAAATATTCATTAAAAACTTCGACCAGTGCATTTATGAAAAAGTCAAGCCATCACGTGCGCAAACCCGCTGAAATAGGTAAACAAACACAAATAGTTCAATCAAATTTTCTCATACACAGGATAATAAAAGTTCTTATTTCAATGCAGATTAGATTAGTTCTTATTTCAATGCAGAGAATTTTAAACAAACTAAAACTGCTCATAAAACCTTTAATTTTATTTAAATGTTTTTTTTTCTCACTTAATTAGGTCAATCGAATTAAAAATCATTTGTAGTGTCTGAGGTTTTGCGCATTTAACGTTACACGTTGTATATAATAACGTAGCACGGAGCAAGTACAATAGGGCAATCTGAAATGAGCTGGGTCGAAGCCTACTGGGGCCAGGGTTATCCGAAAAGGCGCTCGAGCCTCGGTATGAAGGCTAGAAGGAACGGGGTGGGTTTTTAGTCAGTAAGACTCTGACACTATCTCCCAATCGACGCAAGAGCGGGTTGTCATTGGATGATTTTTGCCAACCAAAAAAAAAAGCTTTAAATGAAGCAACAAGCTTTTAAATCATACGCGATGTTGACGATAGACGATTAAAAAAGGAGCCTCTTAGTAGTACATTTTGCGCGAATTTTAGCGCGGTTACCTATTTTTAAAATAAACGAAAACATAAACATCATCATTATCATCATCAGCCTTTTTAATGTTCCCACTGCTGGGACTCAGGCCTCCTCTCTAGGAGAGGGAATGGGCCGTAGTCCACCACGAGGGCCCAGTGCGGGTTGGTAAATGTCACAAGTCTTCAAATTTTTGGTTCTAGTGCATGCCGGTTTCCTCACGATGTTTTCCTTCACCGTTTTGAGAGCAGTGGTGATGAAATAAATTATTACACTAAGTAATGCGCCAGGCTGGGTTCGAAAACATCATCATCATCATCATTTCAGCCGAAAGAC
Organism: Mythimna lalbum; assembly: GCA_949319445.1. Classification (NCBI taxonomy): domain Eukaryota; kingdom Metazoa; phylum Arthropoda; class Insecta; order Lepidoptera; family Noctuidae; genus Mythimna; species Mythimna lalbum. Next base: position 10,926,558 of record OX439372.1, read on the forward strand.
ATCCACTGTTCAGTTGGACATAGGCCTCCCCCAAGTGTCGCCACAATGAACTATCCTGTGTATCCCGCATCCATCTGATACCCGCAACTTCACCAGGTCATCGGCCCACCTTGTAGGAGGCCTTCTAACGCTAAGTCTTCCGGTACGAGGTCACCAGAACCTTTCGGCCCCAACGGCCATCTGTTCTGCGAGCAATGTGCCCTGCCCATTGCCACTTAAGTTTCGCGATTCTTCGTGTTATGTCGATAACCTTGTTTCCTCTGCGGATATCCTCATTCCTGACTCGATATCGCAAAGAAACACCGAAAACATAGTTCTTAACTTTAAATAAAAAAAGGACTTACAAACATCGCTTCCAGATATGATAGAATATCTCTTCTTGGACAGCAACTTAGATTTCTTCAACTCGTTTATCGTCTTCAATTCAGTGATGGTTTCCATTTTAATTTACACTTTAAACAGGTTTTAGTCTCAAGTCTGACACTCAACTGAGAGATAAGCAGTGTTGATTGATCAAACGATTTTAATTTTGTTTTTTCCTATATTGATGGACGTTGGTGGTCTGACCGGACGTGATTACGTATTATTTACAAGTTAGTGTGCCCACAAAAAAAAGCTGAAGCGCACGGCGAAGCTTGAAGCGGCCTCTAGTTTCATTTTGTGGCGGCACCGCCGCACATGAACCACAAAAAACTACTTCAGCTTCTTTTACAGGTGTGCAGGGATACTTAGACCGCTATCTCACTGGTGTTTTACAAGCGTTGGCGTTTCTTTTAAGTCTGCGCAACGTTGCCGCTTTACCACTAGAGACTCGCGACGTTAACGCCGCTTCTGCGCATCGTTAGCGTTTCACCACTAGAGACTCGCGACGTTAACGCCGCGTCTGCGCAACGTTGACGCTTTACCACTAGAGACTCAAGACGTTAACGCCGCTTCTGCGCAACGTTAGCGTTTCACCACTAGAGACTCGCGACGTTAACGCCGCGTCTGCGCAGCGTTGACGCTTTACCCATAAAGACTCACGACGTCAACGCCGCGTCTGGGGAACGTTGACTCTTTACCACTACACACTCGCAACGTTAACGCCGCGTCTGCGTAACGTTGGCACTGCGCACACGTTGGAGAAGCGCCAATGCTCGTAAAACGTCGGTGGGATAGCGACCTATCTGATATCTGTAGGTTTTTAGAAAATCGCTAATATGCTTTATATTTGCAAGCATTTTGTCATTGCTCATCTCTATCTTTTCTAGGCAGTCTGAGAGTATCCGCGCTATAGGTAGATAGGTAGGCCTTTTAACTTCGTAATCAAGATTTAGATCAGTTGGTATTTTTTATATATATATATATTTTTTTTTTTTTTTAATTCACAAAACTGATGTACAATCATACAATCAAAAAAAAGTAAATCTTATAAAATAATATATCTGATTGACACCTACTAGATGTGAATCTTACATGCATATTTAAGAAATAGTCACTTACAATTAAAAATCAATTAATATTTAACATAAACTTAAAGTACGAATTCCTCATGTTAAGAAGAAACCTAAAAGAAACATTAATCAAACACTAATTTGAGTTATGGTATTAAATCTCTGAGTCTAGTTTTTATTGAGGCTACAGAACCAGTAAAGACATCAATTTCGCCACGAACAGAATTGGCAAAAGAAAGCATGCGGCTTATGGGAGAAAAATTTCCTATGTTAGTTCGACTGTGAGGCAGGACGAAAGTTCTTCGGTTAACTAAGCGGCTACCACTACGAGGGATACTAATGTTTACTTTTTCTAAAATCTCGGGAGAATCTATTTGACCATTAATTACTTTAAATAAAAACATGAATTCTAAAAATTTTCTACGTGCGCTTAATGATGTTATTTTATAATGGGTTAATCTAGAGTTGTACGAGTGCAGCCTACGACATTTGTTTTCTGAGTAGCACAGATGGTACAGAAACCTTTTCTGAACGCGCTCTATCCGATCCGAGTGTACCTGATAAAAAGGGTTCCATACCGTACTACAATACTCCAGAATACTGCGAATAACACAGTTGTAAATAGAAATAGTCAGGGAGGGTTCTCTAAAAATTTTCATTTCCCTGACGATGAAACCTGACAGTTTAGATGCCCGATTTATAATTTGATCGTAATGACTCCTAAAACTTAAACCGCTATCCACCAAAACACCAAGATCCCTGATAGTATCAACCTCTTGGAGCTGGCTGTTATTGATTGAATAACAAGTTTGACAGGTTTTTTTCTTTCGGCTAAATTTTATAAAATAACATTTGTTTTTATTTAAAGACATATTATTTTCTGAACACCAATCAAATACGCTATCCAAATCTTGCTGAAGCTGAACAATGTCAGATTCGTTATTAATAGTTCGATAAAGTTTTAAATCATCGGCAAAAAGTTTGTATTCGGAGTTAATATTGCTACCCAAATCATTTATGAAAACTAAGAAAAATAAAGGCCCCAAGTGTGACCCCTGAGGCACCCCTGATGGTATATAACACTGACTGGATTTAAAACCTTTGAGATATACTAGCTGTGAGCGGTTTTTTAAATAAGATTCACACCAACGCAGTAACGATCCATGAACACCCATACATTCCAATTTAGTAATGAGTATATTGTGATCTACTAAATCGAACGCCTTTTTAAAGTCAGTGTATATTGCATGAACTTCACTACCTTCATCCAATGCTGACGATATATAAGAGATATACTCAACTAAATTTTTATATGGCTTTTAAATAGTTGGTAATTAAGAAACCTGACAAATGATTTCTGGGATTAAATGCTCAGGCCAAAAGAAGCCCAAAAAACACTAGTGTAATTGAACATTACCATGTTGAACGAAACCCGTAAGTAGGTACCACGAAATTCATGGCGCCTAAGATATTGGTGTCGCGAAAAAAGTATCCTCTAAAAGCTATCTTAGCGCTGCTTGTTTTAATAGTTCTGCTAGACGACATAATGTCAATCAATGTAGCGCTGCAGCGAAATTTTTTTTTAACTTTTCTGTATTTAGACAAATAGTTTCCATGAAAGGGCTTGTCTATCACTAGAATATTAGTCGATGTTGTTTAGTTGTTGTTCGTGTGGCTTCGATCCAGCTGGGCCCCTGTTGCTCCTGGCAGCTCGTTAGGGCGCGACGTTCGGACAGCGAGCTACCCATTGCTCGCCGTCCGCAAGTCCGCGCCTTAGGTGCAGCGTTGACGTGCGTTTTGGAAACAGGGTTATTGCCAACTTTTATCGAGTCTTGCAGAGTTTTTACAGACAGAACCCCAAAAAGAGCAATAAACGAGAAATTAAGTCTTAATTCGCAACACGGCAGGTCAATATCATGCTATTTCATCATCATCATTTCAGCCAACAGCCGTCCACTGTTGGACATAGGCCTCCCCCAAGCGTCGCCACAACGATCGTTCCTGTGCGTCCATCGGATTCCCGCAACCATCACCAGGTCATCGGTTCACCTTGTAGGAGGTCTTCCGACGCTCCGTCCAGTACGCTGTCGCCACTCCAGAACCTTTCGGCCCCAACGGCAAGCTATTTACATTACGTAAACAAGTATTATTGATCACTTGCATACGTTAGGCTATTCTTGGCCGACATCCGACCTTGACGAGACCTATGTGTTTATAATCGCGAGCAACTTAGCGTCATGGATACGAGAAATGTGTGACGCAGTGCCTGAACAAGACTTGTAATCTTTCTGCCTTTGTCCCGTGTTATTTGGGGGCGCAGCACATGTTTTTTAACCGACTTCGAAAAGGAGGAGGTTCTATGTTCGGCTGAATGTATGTTTTTTTTTTGTATGTATGTTCACCGATATTTCGGTCAATTGTGGACCAAAGTCAAAATATTTTATTTCATATAGGCCTACAAGGGCACTTATAAAACGTCAGAAGCTAGTGCACGGTTCGAAATTGGTCGTTTCCTATGGAGAAGAACCGGCAAGAAACTCCATGGTTACTCTTTTAAAAAAAATGTGTTTATTACAATATTGATTGATTTATGTAAGAACAGTGTAGACCAGTCAACACTGTACACAAAAGCACAAAATTAATCATAATAAAATAAAAATATAGTAAGTTGTAATAGAAAGTTATCTAAGTGTTTGTGGATTATACAGTGTTCTCACATTCACATTCCAAAAAGAGGCTATATAAATAATTACAACAGAAAAATTTAAATAATTACAACTGTTAACAAAATAAATTACTAACAAATTGAATGCAGTTGAAGTCTAAATAAAAAAATAAAAAATATTGCAAAAGCAATTCGTTAAAGGAAAAATAAATATATGTACATTAAAACAAAAGTGGAGCAGTTAATAGACACAATATTAATGATTTACCAGGGGGCCACATGTGCAGAGGCAGTCATTGCCAAACAAGCGTGTCTTCGACATAGTCTTTAACCTTGTAAAATGCTTTTTTGGTTAGGACACGCTTAATATGAGTTTTGAACTTTCCCTCACTAAGTTCAGTTACCGCCTTTGGCAGCTTGTTGTAAAAGCGTATGCTGTTTACTAGGAATGACTTGCTGGTCTTGGCTAATCTCCATTTGGGTAATACAATTTCGTGTTTACTACGCGTATTTTTGTTGTGAAAATCGCTTCTAATTTTAAAGAGTCCTAAGTTTTTACGAACATACAAAATGCATTCTAAGACATAAAGAGAAGGCAGAGTGAGAATGTCGATTTCTTTGAATTTATTTCTGAGGGACTCGCGAGGACCCATCCTATAAATAGCCCGGATAGCTCTCTTTTGCAATATGAAAATTGAGTCTACATCAGCTGCAGATCCCCACAGTAAAATGCCATAAGACATAATACTGTGGAAATAAGCATAGTAAACTAACCTAGCTGTGGCTACATCTGTCAATTGCCTTATTTTTCTAACTGCATATGCAGCTGAGCTTAATCTTCCCGAGAGAGTTCTAATATGAGCGCCCCACTGTAGTTTAGAATCGATAGTTAAACCTAAGAACACAGTGTCCGCAATAACATCAAGTTTTTTGCCATCAAGAATTAGACTGACGCCAACTTGAGGGACATTCGGTAATGAAAACTTTATACATTTAGTTTTATTCGCATTTAATAGGAGATTATTAGCTGCGAACCATTTCGAAAGAACAGCCAGACTTTCGTTAACACGCAAGACATCCCCATCTTTTCTATCTACTTTAAAAATAAGAGAGGTGTCATCAGCAAATAGAATTATATCGGATAAATTAGCCATCATATAAGGAAGGTCATTAATATAAACTAGAAAAAGGAAAGGGCCAAGAATTGAACCCTGAGGCACGCCCATCTTTACTAAAGATCCCGAGGACGTCGCCCCATTAATGGATACTTTTTGCTGCCTGTAAGATAAATAGGAAAAAACAAGATCAGCAGCTCGTCCACGAATTCCGTAATGATGTAATTTACAGATCAGAGTATTATGGTCAACACAGTCAAATGCTTTAGAGAGGTCACAGAATATGCCAATAGCATCCTGAGATTTCTCCCAGGATTCCAAAATGTGACTGATGAGTTTCACTCCTGCATCCGTCGTTGACCTTCCTTTCGTGAAGCCAAACTGATGACTATGCAAAATCCTATTAGAATTAAAATGAGACAACATCTGGTCGAGCATGATTTTTTCATAGATTTTACTCAATGCTGGAAGCACAGATATTGGTCTATAATTAGAAGGATCACTCTTACTACCTGATTTAAAAATTGGTACTACTTTACTATGTTTCATTAAATCAGGGAATGTACCACTGTCTATACATTGATTGAATATGCCTGTTAAGACAGGAGCAATTGAATCAATAATATCTCCGAGAACCTTAACAGATATACCCCATAAGTCTTCAGTGTTTTTTATGTTAAGTCTTTTGAATGTTTTTATAATTGTATCAACAGAGATACGCTTAAATTCAAAGGTTGGTATATCCTTGGTGAAATTTTCTTTCAAAAAAGATTCAGCTAACAAAGATGAAGATGGAAGAGATTTCGTAACTTCAATTGGGATGTTTGTGAAAAAGTTTACTAAGGTCTCGGCTATTTCAGACCTGTCTGTGATGACTTTACTATGAATTTTTAGCGACAATTCATTCCGATCTTGTTGGTTTGTCTTTCCAGTTTCCTTGTTTATCACCTTCCAGACAGCTTTTATTTTATTTTATTATTAGAGTTTCCGATTTCGAAATTTTTTTTTTTTATTGAAAGGTTATGCTTCCAAGTTGGTCCCTTAGAAATATTGTTATGATCTGATCATGAACTTCGAAGATATGGAACAGAACTCCTCATAGAATCATAGCAGAATTGTCGTAACAAGTAAAATTGATTTGTTTATACGTGTAGTCGATGACTGACTGAAAGAAAAGGGGGAGAGGGTAAATTCATGTAATATTTACCGTGTTTGGGATTATAAGAATCGTTATGAGATGCACTCTGGCTATAAGGTAATTTATGTTTAGCTGAAGGGTAGGTACTTTTTAGTGGTGCTACCATAACTAAAAAGTGAAAAATAAAAAACTTTTTACAAAAAAAAATTAAACCGACTTCAAAAAGCACAAAATAACTTTAATTTCGGAATTCGGTGTTAAATAACGAAGAGACAAGATTAGGTATGTATTATAGAAACACCGACTTCCGAAATTAAAGTTATTTTGTGCTTTTTGAAGTCGGTTAAATTTTTTTTTTGTAAAAAGTTTTTTATTTGTTGATAGGTTCGCGCTTGACCGCTATCTCACCTAATGAAAAGCGACGATGCGGTCGACGATGGAACGCGCTTACCTAGAAGAAACTTATTCACTCTCGACTTAAAGATTCCCGGGTTGTAGCCATCAGGAAACACAAACTCCGGCAAGGAATTCCACTCCTTAGCTGTGTAGGTCCTGCCTGATTTTGAATAGTTTCACTTGTTAGTGTAAACTTTGAAAAATTTGTCGATTTAGTGATCGCACTTTACCGTTGGCGCTTTAACGAGCAATTGGTAGTTCGTCGTCCCGTCGTCCGATAAGGACCGAGCCTCAAACAGATGGGCAAAGCGGAATATTTATGACAAAATAACCAGTGGGTCCGAGCAACTGAAGAACGCAGAAGTCAGTAGTCTGACACGCCCTCTCACTCCACCCTAGAGGGTGAGAAGTCATTGGATGATTTCCCACCTAAAAAAGGTTGGTTTTAGGGCCGGACACCATGGCGGAGCAACCTGTTTCGCCGCCATGGTGTCCCGGCGAAATATAGCCCTTAGTCAGTAAAAGTCTAATACATCTATAATTTTATCGGCATGTCTATCACCTCCTCCATTACATCAATATTAAGCAATACTCCTGGGAACAGTACTTTCTCGGCAGAAATCGTTATCGTCCCGTGTAATTTGTGTTCAAGAAAAATGTTTAAGAAACTAATTTTGGAGAAGCAGTAAACGTAATGGAGTCCTTTTTAACGAGCGGCATGATCAGGGTAGGGACGACGGAAAAACGAAATGTGTAGAGGGCTAGGAGTTTTTTTTATCATTGATAGGCTTCGGGCAAAAATCATCTGATGACAACCGACAGCGAGCTACCCATGGCTCGCCCTCCGCGAGTCCGCGTCTACGGTTGCCGGAAATCGGGATCGGAATCCCGGTGGCGGCGGCGAGGGCGCCGTTGCCTGATGAGGTCTGCCTCCTCCTTTGCTAGCATTACTGCTTCGCAGAAGGTGGCGTCCGCCTGCCATTCCTCCTCGCTTCGGACCATGGCTTCGACCAAGGCCCGGCGCGAGAGGTCTCCGCCACCGATTGCCCCCACGAGGGCATGGGAGCATCGCCATGCCCTCGTGGCCCAGGTAGGGCACACTTCGACTGTGTGCTACACTGTGTCCTCCGGGCGTTCCGCACAGTGGCGACACCCGGGCGTCTCTTCTGACTTAATCTGAAACAGGCTCCCGAACGTGCCATGTCCGGTGAGGACCTGCGTCATGCGGAAGGTAAGAACGCCGTAAGGTCTTTCCAGCCACGCCTCAAAGAGGGGAATTACCGCCATAATCGTGGCATGCCCGCCACTATATCACCTGATGGTAAGCGATGATGCTGTCGAAGTATCTATTCTCACAATTGACTTAATGACCCCTTTTTTTACGTTGGGCAAAAATCATCGAATGACAACCACCGCTCTTGGGTGGAGCAGGAGATAGTGTCAGACTCTTACTGATTAAAAACCACCCTGTACCTTTTAGCCTCTTCATATTGGGCTCGAGTTTCCTTTCAGATAACCCTGGCCCCAGTAGGCTTCGACTTAGCTGGGCACTTCCTGTTGCTGACAACTCCTTGAGGCGCGCGGGAACAGTGCGCGCCACAATTTAAGGCTGAAGTTTCAGGCGTTCTAAAGATTGAATACAATAGAACAGAATGTTTTAGAATAAAATAGAACAGCCCCTCTAGCCAAGTTACAACCATTTCGCTTGCGTCGAACGCTTCGAGTTGACCTTGCCGCCAATTCTTTTTTTCTGACCACGTGACTGAGCGTTGATTCGTCATTCCCGTACATTTGAAGCTTTCTACTAGCGTTAACTATTGCAGATTAGCAACTTGGCTAGGGGTACAGAATAGAATAAAGTTTTAATATACACCAAAATAGATCGTTTGTTAAAAGTATTCTTTTGATGACATGATGAAACATCTGCAAGTGCGCATCTGTACACCGAGTCGATTTGGTTGCTCGCGAGTTTATATCACCCGGTATTCAGAAATCTAATAATCCAAAACAGACCAGAATGCCATAAACTGAAAATGATCATGGCTATTACGACATCGCCCCATAGCGACTCATTATGCGTTTGACGTTTTTGGGTCAGACACATTAAATATAACTGTGCAAATGTAAGTACTAACCGCCATGAATGTTTGCAGTTTATTAAGATTATTGCTATGTATATGACTCACTTACGAATTTCAATTTGTTTTGTGGACGCAAAAGAAGCTGAGGATAAATCTACGTCATCAATCATTATGCGTACAGCCACAGAAAAAATGAAAGAGGTTAGAAAGGAAATACTTTACGATTTGTACTACAACGAGTGTCGCCGCTTGTCTCCCACCCTTTAACTCCAGTTTTTCTTGGTTTTTGTGTTTTTTTTTTGTTTGTATAGAATCTCTGAAAGTACTCTTGCGGGTGCGCGCGCGGGTGAAGCCGCGGGCAACAACTAGTCGTTTATATTTTAGCTACAGCCTAGTGGTGGTGATAAGTCAAGAGTGAATAGGTTACTTTTAGGCAAGTGTGCTGGGCGTTGGTACTAGCCATGGTCCGGATCGAGGAGTGGCAGGCGGTCGCCTCCTACAGGCGCTTGCGGACGGCGAGCAATGGGTGGCTCGCTGTCCGACCGTCCGGTAACTATCTGGACCGAGCCCGAGTCATCGACAGTGCGCACTGTTCCCGAGCACCTCAAGGAATTCAGTAACAGCAGGGGCCCAGCTGGGTCGAAGCCTATTGGGGCCAGGATCAGCTCCAAAAGGTATGGGCACGCCACGATTATGGCGGTAAGTCCCCTCTTTGAGGCGTGGTTGGAAAGACCTCACAGCGTCCTTACCTTCCGCATGACGCAGGTCCTCACCGGACATGGCACGTTCGGGAAGTACCTGTATCGGATTGAGGCGGAGGAGACGCCCGGGAGTCGCCACTGTGCGGAACGCCCGGAGGACACGGTGGAGCACACAGTCGAGGTGTGCCTTGCCTGGGCGGAGCATCGCCGTGGAACGCCGAAAGGAAACTCGAGCCCCGGTACGAAAGGCAACAAAGGAACAGGAGTGGGTTTTTAAGTCAGTAAAAAGTCTAACATTATCTCCCGCTCCGCCCAAGGGCGGGGGATGTCATTTGGATGATTTTTACCCCCTCCCCCTTCCCAAAAGTCCGCCTTTGTACCTATTTTGTGTTGCATGAAGATTAATTAAATAAACCCGGTATATAGCGCTAAGTTTTTAAATTCTTTGTCTGATGTAAAAGCCAGCTTTTCGGTAGGATAACGTCTACCGGGACTGCTAATATTTTTATTTTCCTGCAGACAAAGTCGCGTGCAGAAGCTAGTCCTATGTAAAGATAAATAATAGGTTGTTTACGCATCCATAAAACTAAAGTGTTAAATTGCCCACATAACACTAGAAACTAAGGTCGAAATAAAGTAAGTATTAAGGAAAAAAATCTAGAAGTTTAGAGACCTAGACGCAAACCCGTTTCTGTGCCTTGAGTCTAGCCATAGAGCAAAGAAAGTCTTAGACAGATACTACTGGAGACGGAGTTGTCAACACATTTCTGGTTTTTACCCGACTACGGCAAAGCAACAGGAGGGTTAGGATTTTGACTGGCTATGTTTGTATGTATGTGAGTATTTTCATCTGTTCCCTCATAGCTCCTAATGTACTAATTGGAACTCGACATATTTGGTATTGTTAGAACCAACGGAACATAGGCTACGAGACGTGTCACAAAACTCGTTATGGCGCCCTCTAGCGGCCAATTAAAGGACAAAGGAGTTGTTTTAGTCATTTCTGGGCAAGCGTCGCCACACAGTGGGTTCCTACTGAAGGAAAGCGCCGTCGAGGCCTAGAAAGAGTCGGTGGGATGACTTGGACGCCTACCGCGAGGACTGGTTAGAGACGGGGTAGGAAAAGGAAGTTCGGAAGGACTTGGGGGAGGCCTTTGCCCAGCAGTGGGACAGTAACGGCTAGTATTTAATAAAGTCTGACACGCCCTCGCACTTCAACCTAGAGCGAGGGTTCTTGGATGATTTCTCACCTCAAAAAGAAAAAGTAGAACTGTACACCTAGCAAGTTGCTAATCTGCAATAGTTAACGCTAGTAGAAAGCTTCAAATGTACGAGAATGACGTCATCTCAACGCTCAGTCACGTGCTTAGAACAAAAGAATTCGACGAAAGCTTGCATCGAAGCGTTTGACGCAAGTGAAACGGTTGTAACTTGCCTAGGGGAGATAATGTTAGTTAGTTGGTTATTTATGTCCCACAGCTGGGCGAAGGCCTCCCTCTCCCTTTTCCACTCACGTCTGTCTTCGGCCATTGCGGGCCAGTCCCTCCGGTACTTATCAAGCTCATCTCTCCACCTTCACCTTGGTCTTGGGGAGATAATACAAAAAAATAAACACTAGCCAAGTCCGTTCCATCATCGGACCATAAGACGTACGGCGTTGCGTCACCGGTACATGGTTGACATCCCACCCATACGCACAAAGCGTTTTGGGACCACATGTATTGTGCGTACAGCCAAGGAGTGGAATTCCCTGCCGGAGTCTGTGTTTCCTGAGGGCTACAACTTGGGGGTCTTTAAGTCAAGAGTGAATAGGTTACTTCTAGGCAAGCGTACTCCATCTTAGACCACATCGTCGCTTACCATCAGGTGTAATGGTGGTCAAACGCGAGCCTATCAATAATATAAAAAAAAAACTAACGTGCTGGCTAGTGCTTGACTGCGATCCCACCTGATGGTAAGCAGTGATGCAATCTCTGATGGTGCTTCCTCTAAATACTAAAAGGAAGCCAGCACTTTGATTCCTATTTCTGTGGTTTTAGTAAAATGTAGATAAATATTGCAAATATGGTGTTTTGCATCAACGCCGGTAAAACAAGTGCCCTAGTTGTCGACTTCCTTTGTTATTACGGTCATGGTTATATGTTGGACTTATATAATTTTAGTTAGGTACCTGGATTATAAGCTTGTAGCTTAGAAAAAACCTTACTCTCAGAAGGTACATAAGGTTTTTTTTTGTACCAGCCGTCACAATATCCAAAAAAAATTTCACAATTGGAACATTACTTTCACAGATCCAATCCTATAATAAAAAAAAAACAAACTTTACCTCTTTATAATCCTTACTAATATTATAAAAGCGCAAGTGAGTTTGTTTGTTTGCTACGTCTTCACGCCTGAGAACTCTGGAGACGAAAATAGGCTAATTTAAAAAAAAAGTGAGAAAAGGTGGAGAAAGAGTAAAGTATATTAATAAACGTGGGCGAAGTCACGGGTAAAAGCAAGTATTACTATAGATTACAAAAATGTGATAAGTGTTTAGGGATCTATATAATACTTGCATTGTTTAACGAAACTGGAAGTTTTTTGGCGCAGTTTGTTTGTTTAAATTTTCTAAGAATTGTCTGTCATTGACAAAGCCAGATTAAAACTGACAAATAAGGATAATCACTGCAATAAGTAATATCATCTTAGTAATAAAGACTGCTTACATAATGACCTAAGACAATAATGTCTGAATTTTTAGTGCTTATATTTTAACATGCAGTAGAAATTCTTGACGAAATGTCTATACCGGTCTGAACTTCGAACAATTGCTTGAGCTGAGTTGCTTACCATGAGCTCTTAACGTGATCCATTTTACAACCTAAACTGAATAGTGTAGTTTCCAGGGTCAAAATAACTACATTTTATTCAGTCCGTATTTTAGATTATAAAAAAATATTAGACACGTGTTTTTTCTTTTTTTCAATTAAACAAAAAATAACAAAGATATAGCCCATTAAAGTTACGTGTGAAGTCACCCCGTGTGAAAAAATGCATCATGGCGTGACGTTACACGTAACTTTAATGGGCTATATCTTTGTAATTTTTGGTTTAATTTAGAAATAAAAAAATACGTGTCCCTTATTTTTAAATAGTCTAAAATGCAGAATAATTACATTTTTTACGGCAACTAGCCTATTGTAACAGGAATGGAGCTATACAGCAATATTTTTAATATATGCGAAACCTGAATATAGTTTGTTCAGAATCAGTAACTGAATCGATGCCAATAGTTTTTACACCATGTTATATTTTTTCCAAAAATATTTTAAAAATGTTGTGAAAATGTCAACAGTCTAGCAATCGCGGCTCTTGAGATACAGCCTCGTGACAGACGGACAGACAGCGAGTCTTAGTAATAGGGTCCCGTTTCTACCCTTTGGTTACGGAACCATAAAAAACAGTCAACAAATCAGAAATTAGTGAACAAATTGGCTGGCTATATCTAGTAATTAATAAACTATTAATGAAAATATCAAAAATCAACTTTGTAGTTTAGACTCCTACAGACGACAAAAAAAAACTGACCAAGTGCGAGTTGGACTCGCGCACGAAGGGTTCCGTACCGTCCTTAGGAAAATTCGGAAAAAAAACCGCGTTTGTTGTATGGGAACCCTAAAAATATTTATTTTACTTAACATCAAATACTAATGTTATTGCGGCAACAGAAATACATATTTTGAAAAAAAAAAAAAAATTAAATTGAATTTTGTGAAAATTTCAGCTATCTAGCGATCGCGGTTTTTGAGATACAGCCTGGTGACAGACAGACGGACAGACAGCGAATGCTTAGTAATAGGGTCCCGTTTTTACCCTTTGGTTACGGAATCATAAAAATCAGTCAACAAATCAGAAATTAGTGAACAAAATGGCTGGCTATATCTAGTAATTAATAAACTATTAATAACTAACAATAAAAATATCAATGATGAATGAATGATCTTTGTACTTTAATCTCCCGCAGACGATAAAAAAAAACTGGCCAAGTGCGAGTTGGACTCGCGTACGAAGGGTTCCGTACCGTCCTTAGCAAAATTTGGCAAAAAAAAAAAACATCTTTGTTGAATGGGAGCCCTAAAAATATTTATTTTATTTGTAATCAAAGTCAAGTCAAAGTCAAAAGTTTTTATTTCACATAGGCCTACATGGACACTTATAAAACGTCAGAAGCTAGTGCAGTATTTAATGTTGCAACAGAAATACATAATTTGAGAAAATGTCAACTCTCTAGCAATCGCGGTTCTTGAGATACAGCCTGGTGACAGACAGACGTTTTTACGGAACCATAAAAAGCAGGCAACAAATCAGAAATTAGTGAACAAATTGGCTGGCTACATCTAGTAATTAATAAACTATTAATAACCAACAATAAAAATATCAATAACGAACTTTGTAATTTGGACTCCCGCAGATGACAAAAAAACTACATACGTATCGAAGGAACTTTGATCAACGGCTGTAAGGCAGATACAATACCGTGTAATAATAACAAAACAGTTTTGGTTAAGGCTAATACACATTGATGGAGTTTCTTGCCGGTTCTTCAGGTGAATATAAACTACAACATTTACTTGTAACAGAACAACGAGCCGCTCTATGATATGTTCTAGTGTATCATCCTTTTACGAACGAAAATTCGAGCACGCTCGCCTCTTTGTTACAAACCAACGAACATATTGGTGTAACATTTCGTCGAGCCACGAGTGCGGGCGATGCGCGGTTGCGGGGTGACATTTTAAAAAAAAATGAACGCAAGGTACAACGAAATGTTGGTAAATGCACACTCGCTGTGAGCATTTACCCGTAACATAACGCCGAGCATTCGCAGGAACGTTGTATTACATGGAAATGCTTAGGAAACTGAGCTTTTGCCTGTATTGTACCATTCGTAAGAATGTTACATTACACAGAAATGCTCCAGAAAATGTTGTAGTCTATACTCACCTTATGGGAAACGACCAATTTGGAACCGTGCACTAGCTTCTGACGTTTTATAAGTGCCCATGTAGGCCTATGTGAAATAAAAACACTTGAAGTATTTTTTTTTTAATTTTTGATCCAATAATCATTCCAGAGGAATTTTTCTTTTCGTCTGATACAAACTAGTGCTTGACTGCGATTCCACCTGATGGTAAGCAGTGATGCAATCGTTGATGGTGAGGCGCATTAGTTTATCAAGAGCCTATTCACTCTAGCTTTGAAGACAACCAAATTATAATCGGATGGAAAGACCGCAGCAAGCAAAACTAAAGGGTCAAAATGTCAGTCGTGCGAAAGAAAAAGACGGCTAAGTTTGAACCCCCGATCTATAACTTGTAAGTCGGAGCCGTTACCACTCGGCCACCACTGCTCTCAACAAGCTGTGTGGTCCTAGTATATTTGGACCAATAACAGCGTCGATTTTTTTTTCTATATGTGCACACAATAAAACAAAAACCTCAATACATAAGAGACATTAGAGAACAGAGACATTGATTGATTGAGAGACATTGGTTCATCAACAATACTGGCTCTATAATACATATAATAATATATTCCACAACTATCACACAACGCCGTCTAGTCAAAAGCTAAGCAGAGCTTGTGTTATGCTGATAAACATACTTATATATTTCTATACTAGCTTTTGCCCGCGCGGCTTCGCTCCCGCTCTTCCCTACTCCACCCTACTATACCCAACTCTACCCTACTCTACCCTACCCTACTCTACCCTACCCTACTCTACACTACTCTACCCTACTCTACCCTACTCTACCCTTCTCTACCCTACCCTACCCTACTCTACCCTACTCTACCCTACTATACCCTACTCTACCTTACTCTACCCTACTCTACCCTACTCTACCCTACTCTACCCTACTCTACTCTACCCTACACTACCCTAATTTTATTTTTTTTCCATAAGAACCTTATCCCCACAAAAACAATCACAACAAAAAAAAAATCAGCCAAATCGGTCAAGCCGTTTTCATGCTATGTCGTGACAACGGAAAACGGGTTTCATTTTTATATATATAGATAGATACATACATATTATAGATAAATTACACAGAACAAATGATTATGCTCATCACACAAACATTTGTCCTGGGTGGGAATCGAACCCACAACCTCCGGCATAGCAGTCAGGGTCACTAACCACTAGACCAACAGGCCAGTCTATGTGAACCAGCCTTTATTTCGGTATTTATTATTTGATTGAACTTCGTGATATGTAGAACCAATCAGACAATAATAATTAATAATGTAATTCTAAGAAGTATCTTGTTATCAATATTTCAATAGTCATTCTTTTTAATCGTTTTAATTACAATCAGTTTGTTTGGATCTCTAAAAATAAGTAAAAAAAAAAGTCATTTAGTCAAATCAATTTTTATTATCCTACAGCTAAAGAACCAGGGGTTATGATTTACAAGTGTAAGTAGGTACTCGTATGTGTTTATTTCTTTGGCACGTCTTACTAGAACCTAAACATTGTATTTTGATTTTCCTACATCAATATGGCCTAACGAGGATTGATATATCATCAAACGTTAAGGTGATGTATCTCGACACACATTTTCACTGTTTTTCATACAACTGCTCATAACCGATTATGACGTTATTACACATTTCATTGTATTTTGGTTTTCCTACATGAATATGGCCAAACGAGGATTGATATATCATCAAACGTTAAGGTGATGTATCTCGACACACATTTTCACTGTTTTTCATACAACTGCTCATAACCGATTATGACGTTATTACACATTTCATTGTATTTTGGTTTTCCTACATGAATATGGCCAAACGAGGATTGATATATCATCAAACGTTAAGGTGATGTATCTCGACACACATTTTCACTGTTTTTCATACAACTGCTCATAACCGATTATGACGTTATTACACATTTCATTGTATTTTGGTTTTCCTACATGAATATGGCCAAACGAGGATTGATATATCATCAAACGTTAAGGTGATGTATCTCGACACACATTTTCACTGTTTTTCATACAACTGCTCATAACCGATTATGACGTTATTACACATTTTTCATTAGATATTTTGGAAACACAGTAACTTGTGGATATTATCTAGGCTACTATTGAAATCTATGTCTAAATTTGTGTAAAACTAATCCAGTAAAGGCCTCTGGAAATCTCCTATTTTGTATGAATTTTACACTACAAAATTTGCCCAAAAATTAAAAAAATAACAAAAATAAAACTATAGAAGCCTTGCAAATTTTATTAAGATACTAAATGATGACAATTTATGTCAAAAACGTTTAAGGGTTTAAAAAAAACAGGCATTTCCTGGAACAAGTTTTGTAAAATATTCGAGTAAATCTCGGAATTACCGAATATTAACCGAGTTTTCAGGCGTTATCTATCTTTTTTTGCGTTGCCTTTTTCATGTTCTTTCATATGGTATGTAATCATGAGTAGATTCACGTGTTTAATAATGGTTACTAATTACCTGTCACCCTATACACAAACTGGCCTGTTGGTCTAGTGGTTAGTGATCCTGACTGCTGTGCCGGAGGTCGTGAGTTCGATTCCCACCCAGGACTAATATTTGTATGACGACCATGATCGCTCTCGTTGTGACTGGATGTAATTTTATCTATAACTAGCTTTTGCCCGCACGGCTTCGCTCCCGCTCTTCCCTACTATACCCATTTCTCCACTCCACCCTACTATACCCAACTCTACCCTACTCTACCCTACTCTTCCCTACTCTACCCTACTCTACAGTATCCTATTTCCGTCACCTGGCTCTAAGCTACCTACCCACCAATTTTCAGCCATATCGGTACAGCCATTCTTGAGTTATAAATAGTGTAACTAACACGACTTTCTTTTATATGTATAGATATGTATGTATTCAGAAATATAGAAGCATGTTTATCGAATGTCTAGTACTCATACAAGCTCTGCTTAGATAAGGACTAGACAGCGTTGTATGATAGTTGTAGAATATTATATTATAAAATTTCACTTTAATAACATTAGCACGATGCCTTTCAAAGTAACGTCCACCCCCGAATTTGTTCAGGCTTTTTTTCACCAAGGTCAGCTAAGAAATGCCGTAAAAAAAATATTTTTAGTACCACATTAGCATAATTTTGCCATTTTATTGTATTAATTACAGTTAGGGAAACAGTTGATTTTGGGGTTTAATAAAATCAAATTTGAATTAATTATACAACATCACTTTTATTTTAATGCGAAAAACCCAAAACACTAGTCTATTTTTATGTAAAGAATCTATGTACAAAATTTCATAACTGTATCATGAAAAATCACAAAGTTATAAGCTTGTTATGTTACCTGGTTGACCGCACAAATATATAGTTGTCGCAGCCATCTGGTTAAATTAGCCATCCAATTGGACACCTAGGGTGTTCGTTAAACGCCGGCATCCAAATGGATGCCTAGGCCGATAGTTGTTTGAACTAAAATCACTTAACGTTTAACAGCTTGGCGTATTGAAAGTTAGCCCTTTCGAAATGACTGATCAATACTCAGCTTATTGAATTAATAATATTTCACTATTACTTGGAGAACACTATTACTAAAAAGTAGTAAACTAAATAACTACTAAAGACTACACAACGTTCAGCTATCTGGTTAAACGTTGCGGTCAACGACATGGCTAGTTGTTCTTCAGCCATTTCATTGGATGCCGGCGTTTAACGAATTTTTAACGAATTTAATTTTCCCTGTAATCGACTATGGTGACGTGTGCTACTTTGACCTGAACGCTTTGTTGCTAGATAAACTTGACAGGCTCCTCAACAACTGCATCCGGTTCATATTCAACTTGAGGAAATATGACCATATATCAAGCTACAGATCTGAGCTCAAATGGATGCCCATTCGCCAGAGAAGGAGTTTGCGCGCTCTGACTACACTTTACTCTTTGCTCAACTCTCCCACTCCTCCTTCGTATCTCATATCTCGCTTTCAATATCTATGTTCTTCTCATACTAAAAATCTGCGTTCTTCTAACAATCTTTTACTGCTTTGTCCTTCTCATACTTCTGATTTTGTTCATTCTTCCTTTCATGTTCAGTCTATACTTCTGTGGAATGCGCTTCCTCTTGACATCAGGACGGCCACCAGTCTATACGCATTTAAGCGGATGTTGCGGAATTATTTATTAAATAGATAGTGAAGTCGTCTCAAAACCTCTTTCTTGAACTTTATATATATATATATATATATATATATATATGTATATATAATAATATATTTTATATTAAATTATATATGTATGTTTATTTTGTATTTGTTTTTTGAGTCCTTTTTTTTCATAGTCTACTTTTATGTTAATTTTATTTTTTTTTATGCACCTACCACGTTTTTCTCTTCACCACCCTAGGTAGACTGGTAGAGAATGCCTAAGGCATTAAGTCCGCCTTTGTACTTTTATGTTGCATGAAGTTTTAATAAATAAATAAATAAATAAACGAACACCCTAGGCGTCCAATGGGATAGCTAATTTAACCAGATGACTGCGACATAGTCACCGGGCCATCCAGGCGACTGAGTTGTTTTGCTCCCGCATCTAGCTGTACGCAGACACTTAATGTCCTTGGGCACGCCATAATTATGGCGGTAAGTCCCCTCTTTGAGGCGTGGCTGGAAAGACCTCACGGTGTCCTTACCTTCCGCATGACGCAGGTCCTCACCGGACATGGCAAGTTCGGGAGGTTCCTGCATCGGATTCGAGCGGAAGAGACACCCGGGTGGGGGTGATCGGCGGCGGAGACCTCTCGCGCCAGGCCTTGGTTCGGGCCATGGTCCGGAGCGAGGAGGCGTGGCAGGCGGTCGCCTCCTTCTGCGAAGCAGTAATGCTAGCAAAGGAGGAGGCCGACCGCATCAGGCAAAGGCGCCCTCGCCGCCACCGCCGGAATTCCGATCCCGATTTCCGGCCACCGTAGACGGGGGCTCGCGGACGGCGAGCCATGGGTAGCTCGCTGTCCGATCGTCCGGTAACTGTCCGGACCAAGCCAAGGCGTCGACGGCGCGCACTGTTCCCGCGCGCCTCAAGGAGTTGTCAGCAACAGGAGGGGCCCATCTGGGTCGAAGCCTACCGGGGTCGGGGTTATCCGAAAGGAAACTAGAGCCCCGGTACGAAGGCTAGAAGGAACGGCGCGGGGTTTTTAGTCAGTAAGATTCTGACACTGTCTCCCGCTCCACCCAAGAGCGGGTTTCGTCAATGATGATGTCCACTATGACCTGCCGTGACCTGTGTTGTACTTAGTGTCGGTGATGTCCAACTTGTGACATAAAAAAATATTTTTGGTAAAAAATATAACATAGAGTAATAATTTAGAATTGATTCAGTAACTGATTCTGAACAAACTATATTCAGG
This sequence comes from Mythimna lalbum, assembly GCA_949319445.1. Classification (NCBI taxonomy): domain Eukaryota; kingdom Metazoa; phylum Arthropoda; class Insecta; order Lepidoptera; family Noctuidae; genus Mythimna; species Mythimna lalbum. The sequence continues at coordinate 10,946,501 of OX439372.1, forward strand.
TTTCGCAAATACTACAAAATGTTGTATACGTACTAACAAAGTTACTCGAGTGTACAGTTTGCACTCTAAGAACGTTTTTAGGGTCCCGTACGCAAAGGGTAAAACGGTACTCTATTTCTAAGACTCCGCTGTCCGTCCGTCTGTCACCAGGCTGTATCTCATGAAGCGTTATAGTTAGGGCTTTAGCACAGCACGTTTTTTATACGCGCGGTCGACACGCGTTTGTAGCGATACAGACGCAATACGCACGCAAGTTAGACGCAGCCTGTGTACCCGTAATAGGATAATAATAGATAAAAATGCGCCGTCGACATACGATCCAAAAACGCGCGTCAGCGGCGCGTTTAAAAAACGTGGTGTGCGCAGGTCTTTAGACAGTCGAAATTTTCAGATTATATTTCTGTTGCCGAAAGGTTCTGGAGTTGCGACCTCGTACTGGAAGACGCAGTGTCGGAAGGCCTCCTACTAGGACTAATGACCTGGTGAAGCTTGCGGGAATCCGATGGATGCACAGGATCGATCATTGTGGCGACACTTGGGGGAGGCCTATGTCCAACAGTGGACGTCTGTCGACTGAAATGATGATGATGATATTTCTGTTGCCGCTTTATCAAGATATATTAAATATCGTATGGAACCCTTGATATGCAAGTCAAATTCGAACTTAACCGGTGTTTTCAAATTTAAAATTGCTAATTTATTTCAAATCTTAAAATACAACATACTGTAAAACATTAATTGCTAAGTACAAGACGCACCAAACCAGTTATATTTTTTATTTAGACTGCGGATTATAAATGGTCAATGAACTTTTTGGATACCAAAGCCTCAGGCACTAAAAATATTAATACTTATATTTAAATCTAGCTCTCATCTGGCTCATTATTTACCGTTATCTTCGTATATGCAAGTTAAACGATTGTAATACATAATACATTTATTTAATCTTTTATTTAGTCTACACTCATTATCGTTGTCCTGCCTTATGAAAGAGAAGAAAGACAGACAGAAAGAAAAACGGAAAGACCGTCAGACAAAGAAAGAAACACGGAAAGACAGACAGAAAAAAAGACGGAAAGACAGAAAAAAAGATGGAAAGAAAGAATGAAAGACGGAAAGACCGGAAAAAATAATAAAAGGCAGATTGACAGACCGATAGAAAGAGAGAAAGACGGAAATTCATAGCTTAGTATTTCAATATTTTGAATCCAGTGGCTAAAGTAATAGGCTCTTAATAAACTAGTGCGCCTCACCATTAACGACTGCACCACTGCTTACCATCAGGTGCGATCGCATTCAAGCACTAGTTTATATCTGATACAAAAAAAAATGATCTCCATGCCAAAAGCTTTGAAAATAAAACTCGTTTATGGTAGGGTGGGGGGAGATATATGCCCAGCAATGGGATGCAGCAGTAATGATGGGAAGAAGAAATTAGTCAGCATAGTTTTTTGAATCTATATGCTTAGGCAAGTCCTACAGATGAATACTGGTCCAAAAAACGTGGTAGACCCCTTCTAACTTGGATGTCTGTGATTAGCAATGACCTAAAGAAAGCCGAAGTGAACTCGACGACCCAGAACCGAAATATCTGGCGAAAATTGACGAGAAGAGCCGACCCCAAATGAAATGGGATGAGGCTAGGCAAAGAGAGAGAGAGCAGTGGTGGCCGAGTGGTAATGGCCCCGACTTACGAGTTGTAGATGGCGGGTTCGAACCCAGCCAGGCGCATTACTTTGTGCAATTTATTTCATCACCACTGCTCTCAAAACGGTGAAGGAAAATATCGTGAGGAAACCAGCATGTCCTAGAACAATAAAATTCGAAGACAGATGACATCTACCAACCCGTAATGGGCCCGCGTGTTGGTTTACGGCCCATTCCTGCTCCTAGTGAGGAGGCCTGAGTCCCAGCTGTGGGAATATTAAAAAGGTTGATGATGAAAGGGAGAGAGAGAATACTCTGAATCCAGAGACTCAAAATATTTATCTCAATACCACAAGCTTTAAAAATAAAACTCGTTTTTGGTGTGCCAAGAAGCTGTAATAGCTTTTAAACATTGCATAACATATGTAATCAAACAAAAAAAATAATTACATAAGCCAATCTAAAAACTCCTTTAAATGGTACACACCGCATTGTCAAGTACCTTATATTTAATCTAAATACGGCAAGCTTTTTCCTCCTTCAATTTAGGGATCCGTAGTTTGAAAAAAAAAACGGATCGCTTACACGGTTATCACACTGCCCCGCAGCCTAGTGCGTGAATGCGTGTCTTAGCCTTGCTTGTAAGTATCTCCGTTAGTATAGAAAACACGCACAGTCCAACACACCGAAACTGCATCCACGCGCGTTCATGCAGATCACGCACCTACGTGCGGAGAAACACGCACTCACGCGCGTGGGTGCGGAGTGACACGCAAGGTATGGCACACTGAGTCTCGTAGTACCGTGCGTGATTTTGTATGATATGAGTGCATGCCTGCGTGAATTTACAAGACGCACCTACGCGCGTGAGTGCGTAAAAAACCCGCACGATGATGCAGATCTGCACTCCCGCAAGTACGTGGGTAGGTGCGTTTTCATAACCGCCTTATGGTGCGGATCTGTGTTTGTCCATAAATTTTTTAAACGATATTTTTTTTTTTAATATTTAAGCAGGCAAGCGTGTTCCATCGTCAGGCACATCATCGCTTACCATCAGGGATAGTGGTCAAGCGTTTCCTCGCGATGTTTTCCTTCAATGTGTTTAGTAGATATGTATCTATCTATAATAAATGTTGTATCTATCTATTTATGTCATATTTCTACCAGTGATTAAACCATTTTATGTGTACAATAATTAAGCTATTTACAAGAGTTGAGGTAAACAATTTTTAAAAACTGAAACGTACTGGCAATCTATATAAGGTCAGTGTTTGTTGGTTCTTTTGAGAAAAAAAAACACCGAAACAAAACAGATACTTTTATGCAGTGTAACCTGTGTCCGCAAGCAAAAATCTTGTAATAAAATCAACAAAAATATGTGTCATTCGAAAAGTATACGCAATAAAAACGAATTTTAAAAAAGCGGCCAAGTGCTAACCGGACTCGCCCAAGAAGGGTTCCGTAGCAGCAAGTAACATATAAACGTTCTTGTAGTTCGATGTAACTTTGATCGATGTTTTAATAATTGTGTATTTTTTTTAGATTTATGACGTAATAAAAAAAACTAAGTACCTACTTACTAGATCTCGTTCAAACCAATTTCCGGAGGAGGTTTGCATGGTAATGTACGTCATATATTTTCTTTTTAGATTTATCGCTCTCTTATTTTAGACGATACAGGGGGAGGGGGACACACACATTTCGCGTAAAGTATTCAGTTTACAAAAAAAAATATTTATTAGAAACCTCAATAGTATTTTTGAACACCTATCCATGGGGTATCCCCACACGTATGGGTACGATGAAAAAAAAATTTTTGAGCATCAGTAAATTTATTGTTGTTTTTCTATTTTTGTGTGAAAATCTTAATGCAGTTCACAGGGTACATCTAATTACCAAGTTTCACCAGTATAGTTTTTAGAGTTTTGAAAAATTGTGGCTGTGACATACGAATGGACAGACAGACATGACGAATCTATAAGGGTTCCGTTTTTTGCCATTTGGCTTCGGAACCCCAATAATACAAAAACGTCAATTGGTCAAAAATTGCAACATGTCGTTTCTGCACATAAAAATAAAAACTTTACGATAGAATTCCATTTTGTACGAAAAGTCACATTGTATATAAAAAAATTTATGCAGATGGGTATATAAGAAAGTACCAGGTATGTTATGGGAGTTCCAATATCCGCTTCTAATATCCGAAACTGAAATTAGCGTATAATCTGAGACAATTTCATATAAGGCTTGCGGACGGCGAGCTATGGCTAGCACGCTGTCCGAGCGTCCGATAAATGTCCGGACCGAGCACAAGTCGTCGACGGCGCGCACTGTTCCCGCGCGCCTCAAGGAGTTGTCAGCAACAAGGGCCCAGTTGGGTCGATCGATTGCAGCAATGATGCAATCATTGATGGTGAAGCGCACTAGTTTAAATAGAGCTATAATAAGACTAGAGTGAATAGCCTCTAGAGTCTAGAACCTATTCACTCTAGCCTTGAAGACACCTAAATTATAATCGGACGGGAAGACTGCAGCAAGCAAATTGTTCCAGTCCTTCGATGTACGCGGTATAAACGACGAGGCGAAACGCTTTATCCAGACTGTAGAGGCGCTAACAACGTAAGGGTAAACACTCGCCGTACGTCGGGTTATGCGACGGTAGAGAGATAATCGTATCCGAATCCGGTATAATTCTTAATATCCAAATCCGTATCAAAATCTCGTCTCCTCTCGTCTTAATTTCATTTGCAATGATATGCGCGTGTGCCTATTAATAATGACATTATTAATAGTGTTATAAAAATTTACATAAGAAAATTAAGTATTTCCTGACCTATTTTGATGGTCCCAAATTTTATTTGACATTATTATTACTATGACATGTAACTGTATGATATTTATTGAAAATAATTTGATTTGCAATGATGTGCCAACTCATTTTGAATTTATAAATGATGCGAAAGTTTACTTAATCTCAGAAGTTAACCCTTCAGATACCGTCAATTAGAGACACAATAGTAAGACAATAGATGCGCGGCCACCGGTGGTCGCTTGGGGATTCATGAATTAAATGAAAATGTTATTAATGAATTATATATATTTGTACGCCTCTGGGCAAAATATGGAGTCTACCTGTAATACCTCACACACTTTTCATCCTCCTGCCCTTGTCCCATTTTTATTTGGGGTCGGCGCAACACATTTTTTTCTTCCATTCTGTCCTGTTATCACTGACTACATGATCCTTTTCTTTCATATCGCTTCTCACACAATCCATCCATCTTTTCTTTGGCCTCCCTCTCCACCCATTCACATGTAAACTTATAATTCTTAACTATTTTTAGAAATATATTATTCTGATTCTAAAAAAAAAAACCGAATTTTCATACCAATGACATCCTTAGTACTTGAAAACCTACGGAACACCGCCAGCGCGTGCACGATTTGTTCTTCAAGTTTTTATCCTAACACAAAAAAGTTCCACATTATATACGGAACTTTTTACCAAGTGTTATATACTCGTGAACAGCTTATGTAGAAGTGGATTTCCTTCAGAAGGTATATAAATGCCGGCTGGAGATCTGTTCGGGCAGTATTGATAGTAACTTTGCAAGATGAATTCGTTGGTTGTGTTTTGTTTAGTCATGGCGGTTGGGATTCACGCAGTAAGTTATTTATTTATATACAACTAGCTGACCCTTCAAACAAAATAAATGTTTATGATTATGATTATTCAAACATTGTTTTGCCTTTTAAATTATTTTTTGCTATAAAAAAATAGGGATTGGTGATAAAAAAAGTAAAAATTTAGGGTTGTGTGTATTTTTTAATGCCACATTATAAAAAAATAAAAACAAAAAATTTCGTCCAAAAATAAAAATAAAAAATTTAAGGGTGAACAACCCTTATCACTTAGGGGTATGGAAAATAGATAGTAGCCGATTCTCAGACCTACTGAATACACATATAAATTTTGGTATAAATCGGTAAAGCCGTTTCGGAGGAGTACGGTAACTAACATTGTGACATGGAAATTTTATATATTAGATCTTATTTCTAGTATAGGCGGAACCTGAAACGCGTGTCTAGTATTTTATGTAATTAAACTGTATCATGAATAATCTTAAAACCATATTATATTATTTTTACTTTAGAAACCTTTTTTTCAAATTAACCGACTGCACTAAAAAATTGAATTGAATTTGAGGAGTTCCCTCGATTTCACCAAGATTCCATCATCAGATCCCAACTTGGTGACTATTGGACCATTTAGACACTATAGCCTTTCCAACAAATAAGATTTTTTTAAATCGGTTTGCAAGCGACGAAGTTATGCGCAAACAAACATAAAAAAATACAAACATCCGAATTGAGAACCTCATCCTTTTTTAGATGTCGGTTAAAAATCAGAGTTTTTATGTCAGCAAAAATACATAGTCACCGGGCCATCAAGGCGACTGAGGGTTGTTTTACACTTGCCCCTTCGGCTTGCTGGCGCCTAATGCCCGCTATGACCTGCCGCAACCTGTTTTGTACTTAATGTCGGTGGTTTCCAACTTGTGACCTTTTCTAAATATTTTTGGGAAAAAATATAACATGGTGTAAAAATTATTGGAATCGATTCAGTTACTGATTCTGAACAAACTATATTCAGGTTTCGTATTGCTCCCGGGATAAAAAGTGTAGCCTATGTCCTATTCCAGGATATGTTCTACCCGTGTGCCAAATTTCATCCAAATCCGTTTAGCTGTTCAAGCGTGAAGAAGTAACAAACATATACACACACACTGTTCCACCTACCTCCAAACGCTTACAAAATTTTGCCTGTATAAAATACTAGCTGCTCCCAGCGGCTTCGCCCGCGTGATAGCAGAAAATGGAACATACTTCCGGGATAAAAAGTATCCTATATCCTATTCCAGGACATAGTCTATCCGTGTACCAAGTTTCATCAAAATCGGTTTTGCCATTTAGGCGTGAAGACGGAACAAACAAACAAACTCACTTTCGCTTTTATATATAAGTAAGGATGATTATTATTTTTTGAAGTGAAAAATCATCAAATAATTCCAGCTCCCGAGTGCAGCGATAGGGAGAGAATATTAGTCTTTTACCGACTAAAATCCGCGCGAGTTCCTTAAAAATCCGAAATAAAAATCTGGAGTTCGAGACTTGAGACTGATGTGTGTACACTCGCCCACCATATCCCACACAAGACTTAATTCATGAATCCCCAAGCGACCACCGGTGGCCGCGCATCTATTGTCTTACTATTGTGTTTCTAATTGACGGTATCTGAAGGGTTAAATTATCCCACACAGGACTTAAATATAAATCGGTAAAATGAGTACAGATCTAGGTATTCCGAATAATTATTAACTGAAATAGATATTAAAACAGTGTTTTAATGGTCCAGAAGTTAAACCGGGAGGTACCAAAGTGAATAGTTAATTCATAAGTAGGTACCTACTTTTCTAAGTAGACTGGCCCGTTGGTCTAGTAGTTAGTGGCCCTGATTGCTATGCCGGAGGTCGTGGGTTCGATTCCCACCCAGGACAAATGTTTATGTGATGAGCATGATCATCTGTTCTGTATCTGGGTGTAATTTATCGTTAACTAGCTTTGCCCGCGCGGCTTCGCTCCCGCTCTTCCCTACTCCACCCTACTATACCCAACTCTACCCTACTCTACCCTACTACTCTACCCTACTCTACCCTACCCTACCCTACTCTACCCTACTCTACCCTACTACTCTACCCTACTCTACCCTACCCTACCCTACTCTACCCTACTCTACCCTACACTACCCTAATTTTTTTTTCCATAAGAACTTTCTCCTCACAATAACAATCACAACAAAAAAAAAATCAGCCAAATCGGTCAAGCCGTTTTCATGCCAAGTCGTGACAACGGAAAACGGGGGTCATTTTTATATATATAGATAGATATGTATGTATTTAGAAATATATAAGTATGTTTATCAGTAGTCTAGTAGTCACAACACAAGCTCTGCTTAGCTTGGGGCTAGACGGCGTTGTGTGATAGTTGTAAAAAAAAAAACTATATATATAAAAATCAATGCCACTTTTCGTTGTTATTTTATAACTCAAGAACGGGCTCACCTATCCAAACCAAATTTTTAGGCTTTGTTCGAACTATTTAGTAGATGGTTTATGTGAAGTTTGGTAGGGTAGAGTAGGGTAGAGTAGTGTAGAGTAGTGTAGAGTAGTGTAGGGTAGAGTAGGGTAGAGTAGAGTATAGTAGGGTAGAGTAGGGAATTGCGGGGGCGAAGCCGTGCGGGCAAAAGCTAGTCAATTTATAATTCATTAAACCCCAAGCGGACACCGGCGTTTGCCCTCTCATTATCTTTCTATTATGTATCTAATTACGTTATCCGTAATGTTAAAAAGTCAGAAGACTATATGCCTGTGATTCCTTTTTTTATTTATTGTAGGGAAAATCATCCAATGACAACCCCCGCTCTTGGGCGGAGCGGGACATAGTGTCAGACTCTTAATGACTAAAAACACACCCCGTTCCTTCTAGCCTTCATACCGGGGCTCGAACCCCCTGTCGGATAACCCTGATAGTTGCAACCTTCCATCCAACCGTCTTTAAGTCAAATATGAATAAGTTACTTCTAGGCAAGGGAGTTCCATCGTTGACCATAACATCGCTTACCGTCAGGTAAAATAGTGGTTTTTTTTTCGATAGGTAAAAATTGTCTAGATGACATCCCCAGCCCTTGGGCGGAGCGGGAGATGCTGTCAAAGTCAAAATCAAAATATTTTATTTCACATAGGCCTACATGGGCACTTATAAAACGTCTGTCAGACTCTTACTGACTAAAAAACCTACCCCGTTCCTTCGTTGCGTTTCATACCGGAGACGAGCGACCCTATCGGAAACAGACTGTTGGCCCCAGTAGGCTTCAACCCTGCTAGGCCCCTACGGTTGCTGACAACTCCTTGAGGAGGTGAAATAGTGGTTAACAGCGAACCTATCCATAATAAAAAAAAATACACGAACTTAGACTGTTTTATCCAGAACAATGGTGGCCGAGTGGTAATGGCTCCAACTTACGAGTTGTATGTCGCGGTTTCATACCCTGCCAGGCGCATTATTTTGTATAATTTATTTCATTACAGCAGTGCTCTTAAAACGATGAAGGAAAACATCGTGAGAAAACCAGTGACATACCGGCTAGAACCAAAAATTCGAAGACATGTGACATTCACCAACCCGCACTGGGATCGCGTGGTGGATTACGGCCCATTCCCTCTCCTAGAGAGGAAGCCCGAGTCCCAGCTGTGGGAACATTAAAAAGGCTGATGATGAGACTGTTTTATCTATATCGGTTGTGACAAGACCGAGGTAAAAGACTGACATTCATACTTTTACTGACTAGATTCCTTTGAGTTCTAGGTCCGTGGTGATTCGTTTTAATCAATACATATTATAAAACAAACTCCCCCGCCGCGTCTGTCTGTCTGCTCGCGATAAACTCAAAAACTACTGCACCGATTTTTAAGCGGTTTTCACCACTCGATAGCGTGATTCTCGTGGAAGGTTTTACGTAGAAGGTTAGTTTACAAAGTGTAACGTTAAATGCGCAAAATCTGAAAATAGTTTGATCAGAATAAGGAGCAGAATCAATTAAACCACTTTTTAATATAGGTTACATTTTTCAAACAAATCTTCATTAAAAATTTCGACCTGTCTGTTTATGAAAGTCAAGCCATCACGTGCGCAAACCCGCTGAAATAGGTAAACAAACACAAATAGTTGTAATCCAATCAAATTTTCTCATACACGGGATAATAAAAGTTCTTATTTCAATGCAGATATGAATTTTAAACAAACTAAAACTGCTCATAAATCCTTTAATTTTTTTTGTTTTTTTTTTTCACATAATTAGGTCAATCGAATTAAAAATCATTTGAGGTGTCCGAGGTTTTGCGCATTTAACGTTACACGTTGTATAATTTGTTAAGTTTTCGTATTTATTTCTAGGAAAGAACCCGTGCGAAGCCGGGGCGGGTAGCGAGTAAAGAATAAAATAGAAATAACTTTATTCGTGGTAGACAACAAAACGGTCAATGCAACAACCCATTGTATTTTATTTTAGCTGAAGATCATATTATCATCCGACCACAACTGAAATAAAATATTTTTATTAGCAACGTTGAATGAGGTTTGTGAATATGATATTTTTATGACCGTTTTAAATAAGTAATACGTTTAGGAATAATACAATGCATTGTGAAAGATTACATTGCAGATGTTAAATATAATATAATATAGGTAGACTATTGATCCAACAATCCACTTATATATTTTATTTAGTCTCCGTAAGTATGACCGTGGCATCACCGCGGGCCCTAACAGAATACCAGCGCTGCGTTATTTATCTTTATAGATATCGCAGCATATGCTGAGTTAGGTGCCTTTTTGACCTTGCACAAATTCTTCTGTGTTTATTGTACCTATTTTTTAATTTATATTTTTAATATGTGTGAGGTTCGAATAAACGGTTTTTCTTTCTTTCCTTCTTTCTTTCACTTATAAGTTATTATTGTAAATAAAAAAATAGTTATTTTTTATGGTGGGCAAAAATCACCCAATGAAAAACCCCGGCTCTTGGGTGGAGCGGGAGATAGTGTCAGATTCTTACTGACTAAAAACCCACCCCGTTCCTTCTAGCCTCTTCATACCGGGCTCGAGTTTCCTTTCGGATAACCCTGGCCCCAGTAGGCTTCGACCGAGCTGGGCTTGGGAACAGTGCGCACCGTCGACATCTTGGGCTCGGTCCGGACAGTTACCGGACGGTCGGACAGCGAGCTACCCATGGCTCGCCGTTCGCAAGCACGTGTCTACGTTGGCTGGAAATCGGGATCGGAATCCCGGCGGCGGCGGCAAGGGCGCCGTTGCCTGATGCGGTCGGCCTCCTCCTTTGCTAGCATTACTGCTTCGCAGGAGGCGATCGGCTGCTTACTATCGGTAGAAAAATGTCGCAATCGAACCAGCACTTTCAGAATTTACCTCCTACATACAAAAAAACAAACATTACCTCTTTATTATATTAGTGTACAAGTGTAGATATAAAGTAATAAAAGTCAATTCTATTTCACAACTTTCACACAACGCAATCTAGTCCCAAACTAAGCAGACAAATGATATGAGTAGGTACTAGACAACTGATTAACATGACTTCTATATCACTACATAGTATAAAACAAAGTCGCTTTTTCTGTCCCTATATCCCTATGTACGCTTAAATCTTTAAAACTACGCAACGGATTTTGATGCGGTTTTTTTTAATAGAGTGATTCAAGAGGAAGGTTTATATGTATAATATTACACTCGAGCGAAGCCGGGGCGAGTCGCTAGTTTATATCTAAATACACACATAATTATTGACAAATTGACACAAACATTTGTCTCAGATGGGAACCGAACCCATGAATTCCGACGTAGAAGTCAGGGCCACTAACCACTAGCCCAAAAGGCCATTCAACAAAATCTAAATCTTGCCATTTTAAAATTCTATAATCAATAACCGAAACAAGCAGATAACCCAAAATATTATTCCTATATCCGTATTCAGATTCAAAATTTCATATACCAGGTACTTAAGGCGTGTATAAAAATACTATCCGATCCAAACCTTGATTACAACGCTAACTTGTTAATAATAATCTTGTCCAGTCACCTGCACCACGTTAATATTCGTCATAGGAAACTGAATAAAATAACTTCATTAATCAACACTGCTTTTCTCACTTAACCCATAAGGCCAGTCAAAGCAACGGCCTATCGACCTCCACAATTAACCAATATCCATTGACCATAAGTCTAATATCTCCTTCTCTTTCTTACAGAACGTGACTCTCCCCGCAACCCAACAAGAAAAAGCCCAAAAGATCGCCGCCGAATGCGTCAAAGAATCCGGTGTCTCATCTGAAACTCTAGCAGAAGCAAAGAAAGGCCATATCGTTGAAGACGAAGCCCTGAAGAAGTTTACATTCTGCTTCTTCAAAAAAGCAGGAATCGTCGATGCTGATGGCAAACTGAACGTTGAAGTAGCAACCGCGAAACTACCTCCTGGTGTCGACAAGGATGACGCAAAGAAAGTTCTAGAAGGTTGCAAGTCGAAAACTGGGAAAGACGCTGCAGATACCGTGTTTGAAATATTCAAATGTTACCACAAAGGCACTAAAACCCATATTTTACTGGCCGGAATCTAAGCAGTTATCCAATTAAGTATTAAACATGGTAATTTAGTTGGGTCCGGTGGCAATGGCGCTGCCGGTGAACATTTATTTCATGGTCGAAATTGGAACTAACGCCGCCATCTTGGTTACAAATGTCAATGAACTGTCAATGTCACTGTCAAGTATAAAATTTTGATATTTCCACTTAGTCATTGGGTTGGATCAGTTTGTGGTTAGTGACATTTATCTGTTACGTTAATTTATCTGTTGCAATCCTCTAATTCAGTTATTTTTAATATCTCAAACACGTACTTTGCTCTGAATGTGTGAGCGATGTTGCCAACTAAATTATTGTTGTTATTTTTTTAACTATTAAATATTACCGTCAAAAGTGGTTTTTTTATTTTATTTAATCATCTGCCTTCATGCCCTAACTAGATGCAGCTGAGTAGGTACTAGTAGGCCCCAGAGTTTTGGAAGGCGTACGAGAGGCTAAAGCTAACTCCCACAGGCCCCTTAGGTACTTTTCATGGAACGTAGTACTAACTGACGATTCTTACTGTACGCGCTATGCAAGTGCACTCAAGCATAATCCCAGTTGGTGGGAACTTATTGCCTTAAACTAGATAAACAAAGATACTGCTTTAGAGATACGGGAGACAGAGCGTAAAATCCCAAATACTTCCGTTGAAAAGGGAGGATCTTTCGACAGACAGGTGTTAGGTCTCATTCGAGCAACTGCCTGTTATATGATTTCGGGCTGTTGTATTTGTTCAAATCACATCGTCCTCCTTGGTCGTGACCTTCCTACTTTCATCACTTTAATTCAAACCTCATACAACCACGAAGAACTCTAATTGAGCGATGCATGATAACGTAGTTTTTAGTTCCCATGTAGCGCAATAGATGTCACTACACGGCTATGACTTTGTAAGGCTTAGGTCGACTGGTTACCAAGAACAATGCAAAAACTATGGGCCTTGTCTGAACAAAGTTACTAATGCACTTGGTGCTAAAGTTTCTGTCAATGTTACCATTAGGAAATTCAATTTAACCCTTCAGATACCGTCAATTAGAAACACAATAGTAAGACAATAGATGCGCGGCCACCGGTGGTCGCTTGGGGGTTCATGAATTAAAAGCAATCATTCAAGTCCAAAAACTGTTAAGACTTTCACTTGTGTCAACCGTAAGACATGCACTGTTGGACAAAGGCATGAGGCGGAAAGAGGCGACCGCCTGCCACTCTTCATTGCTCCGAACCATGGCCTGTATCAAAACCCAGCGCGAGTTTGTTTTTAAATCTGATATAAACTAGTGATGGACTGCGGTCCCACCTGATGGTAAGCAGTGATGGAGAGGCGCACTAGTCTATTAATTCATGAATCCCCAAGCGACACCCGGTGGCCGCGCATCTATTGTCTTACTATTGTGTCTCTAATTGACGGTATCTGAAGGGTTAAGAGCCTATTCACTCTATCCTTGAAGATACCCAAATTATAATCGGACGGGAGGTCAAATTGTTCCAGTCCTTCGATGAAAGTACGCGGTATAAATGACGAGGCAAAACGCTTAGAACGATTTTTTTTTAGAGCTTGAAAGTTTCCATTATAGTGAGGGGAGGGAGAGCGTGTAAGAATTTTCAAAAATGTAAAAATAAACTACTAGAAATTCTCTAGTGCGATTGCTTTTTTTTTTTTTTTTTGAAGGTAATCTTATCAGGATTACGAAAAGCATTGAATATTTTATAATTTAAAATATAATATTCCACTACTATCACACAACGCCGTCTAGTCCCAAGCTAAGCAGAGCTTGTGTTATGGGTACTAGACAACTGATTAACATACTTATATATTTCTAAATACATAAAAATTATAGATAAATTACACCCAGACACAGAACAAATGATCATGCTCATCACACAAACATTTGTCCTGGGTGGGAATCGAACCCACGATCTCCGGCATAGCAGTCAGAACCACTAACTACTAGTCCAACAGGCCAGTCAAAAGTTTTCATGGGACGGTGTAGCTAAAACCATCGATAAGTATAAAATTGTCAACGTTCCTAACAAAATTATCATAGCAAACTGTGGTAAAACAAATTGCTCTAATCAACTAAATATTAACAAAACTTACAACCTAACTTATCGAACTCGCCCATTTGCATGCAACGCTCAAATGGCAGATTATTAAAATATTCACTTTTCTGCATTGAAATATACCTTGGATTAATCTGACACCGAGTTTTTCCGAGAAGCAATTTTTTTTTTACTAATCTGACGGACTGCCCTCAACGACCATATATGGTAAGGGTACATTACTCGCCGTGCCCTCGTGGGGCCATCGGCGGCGGACACCTCTCGCACCGGGCCTTGGTTCAGGCCATGGAGCGAGGAGGAGTGGCAGCCGTCGCCTCCTTCTGCGAGGCAGTAACGCTAGCAAAGAAGGAGGCCGATCGCATCGGCCAACGGCGCTCCGTCCATCTGGTAACTGTTCGGACCGAGCCCAAGACGTCGATGGCGCACACTGATCCCGCGCGCATCAAGGAGTTGTCAGCAATAGGAGGGGCCCAGATGGGTCGAAGCCTACTGGGGCCCGGGTTATCTGAAAGGGAGCTCGAGCCCTGGTATGAAGGCAAGAAGGAACAGGGTGGGTTTTTAGTCAGTAAGAGTCTGACACTATGTCCCGCTGCACCCAAGAGCGGAGGTTGCCATTGGATGCTTTTTGCCCACCATAAAAAAGGGGTACATCACAAGGTGCAACTGAATAAGGCCAATATCATTAGAAGGTTCTCCCGACAATACAAAGAAGAAAAGGCTTGCTATTATTGTACATGTAATTGTGTACATTGTATTGTAAACAACCACTAAGTAAGTCACGTGCTATTAAGGAAAAACGTACGTTTTTTTATGGAAATTCCCAAATCAACTCGGCAGTAGCTAAGCAACCGTTTTTTGTTCATGTTTAATTTGAACTCGCTTCTCACAGAAAGCAAATGTTTGTTTGGCTATAAATAAAATTGCAGAGATTTGAGTCTTGCTTGTAAGATAATTGCTAAATTGATCTTTATTTTAAGAAAAGACGAATGAAAAAACATGCATGCAAAACATTATAATTTAGGCGTCTTCAAGGTTTGAGCGAATAGGCTCTTAATTCATGAATCCCCAAGCGACCACCGGTGGCCGCGCATCTATTGTCTTACTATTGTGTCTCTAATTGACGGTATCTGAAGGGTTAATAAACTAGTGCGCCTCGCCATCAACGATTGCGTCACTGCTTATCATCAGGTGGGATTGCAGTCAAGTACTAGTTTATATTAGATAAAAAAATGTAGCGGGGTTGAGAATGTTGAGATGATATATGGTACGAAAAGAATAGAGAAAGCGGAAATCATTTTATCTTAGTATGGTCACAGGAAGAGGAAGAATGGCCAAAGAAAAGATGAATGGATTGTATGAGGAATAATATGAAAAAAAAGGGTTTAAAATTACTTTAAATATCGTGACGGAAGACAGGATAGAATGGAAAAAAAAATGTGTTGCGCCAACTCCATGTAACATGTAACAAATTTTCAGAGTTTTCGGATCTACAAAGTAAAATTATAGCGCAGTACACCTGTAGAATTAATACTCGTCAAGACGAATCATACGAGCCCAAACTAGATGGGGTTGTGTCGTTTAACTACCGAGTTTGTACGGCCACCTTCCGAGTCCATCATCAGATCAGTTACATGTCATAATAATTTTCTATTGCCGTCTTATTTACACAAGCATGCACAGTTTCAGCTCTATCAGTAACCGGGAAGTGGATCAAATTTAATTTGCAAGATTTGATTACAGACAATCATCGGGACAGGTGAAACTAAATAAAAGCTTGTAAAAAGAGTAGTTGACGAGTAGACCTAAAGGATGAACCAGATGAAATCAAAGAAAGAGAAAAGTGAAAGAACAGAATTGAAGTGTTTGCCCTGCAGTGAGACACAAAAGGGCTATAATACCGACAAAATTAAGAAGAAACCAAAGGAAATGACGTAAAGGACTTGAGCAGAATAATAATCTTTAAATTTGATAAAAACCATTTATTTATTTAATAGAGAATTGTCTGAATTGCTAACCAGAAATTGATTAAACAGTTACGTATATGAGAAAGAACATTTAACAGAGGTTCGACAATAAAAACGATCCGAAACCCAAGGTAGAAAATTCGTTACTTTTGCCATGCATGAGTAAAAGGCTCAAATCCTTCTTGCTTTGCATTCCAAATATAATTGGAGACTCCCTGACGGAAACATTCAGAATAGTCAGAAGCTGTCTCCGTTGGAACAACCACAAAATCCTCTCCAACCTTTTTGACATACGTCTTGCAATGCTCAAAGATCTTCTTCGCAAAATTCGGACCTAATTTCGGTAGAGCTTCATCAGCATTCAGCTTCCCATCATCTGTGACGACACCAGTTTTTTCTAGGTAGCAATTGATGAATTTTTTAAAGATATCACCTCCATCTTCGACAAAAGGGTTTTCTTTCATCTTGTTAAGCGTTTCGTCTGCAAATCCTGATTCTTTTTGGCATTCTTCGAGATGAGTGTCGGTGTGGTTTGGAGGGAGAGGAACGTACTGTAAGAGACCAATAGAAGTTTATCATCTGAGTGCCTAGGGGCTGCGGGATTGTTTAAAAAAGTCAACAACTGGAACACAAAAAGCAACTTAAGGAACTCAGATAGGTTTTAGTCAGAAAAAGTCTAATGCTCGCATCCAGAGCAGGAAAAGTGTTTTGTCGATTTTCCACCCAAAGAAGTAAATTAATTTAATCAAGGTACCCAGTATGACCGGCCTGTTGGTCTACTGGTTAGTGGCCTTGACTGCTATGCCGGAAGTCGTAAGTTAAGTAAGTCGATTACCAACCAAGACAAACGTTTATGTGGTGATCACGATCATTTACTCTGTGTCAGGGTGTAATTTATCTATAATATGTATGTATTTAGAAAGTATTTTTATCAGTTCTTCTAGCACATGCTCTGCTTAGTTTGGGAATAGATGGTTTTGTGTAAAAATTAAAAAAATAAATTCAACCATGGCAATGCCATCGGCAGATGCTGTCATTACATTTGAACAGGTTTCAGGGCGAGTGGCGTAAGATTGAAGATGGGGCACAGTCTGCGGAGGTACACGATCCTCAACGGCAAACTTAAATAAGCTAGATAGCGTGTTAGACTTTCACTAACTAAAACCCACATGTAATTTACATGCGTTCCAAGACCGTTGTTTTGTGTTGTTGGCCCACCCTAACTCTGTACTGCATCCCACTTAAAAGGTTGGTCTTCTACTACTCAAGTTCGTGTATACACTACACGAATTTGACTCGTGCTTCGCTCGGGCTCCTCTAGTGTAAACCCACGTTTTTAAACGGTCCCGCAGCTCAAGAGACAGACCTGACACAGGTATGCAATTTATCTATAATATAAAAATGAATCGCAAAATGTTTTGGTAAGCGCATAACTCAATAACGCCTGGACCGATTTTGCTAATTCTTTTTGTTGTAATTGTTATTGTGAGGAAACGGTGCTTATTGAAAAAAATAATTAGGGTAGTGTAGGGTAGAGTAGTGTAGAATAGGGTAGGGTAGAGTTGGGTTTAGTAGGGTGGAGTAGGGAAGAGCGGGAGCGAAGCCGCGCGGGCAAAAGCTAGTTAGTAATGAAAATACTCACAGCGGCATATATCTCAGCCACAAGGATGACGCACAACACCACAAACGATTTCATTGTACAGAGATAATTATAATACTGACGGCTTTGAAGCCACAAACCACATTTAAATACATACTCCTTCAGAAAACCCAGTTCGTTGAGTGCAAATTAGCACAAAGGAAAAACTCCAATCCGCGCCAGCAACTGCTAGATCATCTATCTAAACAGTATGTGTTTTTTTGTTGATCAGCTGTTTAGGAGATTTATCTTATGTATATAGTATATAAATCTCTCGCGTTCATATACAAATATAAAATTAATGGTTATATTCCGCAAAATGCGATTATGTTTAAAAGGGTGTGAGTCTGGAGATCTGTCATACAGGTCCCGAACCTAGTTCAGACTCCAGCTCTCACAAAGGTTTTGTGACTTTTGTTTAAATGTACCTTTTTTGAGAGAAATAAATGATATTTATTATTATTATTTATTGTATATAGTCGAAAAACCCTTAAAGCTAGATGCTTAGCTTAGTCGGCCTTATAATGTTCCCACTGCTGGGACTCAGGCCTCCTCTCTAGGAGAGTGAATGAGCCGAAATCCACCACGCGGGCCCAGTGCGGGTTGGTGGATAAACATGTAGATGCACAAACATGTAACCCACTCTACATGTTTGTGCACCTAGCTTTAAAGTTTTTACAAGCTTTTATTTAGTTTCACCTGTCCCGATGTTTGTCTGTAATCAAATCTTGTGAATTAAATTTGACCCACTTCCCGGTTACCGATTGGGCTAAAATTTTTCATGCATGTGTAAATCAGATGACAATGCAAAATTATTAAGACAAGGAGCTGATCTGATGATGGAACCATAGTAGTTAAACGACACAACTCCATCGAGTTTGGGCTCGTATGATTCTTCTTGACGAGTATTCATTATATAGGTATACCGAGCTATAAAAGCTTGCTATAAAAAAATATTTTTCATTAAAAGCTACAGACATACATGACAGACAGACATAACGAATCCATAAGGGTTTCATTTTTTGCCATTTGGCAACGGAACCCCAAAATAAAAGAAATCCCAAAATTAATCACGATTTGTCATAATTGAGCTTTGTTCCAGATAGGAACAAAGCTCGTTTGACGTACATTCCAAATCGATGAAAAAAAAAAATGGCCACCTTCGACTTACTGCCCTCTTGATTATCATAGTCGCGCCCAGAGCGGTATCATAGTCGCGTCGCCAGCAAGCCCACATCACCATACGTCTGGTCAGGAGGAGTGGCAGGCGGTCGCCTCCTTCTGCGAAGCAGTAATGCTAGCAAAGGAGGAGGCCGACTGCATCAGGCAACGGCCCCCTCGCCGCCGTCGCCTGGATTCCAATTCCGATTTCCAGCCACCGTTGACGCGGGCTCGCGGACGGCGAGCCATGGGTAGCTCGCTGTCCGATCGTCCGGTAATGGACCGAGTTCAAGATGTCGACGGCACGCACTGTTCCCGCGCGCCTCAATGAGTTGTCAGCAACAGGAGGAGCCCAGCTGGGTCAAAGCCTACTGGGGCCGGGGTTATCCGAAAAGGAGCTCGTGCCCCGGTACGAAGGTTAGTAGGAACGGGGTGGGTTTTTAGTCAGTAAGACTCTGACACTATCTCACGCTCCACCCAAGAGCGGGTTTTGTCAAAGATGATTTTCCCCGTCGACAAAAAAAAAACCGTACGTCTAGTTGTCCGATGATAGAACAGGCTTGCAATTCATAAGAACGTGTATGTATTTGAAAGTGATTGAACTAAGATTCTAACCTCTGGTTGATATCTATATATATAAAAATCAATGCCACTTTTCGTTGTTATTTTATAACTCAAGAACGGGCTCACCTATACAAACCAAATTTTTAGGCTTTGTTCGGACTATTTAGTAGATGGTTTATGTGAAGTTTGGTAGGGTAGAGTAGGGTATAGTAGGGTAGAGTAGGGTAGAGTAGGGTAGAGTAGGGTAGAATAGGGTAGAGTAGGGTAGAGTAGGGTAGAGTAGGGTAGAGTAGGGTAGAGTAGGGTAGAGTAGGGTAGAGTAGGGTAAAGTAGGGTGGAGTAGGGTGGAGTAGGGTAGAGTAGGGTAGAGTAGGGTAGAGTAGGGTAGAGTAGGGTAGAGTAGGGTAGAGTAGGGTAGAGTAGGGTAGAGTAGGGTAGAGTAGGGTAGAGTACGGTAGAGTACGGTAGAGTAGGGTAGAGTAGGGTAGAGTAGGGTAGAGCAGAGTAGAGTAGGGTAGAGTACGGTGGAGTAGGGAAAAGCGGGAGCGAAGACGTGTGGGCAAAAGCTAGTTAGTTTATATAATGTAAACAAAAGCTAGTATCACGTTTAAGGAAAACCCATTTACATAAGGTTCTTTTTATAATGAACTTCCCCTATATTACGTTGCGAGGCAAAGTTTATTGTTGAGGTTTCGTGGAAGTGGATTTCTTTTCTTACAAAGAAAACATTGTTTGGCGTATAGGCATAAATTATAACACAAAATCTCTGTTTGCAGTTGAGAAATTAATTTGTCTTTTTTTCTGTTTTGTTGCTAGGGCTAAAGATATGCCTTGATCACACGTAGTGATGGGCCGTTGCCGGAAATATTGCCGTGAAGTGGGAATATTACCCGAAGTATGAATATTGGTGGCAATATTCCCATATTGCCGACAACGGCACATCTCTAATCACACGTACTTACCAAGGAAAAGGGGCGAGACAGTAAAATGTTGCTCGGTCGGTTGTAGAGATAAGCGCTCGGCCGAGCACTCGGCGCTTTGTTTACACGTACCGAGTATTCGGCCAAGAGCACTGTCTCGCCCGTTTACTTGGTACGTGTGATCAAGGCTGCAGTTCATCAAGAATGTTTGCCGACGAATATTTTTATTTATGGCAGGTTTTTTTGGAGAATGATACAGGGTACACAGGGTTATTTGTAAAACACTAGCAATCTTGCAGGACTGTATTACTAACAATATAAACAACAACATATGTTCTATGACTTTTTACAAAACATTTACCAAAAACAATCCTTCAATATTTCCTTGTTTTATTTGGCGGGGGTGCTTGACGCGACGCTAGAGCATCAAGCACCCCCACCGACTAAACCCCCTGCCCTCCACTATTGTATTATCACTTGCATCGCATAGACTTCGTAATATTTAGAATATTAATACAATTTATTTTTGCATGAAAATCTGATGAACAAAAATATGATAAATTTTTAAAAGTCATAGTACAAAAGTAGTTTATAATGTAAGTAGCATAGTCGCCCGGAGGAGATTAAAACTCTTAAAGCTAGGAGTATTCTAGACTTCCTGGAAGCCTCCGGGCTAAAAGAGTTACTCTAACAAGGCGGCGAGTCACAATAGATCTTTTAGGTCGTAGTGACTACATTCCCTACACTACGGGAGATGCATAGCCCCTTATCTTCAAAACTAATAAGTAACAAAGTCCTGCCAGTGTTTTACAAATATCCCTATATAATAAGATAATAAGTAAGAAATATTTCAACAACATTTCAAATCAAACCTAATCAACAACACAGTTTTGCAACACCATTTCAAAATACTAATCAAATCGAACTCCTTATCAACTGGCACGCGTACTACTTTCACGCCTCAGCTGCTAAATCAGTGTCCATAAACGATAAGGCATTGGAAAGAAATTCTTGAGCGTAGCATTATCAGCATTATAATGTTCCTAATGCTAGGACTCAGGCCTCCTCTCAAAGGAGAGAATAAAGCTAGAACTACACTGCTAACACGCACACGTGTAGCACGCCTGATTTTCACCGTAGACTTGCTTTACGGCGAGTCATGTGTAGCTCGCTGTCCGACCGTCCGGTATCTGTCCGGACCAAGCCCAAGACGTCGACGGCGCGCACTGTTCCCGCGCGCCTCAAGGAGTTGTCAGCAACAGGAGGGGCCCAGCTGGGTCGAAGCCTATTGGAGCCAGGGTTATCCGAAAGGAAACTCGAGCCCCGGTACGAAGAGGCTAGAAGGAACGGGGTGGATTTTTAGTCAGTAAGAGTCTGACATATCTCCCAGTCTACCCAAGAGCGGGGGTTGTCATAAGATATTTTTTGCCCACCGTAAAAAAAACCCACGCCTGATTTACGTAGAACGACGTCGCGTGTACAAGTGTAGCTCTAGAAGTCTAGTTTCCATATAAAATGTATAGAGACCGACGCGCCCAGATCAGCGTGGCGAGGCACACGTGTTAGCAGTGCAGTTCTACCATAAGCTGTCCCCATCACGAGGACCCCGTGTAATTGGCGGATTTTACATGTTTTTAATTTCTATGTTCTAAGGATCGCGGATCGCGTTCGAAACACTACACTGTGCTCCAAAACGCAAATCATTGACGTGGTTCAGAAGGCTGCCCAGCTTAAGTGGGACTGGGCTGGACATGTCTGTCACATGCCGATCGAGCGGTGGGCCAGGAAAACGCAAAATTGAAGCCCTGAAATTGCACGACGGATCGCGGCAGACCAAGAAGGAGATGGCGGGACGACTTGGATGTCTTCCTTGGGAATTGGAAAGAAGTGGCTAAAAACCGGGAACATTGGAAGGAGTGGAGGGAGGCCTTTGCCCAGCAGTGGGACAATATGGGCTAGATATAATAATAATGTTCTTAGGATATGCTAGTTTCTTCACGATGTTTTCGATCACCGTTTTAAGAGCAGTGGTGATGAAAAAAATTACACAAAGTAATGTGGTTGATAGGGTTTGAACCCGCGACTTCAAACTAGTTAGGTAGTCAGGGCTGTTAACAGTAGGTCAGTTATTTAATACAATTTCCGAATATATATATATTACTAGCTGCTCCCAGCGGCTTCGCCCGCTTGATAGCAGAAAATTATCCCAAGGGAACATACTTCCGAGATAAAAAGTATCCTATGTCCTATTCCAGGACATGGTCTATCTGTGTACCAAGCTTCATCAAAATCGGTTTTGCCATTTAGGCGTAAAGACGTAACAAACAAACTCACTTTCGCTTTTATAATATTAGTAAAGAAGGAGTAATGCGGTAGTACAGTACCTAATATATAAAGAGGTAAAGTTTTAATTTTTTTGTTTGTAGAAGGTAATCTCTGGAAGTACTGGTCCGATTGCTAAAATTATTTCACCGATAGAAAGCTGCTTTATTCCTAAGTTACAAGGGTTACAATTTATGTACCTACGCGAGCGAAGCTGCGGGTAAAAGCTAGTACCATATTAAAAAAATCTTTTAGCTGCTCTTTGCGTCCCTGGACTACGGGTAGCCCTTTGAGAAGTCTACCCATTGTCTGCCTATGTTATAACTATGTTGAAGTGACCTTTCAGACTAACCGGATGTTGCATCCGGTGGTTACATTGATATTTTAGATTTAACTATTGCTTATCTGACCTTCAAATCCAAGTCAAGCAAATGACAGGTTGATCACACTGTCAATACTAACTGCTAATACTATAATTTTGACTGGCCTATTGGTCTAGTGCTGCCCCCGTTAGTAAAAAAGACGCATCTAACATTTTTTTCTAGATTTGAGTTATATACTACTCTGTCAAGAAAGTACCGGGAAAAGATCAATAATACACAAAATGTCTGTTATTCATCCAAATTTATTTTATCACCTTCAAAGTATGCTCCTTTAGAAACGATACACTTGCGCCAACGAATAATCCATTCATCAAAACATTTTTTAAACTCTGCTTCCTGAATTGAGTTCAGTTCTCGCCGCGAATTCTTCTTTATGTCTTCTATCGATTGAAAACGGGTGCCACGAAGTGGTAATTTGAGTTTAGGAAAAAGAAAAAAGTCAGCAGGAGCCATATCTGGTGAATATGGTGGTTGCTGGATGGTATTTGTTGAGTGTTTGGTCAAAAATTCATTCACAATGATAGCCTTGTGCGAAGGCGCATTGTCGTGGTGCAAAATCCAAGAATTTTCTTTGCGAGGCAAATCTTCCATCACATCTCGACCGCTTTTGAACGCTTTGAACCACTCATAAGCACGAGTTTTTGATAAAGTCGATTCACCGTAAGCCTTCTGTAACATTTTCAGTGACTCCGAACACGAAATTCCATTGGCGATGCAAAATTTAAGACAAACTCTTTGTTCGATATTTTTGTCCATTATGAAATTCGCAATACACACTATATATGATATTACTAAAACCAGCACTGTATTTAATATAAATAACAGATGCAACTCAAACTCCGCGCCAAAATGGAAAACAGTTGTGCCAATCTAACAACTACAAAAAAACAAAAATTTGAATTTGGAACCATAAACAAATCATCCATTCCCGATACTTTTTTGACTGAATGTACATTGCCGGATTCAGGAAAACAAGGCGCATCTGCCTGCATTTTTAATATTTTGCTAACTTTCGCAAGTGATGTTTTAATACAAGGAAAAAAGGCCCGATTTCCCGTTTCATTCATTAAAACATTTTTTTATCTGTTTTCGTTTTTGTTAGATACGTCTTTTTAACTATCAGGGGCAGAGTGGTTCACTAACCACTAGACCAATAGTACTAATACTACGACTCAGTAATAAAACGACCTCCGGCATAGCAGTCAAGGCCACTGCCTTGGCTAGGCCGGAGGTCGTGGGTCCAATTCCCACCCAAGATAAATGTGTGTGTGATGAGCATGATCATTTGTTCTGTGTCTGAGTGTAATTTATACAACGTGTAACGTTTAATGCGCAAAACCTGAAAATAATTTGATCAGAATAATGAACAGAATCAATTGATCCACTTTTTAATATAGGTTATATTTTTCAAAAAAATCTTCATTAAAAATGTTGCCCTGTCTATTTGTTATTAGGTGAAACCATCCTGTTAGCGCACATAACCTGCCCAAATAGGTAAACAAACACAAATGGTTGTGGTCCAATCAAATTTTCTTACACGCAGGATGATAAAAGTTCTTATTTCAATGCAGATACGAATTTTGAATAAACTAAAACTGTTCATAAAACCTAAAATTATTTTTTAAGTGTTTTTTCTCAAAGAATTAGGTTAATTGAATTACAAATCATTTGGGGTGTCTGAGGTTTTGCGCTTTTAACGTTACACGTTGTATATGAATGTATTTAGACATATACAAGGTGCAAGGACAGCCCCTTACCCCTATTAAGAAGTAGATAAATGATAAGTATGTTTATCAGTTATCTAGTACTTCATAACACAAGCTCTGCTTAGTTTGGAACTAGACGGTGTTGTGTGATAGTTGTAGTATATAAAAAAATATAAATAAGGTACAGACAAAACCCAGAACCACGAAGCCACGATAACTTGTAAGGACTGCGAGAAATTAAAGGCAATTTTGTGGTATCCGTGTCACATAAAGCCTCTCAACTTTAATCACAACAAGATAAGGATTAAAATGGCTTAACAAGATGATGTAATCCCGGTGGGTCAGATTAACCTGTCTACAGTCTGTATTATTTATTAGTATAATAAAGAGAACGATATTTTTGTTTGCTTAATTCATGAATCCCCAAGCGACCACCGGTGGCCGCGCATCTATTGTCTTACTATTGTGTCTCTAATTGACGGTATCTGAAGGGTTAAGGCTACTCGCCCAAGTCCAATAATCTGGGCACGCCACAATTATGGCGGTAATTCCATTCTTTGAGGCATGGCTGGAAAGACCTCACGGCGTTCTTACCTTCCGCATGATGCATATCTTCACCGGACACGGCACGTTCGGGAGGTATCTGTTTCAGATCATTCTGAAGAGACGCCCGGGTGTCGCCACTGTGCGGAACGCCCGAAGGACACTGTGGAGCACACAGTGGAGGTGTGCCCTGCTTGGGCGGAGCATCACCGTGCCCTCGTGGGGGTGATCGGCGGCGGAGACCTCTCGCGTCGGGCCTTGGTCGAAGCCATGGTCCGGAGCGAGGAGGAATGGCAGGCGGTCGCTTTCTTCTGCGAAGCAGTAATGCTAGCGAAGGAGGAGGCAGACCGCATCAGGCAACGGCGCCCTCGCCGCCGCCGCCGGGATTCCCATAAAAAAGTACCGATTTTTTGTAGGAGGAAAATAGAACACACTGATAGCAATAGTGCAACGCACACGTCCTACAAAAAGTCTGTCAGAAATACAGAACAATGTTACAAATATTCAAAATCGGCCCGATTATCTGTCCTACAAAATCTGATGTGGGCGAGCAAACTAGCTGTTGTCGGTTTTTTTATTATTATTGATAGGCTTGCGTTTGACCACCATCTAACCAGATGGTAAGCGAGGATGTGGTCGACGATGGAGCACGCTTGCCTAGAAGCAACCTATTCACGCTTGACTTACAGACTCCTAAGGAAATTGGATCGGAAAAGATCCTTTTTATGGGATAGCCAGGTTTATGAAGAATAGTATAGGTAACATCATGTTACAACGCACGCATGCGGAGCAGTAACCCAAGATGAAGGTGAAACCGCGGGAGAAAGCTAGTCAAACTATAATATTTTAAAGGCGAAAGTTTGTATGTATGTGTGTAAATAATAAATGATATTTATTTTGCAAAGCGGTTTAAAAACAGTTTTTACTCGTAATTTTTTTTTTCGTTTTTTTAAAACTAGATGAGGCCGGTATTTCCTAGCTGACTACTCTGAGAAAAAACACCGAAACAAACTCAGGGTCTGTCGACGGCGCGCACTGTTCCCGCGCGCCTCACGGAGTTGTCAGCAATAACAGGGGCCCAGCTGGGTCGAAACCCACAGAGGCCAGGGTTATCCGAAAAGGAGCTCGAGCCCCGGTATGAAGGCTAGAAGGAACGGGGTGGGTTTTTAGTCAGTAAGAGTCTGACACTATCTCCTGCTCCGCCCAAGAGCGGGGGTTGTCATTGGATGATTTTCGCCCACAATAAAAAAGGGTCAAAGTCTCTTTTAACCCTTCAGATACCGTCAATTAGAGACACAATAGTAAGACAATAGATGCGCGGCCACCGGTGGTCGCTTGGGGATTCATGAATTAAAGTCCATACAGTAAATAGGTATGTAATGATCAAATCACATGTAAGTGTTCGTTCTCCTTCACACTCAGACGTCTCAACGGATTTCGAGGAAACTTGGAAAATAGGTAGACCATGGCCTAGAATACCGCATAAGATACTTTTTATCCCGGGAGTATGTTTTCTTGGACTAATTTTCTGCTAACACGCGAGCAAACCATGTGGCAGTAGCCAGTTGTAGTACCTACACAGGCATAATTTTTCATCATCATTATTTCAGGTGATATACGTCCACTTGGGGGAGGCCTATATGCAAAGGCCTCCCCCAAGTGTCGCCACAACGAGCAATCCTGTGCGTCTCGCATCCATCGGTTTTCCGCAACCTTCACCAGGTCATCAGTCCACCTTGTTGGAGGCCTTCCAACACTGCGGAACCGGAAGACGCATAATATTTACTTTTTTGTACCTACCTAGCATTTAATCCCATTGCAACAACATAAACACCACGCGATTGCAATCAAAATGAAAATTCAGCAAAAAAAAAATGCGGTAGACTTGACACATTACCCTAAATAAAATAACAAGAACTCGAGTATAATCAATAGACTAAAAACTAGGTTTCGCCATACCAAACAAATTTTATTATCAGCAAATACTCTCGTCCGAAAATATCACATACGACACACGCATTAAAATGCACCCAGTTTTATTACCCAATGAAATACCGAACAACAATTCCAATTTCAAAAAACCGTAACACGTTTCTCTGAACCGTAAAAAATCAATCACTGCACATCACTAACACTTGCACTATGGACGAATTTAAAAATAAAATTCGAATTCTTTTTTCAAATACACGACGTTCGCTTCGTTTAGCGCGCTCGGAGTTTGTGACGGATGGTTGTACCGTGTTTAGAAAGCAGGCAATCAATTTAAAAAAAAGTCATATATATTTTGTCTGCCTATGGATTTTTGTCATTGCAGGGCAACGGCCTTTTGAGATAGGTAGCGATAAGGAACAAACAATAATCAACAGATATTACGTAAGTTCAAATAGATAAAATCAGGTTTTTCTTGTTAGCAATTTTTTTTTTATTTGTTTGTATATGCAGCCTTGGAAGGCCTCCTACAAGGTGGACCGATGACCTGGTGAAGGGTGCGGGAATCCGATGGATGCGAAACGCACAGGATCGTTCATTGTGGAGACACTTGGGGGAGGCCTATGTCCAACAGTGGACTTATATCGGCTGAAAAGATGAGGCTCGGGCTTGACCACTATCTTATGGAAAGCGACGTTGTGTTCGAGAGATCACCAGGTTGTAGCTACGAGGAAACACAGGCTTCGGCAGGGAATTCCATCCTTAGCTGTAAGTACGCACAATGGAGATAGAATTAGGAGATAGTGTCAGACTTTTACTGACTAAAAACCAACTCCTGTTCCTTCTTTGCCATTGTCCCAGGGCCCCGGGATTTCTTTCGCATCACCCCCAGTAGGCTTCGACCCTGCTGGGCCCTTACTTTGATAGACTGATGGCCAGACTTCCTGCCTGTCGTCTGACTACCTGTAACAACTGTCAAAGATCTTCGAATGACAACCGGGACCAAGGGCTTTACATGCTTTCCTACGCACGGGGTGTCAGTAATGTGCTAGATAAACTTAGAAAAGTAGAGAAGAACTGAAAAATTACGATTATTTTTTATCTTCGGAAGGGTCAGCGCAGACAGAGAGCAATAATTCTCGCGCGGTCTCGGGCATTTTCTGAAGGTTCGCGTATGCTCGAGCATGCGCGCTACCTCGCCAGCCTACGCAAAGCCGTTCTGGGTTACCATTCTTCAATAGCGCTTTTGGCGGAAGAAGAAAAGGAAGAATATATTAATCAAGTATGGCGTCGAAAAGTTTGAACGTTCTCTCTCTATGAACTAAGTGACTGCACTGCGCATACTCCGCAGGCGCCGACTTGACGCCGCGTGCACCAGTCGCGCGCGGTGCTTCCCGCGTATCTTCGAGGACGCGCGAGCATTGGCAGGCGGTCGCCTCCTTCTGCGAAGCAGTAATGCTAACAAAGGAGGCCGACCGCATAAGGCAACGGCGCCCTCACCGCCGCCGCGGGATTCCGATCCCGATATGCCACCGTAGACGCGGGCTCGCGGATGGCGAGCCATGGGTAACTGTCCGGACCGCGCCCAAGACATCGACGGCGCGCACTGTTCCGGCGCCTCAAGGAGTTGTCAGCGACAGGAGGGGCCCAGGTGGGTCGAAGCTTACTGGAGCCAGGGTTATCCGAAAGGAATTCGAGCCCCGGTATAAAGGCTAAAAAGAACGGGGTGGGGTTTTTAGTCAAGAATCTGACACTATCTCCCGCTCCACCCAAGAGCGGGGGTTGCCATAAGATGATTTTGCCCACCGAAAAAAAAAAGGACGAGCGCACTTTATTTCAATAATTTTAAAGTAAATTTTTGAGTGCCTTAATAAAATCCTCTCCGCTGCGCTCCTCTCTGTCTGCGCTGTCCCTAAAGCGCAGTGTACCTGTGTCTAAAATCTTAAAATGTACACTTATGACATTGAAATGTCACATTTTGAGTACGTAACCTTCAATTTTTAACTTACTGTAATATCTTTCACTAATATTTTATTAAGTTATCTTGATGTTTCTATCTGAATTGTTTTATTAGCGTAGTTGACAAGCTGGGTACAGTGAGCCTAAAAACCGGTCAAGTGTGAGTCGGACTCGTGCACGAAGGGTTTCAAATATTATACAACATTAGTCATTATATAACCATTTGTTTAGTATTTGTTGCTATAGCAGCAACAGAAATACGTTATCTGTGAAGATATCAACTGTGTAGCTATGACAGTTCGTGATATACAGCCTAGTGACAGACAGACAGACAATGGAGTCGTTGAAGTCTTAGTAATAGAGGCTTTATACTTTTAGAGGTATGTGGAACAGAGAGTAAAGTCTCGCGAACCTCCGTTGAAAAGGGTGGATCCTTCGACCAGACAGGTGTTATAGTCTGGTGGGCAACTGCCCAATAGTTAATGTCGGGCTGTCGTATATGTTCAAATCGCGCGGAGAACTTTGATTGTGCAATGCAGGATTTCGTATTTTCTTCGTAGTTCTTATGTGGCGTCATAGATGTCGCTACATACTTAATAGTTTTTCTTTTATTCTTATGTTATTTTTGTTTATGTTTGTCTCTGTTGAGCGCCAGCGTCAAAATGCCACAGCTAACCTAGACAACTCCGTTATCTATGGTTACAAGATGCAATATTGTTATGCCCGATACACACATGG
The DNA here is from genome assembly GCA_949319445.1 of Mythimna lalbum. Lineage (NCBI taxonomy): Eukaryota > Metazoa > Arthropoda > Insecta > Lepidoptera > Noctuidae > Mythimna > Mythimna lalbum. The sequence goes on from OX439372.1 coordinate 10,976,291, forward strand.
CCTGACCGGGATACTGGCTTATGTATTATTGACATTGTGATGATTTGTGCGTCTATTTAGGCGGAATAAACGTATTTTTTTTCTTTCTTTCTTTCTTTCTTGAGTTTTACCGTTTGGGTAAAGAATACAAAAAAATAAACGATTTTGGAATCATCATCGCACAGAGAAATAGATACTAATACTACTAAAATTAACGAGTTTGTTTAAACGTGCTAATTTCAAAAACTGCTTTTCAAACTGAAAAACACCTATTAGTGTTGGATACCTATCACGCTACGTCGAAAAGGAGTGGAGCAGTAACCAAAGACGGGTAAAACCACGGGAAGCAACTAGTATTGTTGTAATAATTTTGTTGATTCTGATGTTGTTGTTCTATAATTTTTTTTGTCACTACTTTTTTTTTCGTGACAAGGCAGGTCTCGACCTCGGTAAACACGGTAATTACAATTATCTCACGTGTACAATAAACACGTCAATTTGTAAGTATTTTTGTTGGCTATCATTCCAAAGTCATCATCTTTCTTATGACTTCCTGCCCTTGGCCCATTCTTTGGGATCAACGTAACTCGTTTTTTTTTTACCTTCATCATGGTATCATCTTTTATTTCATATCAATCACACAACTCATCCATCTTATCGATGTGAAACATCAATGGCGCGTCATGGTAGTAAAACCGTTTTTGAATGCCGTGACGATAAACAGCATGACGCTATTATGCCGTGACGGCAAACGGCATGACGCTGTCATACCGTGACGACAAACGGCATGACGCTGTTATGCTGTGACGACAAACGCCATGACGCTGTTATGCCGTGACAGCAAACGGCATTACGCTATTATGCCGTGACGGCAAACGCCATGACGCTGTCATACCGTGATGGCAAACGGCATGACGCTATTATGCATTGACAGCAAACGGCATGACGCTGTCAACGGCATGACGCTGTCATACCGTGACGGCAAACGCCATGACGCTGTTATGCCGTGACGACAAACGACATGACGCTGTTATGCCGTGACGACAAACGGCATGATGTTGTCATACGGTGATGCCCCCCCTACGCCACCGGACTCTACTTCCTTGTGTGTGCACGCGTATACTTTAATGTTTAATCTCCAAATTCAACATCTTCCTGCCCTTATCCCGTTTTATTTGGGGTCGGGGCAACACGTTTTTTTCTTCCATTCTGTCCTGTCGCTCGTCACGCTATCACTAACTCCCTTTTCATTCATATGATTTCTATTTATCTCTTGTTTTATCTCCAAAGTATAGTAGTAAAATAAAAACTTTATTAGTTTTCATTGCACAAAAAGTATAAAACTTGCTACTTCTAAGTTTGATCGTTCAAAACAACTTTACTGACGCCAAGCTAAGTTTAATGAGTAAGGAGAACCGCAATCGATAATGTCGCAATGCTATGATAGCCGGAATAGTGAATTATTTAGTTCCTACTTAGCTTCTTTTTCTAGGATCTAAATATAGCTATTACTTAGTCAATAGTGGCGTATGTAGGCCAATGATTGACCATTTTTTTTAAAGGCAACCCGTAGTTTTAAAACGCAAAGGGAAACTGAAGGACTGACGACCCGTTCACGACCTTGCCGCTATGAGCGGCGAGCTGTAGATAATTGCGGTGCGGCAAGCGGTACCTAAGTGTGGGGGCGGCGAGCGGTCGCTAAGCGCGGGGTGGCGAGCGGTAGCTAAGCGCGGGACGGCGAGCGTTACCTAAGTGTGGGGCGGCGAGCGGTACCTAAGTGTGGGGCGGCCAGCGGAACCTAAGTGTGCGGCGGCAAGCGGTACCTAAGTGCGGGACGGCGAGCGGTAGATAAGCGCGGGACGGCGAGCGGTAGATAAGCGCGGGGCGGCGAGCGTTAAGATAAAATGTTTAGAAGCACACCAAGAGACGTCGCTCATATCGCTCCGCGCCCGTTTACCAATGCCGCCCCGCTCGTCGTTATGTGAGGTTTTAATCACTAAAAGTATTAATTATAGAGGTATACCAAGCTATAAAAGCTTGCTATGAAAAAAATATTTTCATTAAAATTGTTTGTACTAATAAAAAATAGGAGTGTATAAAAGATGTCATTTATCATCATCATCACCATCAGCCTTTTTAATGTTCCCACTGCTGGGATTCAGGCCTCCTCTCTAGGAGAGGGAATGGGCCGTAATCCACCACGCGGGCCCTGTGCGTGTTGGTGAATGTCACATGTCACCGAATTTTTGGTTCTAGGACATGCCGGTTTCCTCACGATGTTTTCCTTCACAAACAAAGATGTCATTACTGCAAATAAACTTAGCAGCAATTCGCGTTACAAAAGATAATATTTTGGTAATCTTGGTTACCCTTAACATTCACTTGAATTTCAATAACAGTTCCCTAAAGAAGCATTTATCCATTTCTTACACAAAAATCTCTTGTTATTTTTCCACCCGCACTCTCCGAATCCGCTGATCCATCAGATATAAAGGTATTCGGCACAGGTACCCAGATCCCTGCAATTTGGTGACACAGCATATGTGGCAGGGTTTCCCTTTACAAATAGCAGTATTGTGTTTTTATACAAATACTTTTTTCATTACTCATACTCTGAAAGTAGGTCTGAACTTGCCTGAGGAGCGGGCTGAAAAGTATCAGGGAAAGTAGTAGGGAGTTTTACTTTCAACTAACAAATGATAAATAATTAAAAAAAAAACTAGGTCTATCTTCTTGTATTCTTAATGAAAAGCACAATGCTTACCTCGGGGTTAAAGTTACTTATTTAGTCCCTCGAATTAGCGACCTTCTCGGGACGAAATAAGTAACTTTCACCCCTAGTGTAACAATGTACTATTTCATTACTCATGCTCTGAAAGTAGATCTGAAGTTGCCTGAGGAGCGCGCTGAAAAGTATCACACTTTTCATCCCAAGGGAGTTTTACTTTCAACTAACAGCTGTCAAATTATTAAAAAAAAAAACTAAGTCTATCTTCTTGTATTCGTAATGAAAAGCACAGTGCTTACCTCAGGATTAAAGTTACTTATTTAGTCCTTCGAATTACGCCCGGCCGCCAACTCCTTCTCGGGACGAAATAAGTAACTTTCACCTCTAGTGTAACAATGTACTATTTATATGTATTAGAGCTGTGGTGGCCAAGTGGCTCGGCCCCAACTTACGAATTCTGCTCCCGTAAGTAAAAATGACGCAGCTAACATTTTTTCCACAGTTTAATTATATACATTGCCGGAATCAGGACATAATAGCGCATCTGCCTGTATTTTTTATATTTTGCTAAGTTTTTCCAGTGAGCTTTTAACATAAGGAAAAAAGGCCCAATTTCCCGTTCCATTCATTAAAACATTTTTTTTATCTGTTTTCGTTTTTGTTAGATGCGTTTTTTTAACTATCAGGTGCAGAATTGTAGGTCGCGGGTTCAAACCCAGCCAGGCATTACTTTGTGTAATTTATTTCATCACCAGTGATCTCAAAACGGTGAAGGAAAACATCGTGAGGTAATATTCCCACGACTGGGACTCAGGCCTCCTCTCTAGGAGAGGGAATGGGCCATAATCCACCACGCGGGCCCAGTGCGGGTTGGTGAATGTCACATGTCTTCAAATTTTTGGTTCTAGGACATGCCGGTTAAAGTATGTATAGTACAGGACAGAAAGTATAGTACACTCATTTTCGCTACGGTCGTTTTCCTGAAACCATCGGGAACTCGATCCTTATTTCCAGGCACCGTAGCTAGGAGTTACGTTTGCATACGACGAGCAATAGGTAGCTCGCCGTCCAGTAGTTCGTTGACGGCGCGTAGTGTGACAAGAGCGCCTCAAAGAGATGTCAGCAAAACGGTAAGGACCCAATAGGGACGAAAGGGAACCCCAGGGTCCTAGAACGCAAGGCAAAAAAGGAACAAAAGAAGGAGTAAAGTCTGACACGTCCACTCGCTCCGCCCTAAAGCGGGAGAAGCCGTTGGGTGATTTCCCCCTAAAAAAAACCTGGCCGTTTTCTTCTTTTCTCGGAATCAGAGCGGTAAAAGTACCTGACCAGAATGTCCCATCTCCAAAATCCACCCTGCGTGAACAATACTCTATGACCGAGAAAAACCTTTAGAGATTAAAAAGCGTGAAGGTATTTGATGGAGCGCCTACGGCTTACCCTTTATAAAAATGGCAATTACTTACTGTCATTTTTGCCCACATTTTCATTACAGGCGCTGACCGCTTATGAAATTTAAAAAAGAAACATTTCTTTTATAGTACTTTTAAGGCTTATAGTCCCTTGAACAGCTGGCCGGAATTAAATGGACACAGTTTGTAGCCGCCTAGGCAATACGAGTATCAGTGCATTTAATTCCGGCCGGCTGCACCCGGATAGAGCCTAGCTGACCTTTAAATCCATTTTATTTACGAAATATTGATTGATTTACATATAATTATGCTATGTTTATTTTGAAGAATATTTAACCATCAGTTTTTAAGTGTAAAAATGTTTCTAAAGATCCAAGCCGTTATGAAGGAGTAAGAAATTGCAAAAAAAATTTTTTAGACAAAAGTAATCGCACGAAAAAATGAATAGTTGATAATGTTGTTCATGAATCTATAATAAACATATATTTTTTTTTTCAAACCTAATAACCTGGTCGTTATCGAGGAGTAAGCTTCAGAAAGACACTGTTTTGTTTTATGGCACTGTTCGGGCGCTTGGGCCTTAAGAGCGCCCTACGCGAAATAAATTTAACCGTTCTCATGTGATTATGAAGTTATTACACATCTTATTATCGGACGGCGCGCACTGTTCCCGCGCGCTTCAAGGAGTTGTCAGCAACAGGAGGGGCCCATTTGGGTCGAAGCCTACCGGGGTCGGGGTTATCCGAAAGGAAACTAGAGCCCCGGTATGAAGACTAGAAGGAACGGCGCGGGGTTTTTAGTCAGTAAGACTCTGACACTGTCTCCCGCTCCACCGAAGAGCGGGTTTCGTCATCCGAGGCAATGTGCTTCCACGGCCCTCGGAACGCACCACCATCGAACTCCCAGCTTACGGTAGGAGGAGTTCGCATCGGTGTCGGGTCGACGATGAAGTACCTGGGACTCGTCCTCGACAGCCGGTGGAATTTCGTAGAACATTTCCGACGTCTGGCTCCCAAGCTTCTCCGGGCTGGGGCTGCTCTCAAGCGGCTCCTGCCCAACCTTGGGGGTCCAGACGCCTCCTGCCGGAGGCTCTACGCGGGGATCGTTCGGTCCATGGCCCTCTACGGGGCGCCGGTGTGGGCGCCGTCGCTGGCAAAGCGACCGGCGTCCATACTGAACGCCTGCCAGAGGGTCATGGCAATACGGATGGTGCGGGGTTACCGCACGATCTCCCGCGAAGCGGCGAGCCTTCTGGCTGGCCTACCACCGTGGGATCTGGAGGCAACAGTCCTTGCACATATGCACGACATGCGCGTGGAGATGCAACGCCGGGGTGAAAGTCCACTGCCGCAACATGTCAAGGCATGGCGGACAGAGCTCCGGCGGGATCTCATGGTGAAATGGCGTCAACGGCTATCGCAACCCAGTGCTGGGCATGCCACGATTATGGCGGTAAGTCCTCTCTTTGAGGCGTGGCTAGAAAGACCTCACGGCGTCCTTACCTTCCGCATGACGCAGGTCCTCACCGGACATGGCAAGTTCGGGAGGTTCCTGTATCGGATTCAGGCGGAAGAGACGCCCGGGTGTCGCCACTGTGCGCAACGCCCGGAGGACACGGTGGAGCACACCGTCGAGGTGTGCCCTGCCTGGGCGGAGCATCGCCGTGCTCTCGTGGGGGCGATCGGCGGCGGAGACCTCTCGCGCCGGGCCCTGGTCGAGGCCATGGTCCGGAGCGAGGAGGAATGGCAGGCGGTCGCCTCCTTCTGCGAAGCAGTAATGCTTGCAAAGGAGGAGGCCGACCGCATCAGGCAACGGCGCCCTCGCCGCCGTCGCCGGGATTCCGATCCCGATTTCCGGCCACCGTAGACGCGGGCTCGCGGACGGCGAGCCATGGGTAGCTCGCTGTCCGATCGTCCGGTAATGGACCGAGTCCAAGACGTCGACGGCGCGCACTGTTCCCGCGCGCCTCAAGGAGTTGTCAGCAGCAGGAGGGGCCCAGCTGGGTCGAAGCCTACTGGGGACAGGGTTGTCCGAAAGGGAGCTCGTGCCCCGGTATGAAGGCTAGAAGGAACGGCGCGGGGTTTTTAGTCAGTAAGAGTCTGACACTGTCTCCCGCTCCACCCAAGAGCGGGTTTCGTCAAAGATGATTTTCCCCGTCGGAAAAAAAAAAAAAAAAAAGCGGGTTTCGTCAATGATGATTTTCCCCGTCGACAGAAAAAGAAAAAAAAAAACATCTTATTATTATTATATTATTATAATTAGCCCATACTGTCCCACTGCTGGGCAAAGGCCTCCATCTATCTATCTCTAGATATTTTGGAAACAGCGATATCTTGTAGTGTCATCTAGGTTTTTATTGAAATCAAATCAAGTGTAAACGTAATCCAAAAAGGCTTCTAAAAATCTGTTATTTTGCGTGAACTTTGGCGTGAAGTATTTCTTTTCTAAACTCTTTCATCTTTTCTGTGGTTATACCCGACAAATTTGCCTTTACAGGTGAGTTGTACAGGTAAACCGGAGCGTGTATGTTGCACAACTGTGCAGGTTTCCACACAAGCTCACCTGATAGATATAACTGTGCAGGCAAACCTGTCAGGTATACCGTAACTTGTACAGCGGTCATTAGGAATTATTGGCGCCTTGCCATCGATATGTATCTATCAAAACCTTCTTTGAAACTTTCGAGATTCCCAACAAAGTTAAGAAAAAAGTCCTTACCATCAGCATTATCTTTGAAATCCAATTTCCTGACCTCCTCTTCCAAAATGGTGGGTACCAGATGTTTTTCACTCAAGTTAGGCATTCTCACAAACCACAAAACTGTTATAGATTTAAAAAACTGATATATTTAAATACCGAATTCGAAAAAAATCCACTATAAAAACCGTTATTTTTTTTATTGCACACACATTTAAAAATCAATTTAAAACACGCAACCCTGAATCCGTTACTTGACTTGTTTGGCAACAGATTGAAATGATTTAGCATAGGTAGAGGTAAATAAATTATAACCACTCTGAACTTCGTACAATTGGCTGCGCCAGTCATCATCAGCATTTCAGTCTGAAGACGTCTACTGTTGGACATAGGCTTCTCTCAAGTATCGCCACAATTAACCTTTCTATGCGTCTCATCCATCGGATTCCCGCAATACTTTCCAAGTCTCCATCTAGTAGGAGGCCTTCCAACGCTGCGTCTTCCAGAACCTTTTGGTCCAACTGTTCAGCGAGTGGCGATTCTTCGGGCTTTGTCGGTGTTTTGGTTCTCTTGCGGATATCTTCATTCCTGATTCGATCACGCAAAGAAACTTCGAGCATAGCCGTTTCCATTGCTCCTTTTTGAGCCTTCTGATGAGGCCCATTGTGCAAGACCACGTTTCGGAGCCATAAGTCTTCACTTCGCAGTATTTCTTTTCAACAGACTTCTAAAAAAGGCGGAGGTTCTCAATTCAGATGTTTGTAATTTTTTTGTTTTGTTCGCACATAACTTCGTCGCTTGCCAACCGATTTGAAAAAAAATATTTTATGTTGGAAAGGGTATACTTCCCAAATGGTCCCACAGTCAGCAAGTTGGGATCTGATGATGGAATCTTGGCGAAATCGAGGGAAATCCTCAAATTCGATTAATTTTTTTAGTGACGTAATAATGTCGAATGCGTATTGCGCCTAAGTTCAGAATGGCTAACATATCTTGACTACACTGTAAACCTATGATAACCAAGGTCCGGAATAAGGTAGAGTTATTTAAGTAAAAGCTTCAGACTGATTTCATACAGTGAAAGAATGAAGTGAATATGCCTCAAATCCAGAGATTAATTTTAAAGAGCAGATTTTTTACGACGCTATCAGAAATTTACCAAAAAAATGCTGCCTGCATTAATGACGAAGAGGAGAAAGTGTATAAAGTCAACCTCACATCAATTGACGTCATCATCATCATCAGCCTTTTTAATGTTCCCACGGCTGGGACTCAGGCCTCCTCTCTAGGAGAGGGAATGGGCCGTAATCCACCACGCGGGCCCAGTGCGAGTTGGTGAATGTCACATCTTCAAATTTTTGGTTCTAGGACATTGACGTAGAGCGATCTTCTTCAATGAAAAATGCTAATAAAAATTGTATGTTAATTATCTTTGTTTTATTTGACTTATCTATCTCCGAGGATTTTATTATTTGATACTAGCTGTACCTCGCGGCTTCCCTCCCGTTCTACCCTTCTATACCTTACTCTACCCTATTCTACCGTACACTACCCTCCTGTACCCTACACTACCCTAATTTTCATTTTTTTTCCACAAGAACCTCCCTCTCCCCTTTATTTAAACACAACCAAAAAAAGAATTAGCGCAATCGATTTAGCTGTTCTCGAGATTTGCGCGTAGCTACTAGCAATAGCTACTAGCAATAGATTTAGCGATTCATTTTTATATTATTATAGATTATTTATTTGTAATATTGCTGACCGCACGGGACTTTTCATTGGAAATCTCGGGAAGATCCATATTAATATAAACACTTAAGCAAGTACGAGTACATGAATAACTCCACCTAATTCCGATCCCTGGTGATGAACACAAGATATTAGAAATTAAACTGCCAATAAACACAAGACCACAAACGACACTAGTTCAACGCGTATTTCCAAATGACTGACTGACCACAAAAATAACGACTATCACACTTGCCATACTAGTTATTATAAAAGTGAAAGGTGAGTATGTATGTTTGTTACTTGCTCACGCTTAAATGTATTTCGATAAAAAAAAAAATTTGGCTGTGAGACTGGCCTGTTGGTTTATCCATCGGTTCAGGTAATTAACTAAATGGAAATAATCTTAACATGTCTTTTATCGAAAAAACTGTCTAAAAAATGTAACTAAGAATCAGTACTTCCAATCCGATCAACTGAAACGATCAACTAGTTGATCAGAATGGAACTCGGTCGGATCACCTTTCTGTACTTCCAATCCGATCAACTGAACCGATCAACTGAACCGATCAACTGGTTGATCAGAATGGAACTCACACACCTTTGGTTCTTCCATTCCGACCAACGGAATTAGTACCATTTTAAAAGGCTCTGGCTCTGTTGGAACTATTTTAAGCCATTCGTGGATTTTTTTAATAGTGGAGGTTTTTACCTAAACCAATGTTAGGTAATTATGTATTTTGTATGTCTTTTATACGATTTATTTTAAATAAAAAGACATATCATAATAGTTCTATCCATTGGGGGGGGGAGGGTGGACCATATCCCGCCACGCTAGACCAATGCATATCTAGCGTGTTGGCGGGCAGCCAGAGCCTCGACAGTCGAAAAAGCTGCCAGGCTCAAATGGGACTGGGCGGGTCATGTCGGCCGCATGCACAGGGACCGCTGGGCAAGCGTCGCCACACAGTGGGTTCCTACTGAGGGAAGGCGCCGTCGAGGCCGGCCTAGAAAGACGTGGCGGGATGATTTGGACACCTATCGCGAGGACTGGTTAGAGACAGCGCAGGAGGAGAAATATTGGAGGGACTTGGGGGAGGCCTTTGCCCACCTATGGGACAGTAATGGCTCAAACCTTTAGTTAATTACCTACACCGATGAACCGATTAGTCATCACGGATATCGATAGTCATCTAGTAGTAAGGATCGATCTAAAAAATCAAACGACTTGAGAATTTTTGAAGGATATAAAAAATCTGTTGTTGGCCTGCAGCCGAATACGGTCTAACCGACTAATGTAAATCAGCAATGTTCAACGTTCATTTGAACCAGTGTTGACTACATCAGATTTAATTTTACCCCAATGATAAATGATCTTTATTTTGTAAATAGGTTTTCAAAAAACACTTATGCACGTCAATATTGTTTTCAGTCAGTTTTAACGAGATGAGGCCGGTGTTTCCTAGCTGACTACCCTGAGAAGAAACACTGAAACAAACTTAGGGATTAAAGTCTCTTTTAAAGTCCATAGTACAGTACGGAACATGTAATGGTCAAATAATATGGGAACCATGCAGATTAGTGTCTCAGATAGTCTTTTGAGGAAAGAACCACACAGATTTGAGTGGACCTGTCCAGTCAGTGTAAGCATTTAATAATTACCGAAGTCGTTTGACTTTTTAGACAGACTCTAGTAGCCTAAATGCTAACCCGTAGGTCGTGGTTTCAATTCCCGTCCAAGACCCTAGACTTAAACAGTACAGTACTCTATTTTAGGGTACGGTTGGCAACCCTAGTTTCATCCCTCCTTTTTAAATGACCATATCAGATACTGTGTGACTATACAAACCATTTCCTTTCAACTTTTTAGTCACTAGTGCTACTTTCAAACGTCCTCTGATATATTTGACTGGCCTGTTGGTCTAGTCAGTGGTCCTGACTGCTATGCCGGAGTTCTTGGGTTCGATGCCCACCCAGGACAAATGTTTGTGTGATGAGCATGATCTTTTGTTGTGTCTGGGTGTAGTTTATCTATAATATGTAAGTTTTTAGAAATATATAAGCAAAGTATGTTTATCAGTTGTCTAGTACTCATAGTACAAGCTCTGCTTAGTTTGGCACTAGATGGCGTTGTGTGAAAGTTGTGGAATATTTATTAAATCTATTTTCTCGCGGGTAGGAAGATACTGGCAGCCACTTGAATACAGGGTTATTTGTAAAACACCGGCAACCTCTCAGGACTAGGTTACTAATATCATAAACAACAACTTTTGATCTATGATTTTTTTAAATGTGCCACAAATTAGTTCATCAGATTTTCTTACAAATTTATTTAAATTGAACGTTCTAAATATTACGAAGTCTATGCGAAGCAAGCGATAGTACAATAGCAGAGGGGAGAAGTAATCGAGTGGCAGGGATGCTTAGTACGCTTGCGGCGCGTTATACAGACGTATAGCAAAATACAGAGTTGAAATCTTAGATAGAACATCGTAATCTTGAAGGTTTGTTTTCAGTAAATGAATTATGTTTTGTAAAAAGTCATAAAACAAAAGTTGTCGTTTATGATGTTAGTCAAATAGTCCTGAGAAGTTGTCAGTGTTTTACAGATAACCATAAATATCGTCACGCTACAACGAAAATGAGCAGACCAGACGCAAGTAAAACCGCAGGGAACAGCTTGTATAGCATACAACTGATAACCGTAATGAATTAGAACAGCACTTCACCTTGCTGTCAAGTGTTAATATTTAATTAGTAAACACTTAGATAATATTAAAAGTTTTTTGTTAATACATGTCTGAAGACATTTGTCATGTATGACTGACTGACGTGTCACTGTGTAAGCATAAAATATATAGGTACAGAAGTCTATCTACATACAAAGCGCACTCGAGCAACGCACACATAGACACCGCTCGCGGACACGATATCACGGAGCGCCTCGGCCCGCTCGTCGAACAGTTCCAGCTCAAACGCTCAACTCACACAATCTATCCATCTTTTCTTCGGCCTTCCTCTCATTAGTGTGCGTCCACCGAGCGTAAATAAAACGGGAGGGCTGGAAGATGATGATGTCGAGTGTTATGCATTCGACAGCCTTGAATCTAGGACATTATACTTCATCGGAAATGGAGCAAAAAAGACTCACTTTCACTGCTGACTGGCCTGTTGGTCTAGTGGTTAGTGACCCTGACTGCTATGCCGGAGGTCGTGGGTTCGATTCCCACCCAGGACAAATGTTTGTGTGATGAGCATGATCATTTGTTATGTGTCTGGGTGTAATTTATCTATAATATGTATGTAATTTAGAAATATATAAGTATGTTTATCAGTTGTCTAGTACTCATAACACAAGCTCTGCTTAGCTTGGGACTAGACGGCTTTGTGTGGTAGTTAGGTAGTTGTGGGATATTATATTATTTATTATTATATTTATATTTATTACTGCTCCAACCTGATTATTTGACATTAATTTCAGCATGATACCTCCTTCGGAAGGTTCCTGCACCAGATTCGTGTGAAAGTGACGCCTGGGTGTCACCATTGTGTGGACCACTCGGAGGACACGGTGGCATACGGTTGAGGTGTGCCCCGCCTGGGTAGAGCACCGTCGTGTCCTCGTGGGGGCGCTCGGCGGCATCGATCTGTTGCGTCGAGTCTTGGTACAGGCCATGGTCCGCAGCGAGGAAGAGGGAAGAGTGGTAGGTTCGCCTTCGCCTCCTTCTGTGAAGCAGTAATGCTAGCAAAGGAGGCGGCCGCACGCGCGATGCAATGGCCCTCGCGCCCTAGCCGCCGGGATTGCGATCCTAATTTCGCGGCCACCATAAGGGCAGGCTTGCGGACGACGAGCAATGGGTAGGTCGTCCGACCGTCCGACAACCGTCCGGATTGAGCTCAGCTGGTTTTATAGTCAGTAAAAGTCTGACACTATCTCCCGCTCCGCCCAACAACGGGGAATACCTACACGCGTCCCTAAGAAAAACAATCTTGACAAATGGACAAAAAGTGATCCTAACAGTTTCGTTTTTGCCAACTAAGATACGAAATGATAAATACTACTACTAATAATACAAGCTAAATAGAACCAATTTCCATTTGCTGCCAAGTGCCAGACTCATACCATAAAAGGTCATCGAACCCGACCTCGTGTTTCTCCATTTCATGACAAAGCTACTAGATAAGGCGCGCACTACAGTACTTTGTAGGTCAATTAACTAGCTGATAATAATCTTCAAGTACTTCAATTCTAAAGGTGCGTACAAACTATGTAACATTATATAACTTGTGTTATATAACACGTTCACATTATGTAACCTTGTTATTCAACATTGCAACATAAAACAATACTGTGCACATTAGAATAACAATGTTTTATAACAGACTGCCAGCCACCAGTGCCGTAAATAGGGCGGTGCCAGCGGTGCCCAGGCACAGGGCGCAGTCCCCGAAGGAGCGCAAATATTATATACCTATAGTCAGAATTTTAATTCGATTCCAGATTTGACATTAGCTACTGTCATTTTGTGAAATAATGATACCTAGATAATAGTGATGAACACAAAAATCGATAAACAATCAGTGTGTGTGCCATCAGTGTGCCAATTAAAGACTAAATTATTGAAATTAAATTAAAGGGGCATGTAGCTCAAAATAATAAAACTTTCAAATTGACAGACGTGAGAAATTTATTTCAGGAAGGCATTCAAAAAATTACGGCTATCGAATGGTCTAATTGCGTATCCCATGTTGTCAAAGAAGAGGAAAAAATGAGTAGGCTAGATATATTAATTGACAATATCACAGACACATTTATAATAAATGTTACAGAAAGTGACAGCGATAGCGATGACGGCGACAATATATAAAATAAATTATTACCATAATACATCTATCTGTTTTATTTGTCATGTTCCTTCATGATCACATTTTTTTGTTTATTTCACACACAATTATAAAAGAAAAGTCTCAGATCGTTAATTAATCGTCAAAACTAAATTACCGGTTCAGAAATATTTAATTTCCTGATATACTTAGTTTACGAGAGTAAAATTATAAACGAGAAGAATCGATTCGGGAATATTCCATTTCCATATCGAATAATTTCGCAACGTCACTATTTAGTACTTGTCATAACGTTGCAACACTGAAATTGTCAAATCTGGAATCGAATTAAAATTCCGAGTATAGTCCTTTTTGTTTGTATTGTAGTTTTTCTAGGGGCGCAGTTATTGCAGCTCGCACCGGGCGCTTAAAAGGCTGGTTACGGTACTGCCAGCCATCACCCCGCGCTTTTGAGTACACGTGAATAAGTTATATAACATTGTTGTACATATCAATAACATGTTATTATAACATGTTTTATAACATTCAGTGTCCACATTATCTGAAACATATTATATAGCAATGTTGTATAACATGTTATGTTATATGGTATGTACGCACCTTTAGACTATTCAGGCAAACTAAGTAAAAAAACATATCTAGATAGAAAGTTTAGTCTATGTCTAAACTTAATGTTACAAGCTTTTATTTAATTTGACCTGTCCCGATAATTGTCTGTAATCAAATCTTGCAAATTAAATTTGATCCACTTCCCAGTTACCGATTGACATAGATATAAGATTTCTATGCTGATTGAGCTGAAATTTTGCATGCATGTGTAAATCAGATGACAATGCAAAATTATTATGACATGGAGCTGATCTGATGATGGAAACAGAAGGTTGCCTAAGGAGCTCGGTAGTTAAACGACACAACCCGATCGAGTTTGGGTTCATATGATTCGTCTTGATGAGTATTAATTATATAGGTATACCGCTATAAAAGCTTGTAATGGACAAAATATTTACATGAAAAACTTGTTTTTAAGTATAGATAAAATCACACTAATAATATAAAGGCGTCATGGTCTGGAGCGAAGAGGAGTGGCAGGCAGTCGTACTTCCTTCTGCGAAGCAGTAATGCTGGCAAAGTAGGAGGCCGACCGCATCAGGCAACGGCGCTCACGCCCCAGCTGCCGCCGGGATTCCGATCTCAATTTCTGGCCACTGTAGGCGCAGGCTTGCGGACGGCGAGCAATGGATAGCTCGCTGTCCGACCGTCCGATAACCGTCCGGACCTAGCCCAAGTCGTCGACGGCGCGTATTGTCCCGCGCGCCTCAAGTTACCATCTGGATGATTTTTACCCACCGAAAAAAAGGCAAAGGAGTTTAATTTCTTATAATACCTCTATAAGAAAGAAAGAGGAAAGAGGAGGCAAGATGATTTGGACGCCTACCACAAGGTCCGGTTAGACACGGCGCAAGAAAAGAAATTTTGGAAGGACTTCGGGGAGGCCTTTGCCCAGCAGTGGGACAGTAATGGCTAGTAAAAAAAAAAAAAAAAACAAAAATATCTATTCTTGCACACTACCATTAGTTTCGGTATCTGAGAACGTGTTTTGCTCAAGACTTCCATTTAAAATTTAGGAGCAGATGCGTTTATTTACTCATGTGCCAGATGGTTGGCGGTGACCATTTAATCTGCGAGCCATATGCCCTTCCCACTGCCACATTCTTCGGGCTATATCAGTATAAATGATATAAGCATAAAACTCAGGCACAAAGCCAAATAATCTTAACAAGAAACAAACACAGTAGTCGTCCCTCGAAAACACTTATCTACCTAAGCCGAAAAAACAAAGTAAATACAATCAGATTTACATGGTCACAAAATAGATAGGTACAGAAGACAATCTCATGTATGTCTATATACTTCATTTTTTATACCTTCGCTCGGTGGACGCACACTAATGAGCGTTTGATCCGGAACTGGGAGTCTAAACTAAGTTTCGATTGAAATTTCGCGTGTAGGAAATACTCCACGATTCCTTTCGTTCCCAAAATTTCGCACGAACGGAAATTGTTTGACGTACCGAATCTCTAAACCTACTCTAATTAGTTATGTTTCGAAAAAAAATATAATTGTGACAGAGGATTGTTTGCAATTTTAACTTCAAATGAATATCGTTCGTTTACGAAAGTTTCGTTTTGGAGAAAGCGAATAGACCCCCTGTTCGACGAGCGGCCGAAACGCTACCGAGATATCGTGTCCGTGAGCGGTGTCTATGTGTGCGTTGCTCGAGCGCGCTTTGTATGTAGATTGACTTCTGTACTTATATATTTTGTGACATAGTTATCTGCAAACAATGTTGTAAGTACTGTCTGGTGTAATTTCGACCTATTTTTCTGACAATCGAAGATAATAATATTATTGCTCGTATCTCGTGTGGACGATCAATAACAAAACAATGTTTGCTTATCGGTCAAAAACTAAAGCGTAATAATAATAAATATACCCCCATCGCCGTATCTCTACGTTGACGTCGTGTTGAGGCTTGCGCGCTACAATAAACCCTAGGTCCGTACTGGTAGAGTTCGCTTTGCCGTAACATGCCTACCAAGGCACCTGAGGGGCCAGCTTATGATGGAATTCCCTGCCGGAGTCTGTGTTTCCTGATAACTATAACCTAAGGGTCTTTAAGCCAAGAGTGAATAGGTTGCGTCTAGGCAGGCGTGCTCCATCATCGACCACATTGTCGCTTACCATCGGGTGAGAAAGTGGTCAAACGCGAGCCTATCCATAATTAAAAAAAAAACTCATGAACTGAACAGATTTTTATGCAGTTTGAACCAATAGATAGAGACATTTATTGTATACAACATTTATTTAAACTTCATGTACAGTAGGGGTACATAGGCGGACTTAATGCAACAAGGCATTCTCTCCCAGTCAACCTTTGAGTTCAAAAAGAACGCTGCGGTAGGTTTGCACAATCCTTACTAATATTATAAAAGCGAAAGTGCCTTTATTTATTTATTTGTTTGTTTGTTTGGTCTTCACGTCTAAATGGCAAAACCGTTTTTGATGAATTTTGGTACAGAGATAGATGGGACCCTTTTTTATGGTGGGCAAAAATCATCCAATGACAACCCCCACTCTTGGGCGGAGCGGGGGATAGTTTCAGACTCTTACTGACCCACCCCGTTCCTTCTAGCCTTTATACCGGGCCTCGAGCTATCTTTCGAAACTAACCTTGGCCCCAGTAGGCTTCGACCCAGTTGTTGTGCCACGAATTGTCAGCAACAGCAAGCAGGGCCTACCCTGCTGTTGCTGATAACGCCTTGAGGCGAGCGGGAACAGTGCGCGCCGTCGACGACTTGGGCTCGGTCCGGACAGTTACCGAACGGTCGAACACCGAGCTATCCATAGCTCGCCTTCCGCAAGCCTGAGCCTACGGTGGCCGGAAATATGGGATTGGAATCCCGGCGACGGCGAGAGCGCCGTTGCCTGATGCGATCGACCTCCTCCTTTGCTAGCATTATTGCTTCGCAGAAGGAGGCGACCGCCTGCCATTCCTCCTCGCTCCGGACCATGGCCTCGACCAGGGCCCGGCGCGAGAGGTCTCCGCCGCCGATCGCCCCCACGAGGGCACGGCGATGTTCCGCCCAGGCAGGGCACACCTCGACGGTGTGCTCCACCGTGTCCTCCGGGCGTTACGCACAGTGGCGACACCCGGGCGTCTCTTCCGCTTGAATCCGATGCAGGAACCTCTCGAACTTGCCATGTCCGGTGAGGACCTGCGTCATGCGGAGGCGACCGCCTGCCGGTCCTCCTCGCTCTGGACCATGGCCTGAACCAAGGCCCGGCGCGAGAGGTCTCCACCGCCGATCGTCCCCACGAGGGAACGGCGGTGCTCAGCCCAAGCAGGGCACACCTCGACAACATAGGTTGTCTGTAATAAAATTGTGTTGTGTGTTTGGTGTATATGACGAAGAATATCTAAAGACTTACCTGAAAGTGACATTTACAAATGTCTTGTTATTTTTCTTTTGGATATCAATTTATGTCATGAGGAACGTCAATCGCACGGCTTCAATCTATTGCTACAACATGGAATAGAATAGGAATTCACTATACATACCTAAAACTGTACCTATTTATATTTCAATGCAATGGATGCGAGATGCACATAATAAGTCGTTGTGGCAACGCTTGGGGGAGGTCTATGTCCAACAGTGGACGGCTGAAATGATGGTGATGATGGTTATAATCAGGTAAAGTTTGTTTTTTTGTTTGTAGAAGGTAATCTCTGAAAGTACTGGTCTGATTGCCAAGAATTTTTCACCGATAGAAAGCTGTTTTATTCTTGAGTGATATATTTTAAATAGTTACTAGGGCGAAGCCGCGGGCAAAAGCTAGTTCATTATTAAACTGATATAGTTAAATGCTGCAAAAAATATTAAAATATCGTGAAAATACCCTTTGAAATTTGGTTTCTTTTCACCCCATTTTACCGTACTACACGAAAAGATACATTTCTTATCCCTACTATCCCTACTAATATTATAAATGCGAAAGTAACTCTGTCTGTCTGTCTGTCTGTTACGCTTTCACGCAAAAACCACTGAACAGATTTAGATCAAATTTGGTAGGTAGGTAGAAGAGACACTGGAATAACAATTCCACTGCTAAGCACGGGTCTCTGCCCGCGCGATAGAAACTGTAGTCCACGCGGGCGAAGCCGCGGGCGGAAAGTTATTAGGCTATATTTTACGTACGCAGGCGAAACTGCGAGTAAAAATTAGTACATAATAAAAACTGTCATTACTACACTACCCTCAAAATACAGTATAAGTGTAATCCTTCATGGGAAAACTGATATGGCTGGTTTACACAGTGCGAGCTAGCGTACGAGTTAGCCTTCCGAGTAGCCGCACTGTAGTAACTCGCACTTTTTGGACGTAACTTGCGAGTAACTCGTACGTGCGAGTTAGTCGGTAGCTCGCATCCGAGTTACTTCAACATTTTTAGTTTTCACTCGCATGCTCGCCCGGCAGCAACTCGCACATAACAGCGGCTCGTCGCTTGCATCGTTTGGACGCATTCGGCAGTAGCTCGCCAGTGCCAGCTGGGCAGTTGTGAGTGGAACACGTGTTTTTTTTGTGTGCTACGCCTGTGTACTAAATCGAGTTCGAAATGGCTGCGGATAGATGGTATTCATAAAATCGTTGTCATAGAGCGTATCACCGTTTATATTATTAAAACAAGTTCACACGACATCGTGACACGACTCGGACTGGGCAGTAGCTAGGTGTCGTGTAGACAGCAAAGGCGAGTCGGGCTACTGGCGTACGAGTAGACAAACCGAGTAGCTGTCTACTGGCCAGGCAGCAGCTCGCACTGTGTAAACCAGCCTTTACTCCAGAACTGCATGCCGAGCTGTCTCAACTTTGTGCTTCAGTTAAGTATAGCCGCATCAGGAGACATAGCTTGTTCGCTGTGCCTGCGAGTCACACTGTTGCGCGAGCTCAGTCTCCTGTCCCTCGCACTCTTTCTGCGCTCAACACTCTTTTGGACACGTACCCTGACTGTGACGTATTCGCGAACGAATGGAAGATGATCATGTCAGTATGTCTGGAGTTTTGTGAGATGAGTGTGTGAATTGTTATTATTATTATTTCGTGTATATACTTAGTCTTTAACTAATGTAATTGGTGGATAGCCGTTTTTGTTAAAGTAAAACCATTGTAGCGACATCTATGACGCCACATAAGAACTACGAAGAAAACACGAAATCCTGCATCGCGCAGTCAGAGTTCTCCGCGCGATTTGAACATATACGACAGCCCGACATCAACTATCGGGCAGTCGCCCACCAGACTATAACATCCTGTCTGGTCGGAGGATCCTCCCTTTTCAAAGGAGGTTTGTGGGACTTTACACTGTGTCCCACTTACCTCTAAACCATAAATAAATAAATAAGGGTGTATACGTATTTTTTTTTATATTTTCGCGAACTAAGATCTAATCATAACTGCAAACATGTTTCATTATGTATTTTGCTTGTACATACGAAAAGTATGCAATTTCGTAACAGCTTCCATTGTTTCGGAATACGTTAAAGAAAAAGTCTAGTTAGTAAAAACAGCATATTCAGCAAAACACACATTCAGAAACATGCTTCGTCGAATATTATGGTAATAATGCTTTAGAAAAACAAAATATACGAAAAGCTTGCTCGCAAGAAAAGAAAAATAGATTGAAGAAACAATGGCTTCTGAAAACATCGTTTGAACAGTCAATATTACTTTTTTTAGACACTGTTACATGAAGAAAAACTAAGACCCTACCACGAGCTCTAAACGCGATCCATTTCACGACCTAAACTGAACTGTTATAGAGGTGGAGCTATACAACATTAGTTAGTTAGTTAGCCCATTTATGTCCCACTGCTAGGCGAAGGCCTTTTTTTTGTCGACGGTGAAAATCATCTGACAAAACCCGCTCTTGGGTGGAGCGGGAAATAGTGTCAGACTCTTACTGACTAAAAACTCCGCGCCGTTCCTTCTAACCTTCATACCGGGGTAC
Source organism: Mythimna lalbum (assembly GCA_949319445.1). Classification (NCBI taxonomy): domain Eukaryota; kingdom Metazoa; phylum Arthropoda; class Insecta; order Lepidoptera; family Noctuidae; genus Mythimna; species Mythimna lalbum. The sequence continues at coordinate 10,996,244 of OX439372.1, forward strand.
GAGTCCGGTGAGGACCTGCGTCATGCGGAAGGTAAGGACGCCGTGAGGTCTTTCCAGCCACGCCTCAAAGAGGGGACTTTTTTTTTTTTTTTTTTTTTTCCCGATGGGGAAAATCATCTTATGACAAAACCCGCTCTTGGGCGGAGCGGGAGATAGTGTCAGACTCTTACTGACTAAAAACCCCATCCCGTTCCTTCTAGCCTTCATACCGGGGCACGAGCTCCCTTTCGGACAACCCTGTCCCCAGTAGGCTTCGGCCAAGCTGGGCCCCTCCTGCTGCTGACAACTTCTTGAGGCGCGCGGGAACAGTGCGCGCCGTCGACGTCTTGGACTCGGTCCATTACCGGACGATCGGACAGCGAGCTACCCATGGCTCGCCGTCCGCGAGCCCCCGTCTACGGTGGCCGGAAATCGGGATCGGAATCCCGACGGCGGCGGCGAGGGCGCCTTTGCCTGATGCGGTCGGCCTCCTCCTTTGCTAGCATCACTGCTTCGCAGAAGGAGGCGACCGCCTGCCACTCCTCCTCGCTCCGGACCATGGCCTCAACCAAGGCTCGGCGCGAGAGGTCTCCGCCGCCGATCGCCCCCACGAGGGCACGGCGTTGCTCCGCCCAAGCAGGGCATACCTCTACTGTGTGCTCCACCGTGTCCTCCGGGCGTTCCGCACAGTGGCGGCACCCGGGCGTCTCTTCCGCTCGAATCCGATGCAGGAACCTCCCGAACTTGCCATGTCCGGTGAGGACCTGCGTCATGCGGAAGGTAAGGACGCCGTGAGGTCTTTCCAGCCACGCCTCAAAGAGGGGACTTACCGCCATAATTGTGGCGTGCCCAGCACTGGGTTGCGATAGTCGCTGACGCCATTTCACCGTGAGATCCCGCCGGAGCTCTGTCCGCCATACCTCGACCTGTCGCGGTAGTGGACTTTCACCCCGGCGTTGCATCTCCACGCAAAGAGGGGACTTACCGCCATAATCGTGGCGTGCCCGCTGGGAGAAGGCCTCCCTCTCCCTTTTCCAGACACGTCTGTCTGTCTGTCTTCGGCAGTCCCTCTGGTACTTATCAAGCTCATCTCTCCACCTTCGCCTTTACACAACATTAAGTTTAGTATATGCGAAACCCGAAACACGTATCTAGTATTCTTATGTAAAGAATCTATGTACAAAATTTCATATCTGTATCATGAAAAATCACAAAGTTATAAGCTTGTTATGTCAGCAAAAATACATAGTGACGTTGACGTGGGTTGTTTTCCACCACAGAACAGAAAATATAGGTAGAAGTGCCCCTAACGTGGCTAAGCACGGGAACCAGTGTCGCCAAACTCACACATTTGCGTATCAAATTGTACATTACACACATAAAAAACAGTAATATGATTGGCTACGAAGCTACGAATTACAAACTTAACTTTTACAAATCATATTCTTATTGCTTTCATAAATTAGGTTACGTAATTAGGTAACGTAAGAAAGTTGTTATTATTTGACATGACACGAACAATAAAGAAGTTTTAACCAATTTACAACGAGTTCGGCTACTCAACGCTAGATGGCGCTGTAACCAATTTATTCTATTCAGAACGCTAGTGCCTTTGAAATAGATGCCATATTCACCTGCACATGTAATAGGCGAATCTCGTCTGCTGTTGACACACGCGCGATGTCTAAGAGGCACTTCCTCTACTTTTCTTTATTCCGTGTTTTCCACTACCCACCTGTTTGATGGCGTCTGATACCCGCTATTACTTGCCATGACCTGTGTTGTACTTACTGTCGACGGTGTCCAACTTTTGTGACCTTTTAAAATATTTTTGGAAAAAAATATAACATGGTGTAAAAACATTTTTTTTTTTTAATATTCCACTATTATCACACAACGCCGTCTAGTTCCAAGCTAAGCAGAGCTTGTGTTATGAGTACTAGATAACTGATAAACATACTACTATATTTCTAAATACATACATATCCCTACTAATATTATAAATGCGAAAGTAACTCTGTCTGTCTGTCTGTTACGCTTTCACGCAAAAACTACTGAACGGATTTAGATCAAATTTGGTAGGTAGGTAGAAGAGACACTGGAATAACACAAAGGCTACCTATAATTCCACTGCTGAGCACGGGTCTCAGCCTGCGCGATATAAACTGTAGTCCACGCGGGCGAAGCCGCGGGCGGAAAGCTAGTTATAGATAAATTACACCCAGACACAGAACAAATGATTATGCTCATCACACAAACATTTGTTCTGGGTGGGTATCGAATCCACGACCTCCGGCATAGCAGTCAGGGCTACTAACCACTAGACCAACAGGCCAGTCGATTGGTTGTATATTGGATATTTTATATAGGAAGCCATTCAGTTACTGATTCTGAACAAACTATTTCCAGGTGTCAAGTAAACTAAAAATAAGGTTTGTATATCATAGATGTGAAATCGTCCAATGACTTTTATCGCTCTAGGGTGGAGTGGGAGGGCTTGTCAGAGTTTTACAGGCTAAAACCCATTCCTATGTTCCTTCTTTGCCTTGGATTCCAGGACCCCGGGTTTTCATCAGGCAACGGCGCTCTCGCCGCAGCCACTGGGATTCTCATCCCGATCTCCGGCCACCATAGCTGTCCTAACGCCCGGTAACTGTCCGGACCAAGCCCAAGACGTTGACGACGCGCACAGTTCCCGCGCGCCTCAAGGAGTTGTCAGCAGCAGGGGCCCGGCTGGGTCGAAGCCTACTGAGGTTAGGGTTATTTGAAAAGGAACTCGAGCCCCGGTATGAAGGCTAGAAGGAACGGGGTTTTTTTTTTGTTGACGGGGAAAATTATCTTATGACAAAACCCACTCTTGGGTGGTGCGGGAGATAGTGTCAGACTCTTACTGACTAACAACCCCGCGCCGTTCCTCCTAGCCTTCATACCTGGGCTCTAGGATAGAAGAAACGGGGTGGGTTTTTAGTCAGTAAGAGTCTGACACTATCTCCCGCTCCACCCAAAAGTAAAGGTTGTCATTGAATCATTTTTGCCCACCATAAAAAAAGACCCCGGGTTTTTCTTTCAGAAGCGAACCCATGGTCCCAGTAGGCTTCGACCCAACTGGACCCTTTTTTTTTCGACGGGGAAAATCATCTTATGACAAAACCCGCTCTTGGGTGGAGCGGGAGATAGTGTCAGACTCTGACTGACCCATCCCGTTCCTTCTAGCCGTCATACCGGGGCACAAGCTCCCTTTCGGACAACCCTGTCCCCAGTAGGCTTCGACCCAGCTGGGACCCTCCTACTGCTGACAACTCCTTGAGGCGCGCGGGAACAGTGCGTGCCGTTAACGTCTTGAGCTCGGTCCATTACCGGACGATCGGACAGCGAGCTACCCATGACCCAACTGGACCCTGCTGTGGCTGACAACTCATTGAGGCGCGCGGGAACAACTACGAACTCGTCCTGCGACTTCCGACACCCATGCCTCTCGCCGGAAAAGCGACAATGGCGCTTCAAATCGGCATACAACAAACACTGACAAACAGCAGCCTCTCTTTAGTCCACGTGAAGTAAAAGAACAATATTTATAGTTTGACTTATCCCAATTTATTGGAACCGTCGTAAAACGACCTTCCTTTCATCCATTTCTATAAGCCGTTGTGCCAATACGTCCTTTTTTTTCTTATACGGCTTGTATAAGACTTTAGATTTTTTTCTTTCTTTAGTCTTAGAATCTTTAATGCAAACTAAACATCTATTCTGGGTTTGAAAGAGAAGAATAGGTTAGGTACACATGATACAAGCTTTTACTTAAATATATAAGTGTTTTTGTAGGTGGGTTATCTCCAAGGAGCACTTCCGACGTCTAATTCCCAAACTGGATCGGACGGGGGCTGGCCTCAAGCAGCTCCTACCCAACCTAGGGGGTACAGACGCCGGTGTGGGCCCCGTCGCTGTAGAGGCAACCGGTGGCTCATTTGAACGCTTGTCATGGCCATACGGATTTTCCCGCAAAGCGGCGAACCTCCTTGCTGGCCTGCCACCATCTGGAGGCAACAATCCTTGTACGCATGCACGATCCGTCCGACCGTCCAGTAAATCGTCCGGGCTGAGCCCAAGACGTCGACGGCGCGTATCGTTCCAAGGCGTTGTCAGCAAACCATAGGGGCAAGCAGAGTCGAAGCCTACTGGGACCAAGTATCTGTTCCTGAAAGGAAGATTCGGCTCCGGTACGAAAGGCAACGAGAGAACAGGAGTGAGTTTTTAGTCAGTAAAAGTCTGACATTATCTGCCGCTCCGCCTAACAGCGAGTCGTTGGATGATTTTCTGAAGTTCATCATCAGATCATAACAATATATATTGTATGGGACCAACTTGGAAGCATAAACTTTCAATCAAAACATAATTTTCAAAACCAGCCCATAATTGACCGAGAAATCAAGGAAAAATACATTCAGCCGAACATAGAACCTCCTCCTTTTTGAAGTCGGTTAAAAAACAAACTCAATAACAGCAAAGAACTTGACAAAATCCAAATGCGTACAACAATACCCTTCGAAATGAAACAAGGTTCTTTTATTATTTGTGTGTTAAACTTTTTACATTTCCCTTCTTGACCTTTGGAAGTTCTTGGGTTTCATGTTTCCGAGAATGTTTTGTATTTACTGAGAACTAGCTGAGACTGTGACTCCGACTCATTGCATTTTTTATACTAGCACCCGCGTACAGATCAATCCCAGGATAAAAATATCCTATGTGTTATTCTGGGATATGGTCTACTCGTGTACCAAGTTTCATCGAGATCCGTTCAGTGGTTTTGGCGTGAAAGAGTAACAAACATCCATCCATACATACAAACTTTCGCATTTATAATATTAGTAGGATTACAAGCTTTTATTTAGTTTCACCTGTCCCGATGTTTGTACTTAATCAAATCTTGCAAATTAAATTTGACCCACTTCCCGGTTACCGATTGAGCTGAAATTTTGCATGCATGTGTAAATCAGATGACAATGTAAAATTATTATGACAAGGAGCTGATCTGATGATGGACCTGAAAGGTTGCTACAGGAACTCGGTAGTTAAACGACACAACCCCATCGAATTTGGGCTCGTATGATTCGTCGAGCTATAAAAGCTTGCTATGAAAAAAAAGTTTTTCATTAATAGCTTGTTATATTTTTGGGTTCAAATAGATGCCTAAGGCATTTAGTCCACCTTTGTACAGCGTATACTAGTGCATAAAGTTTTAATAAACAAATAAATCATTTCTCTACATAGCTGCATAAAAACCAGTTCAGTGGTTTAGGCATGAAAAAAGTTTCAAAGAAAAAAAATACTCGCTTCACTATCCAATATTGATATGAAAATATGGAAGGAAATATCTCATTGGGCTGTTTGCCAATATTACAGCAATTAATCAATCTATTTAGACTGTATCGTAATACGTAGTCCACTTCTGGATATGACCTCTTCAAAACTGTTACATAATAGTACATTATGATATAAGTGTGTAATGTTAGTGATAACCGTTGAGGCGGTATTTAGACCCGAGCGATGGCGAGGGTCTTAAGAGAGCCGAGAACGGTAATCATTAATTACTTACGTGTATCATACGACATTTACATACACTTGTGAAGAAAATAACTGTAAAACTAGTAAACTTTTGTAGCGGTATACATTTTTTTTTTTTTCATAATATGCGTGCTCATTTTTTTTTCTTTTCCTTGTGGGGGACGACCTGTGCCCATCCTGATACGATAAATGTAATAAAATTATGGCGGTGGAGAGGTTGAACAATAAGGTTTTAACCACATTATAACACTAGTGCGTAATGGTAATCAAAATGGCACAGTTTGGTAACAAGTGCCATTATGTACCTAAGTGCAGTGCAATAAGAGTCACATTATTGAAAATACAATAATAGTCATATCAAGCTATATTTTAAATATGAAAGACTTTTTGTTTTGATGTCTTAAGGTAATTGAAAATCTTGTGCACCTAAACCCTGTAGTTTCGATTGTGCGCTGATATGTCTGTCAGTCAGTCAGTTTCTCCTACTACCTCCTCTTCTTGTACAAGCTGTGTCAATAATTGGTCAATCTTTGACCGGCCTGTTGATTTAGTGGTTAGTGGCCCTGACTGGCTATGTCGGAGGTCGTGGTTTCGATTCACACCCAGGACAAATGTTTGTGTGATGTGCACGACCATTTGTTCTGTGTCTGGGTGTGTTTTATCTATATTATGTATGTATTAAGAAATATATAAGAACTTTGTCCGCAGCTTCGTTCGCGTTAAATTCGGGGTAACAAGGTTCCCTGAGAAGTGGGGGGGGGGTAAGAAAGAGACAAAAAGTAGCCTATGTCACTCTCCATCTCTTCAACTATCTTGACTTAAAAAATCACGTCAATTCGTCACACCGTTTTGCCGTGAAAGAAGGATAAACAGAAACACACTTTCCCATTTATAATATTAGTATATGTTTATTAGTTGTCTAGTACTCATAACACAAGCTCTGCTTAGCTTGAGACTAGATGGCGTTGTGTGATAGTTAGATATTATTTATTAAAATAAATCTATATATATAAAAATTAAACCCGTTTTTCGTTGTCACGACATAGCATGAAAACGGCTTGACCGATTTGGCTGATTATTTTGTTGTTCTGGTTGTTATTGTGAGGATAAGGTTCTTATGGAAAAAAAAATTAGGGTAGTGTAGGGTAGAGTAGGGTAGAGTTGGGTATAGTAGTGTGGAGTAGAGACGAGCGGGAGCGAAGCCGCGCGGGCAAAAGCTAGTAATTTATAATTCTGCATTTTAATATTGTTTTTGTACTGGCCACATTTAAATGTACTGAATTGACCACCTCATTCTAAAACGGTCACAATACCGCCGCCACATACAGACACCCACGACAGATCAATCGGGAACTCCATCTATACAATTAAATTCCAACAATAGTGAGTATATAATAGGACCCATATAATAAATTGTCAGTTTCTCCACGCTACAAACAAACACACTGCATACAATACAGTATTGAGAAATCATTTTCATGATCAATGTTATATAGGTATAGTCTGTCTGTTATGGTGGGGAAAATCATCCAATTACTACCCTCGCTCTTCGGCGGAGCGGGAGATAGTGTCAGACTCTTACGGACTAAAAACCCACCCTGTTCCTTCGTGTCTTTATACCGGAGCTCCAGCTACCTTCCGGACCAACCCTGGCCCCAGTAGGCTTCGACCCAGCTGGGTCCCTGCTGCTGCTGAGAACTCCTTGAGGCACGCAGGAACAGTGCGCGCCGTCGACGACTTGGGCTCGTTCCAGACAGTTACCGGACGGTCGAAGAGAAAGTCAAACGAATTGGGAAAACGCTGAATATTAGGAAGTTATACAAGGTTATTTGTAAAATACTAACAAACCCTTTTCAGAAACGCGTGGAAGTATTAAACTCAAATTAACATCAAATATTCAGATCTGCTACCCTTTGAGACAGCGAAAAAAGCGAAAAAATCAAACTTTTAAGTCAAGCAATCTGAAGATAAGTCCGTTTATGTACCATTTATGAAGCAATTTTGACTTTCAGAAGGAAATCAATACTTTTACATCAACCTAGAATCCTTCCGAAATTCGGTAAGAAGCAAGATAGAACGTACAAAACATAGCATAGTCGACCTTATAATGTTCCCGCTGTTGGGACTCAGGCCTCCTCTCTAGGAGAGGGAATGGGCCGTAATCCACCACGCGGGCCCAGTACGGGTTGGTGGATAATAATAATAATATTCTACAACTATTACACATGTATGTCAGTAGTTTTTGTAGTTACACCAGAAAATAGTTACTTTTTTGTGATTCGAAACTCAATTCGGGAATCGAACTTATTTACACAGATAATATTATACAGAACCCTCGATTTTCGTCTCCCACTCAAACGGTCAAATGCGATTCGGACTCCCACAGTCCGAATCGCATTTGACCACCTTTTTTATTATTATTATTTTGAGCAGTGGTGGCAGAGTGGTTACAGCCCCGACTTACGAGTTGTAGGTTGCGGGTTCAAACCCTGCCTGCATTACTTTGTGTAATTTGTTTCATCACCACTACTCTCAAAACGGTGAAGGAAAACATCGTGAGGAAACCAGCATGTCCTAGAACCAAGAATGAAGAAATGCGAAACATGAAAAACGAAGACATGTGACATCCACCGACCCGCACTGGGCCCGCGTGGTGGATTATGGCCCGTTCCCTAGAGAGGAGGCCTGAGTCCCAGCTGTGGGAACATTATAAGGGCAACGATGATAATTATTACGGTTCATGAAATACAGCCTGAGCGTGCCTGCGAGTTCGAAACACTAAAAAACGGTTAGTGACCGTAGCTTCCAAGGTTCAACCCCCGAGGGGGGTGCGTGCGTCATTGGCCTGGCTTGTCGTACTGTCTACTAAGTTTACGTAGTTACAAACTACGTCGGTAGTTCAGACAAGAATAGCTTTTATCCATCGCGAAATCAGAAAAATTTGTATAGTATAACTTTGTAAGGGGGTTGTAAAAAAATTTGATAGATATCTTCCGTCAGCACTCTTATTTTTCTAAGCTTATGGCTATATTTCACCCACCGCTGTCCATCCGTCCGGTAACCGCGTCCGGTCGGACGGAGCCTAAGACGTCGACGTTTCCTAAGATGTTTCAGGCGCGCCTCAAGGAGTTGTCAGCAAACAGACTAAGGCCCCTTATAGCCCAGCTGGGTCGAAGCTCACTGGGGCCATGAGTCTGCTTCTGGAAAGGCAACGTAGGAGTGGGTTTTTAGTCAGTAAAAGTCTGACACTATCTCTCGCTTCGCCCAAGAGCGGGAGATGTCATTGGATGATTTTTCCACCTAAAAAAACCAGGTCACCATGGCACGACCGGTTGCGCCGTCAATTAGCTACCATACAGACACCAGAGTCGCCACACGTCCGAGCTGGTCGCGCCACCAAATTGTTTGCGCAACTAAACGGACACCAGGGGGCCGATTCTCGATTTTAGAGATGGTGTCGAATTCGACAAAAAATTCTAATGACGTAACTTATTCGACAAATTTTAAAAGTCGCTATTCTGGGGATGTCGAATTCGACATTTGTCGAAGGATAACGTTAGAGTTCATGTCGAGTGCTTCTGAGCAGTAGAGATGGCATGTCGATTATAGAGATATGTCATTTCTAAGTGAATTCATTGAGTTTTGTTAGATTTTTAGTGCGTTACACTGTGTTTTCTTTGTTTTAAAATACGGCTTGGGTCCTCAAATTAGAATTTCGATTTGCTTTGTGATTTTTGGATCGTGTATTTTCTTGGAACGACGACCTTCGCATACAATAACGGACTTGTAATTTGTATATCCACGATTGAACCTGAAACCACTAAAAAATAGACGAGTTTATTAACATATTTATCTTGGAATTGTTGGAAAGTAGTGAGTAACTGGCACATACACGGCGACAACAGTCCACTTATCACGCCGTCGATGTTTACGACTTCAGCGAAACAGAAGTCAAGTATTTTTTCCCCTCCATGTTTTTTAAAGTATAAAACACAGTACTTATTCTTTTGGTATAAAACGCACAACAATAAACAGCACAGTTCACAAAAACAAAAGTTTTGAACCGCGAATTCTGACAATCAACTGTCAAACTAATTATTTTTGCACGAAACGTTCCGTTTTATACATAAAGAATTAGATCTAGTCAGCGTTTTAAAACCAAATCATTCATTCATTCATAACTACATAAAACGGAACGTCCGATTACACGAACTTAGTCTATGGTTCTTCCTAATGGTAACATTATCTTCACTCGACTCGACATTTTCGTGAAATTTATTTCTATTTTGACTGAGAATACGGAATTCTGCTCAATTCGACATTTTTTGGTAGAGATAGAGATATTTTTGATAGACATAGAGATAGACTTGCAATCTCGAACTCGAGATAAATGGCGAATATCGAGAATTGGCCCCCAGTACCCCTAGCCAAGTTGCTAATGTGCAATAGTTAACGCTTGTAGAAAGCTTCAAATGTACGGGAATAACGTCGTCTCAACACTCAGTCACGTGGTCAGAACAAAAGAATTGGCGGCAAGGTCAACTCGAAGCGTTCGACGCAAGCGAAACGGTTGTAACTTGGCTAGAGGGGCTGGTGAGTAACTCTCTATAGAGCTGTATACATATTGTTGGTAGCGGCGACTGATCGCGCCGCCATGGTGTCTCGGTGGAATATAACCCTTATAGATAGTTTAGTATTTTTAGAAAATACTCGCTATTGCCCGCAGTGTTGAGACACGTGTTACTAAAAACGTTACTAGTTTACATGTGGATGGATGGAGAGGAAGAGGGAGGCCAAAGAAAAGATGGATGGATTGAGAGAGCAGTGATATGAAAGAAAACGGTATTAGTGATAGCGTGACGAGTGATAGGACAGAATTGAAGAAAAAAACGTGTTGTGTCATCCCCAAATTACACGGGACAAGGACAGGAAGATCAAGACTCCGTACTGACCGCAGTTTCAAGTGATGCACTTTAGTAGAAAAAATCTTTACTCCTTACAAAAGTGCCTGAAAATGTGAAGATTCTAAAGCCTTAGGGCTTTCTGAGCCTTTAGAATCTTGTACAAAACAACACGCATCGAACGGAGTCTGAACGAAGCCTGGAACTTTAATTGGTGGAACCTGCTAGGACTTGTGCCTATCAGGGCAGCGTAATTGTTCGAAAGAGTAAAACCCTGGATCGAAAGAAAAAAAAAAAAGAAAAGCTATTTATTTTTCATACACACTCGTAGATACACACAATGTAATAACAACATGTAGACACTAATATTTTATAAAAGAAAGAGACAACTAACAATGTGTAACAATGTGTGAAAGGTGTAACATATGGGTGGATTTTAATTGATAAAGGTTCGAAAATACCTCCCGCTTCACCCCAAGGTAGAACCTACCTACATGGTGATTTTCCACCTCAAAACAAAGACGTCCTATGAGCAAGTCAAGTTCAAAAACAATAGATAACGACCTCATGATCAACATGTTTACATCCATATATTTTATCACCGGTAAGGTTGATTATATCCCTTACTTCCGCTTTAGATCTCTAACAATATACCTAATGACACAACCTATCAATCTTCACAGTCTCAATCACATTAGAACCAAAACAAAGTCACAATCCTTGTCAAATCACATATTCCACTTAGATTCTATTAAAACCAACTTCACTTTATAAGTACGTCCGCAATGCACAGCTGCATAAAATTGATTGGTCGAGCCAACCTGCTAGCGCGCGCGGCCGGTCACTACTTGCGACTATTGGACGCAATGCACATAAATTATTTTTGTGAAGAATTTATATGACGTAGGAGGGGGGAGTTTATTTAAAAGATATTTAGACACTAAAATTATATTAGTTACATAAATATTTCAAAAGGTCTTCCCAAATTTCAGCTCTAATCGAAAACATATATTTTAAATAGACCATTTACAGGCACTTTTGAATCGTCAAAATGTCACTCAGCGAAAAAAGTGACGCTGAATTGCACGTTACAAAGTGTTGAGCTCTATGTAGAAAAAAACGTGTAAGAAACTCCATGGACACTCTTTTGAATGATATACAACGAATTTTCTCATCAAACTTAGCCATTACCTTGTATTTCATCACCACTGCTTTCAAAACGGTGAATGACCTTTCTAAAGTCGACTTCCACCTGACTGCAACGGGTACGTGTAGTGTACCTATTACAGTCTATTCCTTCTTCTAGAAAAGAAGCCTGAGTACCAGCAGTGGGTACTTCACAAGGCTGGTAATGCTTAATTTCTCATCAGTTCAGCTCTGTTTCTATACCTGTGGATCCAAATCAAAACAGCTGCAACCTAGTCTGAGCTATCGTCATCATCATTCCAGCCGAAAGACATGCACTGTTGGAATTAGGCCCCCTCAAGCGTCGTTGCCACAATGAACGGTCCCGTATCTATCAGATTCTCGCAACCCTCACCAGATGTCGTAAAACAGAAATGTTTATTTCAAATAGACAATATACAAGCATATTTGAATTGTCATAATGTCGGTCAGTCAAAAAAAGCGAAGCTAAATTGCCAGATCACGGTTCGCCTTGCCGGGTAAGTAGTAAGGGGTTGCCATTCCAGAACCTAAAAATCAAAAATGAAGACATCCGCAGGAGAACTAAAGTTACCGACATAGCACAAAGAATTGCTAAACTTAAGTGGCAATGGGCAGGGCACATTGCTCGCAGAACAGATGGCCGCTGGGGCTGAAAGATTCTGGAGTGGCGACCGCGTACCGGAAGACGCAGCGTTGGAAGGCCTCCAACAAGGTGGACTGATGACCTGGTGAAGGTTGCGGGAAACCGATTGATGCGAGACGCACAGGAATGTTCGTTGCGGCGACGCTTGGGGGAGGCCTATGTCCAACAGTGGACGTGTATCGGCTGAAATGATGATGATGATTCCAGAACCTTATGGTCCTGCTCACTGCCACTTAAGTTTGGCTATTCTTCTGTTTGAGCTATACCTTCACAAGAAGTCAAAAACGGGATTTCTGTAAAATATACTTGTATTTTCTCTCGGAGAGCTGGTGGCCCAGTGGTAATGACTTACGAATTGCTAGTCACGGGTTCAAACTCAGCCAGGCGCATTGCTTTGTCTAATTTATTTCATCACCACTGCTCTCAAAACAGTGAAGGAAAACATCTTGAGGAAACCGGCATGTCCAAGAACCTTCGAAGTTTTTTTTTAGTTGATATAAACTAGTGCTTGACTGAGATCCCACCTGATGGTAAGCAGCGATGGAATCTCTGATGATGAGGCGCACTAGTTTATGAGCCTATTCACTCTGGCCTTGAAGACATTCAAATTATAATCGGCCGGGAAGACTGCAGCAGGCAGATTGTTCCAGTCCTTCAACGTACGCGGTATAAACGACGAGGCCAAACGCCGCTTTCAACAACAAGGTTTTTTGAAGTCGAGTTTTTCGTAGACATATGACATCTACAAATCAACACTGGACCCGCGTGGTTGATTAATTCATCCATTCCCTTTCCTAGAGAGGAGTCCTGAATGCAGTTCCCAGCAGTGGGAACATTATAGGGCCGATTTAGACTCAAGCAAAGAAATCACTCGAATTTGCTCCTAGTCCAGTGTCCGCCATCGGGAACTACAGTAGCATGACTGGATGGATACTAATAGCTAGTTTATAGCCACATTAAAATGTATTATTAGCTACCAACTCTCGGTGGAAATGCACAGAAAAACAGTGCTGTGTGCTAAACCGGACGTACGTCGCCTTGACCTGCCATTAGTATGCAGTCATAGCTATAGAAATTGTCATGTACGTACCAGATAGACTTGTGGTAATTGAAAAACCAGTCAAATGCTGGTCGGATTCGCGCACCTAGGCTGGTTTCCGTAAAAACTTATCTGTTTACGAAGATTTTTCCGAATCGCAAATAAGTTTTTTTTTTGTGACGTAACCAAAAATTTGGTTTTCAGATTTATTCCTATGTGTACTATAAGATCTTGCATTATGCCTAATTTCAGGATTCTAGATCAACGGGAAGTAGCCTATGAATTTTGGTTACCTTAATAGGTTCGAAATATACGTTTTATGCGACATAAACGGCCGTATCTTTTTTTTTCGTTAACTTAGAAGTTAAATTTTTTCATCATCAAGGGACTGCAGACCTGAATATACGGTTTTAATTTCAACTCGATACATCCACGCTTTCTTGAGATAAAGAGTCTTGACAGATAGACAGACAGGCGGACGAACAACAAAGTGATCTTATAAGGGTTCCTTTTTTTCCTTTTGAGGGGCTGAACCCTAAAAAACCAGTAAACTGCGAATGGGACTCGCGCACTGAGGCAGGGTTCCGTACACGCTTAACTGTTTAAATAAATCAATTTCCCAAATCGTGTCTCGATTTTTCACAATCGCAAAAAAGTAATGTCAAAGTCAAAGTCAAAATATTTTATTTCATATAGGCCTACAAGGGCACTTATAAAACGTCAGAAGCTAGTGCACGGTTCCAAATTGGTCGTTTCCTATGGAGAAGAACCGGCAAGAAACTCCATAATCATTCTGTGATGTAACTACAAACGGTCTTCAGTTTTTTTCCTATACTTGTATTATGAGACCTTGCTTCATGCTAAATTTCAGGATCCTATATCAACGGGAAGTACTCAATAGGTTTCGATGGATACGAGACGTACAGGATTGTTCGTTGTGGCGACACGGCCTTCGACGCGAGGGGGAAGCCTTGAACTTCGCGACGAGGTCCAAGGCCTCCCCAAGCGCCGCGACGCTTGAGGGAGGCCTATGTCAAACAGTTTACGTATATAGGCTGAAATGATTATGATGATGGCTCAATAGGTTTTCATTTCCTAGCGCCTGTCAAAATATGTTTGCGCTAGAAACGGATCATACACGGCCTTATCTTTAGATTATGTTCAGAACTTTGATTTTTCACTTCTTTAAAGGGCACTGGAGACCTTTTTTCACGAATTCCAGAGAAAAAAGATCATCTAACCGGACAACAAAGTGATCCTATGAGGCAGGGCGCAAACGTGCTTTGGCGGAACAACGCCGTGCCCTCGTGGGGGCGATCGGCGGCGGACCTTGGTTCAGGCCATGGTCCGGAGCGAAGAGGAGTGGCAGGCGGTCGCCTCCTTCTGCGAAGCAGTAATGCTAGCAAAAGATCAGGCAACGGCGCTCTCGCCGCCGCCGCCGGGATTCCGATACCGACTTCCGGCCACCGTAGACGCGGGCTTGCGGACGGCGGGCCGGTAACTGTCCAGGGGCGCAAACGTGAGTCTTGTGTCAGATGCAAGCTACCGATGAATATTTGATTTCTATAGAACCAGTATGAAATCATCCACTCGTTGCGCATACGTAAACATTTTTTGTGTCTAGTTTCTTCCACTTACCACGTACTCGTGACGATCAAAATGTGTTTTGCACAGCGCCAAGTGGTCTGTTTTTGCCGAATGGGGTACAGACCCCTAAAAAAGAGTATCTGCATGCCTAATTAAGCTGTAAACGCTTAAACTTTGGCTATTTTGTTATAATATGCCGAAACAACGCGTGATACAATCCCTACATTATTATTAAAAAGTTCCCCAATCATAGCGAACGGAACTCTCTATTGCCAAGCCTCTGCCTGTCCGTTTCATGAACCGTAAGGGCTATATTTCACCGGAACGCCTTGGGGCGCAACCAGTTGCGCCGCCATGCTGTCCCGGTGAAATATAGCACCAAGCTACCAAACTAGATACCATACAGACACCAGAGTCGCCACACGTCCGAGCTAGTCGCGCCACAAAATTGGTTGCGCAACCAAACGGACACCTGGTGAGTAACTCTCTATAAAGCTGTATACATTTTGTTGGTAGCGGCGACTGGTTGTGCCACCATGATGTCTCAGTGAAATATAGCCCCAAAGGTAGCCAAACACGCTAGGGTATACAGGTTTGCCTGCATAGTTATACCTGTCAGGTAAGCTTGTACAGAAACCTGCACAGGTGTGCAACATACAAGCTCCGTTTTACCTGTAAGGTGAGCTGTACAGGTAAACCAGTCAGGTATACCCTACCGTGTATGGCGGGCATAAAAGATGGAGTTGCAATTGATAGTGTGTACTTCTACTGCATCTTTAGCCACATCATCATTACAGCCAAAAGACGTCCACTGTTGAACATAGGCCTTTCTTAAGTGTCACCATAATGACCAGTCCTGTGCATCTCACATCCATCGGATTCCCGCGACCCCTTCCAAGTCTTCGGCCCACCTTGTAGTGGCCTTCCAACACTGCATTCAAAAACTTTTGGTCCCAACGACTGTTCAGCGAAAACGTTATAAGCTGAATGTGCTACACTAGTCCAGCACTCGAATTCTACAAGCTAGTGATCAGTTCAGAACGGACTGCATTTAGTAAGCCACTCTGCGTGATCTTAGTGTTCTAGTCACTTCGAGGCGTCAGTATGAAAGCGATTACAACCAACCTGGCTTCAAACCTGTCCAAACTGTTTCCTGATAGCTAGAGTCTGTCTAATGAAAGCGTAACCTGGAGTTTTAAAAAAAAAATTAAAGTGGCAACATTATTTTGCCGCCAAAATCTCGTCTAAGTCTATGATTGCAATTGTCAGATTTTTTAAACAGATATTTATTTATCAACAATAACTGCTTTATCATGGGTAAAACAATATAAAGTTATGTGCGAAAGCTGCTACACACTATCATCAGTGAGTTTAAACAATAACAAGAAGAGAAAGAAGTTGTTTTCTAAGAAAAACAACAATGTTTATACACGATCTTGGATTTTTAAGTTAGTGTGACACTATAATCTTGATCATTGTTGACTGACCACTAGATATTTTTACGGTAAGAATGATGATGACTATTTTATTTGACTATCGCAGTTTTGTGCTCTTGGTATTCTTGTCGGAAGGCCAAAATGCCAAATTGTAAATAAAGAATATTATATACGGCATTTTAGAGAACAGATAAAATAAATTTGGAATAATAACTAACATTTTGTGTATTATTAACCTTTACCATACATCTACCAATAAATAAATCTACACAATTTTAAGTTCTTATACAACTATTGTACAATCGTCATAT
The DNA here is from genome assembly GCA_949319445.1 of Mythimna lalbum. NCBI lineage: Eukaryota > Metazoa > Arthropoda > Insecta > Lepidoptera > Noctuidae > Mythimna > Mythimna lalbum. The sequence goes on from OX439372.1 coordinate 11,012,869, forward strand.
ATAAAAAAACTACTCAAGTACCAAAACTTTTTTCTCCTACTATTTCAATAATACCATATTAAAATTTTTGGGTTTCAACCTCTTTTTCTCAGGTCACGCTTTCAGTAGACGGACTCTACAACCTGTGACAAGTCATCTGCATGATTTTTGGTCGAGTCATTTCGAGGCATCAGGAAATAAGCGATTACAACCAGCCCCCCGGGTTCAAAGGTTACTTCTAGGCAAGCGTGCTGCATTGTCGACCACTGCTGAAACTCCAGAATTTAATACCAAGCCTAATCAAGAATCGACAGCTATAGATGGATCCACTCAACGTATGGAGGCATGGAGCAGTAAATATTCCCGCAATCTCCATAATTGGAAGATTCTAGGACAAGACGGTTATATCTGCTGTTTATTTCTATTAAGTTACTTGCATGGTTCTCCTATGATAGAAGACATGAAATATGTAAACAAAATTTTAGTGATAGTGTCCATAGAGTTTCTTGCACGTTCTTCTCCATAGAGATCTACGCTTTAATATGTGCAATTTAGCTTTTTTTCTGACGGATCGTTTTCTTGACAAATCAAGTGTCCTAAATGGTTTACCTATTTAAAATATATGATTTGATTTAGGCAACTGACAACTGGTTGGTCTCGGCCTTAATTTCTACTACTACTGCTCAAGCTAGTGATCAGTTCAGCACGGACTATGCTTAGTAAGCCACTCTGCGTGATTTGTGGTCGAATCATTTCGAGGCATCAGTATGTAAGCTTTTACAACCAGCACACTGGCTTCAAACCTGTCCTAATCTTCGGGGGTGTTGAAGTCAAGAGTGAATAAATAACTTCTAGGCAAGCGTGCTCCATTGTCGACCACATCAACGCTTACGCTACCCATCAAAAATAAAGTCGTGGAAGCCAACTCCAACGTGCTGTGGGGTCTAAATCTCAAGTATTATGCTGTTGACTGACCTGGATCTCCAATAGAGTTCTGTGCTTCAAGAATTGCAGTCGCGTTTGGCACCACTAGAACAATGAGATGGTTACTTCTTTTGGATATGCCTTTCTACTTCTATCAATCATTTCTGGATAATTGACCTAAGAAGACCTTTATATTTAATGGTCCTGAGGGAATTTTATTAGTTTCCAAATTGCAGTTTAGTAAGAATAAACACAAGGATAGATTTAGTGAAAAATTTAACTGGAGAAGTCCCAAGAGCCACCTTTTACAGGTCATAGCTTTAAAGGTTGACAAGTATAGAGATCTTTCACTGCTCTCTATGGCCTTCTTACTTTGGTATCATCCTTTCCTGGTCTCTGTAATACCAATTGGTTTTTGCTACCCGCTACAGGACACAGGCTTCTTCTGGTCTTCATGAAAGTCCAGCAAGAACGCCATTATTTTCTGCCAGTTTCAGCCAAACATAAGGCAATGAGTCAATTGTGATCTCTGATAAACTTAAGCTTCAGATAAATTAAAGGGCAAAATGTCCCTCTAAATGACGCGCAACACTGTCCAATTGTCTATCCCATCCCGCAATACCTGAAAGCGTTGTAAAACTTTGGGGACAAGTTGCGGTACACTTGGCTACGCTGCAGTGTCGCGTAGATTGTAGCCAGAGATACATTAGAGGATTAAATATCCACCATCATGACGCTGCAAAGTTATGTAGTGCCCCTCAACTTGGTCCCAACATTTTACAACGTATTTTGATGGACAATTTAGGTCGAAAGACCATCTAAGAGGCTAATCTGCATGGTTTTCATATTATTTGTTCCTGTTAGGAAACACCAGCCGAATCTAGAAAAAAATGACTTGTTTTAAAAACTCATTTGCTTTTTACCATGCATCAATTCGACAGCGTCATGTAGGGAGACAATTTGAAGCTCAACCTTTTTTTTCAAATCTGCTGTTTTTCCAAGCAACCTTGAGTTTAGTCTGTTCTGCCATATCATTAGAGATCTAGGGGTTCGTTAATTTGAAGTATGAAGAGACCATTTAAATAGACAAAGAGGCTACACATAAAACTATTATTAGTACACTTAACAACGACACAATAAAACAATTCAGTGCAACATTTAAGATGAGTTTGTGAATTTTCACATATATTTCAAAGGCTCGAAATTTGATTGGTGCGCTGTGAAGAAATGAACGTTTTTCAGATGAAGTGTTTACAAAGCGTGAGATTAATTATCTAACATTGTTTCATGGGAACCTAGTCAGTGATAAATGATGAAAGGTTCGAGGTCTCATAAAATGGCAGTCGCAATTAATGCTGCGTCAGTATATTGATCTTGAAGGCTTTTGTGCGAAAGAGTTACAGCGATCCCGGAACGCAGAGGCCCCGTCGCTTTTTCAAGAGCGGGATGTGACAATTTCCCACGTAAAAAAACTGCGCAAATGCGAGCCAGTCTCGCGCACTGAGGGTTGCGTTAGTTGCGTGCAAACTTGCCTATGTAAACAGTTCAATTCTCGAATGGAAACTCGAAGATTTCTTCGGATCGAAAAAAAAATTGTGACGTAATAACTCATTTAGTGTTTTCAGATTCATTCCTATACCAGTGCTATAAGACCTTGCTTTATGCCAAATTTTAGGATTCTGGGTCAACGGGAAGTACCCTATGAATTTAACCAAAATTGAGTGTGAAATATACGTTTTTTGCGATATAAAAAGCCGTACATTTTTTCATAGTATCAAACAAACTCGTTTTCAGCGTGTGTCTGTTTATCCAATAACTCTTCCTAAATCACAAGGATAGAAATCAACGCGACTGAGGCCACAGGCAATACCTAGTAAAACAAATAATCGTATATTTCAGAACCATATTACCTGAAACATAATATTGACGTCCTTCAAAAAGGTCATGGACGCAGACCTTGCAAACGGCGCGCGTGTAAGAACAATCCAATGAAAATGGACTAAGCGAACGGTGGCACAGTAAGAATCGTAAATTAAGAAGACCCTTCCCGATCCGTATATCGTTAAAGGGAGTGTAGTGTAGTTTAATAGCTTGTTGTTTCATCCAACACAATCTATTCAACGTGTTACGTTAAATGCGCAAAACCTGAAAATAATTTGATCGGAATAACGAGCAGAATCAATTAAACCACTTTTTAATATAGGTTATATTTAAAAAAAAATCTTCGTTGAAAACGTCGACCTGTCTATTTATGAATAGGTCAAGCCGTCACGTGCGCAACTCGCCTAAATAGGTAAACAAACACAAATAGTTGTAGGCCAATCAAATTTTCTCATACACGAGATAATAAAAGTTCTTATTTCAATGCAGATATGAATTTAAAACAAACTAAACCCTACACATAAAACCTTTAAGAACTTTTTTTATGTTTTTTTTTTTTCACATAATTAGGTCAATTGAATTAAAAATCATTTGGGGTGTCTGAGGTTTTGCGCATTTAACGTTACACTTTGTATACAGGGTTATTTATAAAATACTGGCCCCCTTTCAGACTCAGGACTATGTTACTAACATCTTTTGTTCTATGACTAAAAAAAAGACATATTTTAGTTCATCAGATTTTCATACAAAAATAAAAATATTTTAATTGAACGTTCTAAATATTAAGCAGTCAATGCGAAACAAGCGATAGAACTAAGCAAACGGGGATCGCTTGCCACGCGTCATACAGACGTAGGTATAGCAAAATACAGTGTCGAGAGGTGTGAGTTAGAACAATGAAATATTGAGGGTTTGTTTTTGGTAAATGAATTATATTTTGTGAAAAGTCATAGAACAATAGTTGTTATTTATGATGTCAGTAATACAGTCCCTGCAAGGTTGTTAGTGTTTTACAAATAACCCAGTATAAGAATGAATAGCTGATTTGGTCTTGAAATATTTGTGTTATTCCAGAGCAGGTTTAAACGGTGAGAAAAAATGGAAAAAAATCACGAAAAAATAAATTCGAATACAACGCCATCTTTAAACAAAATGTCATTTTGAAATGACATGTTGATTAAAATGCTGGTTCAGGTAATGCCTGTAGATGGCGTTATCTTTTCACAGCTTAGCTAAAAGGACTATTAGGACAGTACGAAGTTTGCCGGGTCAGCTAATGTTTGATCCGGACCAGCTTGGTCGAAGCCTACTGGGACCAGGCTTATCCGAAACGAAGCTCGAGCACCGGTATGAAGAGGCTGGAAGGAACGTTTTTAGTCAGTAAGAGTCTGACACTATCTCCCGCTCCACCCAAGAGCGGGGGTTTTCTTAAGATGATTTTTGCCCACCGTAAAAAAAAGCTAATGTTTGATAAAGAGGCAACGGGAAAAAAGAGAGATAACGGTAGAACGCTCTAGTCTGTTGGCATTCGGTAACTTCCGTCACTAACTCAAATATTTCACAAACCTTGTTTTTCTTTTGTATTATAAACTAGTGCTCGACTGCGATCCCACCTGATGGTAAGCAGTGATACCATCGTCGATGGTGAGGCGCACTAGTTTATTAAGAGCCTATTCACTCTAGCCTTGAAGACACCTAAATTATAATCAGTTGAAAAGACCGCTGCAGGTAAATCGTTCCAACCCTTTGATGAACGCGGTTTAAAGGGCAGGGCGAAACACTTTAACCGAACCGTAGAGGTGTCAACAACGTAAGGGTGGATACTCGCGGGCTTGCTGATGACGGCAAGCAATGGGTAGCTCGCCAACCAACCGTCCGGTAACAGGCCGGACCGAGCCCAAGTCGTCGACGGCGCGTAGCGTTCCACGCGTCATGAGTTTTCAGCAAAATCGTAGCGGCCCAGCAGGGTTGTAACTTACTAGGGCCATGGGTTGTGCAAAAGAGATACAGGAGTGGGTTTTATTCAGTAAAAGTCTAACACCCCGCTCCGCTCACGAGCGTGGTTGATTTCCCACCTTATAAAAAGGAAGGGTACGTCGGATTGACCGAAATTTCTAGTTCTTTTTTATTATTATTATTATTGATAGGCTTGCTTTTGACCACCATCTCACCTGATGGTAAGCGATGATGTGGTCGACGATGGAGCACGCTTGCCTAGAAGTAACCTATTCACTCTTGAAGACCGCCAAATGGGCTAGTTGCCTAAAAAAATGTAAATTAGTCCGTCTTTTAGAGTAGAGTTTTTTTTTGTAAATTAAACCAAAAATGACAAAGATTATAGCCCATTAAAGTTACGTATAACGTCACGCCGTGCTACATTTTTTCGCACGGGGTGACGTCACACGTAACTGTAATGAGCTGTGTCTTTGTTATTTTTTGTTTAATCTAAAAAAGAAAAAATACGTGTCCAATATTTTTTTTATAATCTAAAACACGGACTAAATAAAATGTATTCATTTTGACCCAGGAAACTACCCTATTGTAGCTATCAGGAAACACAGACTCCGGCAGGGAATTCCACTCCTTGGCTGTACGCAAAATAAATCCACATCTGATATTACCAAACTATTCAAATTAATAATTCAGTATGAGACATAGATATTACGACAATCCGTCCGAACTAGGTCGAATAGGCCATCATATACGCTTTGTTTTGTCCCTGCTCCATTTCTAAGAGTAACGAGGCATACGTATCACCATTTATCAAGCAATCCAACCCCATATACTACCTAAGATCTTAATTAATGGAAGAGCTTCCCTTTTAGTACCTACATTAAATTTACGCAAGTGTCTGTGTAGACGGGCCACAATGTGGCAACTATAAATCGGGAACTATATTAGACCGACGCACACTTGGGCCATGCCTGATTTGTACGTAGAACCGCGTCGCGTCGCGAGAACTTAATTTGTTTATTTACTTTAACCCTTCAGATACCGTCAATTAGAGACACAATAGTAAGACAATAGATGCGCGGCCACCGGTGGTCGCTTGGGGATTCATGAATTAAGAGGGTCCTTTTCCACTGGCCTATCGTAAACATCGAAAATGGTTTAAAAGCTTGTTACTTTCTTTAATGCAATCTAACGCAATGTTTGACGAAAAGGCAACGCAAAAAAAGAGAGATAACGCCTGAAAACTCTGTTAGTATTCGGTAATTCCGAGATTTACTTGAAAATTTCACAAAACTTGCTCCAGGAAATAGCTTTTTTTTAAAAGTTATTGGAAAAAGTTGTCGTCATTTAGAATCTTAATAAAATTTGCAAGGTTTCTATAGTTTTACCTTTTTGACTTTTTTAATTCTTAGGCAAATTATGAAGTGTCAAAGTTCATACAAAATAGGAGAATTTCAGAGGTTTTTACTGGATTAGTTTTACACAAATTTAGAAATTGGTTTCTTTAGAAACCTAGATAATATCCACAAGATACTGTGTTTCCAAAATATCTAATGAAAAATGTGTAATAACGTCATAATCAGTTATGAGCGGTTGTATGAAAAACGGTGAAAATGTGAGTCATGATGCACAACCTTAACATAATACAGCCAAAGGCCACATTATTTAAAGACATAATATTTTTGAAAACATACACTTATCTCACAAAACTCCAGACAAACAGACAAAATGTTCTTCCATTCATCCGCGAACACGTCACAATCAGGTTTAGCATCCAAGAGAGCGTTGATCGCGGAGATTGCACGAGGGATAGGAGACTGGGTTCGGCCAAAGGTTCGACTAATGTAGCTCTACAAGCCTAGTTTCCATATTAAATGTATGGAGACAGACGCACCCAGATGGGCGTACTTGGCCCACGGGTTCCCAATGTAGTTGTACATTTATGTCCTGTCACGTTTTATGAAAACACTAGCTGTTCCCCATGGTTTTACGACGTTGGTCTTTGGTTACTGGTCCGGTTTCGTGGATGACGTGGTGCTTATAGTATAGGTTAGCCAAGTTCATGACGAATAGTATAGGTTCTTGGCAAGTGCTGTAACTAGCCTTTTATATACCCGGTGCAAACTTCAATAACCAATCACCATTCACTATTTATCTTTTTTCGGTGCTGGAGCCCTGAGAACCCACGAGATCAGTACTCCTACTAGAGTGTGTCTACAATGTATTAGCCAGGAGGAGGCCGCACGTGCACGCGCGAGGCAACGGCCCTCATGCCCCAGCCGCCGGAATCCCGAACCCGATTTCCCGCATCTACGGACTTGCGGACGGCAAAAAATGGGTAGCTCACCGTCCGGTAACCGTCAGGACGGAGTCGACGGTGCGTACTGTGCGTTTCACGTGCGCTTTAAGGAGATGTCAGCAAACCGTAGGGGCCCAGCAGGTGTGAAGCCTACTGGGGTCAAGGATTTGTTTCTAAAGGAAACATGGCCCTGGTATAGTCAGCAAAAGTCTGACATACCCTTCCACCCCACCTAAGAGCAAGAGATGTCATTAGATGATTTTCGCACCTTAAAAAAAAGCATGATCCAAAATTTGGCACTGGTTTGATAATTTCTGCTCCTTTTAGGATCTGGGCTGTGCCTAGATACTACTGATACTGTCCAAGTTAGGTACAGCACTGCTCTTGACTGAAAGACTCCTAGGTTTTACCTACCAGGAAAAATATAAACCATTTCCCGGCAACATTGTCGTCGCTGTTTGTGGCGCGTCTGCACAAACCCCAAGGGTTCATACGACAATTGTCGTTGAAGGTCATGTTTGACGTAGGTAGTGGTTTGATGACTTTTATGTCATTAAATAGATAGATTAAATAGGTATGGGTCTAATTCGTAATGTCCTTCAAACGGTGAGGGGGCTACCCGTGCGTGCTTGCTTCACATAATGGTTGGAAATGGATGAAGGAAAAGCTTCATGTATGTAAGGGACATAGCCTTATGTAACTCTTGCTTACTTCAACTGGAATAGACGATAGACTTGCAAAGCATATTATAGTATTAACCCTTCAGATACCGTCAATTAGAGACACAATAGTAAGACAATAGATGCGCGGCCACCGGTGGTCGCTTGGGGATTCATGAATTAATGAATATCTAGAAGATAAGTAACAAACTATTCCTAACTCCATATTATCCGATTTATTTAGTAGCTTTTTTATTTTATTTTTTTAAGCGACATATTTTCGTTTTATTTTAAAATTCTATTTTGTTTTATTGTGTTAAGTATATTTTATAACTAAAGATTTAATTTTAATTAGTCATTTAAGAATGTTTATAATGCTTACAACATTAACCATGTTATACAATATTTGTATGCCCAGTAAGGCAACACATAGTGAGACGTTATTTTTTAAATTAACACCATGTACCTCATACAAACCTATGTGTAACAAATAAATATATTTGACTTTGACTTTGACTTGTTTTTGAAAAGTTAATCTAAGGGCAATATTTCACGCCCTCGTGGGGGCGATCGGCGGCGGAGACCTCTCGCGCCGCCGGGCTTTGGTCGAGGCCATGGTCCGGAGCGAGGAGGAATGTCAGGCGGTCACCTCCTTCTGCGAAGCAGTAATGCTAGCAAAGGAAGAGGCTGACCGCATCAGGCTACGGCGCCCTCGCCGCCGCTGCCGGGGTCCTATCCCGATTTCCGGCCACCGTAGACGCGGACGGCGAGCCATGGGTAGCTCTCTGTCCGATCGTCCGGTAACTGTCCGGACCGAGCCCAAGACGTCGACGGCGCGCACTGTTCCCGCCTGCCTCAAGGAGTTGTCAGCAGCAGGAGGGGCCTAGCTGGGTCGAAGCCTACTAGGGCCAGGGTTATCCGAAAGGAAGCTCGTGCCCTGGTATGAAGAGGCTAGAAGGAACGGGGTGGGTTTTTAGTCAGTAAGAGTCTGACACTATATCCCGATCCCAAGAGCGGGGGTTGTCATAAGATGATTATGGCCCACCGAAAAAAAAAGTGCTATATTTCACCGGGACACCTTCTTCTTCTGCTTCTTCCTGCCCTTATCCCATATTACTTGGGATAAGGGCAGCACGTTCGCGCAACACGTTATTTTTTCTTCCATTCTGTTTTGCTACCCGTAAAAATATCACTAATACCCTTTTCTTTCATATCACTCCTCACACAATCCATCCATCTTTTCATCGGCCTTTCTCTCCCTCTCCATCCATCTACACGTATACTCAGAACTCTTTTAGTAATATGCACTTCATCCCTCCTCTTCACATGACCATAACAAGACAACCGATTACCTTTCAACTTTTCAGTCACTGGCGCCACTTATAAACTTTCTCTAATATACTCATTTCACACTTTATCCATTCTCGTCACACCACACATCCACCTCAACATTCTCTTCTCCGCTACATGCAATCTTACACAAAATCCATGGGACACCATAGCGGCGAAATGGGTCACGCCACCACGGTGTCCCAGTGAAATATCATCATAAGCTACCAAACTAGACACCAGAGTCAGCACATGTCCAAACTGGTCGCGCCACCAAATTGGTTGCGCAACCAAACGGACACCAGGTGAGTAACTCTCTATAGAGCTGTATACATTTTGTTGGTAGCGGCGAATGATCGCGCCGCCATGCTGTCCCGGTAAAATATACCCTTTAAAAGCCCCTAAAATGGTTGTGGACGACTACGTTTACTTGGGACAGACGGTCCAGTTAGGTAGGTCTAACTCCAAGAAAGAGGTCCATCGTTGAATCCGACTAGGTCGGGCAGCGTTTGGGAAGCTACGCGGTATCTTCTCGTTTAACATACCACAGTGTCGTAAAACGAAAGTCTATGACCAGTGCGTGTTGCAAGTGATGACACATTTCTCGGAAACGTGGTCGCTCACAATGGGCCACAACAGAAGGCTTAAAGTCACTAAGAAGCAATGAAAAGGGATTAGCTCGGAGTTTCCTTGCGTGATCACATTAGAAATGAAGATGTCCGCAGGAGAACTAAGGAGACATTGCCCAAAGAATCACCAAACTTAAGGGTGGGCACATTGTTCGCAGAATAGATGGTTGATGGGGACGAAATGTTCTGGAGTGGCAACCACGTATCGGAAGACAGTGTTGGAAGGCCTCCCACAAGGTGGATCGATGATCTGGTTTGCGTCCCGGGAATCCGATGGATGCGAGACGTACAGGCCCGGTCATTATGTCGACACTTAGGGTAGGTCTATGTCCCAGAGTGGACGTCTTTCAGCTGAAATGATGGTGATGAGGAATCTAAGGGTCCAGCCAGAGAGTTTGCCAGACTTTTTGGGGTCTAAACCCCACCTATATTCTATTAGTAGTCCTTTTCTTTCTACGACTTCTTCTCATCCGATTATAATTTGGGTGTCTTCAAGGCTAGAGTCAATACGTTCTTAATAAACTAGTGCGCCTCACCATCAACGATTGCATCACTGCTTACCATCAGGTAGGATCACAGTCAAGCACTAGTTTATATGAGATAAAAAAATATCTCAAGGCCCAGCGGGAATCGGGCTCGACTATGGAACCTAAAGTAACAAATCCTTTTTTCCACTATTTTCTCGACAGAGCATTGAGCGCGATTCGGATTTATATCTCATATTTCAAAGCTACCCTAAATATCGGAAAACTTGTAAGTATTGAAAATCAGATATGGGGCATGAAAATCTGATATTATTTTACGGGCCAAGGATGTCTGCTGTTCCGTAATATTAAGTAGGGAAGTTCTTTCCTGAATTGAAAGACGAATTATCTACTTATATAATCTGTAGTGAAAGAAAAGATGGATGTATTGTGAGTTTTTGGCAGGCTGTCTTTGAGTGAAGTTCAGCGAAAATTGATTCTTAGTGGCATGGTTGATGGCAAACGAGCAAGAGGCCGGAGCCCAAAACGATGGACATAACAGGTCCGCTCTACACTGGACACCCAATTGCACGTTGTTTTTCATGACGCTAAGACCCGTCATGGATGGAGACACCAGCAATAAGGTAATCTAGCGGAAACTTCACGACCCCAGTAATAAAAAAAAAACGGCTCTACTGAAAGTGGTACCAGTGACTGAAAAGTTGATAGTTTGGCTTCGTATGCTCGTATGAAGAGGAGGGATGAAAAGCATGATACTAAACTCTTTTACCTCTTTCTGAGTATACATGTAGATGGATGGAGAGTGAGAGGGGGCTAAAGAAGAGATGGATGGATTGTGTGAGGAGGGATATGAAAGAAAAGGGAGTTAGCGATAGTGTGGAAAGGAAGAAACAAACGTGTTGAACCGACCCCAAGTAATATGGGATAAGGGCAGAAAGAAGAAGAAGACAGGCTCGCGTTTGACTACTATCTCAGCTGATCGTAAGTGATGGTGTGGCCGAAAATGGAGCACACTAATACTGAATTACATTTTGTTGGTAGCGGCAACTGGTCGCGCCGCCATGGTGTCTCGGTGAAATATAGACTTTACCTTAGACAGTACGAAGTTCGCCGGATCAGCTAGTTAATGTACCCAAACTAAAGATGGAATAAATATGTATCTACAAATAAAGGTTTTCCAGAATATACGAACAGTATCCTCAAGAGGACGAAATTGAAGGTTGACATTTATAATTCAAAAGTTTAATGGATTTTCCTATACGCAAGTTGTATTAACAACCCAAATATTGATGTTACCCATAAGTCTGAAGCGCAATTTTACTACATGTTTTTGGGACATCTAACAGACAAATCGAGTAAAATAATACGAGGTTTTTTTAGGTTAATATACCCTACTAGCTTTTGCCCGCACGGCTTCGCTCCCGCTCTTCCCTACTCTACCCTACAATACCCTACTCCACCCTACTCGACCCTACTCTACTCTACCCTACTCTACCCTAATCTACCCTACCCTACACTACTCTACACTACTCTAAACTACTCTACACTTCTCTATACTACTCTACTCTACACTACTCTACCCTACTATACCCTACTCTACCCTACCTAACTTCACATAAACCATCTACTAAATAGTCCGAACAAAGCCTAAAAATTTAGTTTGGATAAGTGAGCCCGTTCTCGAGTTATAAAATAACAACGAAAAGTGGCATTGATTTTTATAGATATAAGATGTCACTCAGGAATAAAGCAGCTTTCAATCGGTGAAAAAATTTGAACAATCAGACCAGCATTTGTAGAGATTTCAGCCTACAAACAAAAAAAAAAATCTTTACCTCTTTAAAATATTAGTGTAGATAAATACTGTGTAGTGTGTACATAAATACTTTGATTCTTGTGGTAAATATAGGTACGTATTTCTTTCTGCCTTCTTTCCGTTGAAAACTATATAGAATACTATTGATTTTACATAAAAACAAAGTTACTAAGAGCTTACAAAACCATATAGGTACCAAATAGTCATGTAAGTTATTTTTTTGTGTTGTATGTATGTATTTGTATTAATGTATCTGACGGCGTCGCCCTCACGAAGTCGAAGACGGCACGTGCAACAAGCAATCGTTCGACTGTCACGCCACTCTCCCCTCCAGAATTCTATAAAAGGCAGCGCACGAGCTGCGGAGCGCTCAGTCTTGGAACGAACGTCGCCTGGTGAACTTGCCGTATTCGAGTACTACGATATATTATTAGAATAATTAATATCCATAAGGTGTGATTTATGAAGTGTGATTTCCGAATTGTGATTTATTAATTGCGAAATAAAACTGATATAATTTGGTGAACAATTGGTGTTTTTGTTATATAAATGGAGGAACATATGCCGACATCAGAAGTGGTGGATCCACCCCAGGATCATTCTTCGGGGGGTTCAATGATTGAACAGATTTCATTATTTTCCGCTGGTATGGAAGCAATTTTCAAGAAAATTGCTGAAAATATTACCGCCTGCCAACCTGTTCAAAATACACCTACTAAATTTGTGAACTTTGATCCGGATGAACCAGAGTCTGACATAGAAAATTGGTGCAAGTTAGCCGAGATGATAATCGAGAAGAAAAAGATCGAAGGTATTGATCTGCTACTTGCTCTCACGCACTCACTGAAGGGCCGCGCTGCTACATGTCTGACCAAGATACAACCTGAACAGTTATCATGGCCAAATATCAAAGAAACATTAATCTCGATGTTTTCTAAGCCAATGACAATGCAAGACTACTTTGACCGGATTATAAAATTTCAAATGGACACTAAAGATAGCCCAGCTGAAGCGGGAATGCGTCTATGGCATCTTATCGAAAAAATTCCTGATGCAAATTTACCTGAGAAGGTAATCACTGGATTTACTATCTCCGTATTGTCACAATGTGATGACCAGGTTCGTCGAGAATTGAATTCAGTCGTGATAAATGACAAGCACCAACTGTTTAGAACACTACGGGGATTCACGCTTAAACGTAAAAACGATGAATCCGTTACAAATGAAGCAGACGTGAAACGTTTTAGAAGCTCAGTTCCTTTTCGTGGAAACTGTAATTTCTGTGGACGAATTGGACATCGCGCAAATGAGTGTCGTGATAAACAGAGGCAGCATTCAAGAAATACGAACCCAACTAAAACCGAACAACCACATCAGCCCGCGCCAAGTTCTCGTCCTCGAGTAACCTGCTACGTGTGCAACGATTCTAGTCATGTCGCTTCCGCATGCCCCATGCGCTATAGGAAGAAAGAAAACACCGCCCCAGCTGCTGCGCCAGGCCCTAGCAAACATGTCAACGTGTGCTCCAGAACCTCGCATGGTGTGTTACAGATAAGTGATATCCAGTTACCTTTTATTTTTGATTCTGGATCTGAATGTAGTTTGATAAAACAATATTATAGCCATTTATTGAAAGGCGAACGGTTTCATGAACAGGTTGTTTTAAAGGGGGTAGGTGGTGATAACATCACCTCAACATTACAAATTAAGTGTCCCACTACTGTGCAGGATATTACATTTGAAGTACTATATCATGTTTTACCATCAAATAATCTTTCTGAAGACGTATTGTTGGGGCGAGATATTCTTAAATCGGGCCTAGCTGTAGAAATAAGCGACCAAAAATTAACTTTTATTAAAAGTAAAACTTCAAACTCCTGCTCCAAATCGGGACCATTCCACCAATATACCATTGATACTGACTTAACGGGAAACGACAGAGACCGACTACATTCTATACTTATGAAATATTCTAACGCTTTTATTCAGAAATTACCAACCACTCGTGTATCAACTGGCCAACTCAAAATAGATCTAATAGACCCCTCTAAAACTGTACATAGAAGACCTTATAGACTATCCCCACCTGAATTAAACATAGTACATGAAAAGATACAAGAAATGTTGGATGCCAATATAATTAGAGAAAGTTCGTCACCATTTGCGAGCCCCATTCTTTTAGTAAAGAAAAAAGACGGAAGTGATCGAATGTGTGTAGATTACAGGGAACTAAACAGTAATACGCGTCCAGATAGTTACCCACTTCCAATAATTAATGACCAAATAAATAAGCTTCATGGTGCTCATTATTTTTCTATAATTGACATGGCTTCCGGTTTCTATCAGATTAGTGTACACTCAGATTCTATTGATAAAACTGCCTTTGTGACACCAACGGGCCAATACGAATTCTTGACTATGCCATTTGGACTTCGTAATGCTCCACAGGTTTTTCAACGAGCAATTAACACTGCATTAAAACCACTTCATGATGACAGAATTTTGGTTTACATGGACGATGTACTCTGTGCATCAGAAACAATTGATGAGGGACTGTCTCGACTTGAAAAACTCCTTAAAATATTATCGGATACCGGGTTCTCATTTAATTTTAAAAAATGCTCGTTTATGAAGCAAGAAGTTGAGTATTTGGGCTATGTTGTCTCTGCCGGGGAGATAAGGCCAAACCCTCGCAAGATTAAAGCTCTCCAAGATGCCCCAAAACCAACCAATGTAAAACAAGTTCGACAGTTGATCGGACTGGCGACTTATTTCCGCCAATTTATTCCAAATTTCTCAAAACTATTAAAGCCTTTATATCCTTTAACGTCAGGAAAGGGACCTATCATATGGACTTCGGAACATGATAAAATTCATAACGAAATTGTCAATCATTTGGTAACAGAACCTGTTTTAAAAATATTTGACCCCAATTTACCTATAGAATTGCATACCGACGCAAGTAGTGACGGGTACGGAGCTGTTTTAATTCAAAGACATGATAATCGACCGCATGTAGTTGCCTACTTTAGCCACAAGACATCAAGCGCTGAAAGTCGTTATCATTCATACGAATTAGAAACGCTAGCTGTTGTTAAATCTGTGGAACATTTCCGCCACTATCTTTATGGCCGTAAATTTACTGTATTCACCGATTGTAATGCTTTGAAGGCATCACATTCCAAGAAAGACTTGACACCCAGGGTACATAGATGGTGGGCGATCTTACAGTCTTATAATTTTGAGATCATATACAAAGAAGGCAAAAATATGGCTCACGCGGATTTTTTGTCTCGTAATTCCCTGAGCGCACCATCTACTGTCGAAAAGGGTTGCCCTATAATCCCAAAAGTAAAAGAAGTAAATTTTTCAGAGCTTGAGAAAGGATGGTTATCCGTAGAGCAAAAACGTGATTCTGAAATTTCAAGTACAATTGCTAAGATTAGATCTAGTGAGTTGCCTTCAGATATCGCCCATACATATGATATTAGACAGGGCATACTATATCGAAAGGTAGAACGTTATAAAACAACCAAATGGTTACCTATTCTTCCTCATTCTTTAATTTGGTCCCTTATAAGTCATGTGCACACTGAAATTAAACATCTAGGATATGAAAAAACGCTTGATAAGTTATATGATCTATATTGGTTCCAAAATATGGCCAAATATGTCAAAAAGTTTGTAGATTCTTGTGTAATCTGTAAGTCATCAAAAGGCCCATCAGGCGCAACCCAAGTACGTTTACACCCAATACCGAAAGCATCAATTCCATGGCATACCATACACATGGATCTTACGGGTAAATTAAGTGGCAAGAGTGACTGCAAAGAATACTGTTCCGTTATTATCGATTCTTTTACTAAATTTGTTCTATTAAAACATACCTTATCTTTAAACTCTGCCGATGCTATTAAAGCTATTAAAGATGCCGTAAATTTGTTTGGGGCCCCAAAAAGAGTTATAGCCGACCGCGGACGTTCATACGATAACGCTGATTTCAAAGCCTTCTGCAAAGATAATAATATTGAACTACATCTGATTGCTACAGGGTCTAGTAGAGCTAACGGACAGGTTGAACGTGTGATGCGCACCTTAAAAGCCCTTCTCACAGTAGTCGAAAATAGTTCCGATCAATCCTGGCAAGAACAACTGGGAGATATCCAACTTGCCCTGAATAGCACACGGTGCAGAGTAACAGGATTTACCCCCACTGAATTGATGTTCGGTATTCAGGGAAATTCTCTTAATATTTCTAAAATAGCAACAAGTAGTGGTGACCCTAGTAGGATAGATCTTGAATCCGCACGATCCATGGCCTCTGATAGTATTAAAAAACTAGCCCAAACCGATACTATCCGTTTTAATCGCGGGAAATCTAAAGTGAAACCGTTTTCAGTAGGTGACTTTGTCTTTGTCCGAAGCGAGGAACGACATCAAACAAAGTTGGCCCCAAAATATAAAGGTCCTTTTAAGATTACAGCGGTGTTAGATAACGATAGATATGAATTGCAACAGATAAACGGCTCTAACAAGGTGTACAAGTATGCCCATGAAAACTTACGTGAAGTACCCCGGGGACCTTCTAATTTATTAGAAATATCAGAAAATTACTCTGACGATGACGTGACGGCGGCATGCATAGAAGATAACAATCCTGTTCATGAAGACGATCGCAGTGATACTTTTTCCGCGAATAGCGACACTTTGTCCGCGAATAGCGACACTTTGTCTGCGAATAGTGACACCTTGTCCATAATAAGTATCAATTCGGAAGGGTCTTCTTCCTCTGAGAGTCCACATTCAGAACAGATTACAGTTCATGCAATTATACATGGAGTAAAAGATAATTAAAAAAAAAAAAAAAGTAAAATAAAAGAGGATTCTAAATGTGTAAAGAGGGTTATCCCGGTCTAGCACAGTCCAGTCCAGTTTCCAAACTGAAGGGACAATATTTGCACCTGAAGAGTCTGAGAGACTAGTCCAGGAATGCAAAACCTGAAGGGTCTGAGAGACTAGTCCAGGAATGCAAACCTGAAGGGTCTGAGAGACTAGTCCAGGAGTGCGCATAGTCTGAAGGGAATGCTTTCCAGACCAGACTGTATTGTATCATGCAACTAATTACTACTTTGTAAATTGTGATATTATGTGAAACAATCCATGGTCAGGATGAACGAACGAATTCCTTTTTTTCAGAAAACATATAGACACGCGCACGAGGACGTGTGCTCGTCAGTATGGCCGTGACGGCGTCGCCCTCACGAAGTCGAAGACGGCACGTGCAACAAGCAATCGTTCGACTGTCACGCCACTCTCCCCTCCAGAATTCTATAAAAGGCAGCGCACGAGCTGCGGAGCGCTCAGTCTTGGAACGAACGTCGCCTGGTGAACTTGCCGTATTCGAGTACTACGATATATTATTAGAATAATTAATATCCATAAGGTGTGATTTATG
This sequence comes from Mythimna lalbum, assembly GCA_949319445.1. Taxonomy (NCBI): domain Eukaryota; kingdom Metazoa; phylum Arthropoda; class Insecta; order Lepidoptera; family Noctuidae; genus Mythimna; species Mythimna lalbum. Next base: position 11,030,278 of record OX439372.1, read on the forward strand.
AAGTGTGATTTCCGAATTGTGATTTATTAATTGCGAAATAAAACTGATATAATTTGGTGAACAATTGGTGTTTTTGTTATATAAATGGAGGAACATATGCCGACATATCTTATTAGTATTATTTCTGATGTTTGTACACCGACAACCCTAAATCTATCACCCTTCTTTCAGTCCATCCAAAGGTTGTCTGTAAGAGATCGCCATGTGCGATAAGACCGCCCATTGTACACTTTTTTCCTAAAATGTTTGTCCTATATATTTGTTTATGTGGTGTACAATAAAGAATATAATAATAATAAATAAGTTATTGGTAACTTTGTATAAAACATAGAAATCGTTCCCCCGTGGAAATCGTGCCACCTGCACAACTTGTAATCGAGCCAACAATATCGTATATCCATCAACAGCCGATAGAAGGGCATTTGTTATATCACTACATAGTATAAAGCAAAGTCACGCTTTTTCTGTCCCTATATCCCAATGTACGCTTAAATCTTTAAAACTACGCAACGGATTTTGATGCGGTTTTTTTTAATAGATAGAGTGATTCAAAAGGAAGGTTTATATGTATAATAACATCCATTAAATAGTAGAGAAATACTGTTACCTGAGCGAAGCCGGGGCGGGTCGCTAGTAAACCAAACAACAAAGCAATAACTCAAATTTTCTTCTTTTTTTTCCTCGCAAATAGATATTATTTGCAATACGGAATTATTGTAAAATCAATTTAATGACTTGATTCCGTCATCTCCTTTCTATCATCGGACAACTCGTCGGAAACATTTTCACCGTCAGGACCTGCTCCAGACCGTTTCCGACGGTTTGTTCGAGGCCCTTAAGCACCGGCCACACAGAACCGACGCAAGGCACGGATCCGTCGCAGTCGCGGCGCCCGTTTAATCTACTTGCTTATAAAATGTATTCAGCCGTCGCGACGTCAAACATACAGAAAAGACGGGACGCCGTCTTTTCTGTATGTATCTTTTCGCGACTGTGACGGGTCCGTGCCTTACGTCTGTTCTGTGTGGCCGGTGCTTTAGACCTGCGCACACTTGAGACAAGATGTCTTGGACAGATTTGTCTACGACAGTTTTCACACAGCAGATCAAACTCACCCGTTACACATCGCACTCAAAGTGGTGGGGGTGGCAGCGGAACACCCTTTACTTTAATTATTATTATTTTTCCAATGTGTATTCGTATTTTATTATTTAGTTATTGTAGTTTATTTAGTCTCCGTGAGTGTGACCGTGGCATCACCGCGGGCCTTAACAGAATACCAGCGCTGCGTTATTTATCTTTATAGATATCGCAGCATATGCTGAGTTAGGTGGCTTTTTGACCTTGCACAAATTCTTCTGTATTTATCGTATTTCTACTGTTTTTTTAATATGTGCGAGGTTCAAATAAACGTTTTCCTTTCTTTCTTTCTCTTTCTTACTATGGGAAAATTAATATAAGTTTATTTCTATTTGTTTTGTGTCTGGGTATAATTTATCTATAATATGTATATATTTAGAAATATATAAGTATACGGAAAACAAAATCGGCTTCTACATACAAACCATCCAATCGTGTAAACATTTTTGTCAAATGCGGCTGTTTTTTTTTTGTTTCCTGAAAAAAAGTTTCGTCTACTGAGCAAGCCCTTAAAGTTTGTGGAGGGCTGTCCCTTACACCTTGTATATCGATGCCCTAAGTATATCTAAAGCCTAAAAATTACATTGCATGTGACGAGATACTTTCATGTCGAAGTTTATAGTTATTCATTGAACTCAAAGCTGAATTATGACGGTTTCATGAGCTCTGAAATATTCTAGTTTCTATATTTGTATTTTGGGGTAAGTTATGTCACTCTATAGATGTAGATTCAATCAGTATTTGGAGTTACTCAGCTTTCATATGATGAGTTTTTTTGAGCCCCAAGGTACCAAACTAGATCAAACAATACAGACATCAGAGCAGAGCCCGATGTAAGGGGAGGCGAGCCGGGCATTTACCCAGAGCGGCAAAAAAGAGGGGAGGCATATTGACTTATTCCTATCTTCCAATCTAGCCATTAACCCTCCACACCCAAGTTGGCAGGTTGAGAATTTTATGTACCACTTTCCAATCTACTTCAGTTTGGATAGTGGAAATATTTAACACTTAAGACTCATGAATTATCTGGTTTTGTGTATGTAAAGAGCGGCGAAACTGATCTTTGCCGGAGCAAGATTGGGCCTTGCATCATAGTCACCACACGTCTGAGCTGGTCGCGCCACCAAATTGGTTGCGCAACCAAACGGACAGGTGAGTAACACTGCTAACACTATAGAGCTGTATTTACTTTGTTGGTAGCGGCGACTGGTCGCGCCGCCATGGTGTCTCGGTGAAATATAGTCCTAAGCTACCAAACTAGGCACCATACAGACACCAGAGTCGCCACACGTCCGAGCTAGTCGCGCCACCAAATTGGTTGCGCAACCAAACGGACAGGTGAGTAACACTGCTAACACTATAGAGCTGTATTTACTTTGTTGGTAGCGGTGACTGGTCGCGCCGCCATGGTGTCTCGGTGAAATATAGTCCTAAGCTACCAAACTAGGCACCATACAGACACCAGAGTCGCCACACGTCCGAGCTAGTCGCGCCACTAAATTATTTGCGCAACAAGACAGACACCAGGTGAGTAACTCTCTATAGAGCTGTGTACATTTTGTTGGTAGCGGCGACTGGTCGCGCCGCCATGGTGTCTCGGTGAAATACAGCCTTAGTGGTTGTGCAACAAGATTTTATTCATAAGAAAAAAAGATATTTGTAATTCGCACAGGACAAACAAGAAAATAAAATAAGTTAGATAAAGATAAAAAAAACTTTAGTATTTGTTGATATCATTTCAGCCGATAGACGTCCACTGTTGAACATAGGCCTCCCCCAAGCCCCCAAGTGTCGCTACAATGAACAGTCCTGTGCGTTCCGCATCCATCGGACTCCGGCAACCTTCACCAGGTCATCGGTCCCCCTTGTAGGAGGCCTTCCAACGCTGCGTTTTTCGGTACGAGGTCGCCGCTCCAGAGCCTTTCGGCCCCAACGGTCATCTTTTCTGCGAGCAATGTGCCCTGCCTATTTTGTTGATAAAGCGGACAGGAATACATCGTCTATGAAAATTTTAACAGTCTAGGTAACACGGTTCATATGATACAGTCTGGTGACAGACAGACGGACAGCGGAGTGCTACCCTAAGCGTAACAACCATACCCTATTGGGTATGGTTGTTACGCTTAGGGTACGGAACCCCGAAAATAAACTAGAGAGGATTTTATTCAGCTTTAGTCAAAGATACAGGCATGCATGCCAAAAACATATTTTTAGGGTTCCGTACCTCAAAACGAAATAAACAGAACCCTTATAGGATCACTTTATTGTCTGTCCGTCCGTCTGTCTGTCTGTCAAGACCCTTTATCTCTAGTACGCGTGGAGGTATCGAGTTGAAATTAAAATTATATACTCAGGTCTGCGGTCCCTTCAAGCTGAGAAAAAGTCAAACTTCTAAGTTAACAAAAAAAGGTACGGCCGTTTATATCGCAGAAAACCGTGTATTTTCATACTCTCAAAGAATTTTTTGCAATTTGGAAAAATCTTCGAGATTCAATTCGAGAATTGTAGTTTGCACGGAACCCTCAGTGCGCGAGTCCGACTCGCACATGCCCAGTTTTTTCATCATCATCTTCCTGCCCTTGTCCCGTTTTATTTGGGGTCGGCGCAACACGTTTTTTTCTTCCATTCTGTCCTGTCACTCGTCACGCTATCACTAACTCCCTTTTCTTTCATATCACTTCTCACACAATCCATCCATCTTTTCTTTGGCCTCCCTCTCCCCCGCCGTCCATCCACATGTAAACTCATAACTTTTTTAGCAACATGTGCTTCGTCCCTCCTTTTCACATGACCATACCAAGACAAACGATTTCCTTTCAACTTTTCAGTCACTTGCCCAGTTTTTTATTGACTCAATTATTAAAAGGCAATTTATACCTACGCAAGACTCCTACCTATCCACTCTAGACTTTGATTCCCGCAGGTGACCTGGTTTACCTATCAAGACGCACAATTAGTATTCCCAAAACGTTACAAGCTCGTAAACCTAAGTTGAACATGTGCTACCTAAAATTTTTGCTCTAGGTCCCTAGGAAAATGTATTAGGTGCATTTATCAATTCCAAAACCTTCTAGATCCCTTGTACTATATACGGACTAACTCGAAGTATATCCAGCACGACGGACGTGACGTAATAGTCTATAGCTATACTTGTTAACTTCTTTGGGCCTAAATATCTACACTTATATACAATAGGCTTGCCGCAAAAAAATATAATTAGTCCGTCTTTTAGATTATTCAAAAATACTGGTCCGAAATTCCAAATTCGCCCGAGCCGCAAGTGAGGGTGCTATGAGGCCGAGTGCTTCAAATCCTCTTAAGATTATTCGATTATAATTCCTTATATTTGCTTATGGATAAATGACTATGACTTTATATCAATAACAAGTGCGAGTCAGACCCGCACAGGAAGGGTTCCGTACCGTCCATGAAAAAAACGGCAAAAAAATCATGAATCACAACTAGTACACAGAATCACTTAAATATTTATCTATTTTATTCTGTTTTTATCATCATCATCTGTGAAAATTTCAACTATCTGTGTTGTGACTCGTGATCTCGTTTTACCCTTTGAGTACGGTACCCTAAAAACTAAAAATCTACGATATAAACCTCTTTTCCGGCTTACCAGACTAATTTTCAGGCTTTTATTTACAATCAACTTCACATTCCGTCATAAATCCTATGGTTTCTCTGTTCAGGGACGCGTGGCAGATTATGGATTATTTTGGAAGGCGATATCTGATACTTGTAACGATACAAGCGACCTTTTGTTAGCTTATAGTTGTAGGAGCCAATATTGGTAAAATTTATAGAATACTAGCTTTTGCCCGCGGCTTCACCCGCGTACATAATCCCAGGATAAAAAGTATCCTATGTGTTATTCTGAGATATGGTCTACTCGTGTACCAAATTTCATCGAGATCCGTTCAGTAGTTTTTGCGTGAAAGAGTAACAAACATCCATACATCCATCCATACATACATACAAACTTTCGCATTTATGATATTAGTAGGATTATTTTTAATTTATGCGAAACCTGAATATACAAGGTGTAACGTTAAATGCGCAAACCTGAAATTAGTTTGATCAGAATAACGAGCAGAATCAATTAAACCACTTTTTAATATAAGTAGGTTACATTTTTCAAAAAAATCTTCATTAAAAAGTTCGACGTGTCTATTTATGAATAGGTCAAGCCATCACGTGCGTAAACCCGCTGAAATAGGTAAACAAACATAAATAGTTGTAATCCAATCAAAAAAATTAAACTGCGCATAAAACCTTTCATTTTTTTTTCACATAATTGGGTCAATCGAATTAAAAATCATTTGGAGTGTCTGAGGCTTTTCGCATTTAACGTTACACGTTGTAGTTTGTTCAGAATCAGTAATTAATGAATGGATTCCAATAGTTTTTACCATGTTATATTTTTTCCCAAAAATATTTAAAAAGGTCACAAGTTGGACACCACCGACTCTAAATATACAGATCACGGTAGGGCATAGCGGCCATTAAGCGCCATCAAACAGCTGGGTGCAAGTGCAAAACAACCCCTCAGTCGCCTGAATGGACCGGTGACTATGTATTTTGCTGACATAATAAGCTTAAAACTTTGTGATTTTTCATGATACAGTTATGAAATTTTGTACATAGATTCTTTACATAAAAAATACTAGACAAGTGCTTCGGGTTTCGCATATAGGTACTAATACTAATGCTGTAGAGGACTAATAGAGAGCAGTGATGGCCGAGTGGTAATGGCCCTGACTTAGGGCGCGTTCCCACTATGTCGTAACGACTAATTTATAGTTCGACGACTGTCGTCTCTACCTGTTCCCATTATAACGATTGTTTGTCGTCAACATTTTTTATCGTTTAGCGACTGTCGTATCTAGCTGTTCCCATTGGATCGCGACGACATTTTATCGTTTCCCGGCAGTCGCTTTGTCGTTTACACATCATCAGCAAGCTACAAATCTAGTCGCCTCTGCGTTCGCTTGGTGATCACTAGTGCGTTTACTCTCCTGAGTTCAATGGACGAAGATGAAATTTTAATAATGTATTACTTTTTGATATACGTCCACCATGCGCAGGAGTCTGACAAGTTCTAACACGCACAAAGCAAACCGAGTACAGACGCGAGGGGCGCGCGGGTGCGAGAGGGAAGGGAAAACATGTGTTCGTCTACATAGAGTTGCCGTCCACGATTTTTTATCGTTTTACGACTGTCGTGCTTGCCGTTCCCACTGTCACGACAAAGTGTCGCCACTGCAAAAGAAGTCGTAGACGACAGTAAATTGTGTCGTTCTAAATGTGAACACCTCCATTTAAACATATAAGCCACGACACTTAAAACTACACGATTCTGTCGTCACGACACGGTGGGAACGCGCCCTTACGAGTTGTAGGTCGCAGGTACGAACCCAGCCAGGCGCAGTACTTTGTGTAATTTATTTCATCACCACTGCTCTCAAAACGGTGAAGGAAAACATCGTGAGGAAACCGGCATGTCCTAGAACCAAACATTCGAAGACGTGTGGCATCCACCAACACGCACTGGACTCCGCATGGGGGATTACGACCCCTCTCCTAGAGAGAAGGCCTGAGTCCCAGCAGTGGGAACATTTAAAAGGCTGATTATGTTGATGAGAGGACTTATCGCCGCGATTGTGTCATGCCCATTTCACATGACAAACTTTGGATGGATTTTTGGGTCCTTGCATTTCCCTAAAAACTGCAAGATTCTTTACATTTTCACTTACGTTACTCGGGTGAAATGCGTGAGTTGCGTAACTCCTCGCTCGGTAATCACAAGGCCATCCATTCTGCTAGTCCAGTGGTTACCAATCTTTATTAGACCCGATCAATAAAAATGTATTTATTACAAATATCTGGATATATAATTTTATAAGTATGTTATATTTAATTTACCAGCATCTATGCGTCTCTGCGGGAGGCATCACGCAAGCTAAACAAAAAAAAAGCTACAGCTAGCAAGCTGTAAACCAGCGCAGAATATTTGGCGTCCAGCAATTGCTGAGTTGTAAAGTGTAAGTGCCTAAGTGGTGCGTGAGTAGTGGTCGAGTCGGGTTCAAACCCAGCTAGCAATACCTTGTGTAATTTATTTTATCACCACTGCTCTCAAAACAGTGAAGGTAAACATCGTGAGGAAACCGATATGTCCTAGAACCAAAGATTCGAAGACATGTGACATCCACGCGCACTGGGCCCGCGTGGTGAATTGCGGCCCATTCCCTCTTCTAGAGAGGAGGCCTGAGTTCCAACAGTGGGAAAATTATAAGGCCAACAATGCTATGCCAATTGCTGAGTTGGCGACTCTTTCGGTTCAAGCACGCTCAGTGCAACTGTATTGTATTTGTATACTCTTTTTTTATTATTTTACTAGCTTTTGCTCGCGCGGCTTCGCTCCCGCTCTTCCCTACTCCACCCTAATATACACAACTCTACCCTACCCTATTCTACCCTACTCTACACTACCCTACCCTACTCAACCCTACACTACCCTAAGAAGAAGAAGAGCATAAGAACCTTTTCCTCACAATAACAATCAAAAAAAGAATTAGCGAAATCGGTCCAGGCGTTGTTGAGTTATGCGCTTACCAACACATTTTGCGATTCATTTTTATATTATAGATGTTGCTAGCGTCAAATGAATCCTATTCTATTCTAGATATCTCGGTTACACGTTTCTTGTCGCTACAGTTTGAGAACCGCTGTGTCAAACCAACAAAATACATTACGTTAATCTACTTGTCAAGGAGAGGGATGTTCAGAACGAAAGCTGCGATGAACAGCAAAAAGGAACTATGTATTTACCTTGGTAAACGTGTTACGTAATGAGGTTACAGGTTTGGGTAGATTTCAGGGTTTTAAGCGAGTAACTGCGGGTATAAATGGGAGTGGAAAAAGTGGAAATCTGAATGTCGAGTGAGGATGTTTTTTTTTACAGTTGATTGGCTCACGTTTGACTACTATCTCACCTGATGGAAAGGGTTTATTCCAGAAATCTCCACCGAGATTCGAGAAATTCCCACTAGGCTTTTTTACCTACTCGAGGTAAATTATGGAGGGTCAAAGTTCACGTAAAATAACAGATTTTAAGAGCTCTTTACTGGATTAGTTTTTACAAATTTACATTTTGATTCACATAGAAGCCTAGATAATATCCACAAGATATCTGTGTATCATAAATATCTAGAGAAAGATGTGTAATAACATCAAAATCATGTAAGAGCGATTGTATAAAAAAAAATACACCTCGAGTCGGCCGCTCTTAAATCCTGCAACCCTCCTTTGAAAAGGTGGGATCCTCCGACCAGACGGGTGTTATGTCTGGTGGTCAACTGCCCGGTAGATGATTTAGGGCTGCCATATATGCTCAAATCGCACGGAAAACTCTAATTGGGCGATGCAGGATTTCGTATTTCTTGCAGTTCTTATGTGGCGGTATAAATATCGCTATACCAGCCTCATAGGTACTTGTACATGCTAAAAATAGGTTCAAGGAAACCAGGTAACTGTACTGAAGGTTTCAAGGGTTTTCAAACAACCATGGAGCCGGATGTAACAACAAAAGCCGTACCTACATATTCACGATACGATCGCAACAAACTTACTTTGCATTGTAAATCTATCGATCGACGCTACATTGCTTAGGTAAAAATATGCTTCGGCATATTTTTCAATACACTTACTCGAAAACCCGCTCTTAATCTTACCACTTTGAGGCACGCAATTGACATATTTCCGCACTATTATTATTTTTGAAGAAAAGGGGCTATGCATCTCCCATAGTGTAGGAGATGTAGTCACTGCGACCTAAAAGATCTATTGTGACTCGCCACCTTGTTAGAGTAACTCTTTTAGCCGGGAGGCTTCCAGGAAGTCTAGAATACTCCTAGCTTTGAGAGTTTTAATCTCCTCCGGGCGAATAATGTGTCGACCCAGATGGATACTCCGTTTGTGGATAAGGGGCCCACATTCACATAACAGGTGCTTAGGCGTCTCCCTCTCCTGATTACAGTAGGTACCGCACTAGTGCAGATATCTGAATAACTGTGATATAGCGCTGTGGACTCTTCACATTTTGCGTGTGGACACATGCTGAGCGTACGACCGTTTTGCTCAGACGTAGCGCATCAATTATTGCTATTTTGTCATGAAAAATGTGTGAAAAATTAAATATAACAATGTACTTAGAAATGTAATATGCTAGTCTTAAGTTTGCGTCTTTTCGGGTAAATAAAATGTCTTTCTTTCTTTCTGTTATTTGTGCGAACAACGAAGCAACCGCCTGCCATTCCTCCTCGCTACGGTCGTCGAAGAAGAGTTCGTTACCGCCGATCGCCCCCATGAAGACACGGCGATGCTCTGCCCAGGCGGAGCACACCTCTACAATACGCTCCACCGTGTCCTCCGGACGTTCTACACAATGGTGACACCCGGGCGATTCTTCCGCACGAATCCGGTGCAAGAACCTCCCGAACTCACCATGTCCGGTGAGGACCTGCGTCATGCGGAAGCTAAGGACGCTGTGTTGTCTTTCCAGACACTCTTCAAAGAGGGGACTTACCGCTATAATCGTGGCGTGCCTGGGTGACTGGGTTGCGATAGTCGTTGACGCCATTTCACCATGAGATCCCGCCGGAGCTCTGTCCGCCATGCCTTGACATGTTGGACTGAGGTAACCTTGTGTGTATTAACATAATGTGTTTTTGCGAGAATATATTACGAAATTCCTACGACGCATATCTATAAATAATTCACCTTATTTTTACAAGGACTCCCAAGAGGGGTGAAAATCTCGTTATATCAATCGTTGTATAATAAACGCATTGGGATAATTTTGAAGTTGCAAGAAACCGTGAAAATGTTTTATACATCGATATACATATACCTATGTACAATGCGTTCCAAATGAGAATAGGATCGATTGCATGTTGTGACGTCACGATTTACTGTCAAATCGAGGAAAGAAATTTTGAAACTTTAACTATTTTACGAAAAATTTAATTTATTTACGAACTGTGAACGAAAAAAGTTTAATCAGAATTTAGTTCTTCAATTTTACTCATCTCCAAGTTCCTCAATTTTGACCAAATTTCTTAGATTTGACAGTAAATCGTGACGTCACAACAAAAAATCGATCCTATTCTCATTTGGAACACACAGTACCTACTACGCACTAGATTGCGCGTGTCGAACAATCGCTTCAATCGACTGTAATGCAGTCCGTACACCTTGAACATTACACTATGTTGAACGAAACGCGTAAGGGCTACGATATTCATGGCGCTTAAGACATTTTGGTTGCGAAAAAAGTATCCTCTAAAATAATATAATAATATATTTATTTAATCAGATAACTGAGATCCATCAAATAAACAAGTCAAAACTAATATGTGATAGTAAGCAGCGACTGTACTAATTTTCACATGAGTGGACAATCATGTCTACTAGCTATGGCACTCAAGACGCCGTGGCGACTTCCACGCAACCGACTGAGAAAAGAAGCGATCTTCTTGCGCCAGATTGCTGCGAAGCTGTCTGTGCGCGCTTCAGCAAACATTGCTGATGCGCTACAAAAACGTGGAAGCCGCAACAGCGCCCTGAACGCAATGTTAAATTTTATAATTCTGTTAGACGACATAATGCAAAAGTAGCGCAGCAGCGAACTTTTATTATAACTTTTCAGTATTTTGTCTATAACTAGAATATAAATCGATGGTTTTATATTGCGCCTCCTTCTTTTGAAAACAGTGGGGGATTAGCTATATAGCAAGAGTAGCAAATGCTATAAACCCGCGATGTCGGGGGCCCCGCGTATTCGAGGATCTTGTACTGCAACGCAAAAAAAACCTACTCAAACTAAATAAATATATCCGAATCAGAAAACAGTCAGTCAATCTCTTAGATTCCCTCATTACTGTACCTACTTTTCACGTATCTTTCATATCGTATATTCTTACCCAATCTTAAAATCCACGGGGTTATTGATAGAGATAAGAATGAGAAGTATATTTCAATAAACCCCAAGCGTTCGCTCTCTTATTGTCTTTCTATTGTCTTTAATTACGAGGTCCAGAGGCCCCTTGGTCGAATTACCTACAGGCCATTTTTTTTTTATGTTGGGCAAAAATCATCTTATGACAACCCCCGCTCTTGGTTAGAGCGGGAGAGAGTGTCAGACTCTTACTGATTAAAAACCCACCCCGTTCCTTCTGGCTTCTTCATACCGGGGCTCTAGTTTCCTTTCGGATAACCCTTGCCCCAGTAGGCTTCGACACAACTGGGCTCCTCCTGTTGCTGACAACTCCTTGAGGCGCGCGGAAACAGCGTCTTGGGCTCGGTCCGGAAAGTTACCGGACGGTCGGACAGCGAGCTACCCATTGCTTGCCGTCCGCGAGCCCACCTTCCTACAGGCCCCGCGCTGGCCTAAACCGCCACTGTTTGGAAATACGGCATCAGTTATCTAAGGTAGAAATACACTGCGCAAATGTTTGCCACACACCGATCTGAGCGCGTCGGTCTCCATATTTATCAAAAAAAAAACCGTTATCACAATATCATAGATTATATATTAGGTAGGCGGTACGAAATATCAGGGTCTGCTAGTAGGTAATAAATTAAAGTGTCTTTGTAATATCAAAAAATTTTTTTCTAGCATAAAAGTATATTCCCTACCTATAACAAAAAAAAAATTGTTTGTCTATCTGTTTGTACAGGACAATCTCGGAAACAGCTGGACACATAAAGGGCCATCACCGGACAGGTGGACACCACGCACTGAATAAGTACCTCCACATAATAGGCATCACAGACAGTCCACTGTGCAGAGCATGCTTGGAGGAGGAGGAGACAATTGCGCTTGTGCTCCTTGACTGCACATTTGTCACTGAAACATGCACATGAACCTTAGGTTCCCAAAATTCTCTTACAGATGCCCTGAATAACCTGAGAGGCCTAATCAGTTTTTGGAGAGAGGTGGGCTGGTGGTAATAAGCCTACCAAATGTTTTGGCCATCATGGCCTACGCGCAATGGTCCACATCAGGTTGTTGACCGTGACTTCGTCAAATAAAACCGCACAAATAACAACTGCCTGGGTTTTATTTTTGTGCACAAAACCCTATTTCTTATTTACATTAAAAAGTCAAACGTTATCAGGACATAAAGGATATTATTTCTTTTATTCACTTAACCCTTCAGATACCGTCAATTAGAGACACAATAGTAAGACAATAGATGCGCGGCCACCGGTGGTCGCTTGGTGGATTCATGAATTAATAAACATACAAATTATATTTTTAAATATGTAAATAAAAAAAAAAAATAAAAAAAATACTGTCCCACCGGTATCGGGACCAGGGTCCAAGCTACCGGTGGCCAGGGCTCAAGAGAAAGGAAGCTCCTGACTATACGAGCCGTGTCCATGAGTACTGCTTTCTGAATTGAAAAATAGCCAGCCAAATTTTTTTTTAAGAGTTTGTATAGGATAAATAGTGGAACAGTAATAAAAAATATAATAGTCATTTAGATACAGTAAACACTGATTGTTTAGAAAAACGTGTATTTTTTTCTTGAGTATCTGATACCAATATCTCATTTATTTTTTTCCAGTAGAATTTGCTTCCTAAATATTTATGAGGGTGTAAAATTATCATTTATAAATAGCCTCTACAATTATTGTGGATGAATAAAACATGACCTGTGCAATGATATAAAAATAAAAACATTTCCAGTTGTCAAATAAATCCTTGCACAATCAGGCTGAATGAAAATTCTTTGGCTAGACATCCACAAAAAATAAAAGTAACTTACTTTTGTTTACAAACATTATGTGTGTTAAAAACAGAAATATTTTGACCGTTTTTAGAGGCATTGTGCATCATGAATTGCCTAAAATATAATAATGAGTCTTCCACTTACCAGTGTAAGATGTGGAGCTGTAGGAATCAGCAGAAGAAGCTGATAGTGATCGGCTTCTATACCGCGCAGATTTTTTCAAGGCGCCAGATTTCCCGCGCTGGCCCTCAAACTTTCCAGCTGCTGCACCAGCCTCGGCGTTCCCGCCACGGACCTGCCCGGGGTCCGTCACAGGACTATCACTCGGCACATTAGCCGCCGCAACACTTTCTTTTCTACTCGAATTCGAATTCAGCTGATTTGGCTCTCCATGTCCATGACCGTCAGACATATTTGAATTTTATTTTTTTTAAATATTTTTTTCTAATAATCCAATTAGAATTTACGGTTTTCAATAGAGAAACCTTTTTACAGTAATACACTTTATTTTTCTCTATAATTTGTTCGAATATTCACACACAAGAACAGTAAAATAAAAATATCAATAATAAAAACAGCAGTACAAACAACCGCAGTGGCGATTAAAATAAATTTGAAGATCGGGGGAATAGTTAGCGGTATAAAAATAAATTCTTAAGGTAGTATAATGTTATTTTGTTATCAGTAAAGTCATGAAAAACTAAATAATTAAATAGAACAGATGGAAAATACAATTTCTTCAGTTATCCGCCCGAGCAAAAACGCACACCCCACTTCCATGCTTCACCCCCGTAACTGAAATGTCATTTTTTCGATCGGCATTTAGCCAAGGCTTGCCATAAGCTTTAGCAATAACCGTAAACATTTCCGATTATTGTTAAAAGATAAAATATGAAAACAATTTTGTAAAATATTTGTAACAGCTTGTAAACATTTAAGTTACATATTCATCTCCCAAAATCATCACGGCTTTTTACTATCTAAACAAACAGAATTTACGAGTATAAACAACCACCATAGGGCTCAAAAAATATTAAAAAAGTTGTGTTTTTTAATATCAGGTCTGCATTCATTTTTTTATTTATAAATTGCTAGCAATCTTATATTGTGATATTATATTTTCATTCAATTTTTATTGCTTGAAAAGTTAGAATGATAAACCGGTACTACCGGTTTTTATTCGAAGAAATTACGTTTAGAAACTTATATACCATCACTATACTCGCCAATATGGAAGTGAAACGTATGTCAACTACTGCGCGACCAAACAACTAGGAAATAAATAACTCGAAAATACTTTCTATTATTTAACTTGGTGAGTAAATATTTACAAAATTAGTAATTAAAATATAGTTTTACAAATTTCACTGAAAATCATCCGTTTTTTTGCGCGGTTCACAAATGGAAATATGTACTCAACAGTCGTCATCATAGCATTCGCCGGCGAACAAAGATATTTTTAAAAGATACATAGCCTATAAATATTTAAATCTTCTTCGAAAGCGTTGTAAACAAATACTTTTCGACGTATTCCTTGAGTTTTCATTGATGATTTTCCTGTATATTTTTGAAAACATACATGTGTGACATTTTAGTTGTCATCTTGTTTACATGTCATGCATTTTATTATTTTACGTATTTAACAACGAAGAAAGGTGTTGGAGCGTGCGTATTTATCTTAATAAGCGTCATATTGTATAAAGTTAAGTGATAATGTCGTGTAAATACTTGTTTTCAAGATATTCTGCCAAGGTTGAATGTCTCGCTAATAAATTGAACACACACGCTCTGACATGTGCAGTCGTTTTTTTTTTTTATCCTCATTCGATGGAAATATTCGTCATTCTGCCTACGATTACAAATTTCGAGTTTATGCTTTTGGTGTGTTTATTTTTTCGCACCATTTATTTACTTTAGAAGTATAGTCAACCATAGATCATTAGGAACAAATTGATATAAATAGAACTTTTATATCATATTATTATGTAAAAAAAAACACAAAAATATTTTATTTCACACAGACCTATATGGGTATTTATAAAACATGAAAAAATAGGGCAGAACTCCAACGGGTTTTCCCGTTTGGGAAAACCCGACAAGAAAGTCCATTGATTTATGATTGACTGTAGTTTAGAACTCTTCCAAACACTTTTACCCAAATCTTTGAATGAAAGAATAACAGAAATGTATCAGCTACCTATTATCTTGTGAATCTATATTATAAAATTAATAATTGAGCTACCTAGAGAGGCCTATTAGATCTCAGTTAGTTTATTAAACCCCAAGGGAACACCAGCGTTCACTCTCATTGTCTTTCTATTATGTCTCTAATTACGGTATTTGAAAGGATAAACATCATAAATATTGTATTACGTTCCAAACAACAACTTCTTTTGTGATTGTCAGCTGTCAAAAAGGTCATAAATATGAAGTTTTTGCAAATTCTATTTATCAATGGCTTAGAGACACTTCTAACTATATTGCTCATCACTAAACTCTTGCAAAATGTTTAAAATTAAAAATAAATATATATGGGCAAAGATATAAATATAACACTATAGGGAAAATGTAAATTATTTTTCATTACTCATACTCTGAAAGAAGGTCTGAAGTTGCCTGAGGAGCGGGCTGAAAAGTTTCACACTTTTCATCCCTAGGGAGTTTTACTTTCAACTAACAGCTGCCAAATTATTTAAAAAAAAAAACTAGGTCTATCTTCTTGTTTTCATAATGAAAAGCACAGTGCTTACCTCGGGGTTAAAGTTACTTATTTTAATAATATTTAATTAATTAAAGTTTTAAAAGAATACCAAAAATGTTCAACTTGTATGTAAATCAAAATTGAATCTTATATGCAAATCATGCACTTTGCATTACCGTTACCTCTCGTGACACGAACACAGAACACGTATGAACGCACACAAGATCATATGCAGCTAATACAGTATGTTTTTCCTTCGTTCCCAGATTGCCATGGATTTAAAAAAGGTACCATTTTTGTGATTTTGTTTTCATTAAATTCCAGTTTTAGTATTCACTGTTAATCCTAATGTAGTAAAAGATGTAATTTATGTGTGACTGGACTGTTGGTCTTGTGGTTAGTGACCCTGACTGCTGTGCCAGTGGTTGTTGGTTCGATTTCCACCCAGAACAAATGTTTGTGCGATGAGCATAATCATTTGTTCTGTGCCTGGGTGTAATTTATCTATAATTTATTCAGAAATTCCTAACTATATCCTTGGAAAGCACATAGGATGATTTTAATCCCAGGAGTATGTTCCGAAGTGACTATTTTCACAAACTTTTATTTAGTTTCACCTGCCCCGATGTTTGTCTGTAATCAAATCTTGCAAATTAAATTTAAGCCACTTCCCGGTTACCGATTGAGCTGAAATTTTACTACATGCATATGTAAATCAGATAACAATACGAAATTATTATGACATGGAGCTGATCTGATGATGGAACCGGAAGTTGGCTATAGGAACTCGGTAGTTAAACGATACAAACCCATCGAGTTTGGGCTCGTATGATTCGTCTTGACGAGTATTAATTATATAAGTATTATACCGTGCTTTAAAAGCTTGGTATGAAAAAAAAATTTCATTAAAAACTTGTTTACTACCGCGGGTAAAGCCATTGGCAACGGCTAGTATTATAAAGGCGAAAGTTTTGTGTATGTATATGTTTGTTACTACTTTAAGCCTAAAAAGCTGAACGGTTTTGATTGATATTTGGTACTCGGGTAGGCTAAGTCCTAGAACATAGGATAGTTGTTGTCTCAGGAGTATCTTGGGACAATTTTGTACTTTAACTTATTAAACCCCAAGCGAAC
Source organism: Mythimna lalbum (assembly GCA_949319445.1). Classification (NCBI taxonomy): domain Eukaryota; kingdom Metazoa; phylum Arthropoda; class Insecta; order Lepidoptera; family Noctuidae; genus Mythimna; species Mythimna lalbum. Next base: position 11,047,060 of record OX439372.1, read on the forward strand.
GCCGGCGTTCGCGCACCAATGGTCTTTCTATTGTGTCTCTAATCATCACGATTGAAGAGATTAGGTATGCAGTGAAAAATTATGTCCAGTTGGACATAATTTTTCACTGTTTTTCATAAGACCGCTCTTACGCGATTATGACTTTGTTACACATTTTTCATTAGATATTTTGGAAACACAGTATCTTGTGGATATTATCTAGGCTTCTATTGAAATTCAATTTACAAATTTATGTAAAACTATTCCAGTAACGTAGGCTTGCGGACGGCGAACAATAGGTAGCTCGCCGTCCGACCGTCCGGTAACTGTCCGGACCGAGCCCAAGTCGTCGACGGTATTCTCGCGCGGCTCTAGGAGTTGTCAACAATAGCAGGGGCCCGGCTGGGTCGTAGGCGTCGTAACCTACTGGGGCCAGGGTTAAACTCAGCCCCATTATGAAATGAAAGAAGGAACGGGGTGGGTTTTTTAGTCAGTAAGAGTCTGACACTATCTCCCGCTCCGCCCAAGGGCGAGGGATGTCATTTGGATGATTTTTACACACCAAAAAAAAAGCCCTGGCGAGCGTTGAATTGACTCTAATTGGCCTCATCACATGAACATTTAAGTAGATAATATACAAAATCCTTGCTAATATTATAAGTGAAAGTGAGTTTGTTTGTTTGTTACGTCTTCACGCCTAAATGGCAAAACTGATTTTGATGAATTTCGGTACAAAGATGGTTAGGACCCTGGAGACGTGCATATTTTTTTTTGAAGTGAGAATGGGGGAGAAAGAGTAAAGTATATTAAATAAACACGAGCGAAGCCGCGGGTAAAAGCTAGTATGTAATATTATTGACAAGTTTTTACTGTTGAATAAACACGTTTGGTCCCGAATATGACTTTCACTGTTTGTAAAGCAGACGAATAAATTAAATAATTTCCATGAACCGTGCTTTTTATACAACACTAGCTTTGCCCGCGCGGCTTCGCTCCCGCTCTTCCCTACTCCACCCTACTATACCCAACTCTACCCTACTCTACCCTACTCTACCCTACTCTACCCTACTCTACCCTACTCTACCCTACCCTACCCTACTCTACCCTACTCTACCCTACCCTACTCTACCCTACTCTACCCTACTACTCTACCCTACTACTCTACCCTACTACTCTACCCTACTACTCTACCCTACTCTACCCTACCCTACCCTACTCTACCCTACACTACCCTATTTTTTTTTCCATAAGAACCTTCTCCTCACAATAACAATCACAACAAAAAAAAAAACAGCCAAATCGGTCAAGCCGTTTTCATGCCAAGTCGTGACAACGGAAAACGGGGGTCATTTTTATATAGATAGATTAGTTTAAGTATATGGGAAATCTAAAATACGTGTTTAGTATTTTTATGTTTAGAACCCAAAATAAACGTTTTTTCTTTCTTTCTTTTTCCATGGACAAAATTTCATAAATGTATCATGAAATATCTCAAAGTTATAAGCTTGTTACGTCAGCAAAAATACATAGTCACCGGGCCATCCAGGCGACTGAGGGGTTGTTTTGCACTTGCACCCTGCTCTTTGCTGGCACCTAATGCCCGCTATGAGCTGCCGTCACCTGTGTCGTACTTAGTATCGATGGTTTCCAACTTGTAACATTTTTTTAATATTTTTGGGAAAAAGTGTATTTTTTTTTTTGGAATCGGTTCTGTTACTGATTCCGAATAAACAATATTCAGGTTTCGCATAAACTAAAAATTAGCTCCGTGGTCGCCAGTTCAGAACCTTTCGGCGCCGAAAACCCTCAGTACGTCGGAAAGGACATTGGCTACGGGATTGTTCGAAATAGTGACCGTATAGTTACCGTTATAATGCAAAGATTAACTGAAGAAACACAGGTGAAACGGTTGTAACTTGGCTGGGGGGGCTGCTTATTCTGTTAACCGCCTACGTCGTTTAAATAAACATCCTCGCGTTTATTCCGCCAGGGTCGCACTGGCACAAAAATACTCCATCTCGTCTGCTCTTCTGTCAATTATGGGGATTGAAGAGCTAAACGAGATGGAGTACCCAGTCGCGAACACGGCATTGGCGAATAGGGCGCGAAAACACTCGTCGGACCAATCCGATTTTATGGTGGTGGTGATGGTGGTTTATCCGGTTTTTTATGGTGAGGAAATCATCCAATGACAACCCCCGCTTTTGGGCGGAGCGGGAGATAGTATCAGACTCTCACTGACTAAAAATCCACCCCGTTCCTTCTAGCCTTCATACCGGGGCTCGAGCTCTCTTTCGGATAACCCTGGCCCCAGAAGGCTTCGACCCAGCTGGGCCCCTGCTGCCAGCAAACAGCTGGGTAAAACGACTTCTCAGTCGCCTGGATGGCCCAGTGACCATGTATTTTTGCTGATACAGTTATGAAATTTTGTACATAGATTCTTTACATAAAAATACTAGATACTAGACTAGTTTCGGGGTTCGCTACTAAAACTAATGTTCTACACAGTCAATGCCCCATTTAACCTTGATACACTCCTCAAGGTCTTCAAAATAACAATACATAGTTAGACATATCTTATGAGTTTCATAGATAATATATGATAATTTATTTCATAATAAAAACGACTGCAATAGTGACGTAAGTCTTGGAAGATTGGACGAATTTATTTATCTTTTAAATGAGCCGTTTCTTGATGTCTTGATATAATATTAATCTGTTTGAGCGGTAAATGATGATTCAAAAAAACCTTTTTATAAAAAAAACACACCGACTTCACTAAAAAATTTAATTTAATTTTGAGGAGTTTCCTCGATTTCGCCAAGGTTCCATCATCAGATCTGAACTTGGTGACTATGGGACCATTTGGGAAGTATACCCTTTCCAACAAAAAAAAATATTTTTTCAAATCTGTTGGCAAGCGACGAAGTTATGCGCGAACAAACATAAAAAAAAACATACAAACATCCGAATTGAGAACCTCCTTTTTTAGAAGTCGGTTAAAAACCTTAGTGATTAACTAATTCGAAAACTAATTAAGCTAGAACTACAGTGCGCACACGTGCCGCACTAGCGATGGGCGATTGTTACTAAAAACAATCGAATTATTCGATTGTTCTGGTTATTCGAATGTAATCGATGTTATTCGATTGTTGCATCAATTGTTAGCGTGTGTCGCGCGTAGCGTTTCCCATCGGCCACCCCTGAACTTGCCACCGGGGTGGGTGGCGGTTGAAACTTTCTCATTCCCATAGGCCACCCCTTTTTTTTTAATGGTGGGGAAAATCATCCAATAACAACCCCCGCTCTTAGGCGGAATGGGAGATAGTGTCAGGCTCTTACTGACTAAAAACCCAACTCGTTCCTTCTAGCCTTCATACCGGGGCTCGAGCTTCTTTTCGGATAACCGCCCATCGCTAATCCACACACGATCTGGGCGCGCCCGTCTCCATACATTTTATCAGTGGCGGATTAAGCTAGTGCGGAGCCTGTGGCAATTTGTATCTGTTTCTACTTTATCGGTCTTCTTAGCAGGAGGAGAACACTTCTAGTGTGGTCCATTTCTCTAAATTAACTGCGGCAAATCTACAAATGCGCCACCGTCAATACGACGTCGTCACGACGTGGAAGTACACGGCACGGCACCGTGACGTGGGCGTTCACGTCGCGTTGCAGTGCCGTGACACGTTGCGTCGTCGTAACGTGTTTAAGTGTTTGAGCCCTAACTCTTGAATGTTCTTCTATTCCAGCTAGTTATAATGTCGAGTGTTGGCCGCGGGAGGGGGTATACCGGTCGACATCACTTGCGGGAACCGCGGCCCGGTGACGATCGAGACGCCGAGGCTGACGCCGCGGCGAGGACCCTAGCTGAGCTTAGTCCACGGACTACTGGTTAGTGACACCCTTACTTAGACTATAGACAACCAATGACAGGCCTGTTGGTCTAGTGGTCAGTGGCCCTGACTGCTATGGAGGTCGAGGGTCCGATTCCCACTCAAGACAAATGTTTGTGTGTTTAGCAGGATCATTTGTCATGTGTATAGGTGTAGTTCTATAATAATGTATGTATTTAGAAATATACAATGTTTAGCAGTTGTTTAGTACGACTTGAGTATTACCTCTTTTTATGGAAGTCGTTTAAAAAAAGGTAAGGAAACTATCATCCTTACTAATATTATAAAAGTGAAAGTGAGTTAGTTTGTTTGTTACGTCTTCACGCCTAAATGGCAAAACCGGTTTTGATGAAACTTGGTACACGGATAGACCATGTCCTGGAATAGGACATAGGATACTTTTTATCCCGGAAGTATGTTCCCTTGGGATAATTTTCTGCTATCACGCGGGCGAAGCCGCTGGGAGCAGCTAGTATTTCATAACTTTCACCCAACGCCATCTAGTCCCAAAAGAAATAGAGCTTGTGGTATGAGTATCTACAACCTATGAGATATTCGTCTGCTTAATCGGAATAGCATGGCCTCTTGGGCTCTCCTCTTGAGCGGAGCGGGATATAGTGTCAGACTCTTACTGACTAAAAAACCCACCTCGTTCCTTCGTTGCCTTTCATACCGAGGTCGAGCCTCCCTTTCGGAACTAGACCTGGCCCCAGTACGCTTCGACCAAGCTGGGCCCCTGCCGTTGCTGACACCTCCAGCCAGGGCTTAAAAACTAAAATCTAAGCGACTACACGCACAAAATGTTTTGGGAACACATTCATTTAAACTGTATGCCACGTACGTCGATCTGGGCGCGTTGGTCTCCATACATTTTATATGGCAAGTAGACTTGTAGAGCTACACTTGATACACGTCATGAGACGTCGTTTTACGTACAAATCAATCGTGGTCCACGTGTGCATGGCCTAATGTAGTTTTTAGCTTTATTGTGCGTACAGTTAAGGAATGGAATTCCTTGCCGGAGTCTGTGTTTCCTGAACGCTACAACCCGGGAATCTTTAAGTCAAGAGTGAATAGGTTTCTGCTAGGTAAGCGCGCTCCATCATCGACCGCATCGTCGCTTTCTATCAGGTGAGATAGCGGTCAAGCGCGAACCTATAAACATAAAAAAAAACTGTCCATAATTGGTGCGGGATTCTCAACGCAGAACCTGCGAGCAACTCTCGCCATAGCTCGTTCATACAAGTGGCTACAGGGAGTGCACGGACGGCGAAAACTCTCTGCACCCGCGCCGCTGCCCGCAACGCGCTGTTAGTGTGGCCCAGCAACACGCACGTGTTCCCACACCCGCAATACGCTGCCTGTGTGGTCCAGCACTTGCTGATAAACACAACACAAACCCTTTTTTACCTGATCACGTATAATATCCTTTTTGTAATCCATTTACAATGAAATCGTAACAACCCTTTTTAATGACTTCTGTTCAAGGAAGTGTTCCATGGGACAATTACTTCAGAACGTTCCTTCAAAACAATGGTGAGAAATTGAGATAGACCTATTTTCTCAAGTAAAAACATTGATAATATACAAAATTTTATAATGGCATTTTTTTTTCTCTGTAACCTTTTTGTTTTTTTTTTTTTTGTTTTGCACTTTTCGGTAAGTGCTGAAGTACCTAGTCTATACATATTCTTATTTATTTATTATATTCTTTATTGTACACCACAAAAAAAAAAATACAAGACAAACATTATTCAAAATAATCCTATAAAATTGCCGTGTTTTAGATTTATTCCATTTTAATACCAAACATCTAATACCATTAGTATTACTTTGAACGCATTTTTATTGCCTATTTTGAACAGATACCACTCTTTAAATAATTTAATTTAATGTACGAACCTATACCAGTGACTATAATTTAGTACAGTCAGCTCAAATTAAACCTAATCAAATTTTGGTTTCCTAATATTTTTATGCAATCCTCAAGCGAAAGTAAGTTCGTTTGTCTGTTTGTTACGTCTTCACGCCTAAATGGCAAAACCGATTTTGATGAAACTTGGTACACGGATAGACCTTAACCTGGAATAGGACATAGGATACTTTTTATCCCGAAAGTATGTTCCCTTGGGATAATTTTTTGCTATCACGCGGGCGAAGCCGCTGCGAACAGCTAGTCGTAATATACAAAAACTTTCACTACCTAATCACTTTTTTTGAAATAATGTCTGAGGAAGCTATAATCAACCTTCAACATCTTGGGGGAAAACAGAAAGCTTGACTTGCCTAAAGAAACGGTGGCTTGTTGTTATTTAGAGCTGGTTATCAGAACACAATTTATTATCAAACTATATATTTGTTAAATAAATACATTTTTTGGATTTAACTGTTTTTTTTTTTTCAATTAAAGGTCCTATACAAAACGTTTTAGCTGACTGTAGGTACTTTAAATCCTTGTATTTCTTTTAGCTATTGTTGGAGCAATGGTATCCATTAGGCAACAAACACGAGTTCAAACAAATACCAGTGGTATTAGATGAGTGGTATTAAAACGGAATAAATCAGAAATAGAATCAAAGACAGGTTTTGTTCAGTTATTACAGATATATTATTCTTTTTTCAATTCAAAGTTAATCCAAAGATACACCTCAACTTCAGTATAGTATTTATTTCAGTCTGTATATCACGGCAGGAAAATATCCTCTTTTTCTATCTCTCAAACGTCTTTTTTTGTGTCAGCGTGTCCCAATCAAGCTTGTAGGGTGTAAGTAATGTTGTCGTGATATTTAGTGTTTTTTTTTTGTCAGCAGTCATTAATTGGCCTGTTGGTCTAGTAGCTTTGCCTGTGGCCCTGATAGGTGGGTTCGATTCCCACCCAGGACAAATGTTTCTGTGATGAGCACGATTATATTTGTTTTGAACCCTTGCAGGATCATTTTTTTGTCTCACTGTCTGTCTGACAATCAATACCTTATATCACGGGAACGTGTGCAGATATCGAGTTGAAATTAAAACCATATACCCAACTCTGCGGTCCCTTCAAGCTGCAAAAAAAAAACCTGACTTCTAAGTTTTTACAAAAAAAAAAAAAGATATGGTAGTTTATGTCGGAAAAATGATGAATTTAGAGACTCCCAAGAAAATCAAAATATTTACGCAAATTTGACCGGAACAGCACGCGAATCCAACTCTCACTTACCCAGTTTATTTTTTAAAGCAAAGCAAATTAAAATGAGGTTATCCTCTAACCTTAATTTGGTCAGTTAGGCACAGTATTACTTACTGAAAAATACAACACGAACCCTTTTTTACCTGACCACGTATAATATCCTTTTTGTAATCCATTTACAATGAAATCTCAAAACCTCTTTTAATGGGGGGTGAACAAGTGTTTCTTGGGACAATTACTTAAGAACATTCCTTTAAAACAATGGTGAGAAATTGACATAGACCTATTTCACAGGTAAAAATATTGATAACATACAAAATTTTAGGTACAATAGATTTTTTTTTTTTTATATTCGGAAGCAAGAAGTTTTCTAAGGAATTACTTAACCTTTTTGTTTTGTCCTGGCTTTGCACTTTTCGGGAAGCTTCGCTCAGGTAGCCTATACTACTTATTATTAGGTCTTTATGAAATTGCCGTTTTTTTAAACATCTTTGGATTGGCTTAGATAAGTTCAAATAGCCTTTATATTAAAGGTACGTTATTCTTTTTTCGATTCTAAATCCAAAGATACACTTCAACTATAATAATAATAATATTCCACAACTATCACATAACGCCATCTAGTCTCAAGCTAAGCAGAGCTTGTGTTATGGGTACTAGACAACTGATAAACATACTTATATATTAATTATATTTTAAATGCATACATACTATAGATAAATTACACCCTGACACAGAACAAATGATCACGCTTATCACCATAAACATTTGTCCTGGGTACAATTCAAACCCACGACCTCCGGCATAGCAGTCAGGGCCACTAACCACTAGACTATTTATTTAAGTCTGTATGTGCCACTGCAGGAAAATGTCCTCTTTTTCTTCCTTTCAAACTTTTTTTTTTGTGGCTGTGTGGCCCTGTCAAGCCTCTAGCAAGGCAAGCAAAGCAAGGTCTAAGTTCTTCTCATCATCTTTACATAGGTCTGTCATGTCATGGGAAAAATAAAGGAGAGATCACCCATTCTGGGATAAAATTTTGATTTGTTTTTATTTGTCGGCCATTCACACTTATATTAAAAAATACGGATTATTGCATTGTCATCGGACTTTGATAAGTGTGCAAAGTTTAAAGTAAATCTGATCGCCCGAAGTTGAGTGAAATTATGCTCAAAGGTGGTTGTTACAAGCAAACATACAGGTGAAGCTAACAAAAGCGTGTTAATAAAGAGGTAAACTTTGTTTTTATGTTTTTTTGTATGTAGGAGGTAATCTCTGAAAGTACTGGTCCGATTGCTAAATTTTTTTCGCCCATAGCCATACTTTATTCTTGAGTGTACCATTCACCACCATTTTGTGTGAAATTCCGTATAACTATTATTGCACTATTTCACAATGATGATTGACATTAATGATGCGATTAGTGCTGACACTACAACACTTCTTACTAACTCATCAGTAATCGGTGTGATATAGATTTAAGCCCCTAATACTAATTGTTTTCCGTTGTCGTCGCTTTAATGATCTGACTGGCCTAGGTCTAGTGGTTAGTGGCCCTGACTACTATGCCAGATGTCGTGGGTTCGATTCCCACCCAGGACAAATGTTTCTGTGATAAGCATGATCATTTTGTTCTGTGTCTGGGTGTACTTTATCTATAATATTATGTATGTAATTAGAAATATATGTGTATGTTTATCACTTGTCTAGTACTCATAACACAAGCTCTGCTTAGCTTGGGACTAGACGGCGTTGTGTGATAGTTGTGGAATCTTATTAAAAAAGTGTTTTCCGTCGTTACCATTTTAATTCATTCTGGTATATATCTCCGTACCCTAATAGTTTTCAACTTAGACGCCATAGTAAAAATATTTTGGTGATTGACCACTATTTAATTCATGAATCCCCAAGCGACCACCGGTGGCCGCGCATCTATTGTCTTACTATTGTGTCTCTAATTGACGGTATCTGAAGGGTTAATTTTCATCTGTTGATAGGCGATGGACCCTACATCAAAATTACATCGGAATTTGGCGTTCTAGAGAACTTTACTATCTATTTATGTTGATTCACAATATTTAAATATTATTAGGCCCACACTCATTAAACCCCAAGCGAAGGCCCGGCGTTCGCTCTCTCATTGTCTTTCTTTTGTGTCTCTAATAGGGTAATCTCCAGGGTCAAAATAACTACATTTTATTTAGTCCGAACTTTAGATTATAAAAAAAATATTGGACCTGTATTTTTTCTTTTTTCGATTAAACAAAAAATAACAAAGTCACCCCGTGCGAAAAAATGCAGCACGGCGTGACGTTACACGAAACTTTAATTGACTATATCTTTGTCATTTTTGGTTTAATTTACAAATAAAAAAATGCGTGTTCCTTATTTTTGAATAATCTAATACACGGTAATAGCATCATACAGTATTGTAACTCAGCCGTATCTTTGAAATAAATGCCTACAGCCGCGCGGTACGTAAACATGCGATAGGGCTGCCCGCCTCCAGCATTCTAATTACATTTGCCTTCTTTGTGTTTCCATTTAGTTTTTGATTGTAAATATACTTACTTTTTATATAAACAAAATACTTTGTGGATTGAACAGGAAGTGTTCAATAAAAATGCGTGTTGATTTTTGATTGGTAGATTTAAATAAAATGCTTTTTCTAGTATTATTCATACACATAGTACAATAAACCACTATTATTAATAATAAAATACCACGTCTTTACTTTGAATTATACAAACTAACAATAATCACGCGATTATTGTTAAAAAAAACCGTCGTGTCCGCTCGTCACTGCGGCATAGTTGTGACAGTCGCGACTGTCTACATGCCGAGACCATGCTACAACCGAGGCGCGTAGGAATAGAATAGAATAAAACTTTATTGTACACCAAAAAGTAACACAGCTTGTACAGCCGACTGCAAAATTGTCTGGGTACCTTAGTGCCTATTTTCCCTTGCATGTTAGAGTTAAAGTTTTCTAAAATGTAACTAGATGGCGCTGGTATCTTCTCAGCTAAATGGCGACCTAACCTCACAAACCATAAACTCGACATTTAGTTTGACAATAGACACATGCGTCATCATTGTCGTCAACATCTGAGTATGAGGGTAGATTGATAAAAAAAATATGAAACATCTGTGACACAAGCTTAGCTAATTTCGTGATTCTTATCAACTGATTGTAAACGGGCCATAATATTGCGTCTAACATTACAAGTAACGGTTAATTTTAATGCGGTTTTCAAGAATACATTTGGTCCAATGGTAACATCAGCGACTTGATACGCGAGTGTAGCTGGTTCAAATCTCATAAATAAGTTTTTTACTTTTTGTTTTACATCATCTTTTGTGTTTTAGTTAGGTTTACTTTTCTTTAACAAACTAAGTCGGGAAATGTCTTTTTAGATGGACAGTTTGTATAGAAATGAAAGAAAGTATTTCAAGCAAATAAAATGTATATTATTTCACTATAAATAATATATTAACTTAAGATATATAAAGTAAGTAAATGGTCATAGTCCAAAATTAAAATACATTTTTTAATATCTTAATCAAACCAACACATTATAAACATTTTGAAAAGGACATAATAATGGTATAAAAAACGACTTATTAAGTAATTTTATTTCTTTTGCAGTAAAACTTAAAGTCTATTATTTAGTATTTTTTAATAAAGTGACTACTGATAGTTTATTTTGATAAGCAAGTTAATATGGCTTAGTGGTCTAAGTAAAGACTTTGACGCAGTAAGGCACGAGATTAAATCACAAATCTTGTATATTTTTATGCTTTCCATTTAAAAAAAAAATCAATGCGTTATTTTATGTAATAATCAACTAACTAAATATTTTTCAAACATATTTGGAATAATTTCGCCTGACTTGTAATAAGTGGGTAGTAAAGACAAATAAGCATATTTATCATAAAACTGGTATTCAAATGTTACTTAGGTTAAGGGTAGAAAAATAAAAACGTTCTAATAACGCAAAAACCAGTCGTCACTCATTTGCAGTGATGTCATGCAAACAATTTTTAGCCCGTATCATTTGCTACTCTTCCTACGTGGCTAATCCGCCACTGGCACTATTGAAATAAATAAACTGTTTTTGTCATGTTCCAAACTGTATTACAAATAATTTTACCCTATCATTAGCAGTTTAATATCTCACTTCTTTTCTGTGTTTTACCTTTATATATAGTTATTTAAATTACGTCTATAAGACGAATAATTTTTTGTATGTAAAATTGTAAATATTATTAGTTGTTTTTCATATATGTTGTTATTTATTTTTAAATTAATTAATTTTTTAATTTAATCTAAATAATTTGATTTCAAAAAACATACTTAAATATTCTAAACACAAACTGACTAAAAGTAGCATGATGGATTTGAACTTACGACCACGTCATTATAAGTCTACTGTTAACACAAATAGACCATTTTGACATATGAAATGATGTTGAAATTAACAACTGCATTACGAGACAAGACCGTATTTATAAACTTAACGTTAATGTTACGTCATAAAGTTCAAATTGCCATAACATTATTTTATAATATTTGACTATGATCTACCTCGTTTTACTCGTTTAAATTATAAAGCTCCGAATTGAATACCACTTATCTTCTGCTGATTGCAGATTCAAATTCGTCTAACTTTTGGGATGCTTTGTTTTACCTTCTGTTGCCAGATGGGTTAGATTTTTGGTTCTTCTGTGCTTAGGCTTTTTGTAAGTTATGAATAACAAACAAAAGAAATCGGTAGGAATTGTATCGAAGCTAACTAGAGGATATTTAATTGTAATATATTATGACTGGCCTGTTGGTGATGAAGCACTAGGGTTAGTGGCCCTGACTGCTATGACGGAGGTCGTGGGTTCGATTCCCACCCAGGACAAATGTTTGTATGTTGAGCATGATCATATGCTGTGCCTGAGTGTAATTTATCTATAATGTGTATGTATTTAGAAATATCTAGGTATGTTTATAAGTTGTCTAGGACTCATAACAGAAGCTTTGCTTAGCTTGGGACTAGACGGCATTGTGGAATATTATTATTAATATTCAAATCGGTAATTACTCAGCAAAAGGAAAAAAGAGCAGGTAAACAGGCTCATCAAACAAAAAGGCAATAAAAAAAATAGAGGTTTATTTCTTACAGTTTACTATTCAACAGTCAGATTATTAATCAACGAATAAGATTATAATATTACTTGTAATTTCTTATTAAGGTCATAGCTTAAATATTCGTTTCCAAAATTGGAAAGAGGATTGAAGCTTATGTAACCTTAAAAAAGTAAACAAGAGGCAGAATAATAAAAAAAAAAACTACAAAATTGCACAACAACATATCGAATGTTTAGTAGGTAACATAAAAAAAAAACAAAATTATGTTACGTTTTAACTTGAAGTGTTCATAACTTTTATAAATTATTTCAAATACAGGTATTAAGTAAAACCACACTTAACGAAGTCTTCAGTTAATATGAAATATTAATTAAATATGATTATTTATCAATAGTTCGCGACCGATGACCTGGTGAGGGTTGCGGGAATCCAATCCACTTGGGGGAGGCCTATGTCCAACAGTGGACGTCTTTCGGCTGAAATGATGATGATGATGATCAATAGCTCGTGTAACCACCATTTTGGTCAATAACAGCTTGCATTCGGGAACGCATTGAATTAATCAAATTTTTACACAAATCTGAACCACGAATACTCTCCCATATTTGTAAACAATGAGCCTCTAACGCATCTGGAGTACGCTCGTTTTCATTATTCCACCGTTGAACAATAACACCCCATAAATTTTCAATTGGATTTAAATCCGGTGATCTAGCAGGCCAAGGAATAGCGCAAATGTCATTATGCTGATGAAACCATGCCTGCACACTGTGCGAACGGTGTATTGGACAATTATCCTGCACAAATGTTATCTGTGGCAATTCTTCGCTTGGATACACAGTTCGAACTGTAGGTAACATTGTCTCCTCCAACACTTCTATATAATTTGCACTATTTGCTCGACTTGGTATTCTTACAAGTTCTCCCGGATCGGCTGCACTCATCCATCCCCACATGTTCACCGTTATATGGCCAGATTGCCTATTGGGCACTACGTGACCACTTGTGTATCGCGTATTATCTCGACGCCACAAACATAATCGACCGTGTTCACTGGACTTAAAAGTTTTTTCATCAGTAAAGATGACATTACTCCAATCAAAGTTTAAGTGATCCATAGCAAACTGCAATCTTAATCTTTTATGGTTTTCCGTAAGCAAGGGTTTCACAGCATGCCTCCGATAATGCAGCCCTTCACTATGAAGAGCACGACGGACAGTGTCAACACTTGTTTCAAATAAACCAGCATAGTGGTTCGTCGGCAAAAATCCGTTTTCTTCGTACTCCCTTACCATGGTTTGACGCTGCAACATGTTTATCAGCTTTGGTCTACCAGTTCTTTGACGGTGTTTCAAAGAACCCTCTTCTTCAAATCGTCGTACCCATAGAACAACTGTTTTTCTCTGCAACAATAAAACAGAAGTATATAATATTATACCTAATAATGATTACTATATAGGAGTTATTTTGTTATATAAAAGAGTAGAAATAAGATTACTTACGTTTACACCGGTCTCTCTGGCTATTTCTGACAAGTTTTCACCTTGATTATGCAAAGCAATTATTTGAGCTCTTGTCACTAAATCTATATTACAATGCATACTCATTTTGCTGAATTCACCTGATTAAAAATAAAATATGTAGAACGAAAAGAGCTCGAACGAGGTAATCGAAATGAACTTAGCGAACAATCAATAAAGCTTAGTCACAATTCTTTGATCTAAGTATTATTAAACTACCTACTAATATTTTTTTATAAATCCATATTCAACCTACCTTCTCAAGTTTTGAAACTGGCGCATAGATAATCAGATATTTATAAATTGATATTCAATTTTAATATCTGCTTCTCTTTATAAAAAAGTATAAATTATTTCAATGTTTAAAAAATCAAAATGACACCATAAAAAAACATTTGAAGCATAGCAACGCCACCTAGTAGCAGTATAATGTAATGTTGTCGATAACAACATTTCAATCTGATTTTACACTAGATGGCGTCATTTCTCGCTTCACACGATTTTTTTTCGGTACTATCCAACCACTTTTGCAGCCGTCTTTACATAAAATTAAATTTATGGGTACAATGGCGGTCTTATCGCTGAAAGCGATATCTTCCAGACAACCTTAGGATGGACAAGAACTTAAAATAATACAGGGGGTAGTCTGTGGTGTACTGCTAACAAATTAACTGCATATAAAACACAATACATAACTATAAATATATATATATAATGTATTATAATATAATATGTTACACAATTTTAATAAAATAGGGAAGAATAAAAGAGTAAAGTAAGGTGGAAGACATTAAATTACTTAGAAGCAAGATAAGTAATGTTATAAAAAAAGGAAATGGTTTTTAACTAAATTTTTAAAAGAAACTAGTGACCGGGCTATATATATGGGATAGCTCGCGTTTCGTCTGTTTGTATGAAGTTGGAATACTGTATGATATTATTACCGTGTCTAATAGACGGGCTAATTACATTTTGTACGGCAACTAGCCAATTATGTTGATTTACGATATTTAAATATTATTAGGTCCACATTCAATAAACCCCAAGCAAAGCCGTCGTTCGCTCTCTCATTGTGTTTCTATTGTGTTTCTAATTACAGTATTCGAAAGGATAACATTCTTTTCCTGTTATATTCATGCCTAGCTTTTGAATATACCCGCATCTACTTATTAATATTATCTGTTCTGGGAACAATCATCTAATGACACGGACTACTAATTTAAAATTCTAGGTAAAGGAACAATATTATCAATTTCTACCTGAACTTACTTCTGGGAACAATTACTTATGATACTTTCACAATATTCAAAGAGAGAGTAAGAGTGAGATAGCGCTATACGATAGAAAGGCACAACATATCTAGTGTTCAAAGCAATACCACTAAGAGTGAGATAGCGCTGTACGATAGAAAGGGACAAAATACCTAGTGTTTAAAGCAATACCACTGAGAGTGAGATAGCGCTATACAATAGAAAGGGAGAAAATACAAAGTGTAAGGGACAACTAGGGTTTCCAAGTTTTTTTGCAAGAAATAAATTATTTATTTATTTGAGAAACAATATTGAACAGTATTTTTATTGGTTTAATGTTTTTAAATTCATATTTTTCACGCAAAGTTGATTAATTTACAGTCTTATTTAAAAGCTTCATACACCTCATCACAATATAACTAAAATTAAAATAAAGGAGGAGATCATTCGATTATTTTTGAAATTAAAAAAAAAATTGTTTGAGCACCTAAGTCTAACACTTCGAGTATAATATACTTATGTTAAGAG
Source organism: Mythimna lalbum (assembly GCA_949319445.1). Lineage (NCBI taxonomy): Eukaryota > Metazoa > Arthropoda > Insecta > Lepidoptera > Noctuidae > Mythimna > Mythimna lalbum. The sequence goes on from OX439372.1 coordinate 11,062,536, forward strand.
GGTCATTTTCCACTCGCCTATCGTAAACATCGAAAATAGTTTAAAAGTTTGTTACTTCATCTAACGCAATCCGACGCGAAGTTTGACGAAAAAGCAACCCAAAAAGAGAGATAACGCCTGAAAACTCTGCTAGTATTCGGTAAAACAAAACTTGCTCCAGGAAATAGCTGTTTTTTTTTTAAACCTTTTAAAGGTTTTTAAAGGTTTGTGAAATATTCGAGTAAATCTCGGAATAGAGTATCAATAGAATAGAGTTCATACAAAATAGGAGATTTTCAGAGCTCTTTACTAGATTAGTTTTACACAAATTTAGAAATTGATTTCTATAGAAGCCTAGATAATATCCACAAGATACTGTTTCCAAAATATGTAATGAAAAATGTGTACCTAATAACGTCATAATCAGTTATGAGCGGTTGTATGAAAAACAGTGAAAAATACTGTTTGGCAACTCTAAGGACAGCCCTACGCAAACTTTAAGGGCTTGCTCAGTAGACGAAACTGAACAACCTTCCACAAGATATGGTTTTCAGGAAACGAAAAAAAAAAAACAGCCTCATCATACAAAATTATAAACTTGATTGGACAGTTTGTATGAAAAGGCCGATTTTTTATTCAAATGTATTAGTTTATTATTTTTAAGATTATATTATGTATAGTGTCTATGGGCCATAGTAGCCTGAAATAAAGAATTATTATTATATCTAGTGTGCAAAACAATGCCACTAAGAGTGAGATAGCGCTATACGATAGAGAGGGACAAAAGATATAGTGTGCAAAGCAATACCACTAAGAGTGAGATAGCGCTATACAATAGAAAGGGATAACATGTCTAGTGTACAAAACAATAGCACTTAGAGAGAGATGGCACTATACGATAGAGAGGAAAAACATATCTAGTACACAAAACAATACCAGTAAAAGTGAGATAGCGCTATACGATAGAGAGGGACAACATATCTAGTGGACAAAACAACCCCACTCCTGTGTTTAATCCCCAAAAGACTTTAATTAATCTTCGTACGTTAGTTTTGGCATTCGTACTTCTACAGTCGACAGACGTGGTTGTGTTTTTTGCGAAGTTTCTTTTAAAAGAAGTGTAGTAAATACGTTCATAATGGTTTCCGATTGTCAGAAAATAGATTCAGGTGAGTGAATTTTTATTATCATGCATTGTATTTTTAGATGTAATTTTTTTACGGTGTTTTCCTATTTGTATTTTTAGATGCCATTTTTTTTTTTGCGGTGTTTTCCGATTTGTATGTTTAGATGCGATTTTTTTGCGGTGTTTTCCGATTTGTACTCGTATTTTTAGATGCCATTTTTTTTGCGGTGTTTTTCGATTTGTATTTTTAGATGGTATTTTTATGCGGTGTTTTCCGAATTTTCTCATGATTTATTCTTGGCTGCTGGTCTAGAGTTGATTTTCGGTAAGAGTTTGTATATTAGGAGACTAGAAACAACGACTTTTTTCGCGAGACATCCCTTATACCGTATTTTGAGAATAGTTTATAAAAACCAATAATAACTGTCTTTATTTATTACTACTAGCTTTTGCCCGCGGCTTCGCTCGCGTACTTAAATAATAGCCTATGTCACTCAGGAATAAACCAGTTATCTATTAGTGAAAAACTTTTAGCTATCGGACCAGTACTTTCAGTGATTACTACTTACAAATTTAAAAAAAATGTTTTCCTCTTTAATTCATGAATCCCCAAGCGACCACCGGTGGCCGCGCATCTATTGTCTTACTATTGTGTCTCTAATTGACGGTATCTGAAGGGCTAAAATATTATAGATCGGTGTAGATTTTGATTAGAATTTGTGCCAAGTTTAAAGTTTATTTTCATTAAAACCCAAGCGAACGCCGGAGTTCGCGCTGTCTATGTCTTTCTATTGTGTTTCTAATTGACACGATTGAAAGGTAAATCCAAGAAATATAAATTCTCTATACAATCTTAAAAAAAAACCCCTTTAATTCATGAATCCCCAAGCGACCACCGGTGGCCGCGCATCTATTGTCTTACTATTGTGTCTCTAATTGACGGTATCTGAAGGGTTAATAATTATATTGTACGTAGTTCTCAAAAACAAATAATGACAACCTTTATTAATTACTAACTTTTGTCCGCGGCTTCACTCGCGCTCATAAAATATAGTCTATGTCACTCAGGAATAACGCTCTAAACTTCTCAGCGCTCACTTACATTTTAAAAGGCAGCCTTGTACAAAATCTCACTTTTCTAGGTAGTTTCGGTTGTGCGTCTATATGTCAGTCAGTTTCTCCTATTATATAAATATTAGTATTAGCCCGCGGCTGCACCGGCGTACATAAAATATAGCCTATGTCACTCTAAATTTTTAGCTATCGGACTTTCAGTGCCTTCTACAAACATAAAAACCAAAAAACACAAACTGTACTTGGTTTTTTTTTATTAAGTTTTAATTACCCAGGGAATAAAATTGTCATGCATACGAATTTTCCTCTTTTCATCCCTTAACCCTTCAGATACCGTCAATTAGAGACACAATAGTAAGACAATAGATGCGCGGCCACCGGTGGTCGCTTGGGGATTCATGAATTAAAAGTTATCTCCAAAAACTCTCCACTCTCCTTCTTAACACTCGGTTAAATTTTAAAAGGAAGATTTTCAATTACAAAATTTCACGTTTCTAGTCCCAGTAGTTTCGGTTGTGCGTCTATATGTCAGTCAGTCAGTTTCTCCTTTTATATATACAACGTGTAACGTTAAATGCGCAAAACCTCGAACACCCCAAATGATTTTTAATTTAATTGACCTTTTTTTTTGTCTACGGGGAAAATCATCTTTGACGAAACCCGCTCTTGGGTGGAGCGGGAGACAGTGTCAGACTCTTACTGACTAAAAACCCCGCGCCGTTCCTTCTAGCCTTCATACCGGGGCACGAGCTCCCTTTCGGACAACCCTGTCCCCAGTAGGCTTTGACCCAGCTGGGCCCCTCCTGCTGCTGACAACTCCTTGAGGCGCGCGGGAACAGTGCGCGCCGTCGACGTCTTGGACTCGGTCCATTACCGGACGATCGGACAGCGAGCTACCCATGGCTCGCCGTCCGCGAGCCCGCGTCTACGGTGGCCGGAAATCGGGATCGGAATCCCGGCGACGGCGGCGAGGGCGCCGTTGCCTGATGCGGTCGGCCTCCTCCTTTGCAAGCATTACTGCTTCGCAGAAGGAGGCGACCGCCTAATTTAATTGACCTAAAAGAGTGAGAAAAAAATCATTTAAAAAATATTAAAGGTTTTATTTGCAGTTTTAGTTTGTTTAAAATTAATATCTGCATTGAAATAAGAACTTTTATCATTTGTGTTTGTTTACCTATTTCGGCAGGTTTGCGCACTAGCTTGACTTATTCATAAATAGACAGGGCGACATTTTTAATGAATATTTTTTACAAAAATTTAACCTAAATTAAAAATTCTGCTCGTTATTCCGATTAAACTATTTTTAGGTTTTGCGCATTTAACGTCACACGTTGTATGCTAGCTTTTGACCGCAGCTTCGCCCGCGTACATAAAATATAGCCTATGTCACTCAGGAATCAAGCAGCTTTCTATCGGTGAAAAAATTTTACCAATCGGACCAGTACTTCCAGAAAAAAAATCAGCCTCTCCATACAATCTGTCCAATCAAGTTTATATTTTTGTATGATTTGCTGTTTTTTTTTTTTATAATGTTTAGGCTCACGTTTGACCACTATCTCACCTGATGGAAAGCGATAATGTGGCCGACGATGGAATACGCTTGCCTAGAAGCAATCTATTCACTCTCGACTTAAAGACCCCTGGGTTATAGCTATCAGGAAACACAGACTCCGGCAGGGAATTCCACTCCTTAGCTGTACGCATAATGAATGTATTCCCAAAACGCTTTGTACGTATGGGTGGGATGTCCACCATGTACCGGTGGCGCAACGCCGTACGTCTTGTGGTCCGATGATGGAACGGACTTGGTGGAATTAAATTGTGTAACTCCAGTGCACACTCCCCGAAATGTAAACGATAGAAAACGGACAGGCAAGCAACTCGGCGTCTATGCTCAAGACTTTGGAGTCTTGACTTCACAAGTGCATCATTGCCTATGATCTTCTTGGCACGCCTTTCTCGATATAGGAGCCGAAATTGAGGGTAGACGAAAGCGTTATTATTTTTCATTTCCTGAAAAGAAATCTTGTGGAAGTTTGTTCAGTTTCGTCTGCTGAGCTAGCCCTTAAAGTGTGCGGAGGGTTGTCCCTTACAACCTGTAGATATCGCTACACTCGTATATCTCTATCCGTTCAAATCCTTCTACTACAGAAGTGCCCTTATATTTTATACCTACATCAAAATTATCCTTTTTGTTACAGACCCCGCCAGAATGGAAGTGAAACGCGAGAGTGAGAGAGAAACAATAGAGCCTGAAAGAGAGAAAGAGATGGTGGCAGAGAAAGAGAAGCAGTCGCCTATTGAAGAGGACACCACTCTCAAGGAGATGCTGCAAATTGACGAGCAATATGTACCGCTGTTGACACTGGTAAGCGACTTTCTACCTTATCACGGATAGAGCAAGAGCCCGTGAATGCCAGACCTTCGTATTTTAATAAAAGCTGAAAGTTTTTCTATGTGTGTCCCTAGTACAGGTAAGAATGATCCCCACCTATGAAGCTGAGGCAGCGGTGGCTTTGGCAGGTAACAGGTAACAATGGTGTATAAAATTCCATCTCAAATTCATCATAAAATAAAACTTTTTTTATATATTTGATTCATAATAATATCAAAACTCGCGTTGCTCATTGCCAGACAGTCAGTATGGTTGCAACCCTGGAAAAATGTTAGATATCTATCATATCATAACATACTCGTATATCATCAACCTTTTACCTTTGTTACCTGTTACCAGCCAAAGCCACCGCTGCCTCAGCTTCATAGGTGGGGATCATTCTTACCTGCACTAGAGACACACATAGAAAAACTTTCAGCTTTTATTAAAATACGAAGGTCTGGCATTCACGGGCTCTTTTCAACTTTTTAGTCACTGGCGCCACTTTCAAACTTCCCCTAATATACTAATTTCTCACTTAATCTATTCTTGCTTATAGTTGCCTGATGTGGTCGGCCGCCTCCTTTGCTAGCATTACTGCTTCGCAGAAGGAGGCGACCGCCTGCCACTCCTCCTTACAACACCTGCCCGAAACACAAATACAAATTTGTGTGTTTTTGTTTGCAGCTGGAGCAGTTCTCACCTGGTGAAGACGGTATACAGTTTAACAGGAAATTGCGTCACTTTGAGACTACCGTGTCTTCCATGTGCCCCGATGAATCGCGACTGCAGTAAGTATTGTTGCTAGTCCTTTAGAAATTTTTCCAAAAATGGACATCTTGCGGTTGAAATAATGATGATTAAGAAATAGGCCACTATTTTTTTTGTAATAAGGAATATGCATGAAATGGTACATTATCTGACTAGAAAACTAAACTAAAGAAGACGAAACAAAGATGTCTAAGTTTTATATCCCGAGCGCTAGTGAGGGCCTCCAATATTTAACTCCCGAATACGCGAGGAAGATATTGTAATTTTTGATAAATATATCTGTCTCTAGTTCCCTCTCCTGAGTCCCAGCAGGGGGAACATTATAACGTTAATTATGTATGTTATGAATTGTTATAGCGTCTTTTTCTTGATTTTTTATAAATTGATTATTTCAATGATCACCTTAAATTGATTATAATTGTGTATCTTCAGCCAAGCATTCGCCACATTCCGCGCGGCCGCTCTCCTCAACTCCGTGACTGCCCGCAAGCTGGCGGCCGTGGGAGCGTCCTTCACGCGCCAGCAGCGCCAGCAGCTGCTGCGAGGAGCCCTGCTCAACGTGGTCATGCAGGGGACCTTCTCTAGTAAGTCATTATATTATAGAATAGAAATATTTTTATTCGGGACAGACACATTACAATGGCTGTGAACACAAAGTAAAAAACTGGCCAAGTCTTCTTTTGATTGACTGGCTAAGTGGGTTTCGTAGTTTCTTGTCCGTCACAATAAGTGTCCCCACTTAAGTTACTTAAACACAATTACAATTTCCCACTATACCAAATATTCTTATTAATAACAATGAACGACAGACAACGAGAAAGAATAAATACCACCAATGCCAATGTTAGACCAACCGAACAATTCGACAATATAATAGCTCATACCTGTCCCGACCCCATCAACTCACGAAAAATCTTAACAGCGCGAAGTAGCCCAAAGTAGAGCCCCATCTCTCGGAAAATTGGGTTACTAATTTGTACAAACTAGACGGGTTATGTATGTTGGGTTTTCGGTAGTAATATTAACTGACCCACTAGACCAACAGACCAATCAAAGAATGCAGCTCTATAGATAGTTACTCACCTGGTGTCCATTTGGTTGCGCAACCAATTAGGTGGCGCGACCAGCTCGGGCGTGTAGCGACTCTGGTGTCTGTATGGTGTCTAGTGTGTTAGCTTAGGGCTATACTTCACCGGGACATCATGGCGGCGAGACCAGTTACGCCACCATGGTGTCCCGGTCAGACTAATGGTCACACTTACTCATATCTGACTACCTGTCGACTCAAAGATTGGATGATGGACAACCGGGATGTGCGTACTTGAGTAATTAGGAAATTCATTAAAAAAAAAGTGTTAATATGAAATACTAATTTTTTGTTTGTTTTCAGAACTGGAGGCCCTGGAGCGCTCGAATCCGATGTTTTTAATAAACGCTGCCAATCTCATGGGAGACTATTTTGCAGGTAAGTTCAAAGGATAAAAAAAAAACCCAATGTTTTTACACTTTAAAACGTTAAGTTTATTTTTTTGTTTGTAGGAGGTAATCTCTGAAAGTACAGCCCCCCTAGCCAAGTTGCCAATCTACAATAGTTAACGCTAGTAGAAAGCTTCAAATGTTTGGGAATGACGTCCTCTCAACGCTCAGTCACGTGGTCAGAACAAAAGAATTGGCGGCAAGGTCAACTCGAAGCGTTCGACGCAAGCGCAACGGTTGTAACTTGGCTAGGGGGGCTGGTCCGATTGCTTATTATAAACGCATTATCTTGCACATAATATTTATCATAATCCAATAACGATTTCTTCAACTGATCTCGTACTAACCTGGGTGTAATCTAATCATTGTTTCACAATTTTTTTTTTTATAATGTATAGGCTCACGTTTGACCACTATCTCACCTGATGGTAAGCGATGATGTGGCCGACGATGGAACACGCTTGCCTAGAAGCAATCTATTCACTCTTGACTTAAAGACCCCTAGGTTGTAGCTATCAGGAAACGCAGACTCCGGCAGGGAATTCCACTCCTTAGCTGTACGCATAATGAATGTATTCCCAAAACGCTTTGTACGTATGGGTGGGATGTCCACCATGTACCGGTGGCGCAACGCCGTATGTCTTGTGGTCCGATGATGGAACGGACTTGGTGGAATTAAATTGTGTAGCTCTAGTGCACACTCCCCGAAATGCAAACGATAGAAAACGGACAGGCAAGCAACTCGGCGTCGATGCTCAAGACTTTGGAGTTTTGACTTCACAAGTGCATCATTGCCTATGATCCTCTTTTACAGTTCAGGGAACTCTGAAACAATCATTTCATGTTCATACTATTATCTTCTTCCTGCCCTTATCCCGTTTTATTTGGGGTCGGCGCAACACGATTTTTCTTCCATTCTGTCCTGTCACTCGTCACGCTATCATCAACTCCTTTTCCTTTCATATCACTTCTCACACAATCCATCCATCTTTTCTTTGGCCTCCCTCTCCCCTTCCATCTCTCCTTTTCACATGTCCATACCAAGACAGACGATTCCCTCTCAACTTTTCAGTCACTGGCGCCACTTTTAAACTTCCCCTAATATATTCATTTCTCACTTTATCCATTCTCGTCACACCACACATCCATCTTTACATTCTCTTCTCCGTTACGTGCAATCTTTTTTTATCCGTCTTTTTCATGTTCATCCCTACTAATATTATAAATGCGAAAGTAACTCTGTCTGTCTGTCTGTTACGCTTTCACGCAAAAACTACTGAACGGATTTAGATCAAATTTGGTAGGTAGGTAGGTAGAAGAGACACTGGAATAACACATAGGCTACCTATAATTTCATTGCTGAGCACGGGTCTCTGCCCGCGCGATATAAACTGTAGTTCACGCGGGCGAAGCCGCGGGCGGAAAGCTATACTATTATAAGACGACTAATATATGTTCTCCTTTCAGAGGCACGCCTATGCAACGGCAACAAGGTACACATCCTAGCCAGCCCGCTTCTGCAGTACATGCGCGCCTTGCTGGGCAGTGACGACATCAGGGCGCACCGGAGTCTGGCCACACAGGTATGTGACACTCTGGCTATCATCTTTGCACTTACAGCCAAAAGACGTCCACTGCTAGACATAGGGCTTTCCCCAAGTGTTGAGCTGCTGACCTTCCTTGAATTGGTGTGGGTCGAATGACACACACACTAATTCCATCCATACTGAAAAAAAGCGGTTTGGACGTAGAGTTATAGAAATCAGCCTGATATGCACACATCTCCGCTGGGCGTGTGTAACTCTTTACTGAACCGACAGCGAGTCGGTTCAGTTCCGAAACATTTTAGTGTTCCGATAAGTTTGTTTTTAGTAAGTAGCATAGTTTACTAACATGACCCAATTCTCTTCCAGCTAATGCAAAATGGCCGCGAACTCCTCTCAGTGCTAGCGCAAGAGCTAGACGAGCTATCAATCTCCATCCGTCTCCGCCTGCTATCACCGCCACCCATCAGCACTATATGGCTTCTTCTATCAGCTGATCTCTGCCTCAACAAATTCCTGCCGCTCCCCAACACACTACAGCAGTTCTACGCAGCCCACTTAGAACTAACAACAGAAGAAAATTTCAGTGAAGTAGATTACGGCTCGTGGAAGAAGAGCCCAGAAAAAGAAGATTACAGGCCGGATGCTAGTGAGATAGCGGAGAAAGTCAGCATGAATCTGTCTCAAATAAGCCTGAATAACAATGAAGATACGAAGCCTAAGTTACGGCCGATTTTAGGAGCTGGAGCTGGTCTGCTAAGGCAGGAACAAGCCTTGTCCGTCAGCCAAGACACCTTCGAAACATGGACAGCAAAAAATAACCTGAACAAAAGATATGACTTAAACTCTTGGAGACAGCAGGAGGAAGAGAAAAAAGAAGAACTAGAGTACAACCAAACGGTCTTACCCCCCAGTGTACAACCTTTTCCAGTGCCAGACTACCCCCCTCCTGTAAATCGGTTTAGTTACCCGGAGAATTTCGTCAACTACTTACAACAGGGCGACGGATCATACATACAAAGCCAGTATACAAACGTAGCGTTCAACCAACAAGGAGGTGACAGTTTCCAGAATTTTCCTGACAGAACCCCTGTAGTACCGAACACGGAGCGACCGCCCCCCGTAGTCGAAAGGGTCGCCCCCACGCCAGCCATCTCAATGCCAGAACGGGTGAACAACGAAATCCAGAAAAACAGCAACAGACGTCCCGTTGAAAACTGGAGAAAAGAGAAGACTATAGAGAAAGACGACCCCAACAGGAATAGACAACGGAATTGGGTCCGTCAGAAATCCAAAGACAATGTCAGCGAAGATGAGGAGAAAGAGAAGTACAAAGACCGTTCTACGTCCAGGAACAGAGATGGGAGACCAGCTAGAATGAACCGTAGGAGTAGCGGGGAAGAGGAAGGGGGACTTGCCAAGACACCCCCGAGGAGACATGTGACCGAGGTTCCCAGGAACACAAAATATTGGGACCATGACGACCGTTGTGATAAGGATTATAATAGTTAGTAGGAGCAGGCTTTGTAGCCGGTAGTAGGCGTTGTGTGGAAAGTTGGGGACTTGGGGTACTAAGGGGCCTTGTAACCCTATGGGGTAATACAACCCTATAGGGGACTTCGACCCTATGTGTTTGGAGTGAATAAAAATCTGTGATGCATGGCACGGTCAAATTTTTGACTGTTTTAGTAATGGATCCCAATAATGGGCTGGAAATTAGCTTTTTTAATGAATATTAACCAAAAGATGTCTGTATTCACGAATTTTATACACTATAACGCCTTATTTCTGGGATGTGCAGAAATGTTACACACAACGCCATCTATAGTGAACTAAACGGACTTTACCAAAACTAATTTGGGATGTTTTTTAGTGAAATTTCTAAGTGATAATGGACACTGTTTAGCGAAGTGACTTTTAGTACTAAAAGTGGAACTCGGTTGATAAATTTTTAGTGTTAATAACGTACCAATTATGTATCACAAAGGTTCAATGTACCTGTTACGGTACAGGGTAGATCGCAGACCGATATGTCGGCGTCCGATTTTATGTTGGATAATTTAGTTATATGAATTTTGACTTAATACAGAAGTACAGTAGATTATAGAAGAAAAATTGGTAACCAAAACTATTTTGGTTGTCGAAATCGGACGATTTGTCGGACGAAATAGTTGTCTGTGGTCTACTATAGAACCTATTTAGACGATACTTTTCTAATAAGTCGTAAAAAAAATGGATAACAAAATGTGTTCATAAAATCTTTGCAATTCGTGGTTGCATAACTTAATAAAATAATGTTAAATTATGTTAAAATTTCTGACTTCGGTTGTACTCGCGTTTTTTTTAAACTAGTCGGACATTTCCGGATCTAGTCGGGACTCTTCGTAGCTGGTCGGACATTTCCGGATCTAGTCGGAATTTCCGAAGCTATTCGGGCATTCCCGATGCAAGTCGGATATTTCCGGATCTAGTCGGTCATTTCTGAAGCTAGTCGGGCATTTCCGAAACTAGTGGGATATTTCCGAAGCTAGTCGTTCATTTCTGAAGCTAGTTGAATATTTCTGGAACTTGAAACCGAGTGCAACTGTAGTCGATATTCATAAATATTTCACAAAGGGTGTAATAAAATTGTATGCATGCTTTAAAATGTGGACTCGAAAATTTTTATTGTAAAGATTCTTAAAAAATACTTGTCATTACTGACTAGGGACTGCCTCGTTGCTCGAGTAGCCGTTCGCTATTTGTGAGCACGAGGTCCCGAGTTCGATTCCCGGGTCGGGTAGACTGTTATTGGGTTTTTCCCATATGGAAATTCTGTATAGCTACCTGAAGTCTGGATTTGTAACTAGTTTTTTGATTCAAGCATCACCTGTATGAAAATGACTAAATATAATATAACTAGAAAATATGTAAAACTTGTGGTTATTATTTAAAAATTAACATTTAAATAATTTAGCAACTGACTCTTATTATTATTATTTTAATAAAGAAAGTCGTGTGCTAACGGATATATTAAACAAAACGGATGTTCCATTTAATATTATGGAATATTAAAATATATTATAATTTAACCCTTAGTTTTAGGAAGTACATAAAAAAATAATTTTTCTTCTCATTTAAAATAGTGGTAGACAAATTATTATTAAAAATTGAAATCTTACGATTTCTTCATGTTAGTTACGTTTGTATGAAAAAAGTCGCATCTGCGCATTTTTTGTCGCTGTTGCGATTTGGGCGCCATATTCAAGTTTATATTAAATTCAACCTCATTTCATAGTACATTTGAACTGAACGCAATTGCGACAAAAAGTCGCGGTATTTGTACGCATCCTAACTGGATTTTTTTTGCTCAAGCATTTAGTTTCAAGACCATGACACAAATATAATTTATAATACAAAACAGCAGTATATTTGTATTATATTATTCAGGTGATACAAATATATATATTGGATATTATTAAGGCTTTTGGGTCAGACCAGTGATAGACAGTATTTAAGGTCGAAATACAACTTTCAAGTCAAGAGTGACTAAGTTACTTCTAGGCAAGCGTGCTCCATCGTCGACCACATCATCACTTACCATCAGGTGAGATAGTGGGCAAACGCGAGCCTATTTTTAATAAAAAAAAGAATTATAAATGCTACATTATTACGGAGTTACAACACTCAGTATTGTATTCATTTTTGAAGTGACAACTTTAGGGGAATACTTCATTTCGTGAATGCACCGTTAAATTTTGATCGTTTTAATCCCGTGGTGGGTCGATCCGGTACATGGAATAGTATCGATTTGTAACCATAAAATGAAAAAATAACGTACCATTTTTAAAACTCGTATTAATTTGCGCATGTACGAAATTATTTTTTTAAGAAAACGTTAGCTGGGCGAGTCCAATAACCTGTAGGTAGTTAGTACGCAACGCCAACTATTACCTACAGCTGAGCGAGGCCAATGACTTGTAGGTAATTAGTACGCAACTATTACCTACAGCTGAGCGAGGCCAATGACCTGTAGGTAGTTAGTGCGCAACGCCTACTACTACCTACAGCGCATTAGACTCGCTCAGCTGACGTTTTCTTAAAGAAATTAATTTCATACATGTGTAAATTAATACGAGTTTAAAAAAAGAGAACTTTATATTTCTATTCTTACCGCGAAACGCAGGTTTTAACGAGTATAGGTTCAAATAAAACACTATCACTGCGCTCTAAGCCCCAAGCTAATTACGAAAAATTATTAATAATATCCACCAGTAGTTTTGTCAACGTATCGCGTAGTATAGTTCCTTAGTTCAGACTGAAAAAACTCGGAAGTCGGTTCAGTGAAACTCTGAAAAAGATCCTTAGGCCTTGACCACAATTGGGAACTTTCAACACTTTTTTTTTTGGTGTGTAAAAATCATCCAAATGACATCCTCCGCCCTTGAGAGGAGCGGGAGATAGAATCAGACTCTTACTGACTAAAAAAACCAGCCCGTTCTTGCCTTTCATACCGGGGTCAAGCTTTCCTTTCGGAGCTAGCGAAGCAAGCTATTGAGCTTGAGGAGCGCGGGAACAGTGCGCACTGTTGACGTCTTGGGCTCGGTCCGGACAGTTACCGGAAGGTCGGACGGCGAGGAACATTGCTCGCGGTCCGTAAGCCCGCGCTCATGGTAGACTTTCATCACATTTTTCATAATGATGCCAACTCGTGACCTGGATCTCTTCTTATGGAAGGCAGCGCTGTAAACGAGTTTGGATAAAACATGATACCACTGAATAACTGAAAAAAATGATGAGACGAAATGCCTCGTCGTAAATCGAGGGACTGGAACAATTTGTTTGAACCGGTCTTCCTGTCTGATTAGGTAAATTAGGCGTCTTCAAGGCCATTGAATATGCTTTTAAAGTAGTGCGCCTCAACATCAACGATTGCATCACTGCTTACCATCAGGTGGTATCGCAGTCAAGCACTATTTTCGCAGCATAATATAACATAATTTTTAGTTAATGCGAAATGAGAGCGGTGGTGACCGAGTGGTAACGGCCCCGACTTACGAGTGTAGGTCCCGGGTTCAAACCCAGCCAGGCGTATTACTTTGTGTAATTTATTTCATCACCACTGCTCTCAAAACGGTGAAGGAAAACATCGTGAGGAAACCGGCATGTCCTAGAACCAAAAATTCGAAGACAAGTGACATCCACCAACCCGCACTGGGCCCACCGTGTGGTGGATTATGGCTCATTCCCTCCCCTAGAGAGGAGGCCTGAGTCCCAGCAGTGGGAACATTAAAAGGCTGACTATGCTATGCTATGCTTATGCGAAATATAAAATAGAACAGCCCTTTTAAGTGAATGTCAAGTTACAAAATATAACTTTATTTTTACTACACGAAAAGAAATTGCAGATTGAGGTGCTTCGCGGCGCAGTGCTGCGTGGAACGTATTCTGAATTCTCACAATGAATTGTGTATCTTTTCGTGTAGCTAATAAAGTGTTATACAAGACAGCGTCGCGGTGTGATTTACCCTTAATAAGCTAGAATTCGTGCGAAAATATCTAACAAACCGATGCGGCCGCGTCGCTTCGCTAATCGCTCCGCATCCACGTGCGATTGGCCACGTACGCCACCTCTGTTCGGGTATGGAATTCTAAAAAGGGACCTTTTTGCAATGGTTTTAAGGTCGATTTTCAAGAGTGATCTGATCCAATACTTGGCGAGTCTATTAGTCTAATTGTCTTAATGTGGTCGCTAGTTTGGTGTTGTCTTTTCATTACTTTCAAAGATCTCGTCTTATGTATATATGATCTTGGGCAATAACCACAAGCGTGGGTATTTAAGTCAAGAGTGAATAGGTTCTAAGCAAGCGTATTCCATCGTCAACCACATCATCGCTTAACAGGTGAGATATTAGTCAAAAGCGAGCCTATCCATAATAAAAAAAAATTTACAACTCGTAAGTCGGTGCCGGCCGTTACCACTCGACTATCACTGCTCGACTATACATGTAATTAACTGTGTGGCGGGGAGAACTTGCGCACTTTTCCGCACTAATGCGAAAAACAATTAACTGAGTGCCTAAAAGCGGGTTTTCGAGTAAGTGTATTGAAATAGAATTAATGTGTGAATTGTACGAAGGTCGTAGTGGTCAAGAATTTTTGAAGTTTTCACCGAGACTGAAATATCTAGAAAAATCATGTTCTGCCCAAGATCGGATAAAATACAGAAAGTAATGAACTCGGCCTTAATAATAAAGCATAATAATGAAATTAGATTTCTTATTTTTTCATATTGTAATTCATAGTTTAAAATTAACTAGAATTTAAATAGTTCTAAGACTCATTAAGTACATTATAAAATAATTATATGGGATCGTGTTTGTGAAATTGGATAAAATTGTATAAATTATAAGTGCAATGTTATGAAATACTTACTCCAATTAACCGCCTAGGAACCGTTCAAGTATTACGTAAAGATTTTTTGCAAATATTAACTCCCCCCTCCCCCTTGTCAGCAAAAGTAAGCAAAGCTGTCACCCCCTCACCACATGCTTACGTGAACATTGGTACAAATATTTGTCAATTTGTTGGTTTCGTTACTAATTTACGAGCACTAGTTTTAAGTCTACAAATAAGGAATAGACTTGACATAAAAGAAAAAATCAAACTTCATTTAAAACGTTGAAGTATTAATTTAAATTAACAGTTCTGAGTCCATGATACACGAATCCATTGCTGCTCACTTTCTTGTGATTTTGGAACATTGAGATAGTTCTCTTAAAAACCTAAGAAAAATAAATACTGCTGACGTAATCACCATCTAGACTCCCCCGTCCCCCATGTCATCAAAAATAAGCAATGCTAAAACCCCTCCACCCCCCTGTAGTACTTGAATGGCCCCCTAGGTCGGGTATATCCGACGACCACTCGAGCTTATTGCACCAGGGTCGCAAATCCACGACCAAATACTCCATCTCATCAGCTCTTCGGTCACCTATGGGGATTGAAGAGCTAAACGAGATGGAGTTCCCAGTCGCAAACACACAAAAATTTGTCAAACCACAGAAAAGATGAAAGAGGTTAGAAAGGAAATATTTTTCAATTTGTACTACAACGAGTGTCGCCGCTTGTCTCCCACCCTTTAACTGCACTACAGGCAATAAACCAATACGAACGCGCATTACGCAACTAACAGACCACGCACACTTAGATCGCAAGTTTGCTATTGGTAGTTGAACTATGAGCATTGCCCTACTTTGTGGTACGCCTGCCCCGCCCACAAAGCCATCCTAACCTCTTTCATCTGTTCTGTGTGTCGGACCAGTCCGATGCGGGCGGATAACGAGTTGAAATGTTTTTATTACAAGCCAGTAATAAACTAGTGCGATTCACCATCAACGATTGCATCACTGCTTACCATCAGATGGGATCGCATTCAAGCACTAGTTTAAAATTGTACCCCTTAGGGCTATATTTCTAAGCTACAAAATTAGACACCAGAGTCGCCACACGTCCGAGCTGGTCGCGCCACCAAATTGGTAGCGCAACCAAACGGACACCAGGTGAGTAACTCTCTAAAGAGCTGTATTATATATTTTGTTGGTAGCGGCGACTGGTCGCGCCGCCATGGTGTCTCGGTGAAATATGGCCCTAAATAAGTTTCTATATGTTATATTATTTGGAAAAAAACAGTATATTAATTTGATGCCTAAATAAAATTGTTTTCTTTTGTCCGAACTTCCATATTGAATGCAAACACAAAATTTCTGTATCGAGTAGTATTTCAAACATTGCAATTATTTGGAAGCTTGATAAAATCCTTGATATTTTGTCTGTTAATAAGTTTTTGTTGCTAGGTTTGTCAGTCAGTCAATTAACCTGTAGCATAATCATAGCAGTCGGCCTTATAATGTTCCCGCTGTTGGGACTCAGGCCCCCTCTCTAGGAGAAGGCATGGGCCGTAATCCACCACGCGGGCTCTGTGCGGGTTGGTGAATGTCACATGTATTCGAAATTTTGGTTCTAGGACATGCCGGTTTCCTCACGATGTTTTCCTTCACCGTTTTGAAAGCAGTGGTGTTAAAATAAATTACACAAAGTAATGCGCCTGGTTTAACCCGCGACCTACAACTCGTAAGTCGGGGCCATTACCACTCGCACAACACCTGTCTGGTCGGAAAATCTTTAGGACTTTACACCCTGTTTTTCTTACCTATAAAAACATATACTTTGTGACCATCTTGGAACGACCGTCACTTTTAAATCTACATTTCTGCCTGTACAGTTTTTTGGTGCTAACAGCATTTATATCCCTTATGACTAGTGTTTTATTTATTTTGAAGGGAATTCATCAAATAAGCTCTTTCTCTTTGGCTGGGCCAGAAGTGTCCTATTTTTTAACTGACCAAAATTCACCCGTGTTCTAGCAGTCTTGCGTCTAAGGGTCGAGGTGGGTTTTGCCTTGGAGCAATCCACCTAGTGCTTGATTGCGATCCGACCTAATGGTAAGCAGTGATGCAATCCTATTCACTCTAGCCTTGAAGACAGCTAAATTATAATCGGTCGGGAAGATCCCTGCAGACAAATTGACTCTAAGCAACAAAATACATAATATTATCAGACAAAATATGAAAAGGAATGAAGGTAGAACTATACTGCGCACACGTGTCAGTAACGCCCATCTGGGCGCGTCGGTCTCCATACATTTGATATGGAAACTAGACTTGTAGAGCTACACTAGATCCACGCCACGCGAAGTCGTTCTACGCACAAATCAGGCGTGTTACACGTGTGCGTCGGTAGCTTGAGTGTCTAAGTAACACCGCTCGGGATTAAGTACCTGTATAGCATAATTCATTCATTGTGATGTATACAATGATAAGTTTAGACCTAAATAAGTAATGGGCCGTGGACTGTAGATAATATTGGAGGTCGATTTTACGATTTGGAGGACTTTTTCAACCTTGAAAAAGTCCTCAAAATCGTAATTTTTAGGCCTTTTAACAGTTTTTCAGGACATTTTGGCTTTCAGAGGCCTTAGCATGTCAAGCACGCAAAAATGTCACGTGTGAGAGGGAGAGAGAGATAAAGCTATACACCCCCTATATAGCTCTATCTCACAAAATAGATAGGTACAGAAGTCAATCTACATACAAAGCGCGCTCGCAGACACGATATCTCGGCTCAATCGCCCGATTGCACTCGTAGGTATAAAAATTGAAGTACGTACATTTAGATTGACTTCTGTACCTATGTATTTTGTGTCTATCTCTTTAACAGTTGAGTATAGGTCGTCAAATAGATCGCATTAAGAGCTTGTGGTAGGCCCTCAGGACTTTTCTGGCTTTCAGGTCTTTTGGTCTGCTTTTTGTGAGGTCAGAAATGTAACTTAATTTGGTATGATTGTTAAAATAAACTCAGAAAGGTTTGAACTTCAGGCCATACATTGTCAGGCCACTGAATGTTTAGGTAGTAAATTAGGTAATATAATCATATAAACTGCAGTACACGGCTTGATAAAGGATTTTCATGCAAAATTATATGGATGACCTCTTCAGATTACACTCATTGTTGTATGCGAAACGGCTTGACCGATTTCTATATAAAAAAAGTGGATATTTGGTAGATCTGAAAGGTATGTAGACTATTTTTTATCCTACTACCCACATCCTGTTTTTTTTATTTTTTTATTTATATGGCTGACTTGGTCAGGTCAGCTAGGAAATCTCCATGGGTAGTCCGAAAGGAAACCCCAGAGTCCTGAAATATAAAAGGTAAAGAATGAACAGAGGAGCGGGTTTTAGTCAGTAAAAGTCTGACATGACCTCGCGCTCCGCCCTATAGCTGGAGAAGTCATTGGATGATTTCCCACTTACAAAAAAAGCTAGTAAATCTATATAATACAATAAGCATTTAAAAAAAAAAGTATAATTTTGCATGAAAATTGTCTCAATTAAGGCATTGTAAATTAGCTAAATAATATATTTTAGATTTTTCTAACATTTCTTAATGAAAACGTGGATTTTGATTTTCGATTGGTTAACAAAATATATTATTGATTATTGTAGTTGTTTGCGCCGAATCTTGAAGGACATTAGCTTAATTTGTCAATGCTATGCCCACTGCTGCACGCAGGCCCTCTCTCAATTAGAATGACAGATTGAGACTTACGAGTCTGTCACTGTCAATGAGAGTGAGAGTGTGTCACTGTCAATGAGAGTCTGTCACTGTCAATGAGTCTGTCACTGTCAATGAGAGTGAGAGTCTGTCACTGTCAATGAGAGTGAGAGTCTGTCACTGTCAATGAGAGTGAGATTGTGTCACTGTCAGAGTGAGAGTTTGTCACTGTCAATGAGAGTGAGATTGTGTCACTGTCAAAGAGAGTGAGATTGTGTCACTGTCAAAGAGAGTCAGAGTGTGTCACTGTCAAAGAGAGTGAGATTGTGTCACTCTCAATAAGAGTGAGAGTGAGACTGTTTCGACCTTTGTCGGTCAAAACATTGCCTTTGCCTAGTTTAATGATTTTTGAAGGCGCAGGCATATGCAGTTACTTTACCTTGTATCCGTGCAAAATTAAGTATTTACTTGTTTTTTTATACAATATTTTATTGAAAAATTGTAAGTTTTATTGCAAAAATTCAATTTGGAATACCTTCAATTTCCTTTAGTACATTGTCAAGTAAACTGTTGAAATACCTACATTCGAGAATCCATATTTATTGTGTTCCCAGACTATGATGTACAATAAAATAAAAACCAACCTGATTTTTATCCTGTTTGTATGGCCTTGTTAACTTTTGAGACCACAAAATTATATGTCAAACTGTATTTATGTAGGTACTGTAAAATGTTGTAAAATTACTGAATCATGGTGACATCACATATTTTGAATTTCGAATTTAGAACAAATAACGCTCAAATTAAAAAAAAAACCTCTACTAATTTTGTCAATAGGTAATACTAAAGCCTACGGACGTGTAGTTTCATAGACGCGTATTCATCATTATACGCTTGGTGTACGCCGGCGTGAAGCTTACATACAAAACTATGAAATACTGGCAGCGTCGACCCGTCGTGTCGCGTCTATGAAGCTACGCGACCGAGGACAATAGGCCATAGTTTGGTATGTAAGCTTCACGCAGGCGTACACCAAGCGTATGACGAATACGCGTCTATGAAGCTACGCGACCGTGGACAGTAGGTTTATTAAATAAAGATCTCAAATTAAAAAGGTGAAATAATATTACTTGAATTCAACAAATTAATCTTTCTGTAAGTATTGTATTGAAAGGTTCAAATGTTTTTTTTTGTCTGTAGAAAAAATAAACGTAATTTTTCAAAGATGAAGGACAAGTAACTGCGGAAGGTTTTTGTTTATATAAAATAATTTAGATTTGAAAGGCGTCAAGTCGGTATGATTTCGTTATTAAATTATGTAATCTCGAATAAATTGAAATATGATTTCTTTTTGGTGTTTTATTTCTTGCTAGATTTGCTACAGTTGATTATGACCATATGGCCCACCCTAGCTAAAAACTACACCACCCTACGTCACCACCATTTCTTTGGCCTCTCTCTTCCTCTCCATCCATCCACATGTAGATATACCTCATCATTATCATCATCTTCCTGCCCTTGTCCCGTGTTTTATTTGGGGTCGGCGCAACACGTTTTTTTCTTCCATTCTGTCCTGTCTCTCGTCACGCTATCACTAACTCCACACACAAGTTCATTATCTTGGTGTAACGCTTTCAACTTTTCAGGCACTGGCCACCATTCTCGTCACACCATACATCCATCTTCAGGGCTATATTTCACCGGGACAGCATGGCGGCGCGACCAGTCGCCGCTACCAATAAAATGTATACAGCTCTATAGAGAGTTACTCACCCGGTGTCCGTTTGGTTGCGCAATCAATTTGGTGGCGCGACCAGCTCGGACGTGTGGCGACCTGCTGTCTAGTTCTAGACCTAGATCGGTCTCCTTTTTTGAAAAGCAGAACAATATCTGAACGTGTCCACTGTTTAGGTATTTCTTTTGTTAATAATATTAAATAAAATATGTTAAAGGCACAGTCAGGGCGTTTGAGCCGACAATAATCATTTCATTTGTCCAACCATCAGATGTCGGGCTTTTTTCTGGTTTTAACGACTTTTTGGAACATTCGATTTCGTTTTTGTTAAATTCGGGTAATGGTTTGTGCTTTCTTGTGATGCCTACAATAGGGTAGTTTCCAGGGTCAAAACAACTACATTTTATTTAGTCCTTGTTTTAGATTCTAAAAAAAATATCGGTGACGTATTTTTTCTTTTTTAGATTAAACAAAAAATAACAGATACAGCTCATTAAAATTACGTGTGACGTCACCCCGTGCGAAAAAATGTAGCACGGCGGCGTTACACGTAACTTTAATGGGCTATATCTTTGTCATTTTTGGTTTAATTTACAAATAAAAAAATACGTGTCCCTTATTTTTGAATAATCTAAAAGACGGACTAATTACATTTTTTTAGGCAACTAGCCCATTGCTGGTAAAATTTAGTGGCTGTTTGCATGATTTCATCTCTGCTCGTAACCGTATATTTTTTTTATTTTGAAGTTGGTTCATCACATGTTTTGAGTTAGTTAGATATTTATATGCCTCAAGAAAACTATTAGTAATTGGTAATTCCGTGATTTATAAAACTTGTTCCAGGAAATAGCTGTTTTTTTAATCCCTTAAGTTTTTGAAAAAAATTGTCTTCATTTAACATCTTAATAAAATTTGCAAGCCTTCTATAGTTTAACTTTTTTGACATTTTAAATTTTTGACAAAATTATGAAGTGTGTTCATACAAAATAGCAGACTTTCAGATGTTTTTATTGGATAAGATACACAAATGTAGAAATTGATTTCTATAGATGCCTAGATAATATCCACAAGATACAAGTTTTTCCAAAATATGTAATGAAAAATGTGTAATAACGTCATAATCGGGTACACAGAACAGAAAATATAGGTAGAAGTGCCCCTAACGTGGCTAAGCACGGTAACCAGTGTCGCCAAACTCACACATTTGCGTATCAAATTGTACATTACACACATAAAAAACAGTAATATGATTGGCTACGAAGCTACGAATTACAAACTTAACTTTTACAAATCATATTCTTATTGCTTTCATAAATTAGGTCTTATTACAACGTAAGAAAGTTGTTATTATTTGACATGACACGAACAATAAAGAAGTTTTAACCAATTTACAACGAGTTCGGCTACTCAACGCTAGATGGCGCTGTAACCAATTTATTCTATTCAGAACGCTAGTGCCTTTGAAATAGATGCCATATTCACCTGCACTAGTATATAATGCATGCCTACTTATTTTTATTTAAAATTCAATAATTTAACTATCTATTACCAGAATTGTAGAGGTCTGCGAACTAAAACTAACACTTTCTATTGTAACCTTTGTTGTATGGATTATGATGTATTTATTTTAACTGAAACCTGGCTAAATAGTAGTGTGCTTAGCAGTGAACTATTTGATGATAGGTATGTTGTCTATAGAAGAGATAGGGAAACAACAGGCTTTCATCCTAATAAAGATGGAGGAGGGGTTCTCATTGCTGTGGCAACTAGAATCAATTCCAAACAGATTGAGTCATGGCAAAGTAAATGTGAGGATCTTTGGGTTACTATTGATTTGTCGACCTCACAGAAATCACGGCAACTAGCACTCTGCGCAGTTTATCTTCCTCCACCTGTATGTCTTCCCTCAATCGATCATTTTATCGAACACTGTAACAATGTGTTTGAGACAACTGATATTCCCATTTGCATAGTTGGAGATTTCAATTTAGGTAAAATAGTCTGGGACCCGGCAGCCTCTAATAACTCACTTCCCAGTACCTGCTTAAGATTGTTGGAATTTATGAGTGTATGTAGACTTACTCAGCACAATTTGGTTAAAAATTGTTCGGAGCGTATATTGGATCTAGTCTTGTCTACAATATCTTCGTGCACCGTAGCTGAGTCCAATTGTTCTCTGATCAATGTTGATAAACTACATCCTCCTCTCGATTTTACTCTATCATTATCAAAGGAATATAATCTGCCGTATAATACGCATAACCAGAGGAAAAACTACTATAAGGCTGACTACAATAGTATTAGAACCTATATAAACGAACATGACTGGTTCCAACAATTAACGAATAGTAATGATGTGGATAGTATGTTAAAAGAGTTTTATGAAGTATTAAACGCAGCAATCGACAAATTCGTTCCTAATTGTAAGTCAATGACTTGCCGTTACCCCCCTTGGTTCAATAAATCAATTATAAGGACGCTAAAAGAAAAAAATACGTTGAGGTTGCGCTATAAAAAATATAAAAATCCATTGGATAAATTACAGCTAAATTTAATTACAAAACGTTGCCAACACCTAGCCAAAAATGTGTACAATACCTATATGGGGAAACTAGAATCGGAAATTAAAGATAACCCCAAATTATTCTGGACTCATGTAAAGGCTAAACGTGGTGGATCTAGTGCCTATCCACTAATCATGACTGATGGGCAGACTTCTACATCAAATGGCGCCGCTATCTGCGATCTTTTTGGGAACTATTTTGCATCAGTTTACACCCCTGATCACGAGATGGAATTTAAGAGTGACTCAAATCTTCTTGACTCAATAGGAGTTAATAGCCAGTGTTTAACAATCCCTGAATTAGACAGTGATACCCTGGTTAGAAAACTGCACTCTGTTAACATCAGAAAAGGTGCTGGTCCTGACGGAATCCCACCTCTGTTTATTTCTGCTTGCGCAGAGGTCTTGGTTGCTCCACTTCTTAAAATATACAGGGTGTCATTAGCTACAGGAACCTTCCCTACTGAGTGGAAAAAGGCTAAAGTAGTTCCTGTATACAAGTCGGACAAGAAAGACACCATATCCAACTATCGGCCTATTGCGATTCTTTCCACTTTTGCTAAGATATTTGAGTCGATAATCTGCCCTCACATCCAACGTCACTTTAGACTTTATCTTAGTGATCACCAGCATGGCTTTGTTGCTGCTAGGTCTACGACCACAAATTTATTATCCTTCTCAGAGTCTTTAATGGAATCTGTTGACTCAAATAGACAATTTGATGTGCTGTACACTGATTTCAGCAAGGCCTTCGATAAAATTCCTCACTCTATACTACTTCATAAATTAGCAACCTACGGTATTACTGGACCCTTGCTGGAATGGCTAAAATCCTATCTATCAAAGCGTGAATTTTATGTTGTGGTCAACGGTTTTCGGTCTGCTGGCAATTTTTATATGACTTCTGGTGCTCCACAAGGATCACATCTGGCTCCCGTACTATTTATCATCTTTATCAACGATCTCCCCAGCTGCTTTTACTTCTCTGAGTGCTTCTTGTATGCAGACGACCTGAAGTTTGCAAGAATAATCGAATCATCTCGTGATATCGCGCTTTTACAAGACGATCTGGACAGGCTTGTTGAATGGTGTAATAAAAACAGAATGGAACTAAACTTAAATAAATGTTACCACCTGTCGTTCTCAAGGAAGGCTCATCCTGTGCACTCAGAGTATCTGATAAACGATAAAAAAATACAACAAGTCGAGACTATCAGAGACCTGGGGGTATTGTTTGATCAAAAAATGACTTTTGTGCCTCACATTGAGAACATTGTAAAAAAAGCAGCTAAAATGTTAGGGTTTGTACAAAGAAACACAAAGAGTTTCAAATCGGTGGGCACTAAAATAATGCTCTACAACAGTTTGGTACGAAGCGTCTTGGAGTATTGTAGTGTAGTGTGGAGACCACACTACGCCACGCATAAGTTACTTTTAGAAAGAGTCCAAAAGCGGTTTCTATGGCACCTTGCTTTTTCGAAAGGGAAAAGTAAACAGATGCCTTCATACAATACTCGCTTGAAGTACTTCAAGATGCACTCGTTGTCAACTCGAAGAGATATAATTGATGCCTTGTTTCTCTTTAAACTCATGAGAAATAAAATTGACTGCCCTAAACTACTGAGTCTACTAAAGTTTCGTGCTCCATCCCGATATCCACGGAATCCCATCACTCCACTACACCCACCCTTGCGCAGAACAGTGCTTGGTGCTAACTCTCCGATTCCGCGCCTGTGTAAAATGCTTAACAGTTGCAGTGACCTTATAGATATACACCATGACAGTTTAAAAAAATTCTGCAAAATAATTATTGAGCATTATTCTTGTAGTCAGTAATATCTGTTTCAATTTCATTTCATATGTTATAATAATATCCTAATCAATTGTAATTTAATTTAATTTAATTGTTAATGTTGACTTTATCTTGGTTAATTTCAATTGTAAATGATTTTATATTACTGATGAGTTATTCTTTTTAATGGTAAATAATCTTAATTTAATTTATAATTTATCAATGTGATGTGAATTAAATAATCTAATGTATTAATGCTGTGCCAAATCTCAATTTATTTTAATGTTTTATCAACCTGATTGTGATATAATTTGTAATTCTATACTTTTAATTTAACTGCTGTGATGAATTTCCATTTTATTTATTAATGTCCTATTCTATTTTTTTTTTTCAATTTGTGATTAGTTAAGTATAATTTAAATTATTATTATGTATAACCAAAAAAAAAAAAAGTGCATGTGGTGTTAGCCTATAATGAATTGCTACACTAATCAATGAAGATCCAAAATTGAATGTCATATAAATGTATTGTGTAAGCAGTTGTTGGCTGACCAAATAAATAAATAAATAAATAAAAAATAAAAAATAAATAAAATAAATAATATGTAATAGGCGAATTTCGCCTGCTGTTGACACACGCGCGATATCTAAGAGGCACTTCCTCTACTTTCCTTTATTCCGTGATCGGGTAAGAGCGGTTGTATGAAAAACAGTGAAAATATTAGTCATGATGCATCACCTTAAAGTTCTCCATCGACACAACTACATGTACACCTTTAAATATGACCTAGCGACAGTGCACAGGTAATAATCCGGTTTCCGTGACTGGAGCCCGAGCACACGATGACACGACACACGTGACGGATGCCTGTCGCAGGCGCACGCTTAATTCATGAATCCCCAAGCGACCACCGGTGGCCGCGCATCTATTGTCTTACTATTGTGTTTCTAATTGACGGTATCTGAAGGGTTAACATAGTTTTGACCCTTACTGATTACTACAACAGGGAACCACGGTAATAAAATCATACAGTATTCCAACTTCATTCAATCGGACGAAACGCGAGCTATACCTACGGGTCTCGTTTGTAGCATGGGCTCGTCGCGACCGTCGCAACTGTGCCGCAGTGACGAGCGGACACGACGGTTTTTTTTAACAATAATCGCGCGATTATTGTTAATTTTTATAATTACAAGTAAAGACGAGGTGTTTTATTTAGTAATAATAGTGGTTTATTGTACTATGTGTATGAATAATACTAGAAAAAGCATTTTATTTAACCCTTCAGATACCGTCAATTAGAGACACAATAGTAAGACAATAGATGCGCGGCCACCGGTGGTCGCTTGGGGATTCATGAATTAAATCTACCAATCAAAAAACTACACGCATTTTTATTGAACACTTCCTATTCAATCCACAAAGTATTTTGTTTATATAAAAAAGTAAGTATATTTACAATCACAAAACTAAATGGAAACACAAACTAGGCAAATGTAATTAGAATGCTGGAGGCGGGCAGCCCTATCGCATGTTTACGTAGCGCGCGGCTGTAGGCATTTATTTCAAAGATACGGTCGAGTTACAATACTGTAGGTATGATACTATTACCGTGACGGAACCCTTGTTTACCTGATCACGTATAATATCCTTTTTGTAAACCCTTTACCCTTCAACCCTTTGAATGACTTCGGTTCAAGGAAGTGTTCCCTGGGACAATTACTTAAGAACATTCCTCTAAAACAATGGTGAGAAATTGACATAGACCTATTTCACAGGTAAAAACATTGATAACATACAACATTTTACAAAGGCATTTTTTTCTTATTCGGAAGCAAGGAGTTTTCAATGGAATGCTTTTAAACTATTTGTTTTGTTCTGGTTTTACACTTTTCGGGAAGCTTCCCTCAGGGCCTCAAGTCTGCTATTACAATAGGTCAGAATGGTCTATCATTGACTTTATAATTGTTGATTTTGGCAATCTACTAATATAATGGCGTCATAATGACTTTCCAATAGTCAACCACTGACACTTTATTGAAAGAAGTGGCTTAAAATGGTAATCTCGTACATAATGACAAATGAATATCTGACTTATGCGGTAATTTGCAAAACTTTTGACAGTTGTTTTGATCAGTGACCTACCATCAGAACGTTATTGTGCAGTTATTTGTTTTAATAAGCTCGATATTGTCATTCTAGAATAGCACCACTCTATTACGAGACCATTGACTGATCAATATGATTTAGTAGATTACGAACTTTTAGCAAAATGACAATGGGATCGTGTTGGAATGACGAATTTATAAAAATAGCAGACTAGTGGTTTATTATACTACTTATTATTAGGTCTTTATGAAATTGCCGTTTTTTTAAAACAGGTTGCTTTGTAGTGTGAACATCTTTGGATTGACTTGGAATTATAAGTTCAAATAAACTTTATATTACAGATACGTTATTCTTTTTTCGACTAGCTGACCCGGCAAACGTTGTTTTGCCTTATAAATTATTTGTTGCTATAAAAAAATAGGGGTCGGTGATAAAAAAGTAAAAATTTAAAGTTGTATGAATTTTTTAATGCTACATTATAAAAAAATAAAAATAAAACAATTTCGTCCAAAACAAAAATAAAAAATTTAAGGGTGAACAACCCTTATCACTTAGGGGTATGGAAAATAGATAGTAGCCGATTCTCAGACCTACTGAATACGCATAAAAAATTTGGTAAAAATCGGTAAAGCCGTTTCGGAGGAACTAACTAACTAACATTGTGACATGGAAATTTTATATATTAGATAATAATAACCCACAACTATCACACAACACCATCTAGTCTCAAGCTAGGCAGAGCTTGTGTTATGAGCACTAGACAACTTATAAACCTACTTAAAGTAATTTCTAAACACATACATACTATACATAAAATTACACCCAGACACAGAACAAATGATCACGCTCATCACATAAACATTTGTCCTGAGTGGGAATCGGACCCACGACCTCCGGCATAGCAGTCAGGGCCACTAACCACTAGGCCAGTCAGATCATTAAAGCGACGACGGACGACGGAAAACAATTAGTATTAGGGGCTTAAATCCATATCACATCGATTACTGATGAGTTAGTTAAGTGTTGTAAGTGTCAGCACTAATCACATCATTAATGTCAATCATCATTGTGAAACAGTGGAATAATAATAATTATACCTAATTTCACTCAAAATGGTGGTGATACATTTAAAAATCGTTGTATTAGGTTGGGGAAAAGTCTTAGCACGGTAATAGTATCATACAGTATTGTAACTCGGCCGTATCTTTGAAATAAATGCTTACAGCCGCGCGGTACGTAAACATGCGATACGGCTGCCCGCCTCCAGCATTCTAATTACATTTGCCTACTTTGTGTTTCCATTTAGTTTTGTGATTGTAAATATACTTACTTTTTTATATAAACAAAATACTTTGTGGATTGAATAGGAAGTGTTCAATAAAAATGCGTGTAGTTTTCTGATTGGTAGATTTAAATAAAATGCTTTTTCTAGTATTATTCATACACATAGTACAATAAACCACTATTATCAATAATAAAATACCACGTCTTTACTTTGAATTATACAAACTAACAATAATCGCGCGATTATTGTTAAAAAAACCGTCGTGTCCGCTCGTCACTGCGGCACAGTTGCGACGGTCGCGACTGTCTACATGCCGAGCCCATGCTACAACCGAGGCGCGTAGGTATAGCTCGCGTTTCGTCCGTTTGTATGAAGTTGGAATACTGTATGATATTATTACCGTGGTCTTAGTCTACGCATTTTAGTATGTATGTAAATCTCTTGGGCTTATACTATTTGTATCTGGCTGGTCTTGGTATCATTGAAAGTTAAAATTTTATAGAACATAATTTTTGCAGTCGGACCAGAACTTCCTGAGATTACAAAACACAAAAAAAACAAACTTTACCTCTTTATAATATTAGTGTAGATATTGTCTTAGAAATGATCATTTCATGATATAGCCAACTACAACTGGCCAGATCGTTTAAACGTTAACATTTGTTGACATGTCAATCCTCGTTTGGCCATATCATTGATGTAGGATTTCTATGATAATAAAAGGTTTAAAGAAACTAACTTTTAATGAAAATCATTTTTCATAGCAAGCTTTTATAGCTCGGTGTATCTATTTAATTAATACTCGTCAAGACTAATCATACAAGCCCAAACTCGATGAAGTTATGTCATTTAACTACCAAGCTAATATAGCCACCTTCCGGTTCCATCATCAGATCAGCTCCATGTCATAATAATATTGCTTTGTCGTCTGATGCACACATGCATGCAAAATTTCAGCTCAATTAGTAACCGGGAAGTGGATCAAATTTAATTTGCACGATCTGATCACAGACAAACATCGGGACAGGTGAAACTAAATAAAAGCTTGTAAATCTAAATTGGCCAAACGAGGATTGACCTATCATCAAACTTTAACATTTAATACTATCTGGCCAGTTATACTTGGCCATATCATGATGTGATCAATTTCTGAGAACTGGCCACGGTATATCTACACTTCTACACTAATAAAATAAAGAGATAGTTTGTTTTTTTTGCTTGTAGAAGTAATCTCTGAAAGTACTGGTCCGATTGCTAAAATTTTTTCACCGGTAGAAAGCTGTCCTGAGTGACAGGCCATATTTTATGTACGCGGGCGAAGCTACGGGCAAAAGCTAGTCTAGTATATTTTGGCGATTGACCACTATTTTACTTTTTGATATGCGATGGAACCTACGTATAAAAATTACATCGGAATTTAACGTTCTAGAGAACTGAACTACATACCTAATAGTCTAGATGATGTATTTTTTATTTGTAAATTTAACGAAAAATTACAAAGATATAGCCCATTAAAGTCTTCGTTATTTTTTATTTAATCGAAAAAAGAAAAAATAGGTGGCCAATATTTTTTTTTATAATCTACAATACGGACTAAATAAAATGTAGTTATTTTGACCATGGAAACTACCCTATGTTGATTTACGATATTAAAACATTTAGGTCCACATTTAATAAACTCCAAGCGGACACCGGCATTCATTCTCTCATTGTCTTTCTATTGTATCCCTAATTAGGGTATTCGAAAGATTATCATTCTTTTGTGTTGTTGTTATATTCATGCCTAGCTTATGAATACACCCTCATTTACTAATTAATATTATCTGTTCTGGGCACAATCATCTAATGACACGGACTACTAATTTAAAATTCTAGGTAAACGAACAATATTATCAATTTCTACCTGCACTAACTCGTGGGAACAGTTAGTTATCTAAAGATACTTTTACAATATTCAAAGTTATATGTAAGAGTGAGATAGCGCTATACAGTAGAAAGGGATAACATATCTAGTGTTCAAAGCAATACCACTAAGAGTGAGACAGCGCTATACGAGAGAAAGGGACGAAATATATAGTGTGCAAAACAAGTGAGACTAGGGTTGCCGACTTTTTTACAAGAAATAAAGTATTTTCTTTATCTAAGAAGAGTATTAAACAGTATTTTTTTTAAATGAACAGTATTTTACATACTTTTTAGAGCTTCTCGCGTAACTTATTAACTTAGAAACAGTCTTTTTAAAAACTTCATACTCCTCACCATAATCATAACTAAAATTAAAATATATATCGCTGTCCCCAGCGAATAATATCATAATCGACTATTGCGATAGAAATGCTTTTATGAGGAATTATTGTTCTAGAGGTGCGATTACACCCTGTGAATTTTTTTCACGTGATTCGTGCTATTACTTTCCGAGTTAGGCATTTTGTAATGAATTTACCTGTACTATTCGCCTCTAAATAAAAACTTTTTTGTATGACGAATATCGTCACAATAGATTAATATTGACTCCTCACAAATTTCCCATTCCCAGTAAACTGTAATTACAAATTTATTCAACGATCTCGCTATGTCAACCTGTTAAGAAGTTATAATAAAAAAACAGTTTTTTACGTTTTCTGTAAAATTTGGTGATTTTAGTTACGATATTATTCGCTGGGGACGGCGATATGTATATGAGGAGTTCATACGATTGGTTCTGAAACTGTATTATTGTGGTTTGATAAAAAAATTGTGTGAGCGTGTCTGACACTTACGTGTTAAGCATTTTGGTGCTGAAACAGTATTTTGTATACTTTATTTTTGTTGAATAGTAAAAAGTATAATGTATTGAAAAACAGTATAATATTGTTTTTAACAGTATAACTATACTGTTAAAAACCCTAAGTGAGACAGCGCTATACGATAGAGAGGGACAACATTCTAGTGCACAAGACAATACCACTAAGAGCGAGATAGCGCGATACGATAGAAAGGGAAAAAGATATAGCGTGCAAAACAATCCCCCTCCTATGTTTAATCCCCAAAAGACTATAAATTAATCTTCATACGTTAGTTTTAGCATTCGTACTTCTACAGTCGACAGACGTGGTTGTGATTCTTGCGAAGTTTCTTTTAAAAGAAGTGTAGTAAATACGTTCATAATGGTTTTCAATCGTGATGAGATAGATTCAGGTGAGTTAATTTTTATTTTTATGCATTGTATTTTTAGATGTAATGTTTTAACGGTGTTTTCCAATTTGTATTTTTAGATGCCTTTTTTTTGCGGTGTTTTCCGATAAAATTTTTAGATGCCATTTTTTTCCGATTTTTCGCGCAGTATTCTTGGCTGCTGATCTAAAGTTGGTTTTCTTTGAGTGTTTGTATATTCGGAGACTAGAATTTTTATCTTTTAAACCACATTTTGATTTTAATTTGTGTCAAGTGTCAAGTAAAAATCCTCCATGCAATCTTAAAAAAAACCCCTTGAATAATTATATCGTTGCTAGTTCTGAAAACAAATAAGCACAACCTTTTTTAATTACTAACTTTTGCCCGCGGCTTCACCCGTTTTCATAAAATATAGCACAACTCACTCAGGAGTAAAGCAGCTTCTATCGGTGAAAAAATGTTACCAATCGGACAAGTAGTTCCAGAAAAAAAAAATCAACCTCTCCATACAATCTGTCCAATCAAGTTAATAATTTTGTAGGGTGGAAAAATAATCTTGTAGGTTTTTTTTTTAATTCGTATAAACTAGTGCTGCGATCCCACCTGATGGTAAGCATTGATGCAATCGCTGATGGTGAGGCGCACTAGTTTATTAAACCTATTCATTCTAACCTTGTTTCTTCTTCTGAGAAAGTCCGTAAAGTGTGCGGAGGGCTGTCCCTTACACCCTGTAGATGTCGCTACACTCGTATATCTCTATCCGTTCAAATCCTTAAATATTACAGCTGTGCCCTTATATTTACACCTGCATCAAAATTATCGTTTTTGTTACAGACCCCACCAGAATGGAAGTGAAACGCGAGAGCGAGAGGGACACAATAGAGCCTGAAAGAGAGAAAGAGATGGTGGCCGACAAAGAGAAGCAGTCGCCCATAGAAGAGGACACCACTCTGAAGGAGATGCTACAAATTGACGAGCAATATGTACCGCTGTTGACACTGGTAAGCGACTTTCTACCTTATCACGGAGTAAAACAGTCTTATTTGTAAAACACTAACAACCTTGCAGGACTGTTACAGTACCCGGCATGTAAGTTGGCAAGATTTTGACGTAGTGGGGATAAATTCGCGCATGGTGCACTTGTGCGGGGGGCAAAGGTCGACTAACGCACCAATCGCGCGCTCGGATCGGCGCTACCTCATACCCCGCGTCCCGCTTGACCACCAAATAGATTTAAAAAACGATTTCTGCGCTTCTAACGACTCTTGCTAACTTACGTGCCGAGAACTGTACTAAAATCATAAACAAGAACTTTTGTTCTATGACTTTTTACAAAACATAATCTTCTTCTTCCTGCCCTTATCCTTATTAGGGATCGGCGCAACACGTTTTTTTCTTCCATTCTGTCCTGTCACCCTTCGAACCATCACTAACTCCCTTTTCTTTCATATCACTCCTCACACAATACATCCACCTTTTCTTCGGCCTTCCTCTCCCTCACCATCCATCTACATGTATACTCAGAACTCTTTTAGTAATATGCGCTTCATCCCTCCTCTTCACATGACCATACCAAGACAACCGATTACCTTTCAACTTTTTAGTCTCTGGCGCCACTCTCAAACTTCCTCTAATATACTCATTTCTCACTGTATCCATTTTCGTCACACAAGCAAGCTACCTATTGCTCGCCGTCCGCAAGCCCGCGCCTACGGTGGCTGGAAATTGGGATCGGAATCCCGACGGCGGCGAAAGCGCCGTTGCCTGATGCGGTCGGCCTCCTCCTTTGCTAGCATTTCTCCTTCGCAGAAGGAGGTGGCCGCCTGCCACTCCTCTTTATAACACCTGCCCGAAGTACAAATACCAATTTGTGTGTTTTTGTTTGCAGCTGGAGCAGTTCTCACCTGGTGAAGACGGTATACAGTTTAATAGGAAGTTGCGTCACTTTGAGACGACCGTGTCTTCCATGTGCCCCGATGAATCGCGACTGCAGTAAGTATTGTTGCTAATACTTCAGAAATAAAAGCTTGCAAGAAATATTATCACAACGTTATTGAGATGTTATGCCGACACTTAGAGGAAGCCTATGTCCAACAGTGGACATCTTTCAGCTGAAATAATGATGATGATGATTGAGATGTAGGTCATTATTTGCTGTGGTAATTTTTATCCCGAACGTCAGTGAGGGATTTATATAATTAACTCCCAGAGAGATATTGTAATTTTTAATAAATATATCTGTGTCTCTAGTTTCCTCTCCTGAGTCCCAACAGGGGGAACATTATAAGGTTGATTATGTATATTATAAATGTCGTGTTTCTTTCGTCATAATGTCGTTTTCTACGGCATCCGTAGGAAGTCTTCTTCTCTGTATTTTTCATTGTTTATTTCAATTATCAGCATCGTTCATAATTCTATTGTCTACCTCTAGCCAAGCTTTCGCCACATTCCGCGCGGCCGCTCTCCTCAACTCCGTGACAGCCCGCAAGCTGGCGGCCGTGGGAGCGTCCTTCACGCGCCAGCAGCGCCTAAAGCCGCTGCGGGGAGCCCTGCTCAACGTGGTCATGCAGGGGACTTTTTCTAGTGAGTCATTACATTATCTTGGACATCATATCATGGTAGACACCCCACCTATACGCGCAAATCATTTTGGGAACACATTCATTGTGCTTCATTCTTGTTCAGCTAAAAAGTGGAATTCTCTGTCAGAGTCTGTTTTTCCTGATGGTTATAACCCGGGAATTTTAAAGTCAAGAGTGAATAGGTTACCTCTAAATAAACGCGCTCCATCGTCGACCGCACCTGTAACGATGGTCCAAGATCTAAAAACGATATTCATTGAAAATAAAAAACCCAATACGGTTATATTACATGAATTTACCTTCCGGCTTTATCACCAGATCAGTTCGATACATCCCCTCCCTCTTTTCTTTCAGTCAGTCATCGACTACACGTATAAACAAAGCAATTTTACTTGTTACGATAATTCTGCTATGATTCTATGAGGAGTTCTGTTCCATATCTTCGAAGTTCATGATCAGATCATAACAATATTTCTATGGGACCAACTTGGAAGCATAACCATACAATCAAAAAAAAATTTTTCAAAATCGGTCCACAACTGACCGAAATATCGGTGAACATACAAACAAACAAAAAAAAAAAAAAAACATACATTCAGCCGAACATAGAACCTCCTCCTTTTCGAAGTTAAAAAATGATTTGAAATGAAATACTAACATTAGTTTTTTGTTTTGTTTTAGAACTGGAGGCCCTGGAGCGGTCGAACCCGATGTTTTTAATAAACGCTGCCAATCTCATGGGAGACTACTTTGCAGGTAAATTCAAAGATTAGGTTTGGTTGCTTTTAGCGGTCTAGGATCACGAGTATTCTTTTCAGTAGCTTTCCCATTGGCAGGCATTGGCCCTGCTGTATCCGAATGGTTTTGCTAACATCTCTTTGAGGAAGGAGTGGAATTCCCTGCCGGAGTCTGTGTTTCCTGATGGCTACAACTTGGGGGTCTTTAAGTCAAGAGTGAATAGGTTACTTCTAGGCAAGCGTGCTCCATTGTCGACCACATCATCGCTTACCATCAGGTGAGATGGTGGTCAAACGCGAGCCTATCAATAATAAAAAAAAAACAGGTGCGCGTGGAATATTATTATTATAAATTAATTTATGTTAATTTTGTTTGTAGGAGGTAATCTCTGAAATTACTGGTCCGATTGGTAATTTTTTTTTCTATAGAAAACTGCTTTATTGCTGAGTGAAATAGCCTATTCTATTTCACGTATGCGGGCAAGACCACGGGCAAAAGCTAAAAATAACATAACGTTTGTTTTCCCATCAGAAATTTCTTAACCATAAAGATGTGAATATACCATAATTTACCATCATCTGTTATTTAATCCATTTTTGTTTTCATGTGAATTATTGTGTTTTAGTTTAATAGAAGCTATTAGTAACGATAGAACTCAATTTGGAAGTATTTGGATAAAGTAAAAATATAAAATGTTCGAGATCTCAGACCAATTTTATTGTTTAACATCATTGGCAC
Source organism: Mythimna lalbum (assembly GCA_949319445.1). Taxonomy (NCBI): domain Eukaryota; kingdom Metazoa; phylum Arthropoda; class Insecta; order Lepidoptera; family Noctuidae; genus Mythimna; species Mythimna lalbum. The sequence continues at coordinate 11,097,671 of OX439372.1, forward strand.
CATATTTAGCTAGGCAACCTATTCGGAATGTCTTAATAAACGCATTATCTAGCAGATAATATTTATCATTATGATACATGACAGATGAAGGAAGCGATTTCTTCTACTGATCTTGTACTAACCTGGGTATAATCTAAACATGGTTTTACAGTTCAGGGAACTCTGCAACAATCATGTCATGTACATACTATTATAAGACGACTAATATATGTTCTCCTTTCAGAGGCACGCCTATGCAACGGCAACAAGGTACACATCCTAGCCAGCCCGCTTCTGCAGTACATGCGCGCCTTGCTGGGCAGTGACGACATCAGGGCGCACCGGAGTCTGGCCACACAGGTATGTGACACACAGCCTGGCTATCATCTTCGTCATTACAGCTGAAATATGTCCACTGTTGGACATAGGCCTCCCACAAATGTTGAGCTGATGGCCTTCCTTGAACTGGAAGGAATCGAATGACACACTAATTCCATCCATACGGAAAATAAGCGATTTGGACATGAAGTTACGGACATGCACACATTTCCGCAAGGCATGTCTTGACACACTGTTCCGAAACATTTTAGTGTTCCGAATAGTTGGCTGTTCCAACAGGCTGGAACAGCAGTAATGTTTTAAATGCATCATTTGGAACTATTGGAACACCGATGGTCGTAGGGGCCAAAAGGTTCTGAAGTGACGACCGTACCTGAAGACGCTGCATTGGAAAGCCTTCCACAAAGTAGACCGATGACCTGATGAGGGTCGCGGAAAGACGCACAGGACCGTTCATTGTGGCGTCACTTGAGGCCTTTGTCCAACAGTGGACTTCTTTCACCTGAAATAATGATAATAATAATCAAACCTGCTTTTGTTTTGTAGCATGGTTTACTAACATGATCCAATTCTCTTCCAGCTAATGCAAAATGGCCGCGAACTCCTCTCAGTACTAGCACAAGAGCTGGACGAGTTATCGATCTCCATCCGTCTCCGTCTGCTATCACCGCCACCAATCAGCACCGTATGGCTTCTTCTGTCAGCTGATCTCTGCCTCAACAAATTCCTGCCGCTCCCCAACACACTAGAACAGTTCTACGCAGCCCACTTAGAACTAACAACAGAAGAAAACTTCAGCGAAGTTGACTACGGCTCGTGGAAGAAGAGCCCAGAAAAAGAAGATTATAGACCGGACACAAGTGAGATAGCGGAGAAAGTCAACATGAATCTGTCTCAAATAAGCCTGAATAACAATGAAGATACGAAGCCTAAGTTAAGGCCGATTTCAAGAGCTGGAGCTGGGCTTCTAAGACAGGAACAAGCCTTGTCCGTCAGCCAAGACACCTTCGAAACATGGACTGCCAAAAGCAACCTGAGTAAAAGATATGACTTAAACTCTTGGAGACAGCAGGAGGCAGAGAAAAAAGATGAGTTAGAGTACAACCAAACGGTCTTACCCCCCAATCGGAAATCGGAAGAAAACTTCAGCGAAGTTGACTACGGCTCGTCGAAGAAGAGCCCAGAAAAAGAAGAATTTAGACCGGACACTAGTGAGATAGCGGAGAAAGTCAGCGTGGATCTGTCTCAAATAAGCCTTAATAACAATGAAGATACAAAGCCTAAGTTACAGCCAATTTTAAGAGCTGGAGCTGGGCTCCTAAGACAGGAACAAGCCTTGTCCGTCAGCCAGGACACCTTCGAAACATGGACTGTCAAAAACAACCTGAGAAAGAGATATGACTTAAACTCTTGGAGACAGCAGGAGGAAGAGAAAAAAGATGAGTTAGAGTACAACCAAACGGTCTTACCCCCCAATCGGAAATCGGAAGAAAACTTCAGCGAAGTTGACTACGGCTCGTGGAAGAAGAGTCCAGAAAAAGAAGATTATAGACCGGAAACTAGTGAGATAGCGGATAAAGTCAGCGTAAATCTGTCTCAAATAAGCCTGAATAACCATGAAGATACGAAGCCTAAGTTACGGCCGATTTCAAGAGCTGGCGCTGGGCTTCTAAGACAGGAACAAGCCTTGTCCGTCAGCCAAGACACCTTCGAAACATTGAATACCAAAAACAACCTGAGAAAAAGATATGACTTAAACTCTTGGAGACAGCAGGAGGCAGAGAAAAAGATGCGGTAGAGTACAACCAAACGGTCTTACCCCCCAATGTACTACGAGTATCTATAAACCGACGCGGACGTCCCGTTGAAAAGAGAAGACTATAGAGAAAGACGACCCCAACAGGAAGAGACAACGGAATTGGAATTTCCGAAGCTATTCGGTCATACCCGATGCAAGTCGGATATTTCCGGATCTAGTCGGTCATTTCTGAAACTAATCGGGAATTACCGAAACTAGTGGGATATTTCCGAAGCTAGTCGTTCATTTCTGTAGCTAGTTGGATATTTCTGGAACTTAAAACCGAGTGCAACTGTATAGCTACCCGAAGTCTGGATTTGTAACTAGTTTGTTGTTTCAAGCATCACCTGTATGAAAATGACTAAATAAAACTAGAAAATATGTAAAACATGTGGTTATTATTTTAAAATTAACATTTAAATAATTTAGCAACTGACTCTTATTATTATTATTTTTATAAAATAGTCGTGTGCTAACAACGGATATATTAAACAAAACGGATGTTCCATTTAATATTATGGAATATTAAAATAATAATAATAATAATAATATATATAATAATAATAATATCCCCATCGTCGTATCTCTACGTTGACGTCGTGGTGGGGCTTGTGTGCTCCAACATGCCCTAGGTCTGTATCGGTAGAATTTCCTTTACCGTAACATACCTAGGGTGAGGGGCCAGACTAAGAGAGATACAATCCGCAGGGCAGTTTTGTGGCGAACTGTTGGATATTAGCGACCCCACGGACCCGATCTCCCGGGAGAATTCCTGTTCTTCATCTCCGGCTTGCCTTTATTGGCCGGCCGTAGTGAACACTGACGAGGAACAGAGCTCCCACCTCTCTCTTGCCTTTATTGGCTGGCTTGAGTGGAGATTCGCAAGAGCAAACATGCTCGGGAGAAGGATGCATAATCCAGTAAGGTGCTGGTAGGGATCTTGACCGTACTTCCGGGATTGTCCTGATAGCCGTGGTATGCCTCTCCACTCCTCAAGCGCCTCAGGATATGTTGCCCTCTTGTTGCTACGTCACTTCGTGCTAGCGACCGTTTTTGGGGGCCCATTTATTGAGTGTGCAAGTCACCCCCTGCCTTTTATCGATGGATATTAATGACATTGTTCAGGCAGGGGCCATAGTCTTAACATAGTTCCATGTTATCAGTCCACTTAAGACTCCAAAAACCATAGCCCTATTATTTAGTTTTCCATATTAAATCGCAATAGTTTTTCAAACCGGGGATTGTCCTTGGGTGCACTAGTATAGCGCGTACAGGGATAATCGTCGGTTGGTATCAAGATTCATTAGAATAACCTAAAGGGCCTCTGCGAGTTGGCTTCGGCTCCTTGTATGCCTCCCAAAGGCCCAGGACCTCAGGGTCCTGTGATAAATAAAGAAATAATAATATAATTTAACCCATAGTTTTAGGAAGTACCTACATAAAAAAATAATTTTTCTTCTCATTTAAAATAGTAGTAGACAAATTATTATTAAAGTTGAAATCTTATGATTTCTACGTTTGTATGAAAAAAGCGCATCTGCGCATTTTTTGTCGCAGTTGCGATTTGGGCGCCATATTCAAGTTTATATTAAATTCAACCTCATTTCATAGTACATTTGAACTGAACGCAATTGCGACAAAAAGTCGCAGTGTTTGTACGCATTCTAACTGGATTTTTTTTTGCTCAAACATTTAGTTTCAAGACCATGACAAATATAATTTATAATACAAAACAGCAGTATTTTGTATTATATTATTCAGATGATACAAATATATATATTGGATGTTATTAAGGCTTTTGGGTCAGACCAGTCATAGACAGAATTTAAGATCGAAATACTACAACTTTCAAGTCCAGAGTGAATAGGCTACTTCTAGGCAAGCGTGCTCCATCGGCGGCCACATTATCACTTACCATCAGGTGAGATAGTGGTCAAACGCGAACCTATCCGTAATAAAAAAAAGTGGTAAGCCACTTTTTTTTTTAGAAGTGGTAAGACAAAAAACAGAGTGTTGTTACGAAGTTACAACACTATGTTTTGTGTTCATTTTTGAAGTGACAACTTTAGGCGCACTCAACACTGCTATCTGTTTTGCGAGCAACATGCCCTAAATGCATTATGTGCCTATGTGTCATAAAAACTCACAAACTGCTGATGATTTTGTCGGTGAAAGCTACGCGCCTGAGCGTGGCAATGCTTCGCTAGATGGAGCTGAATTAAACGACAAGACGATACGACCCATACATTTAAATGGTAGATATCCGCAGAAATCGGACATTAGACTTTATCAAACTTGTATTTACATGAAAAGTCTGAATTAAGTATGAACTCCAAAGTGCAATGATGTAATTTAAAGTATTATAATCGCGCTTGGATAATAGATTAAGTACCTACCATTTATCTCATAACTATCTTTAAAATGTACACAGGGCTATATATTACAAAGAGTAAAATAAATAAATTAATAAAATAAATAATATTTTCATACTAAAGCGATTAAAATCGGTTTTAATTAATTGGTTTTGTACTTCACTAAGGGCACCGCCGTTTGCAACGCTGTCAATGTCAAAAAATTGTCAAAAAAACTAATTTGTAAACAAGCAAGCTAGAACATTATTTTTATTTCGTTTTACTGATCAATTTACCTCCTAGTACAAAGCGAAGCGATTAGAAACAACGAAATAAGTCTATAATATAGTTTATTATCAATAAGAGTAAAGTTTAACGTAAGCTATAAGATTTGAAATCCATAAATGTCGGACGTAGAGGTTGAGGTTCCTTCTACATTTAAAAAGCGTAATCTCAAGAACAGAGGAGGCAGAAAACGAAAAACATCTAGTTCAGAAGGTAATTAAAATGTAATAGTGCAGAATTGCCAAGATTATTCATCAATTAACTGTAAAATGGTTATTGTGGTTTTGAGGTTATGTATTTGCCTCAAAAGTTTGAAAATAGGTATTTTTAGTTGACACTGATCTCATAGCACTTGTCTGAAACTATTAAGACGTTTGTGTGACAAAGTGGAGTAAGTAAGTCGTTCACAACATGACGAATTTTCTTTTTAATTGTTAAAGTAGCATGAAAAGCTTTTCTGATATTTTTCAGAATAAACTAAATTTGTCTTGAAGATTTATTGCAAAAAAAACTTGTTATAGAGAACTTTAGTTAAGAGGGTCCTTCTCCACTCGCCTATCGTAAACATTGAAAATGGTTTAAAAGCTTGTTACTCCATTTAATGCCATCCAACGCGATGTTTGACGAAAAGGCAACGCAAAAAAAGAGAGGTAACGCCTGAAAACTCTGTTAGTATTCGGTAATTCCGAGATTTACTCGAAAATTTCACAAAACTTGCTCCATGAAATAGCTGTTTTTTTTAAACCCTTAAAAGTTTTTGGAAAAAGTTGTCGTCATTAATAAAAATAAAATTCTTAATAAAATTTGCAAGGTCTCTAGAGGATTACTTTTTTGACTTTTTTAATTTTTAGGCAAATTATGAAGTGTCAAAGTTCATACAAAATAGGAAATTTTCAGAGGTTTTTACTGGATTAGTTTTACACAAATTTAGAAATTGGTTTCTTTAGAAACCTAGATAAAATCCACAAAATATTGTCTTTCCAAAATATCTAATGAAAAATGTGTAATAACATCATAATCAGTTATGAGCGGTTGTATGAAAAACAGTGAAAATGTGAGTCGTGATGCACCACCTTAATACACATTTTATGATAAATTTCAGAGAAAAATAGCTCAGATTCAGATGAACAGACGGTGATACAACCTACGAAAAGACCTCAGAAACAGAATCCGAATATACAGAGAACCGCGGGTCCTAAACGGAGTAGACCTGAGATAGATGTTGGTGACAGTAGCAGTGATGATGAGAAAGTAAGTATTTATTCTTTATTGTTTATTGTACACACGATTTAAAATATACAGCCATATTTAGAGTTGATGTACATAGGCGAGCTTAACGCATAAATGGGTTTTCTGACAGCAAACCACACAACGAAAATGAAAGTTTGCATGTGAGGAACTTTAAATGTACATAAAGAAAATAAAAATTAAACACAAATTAAATCTAATTTAAAACTAACAATACACTAAACTACTAGCTAACTGCTTACTACAAGCAATAATCTTCATTGAAGACGCACTGGGAGATGGGTCGTCATCCAATGATTTCATTCGCTCACACGCAGAAGTCTAACACACGCTCCACCTTAAGGGTGTGTTATTTATTTATTTGTTTATCCTCGCATCGGAATGCCTTGCAGCAATTACACCAATGGAGCACTTAATTCAGAATCGGCTACTGCAGTGGAGTAGTAGTCATCGCAGGAGCAGCATGGCGGTGGGTCACGTATGCTCGCTTCAGCAGCATCAGGCCAGCACTCCTCCAGGATTCCACATGTACAAAATCCATGTGTTAGACTTTTACTGACTAATACAGATTCTGTTCCTTCAATTGTCGTTTGTGGTCTAGGATTTGCTTTTCAGAAGTCCACTGTGGTTCTAACAATCTCTTCTCTTTCAAATAACACTCTGGCCTGTCCGTCTAGTGGTTAGTGGCCCTGACTGCTATGCCGGAGGTTGTGGGTTCCATTCCCACCCAGGACAAATGTTTATGTGATGAGCTTGATCATTTGTTCTGTGTCTGCGTGTAATTTCACTATAATATGTATGTATTTAGAAATATATAAGTGTGTTTGTTCGGTTACGGCCCATTCCCGCTCCAAAAAGAAACAAGAAAAGAAAAAGAAGGCCTGTGTCCCAGCAGAGGGAACATTAAAAGGCTATTATGCTTATTAAAATAATTATATGTTAATGTATGTTTTCACTTTTGAATTTTTCAGGCTAAACAGCGTACCACATTGTCAGTACAACAGCAGAGAGAGAATGCCACAGCTACGTACGAGATGGACACAGAACGGGACAGAGATGCCCAGGCCATCTTCGAGAAGGCACAGAAGATCAATGAGGAGTTGTCAGGGCAGGCTGATGATAAGGTAATTTATTTATTACTAGCTGACCTGGCAAACTTTGCACCGCCTGCCATCAATGAATGTAGTTCTGAAGTTCAACTGTCATCATTAGTACTAGTTTGATTCCTTAGATAGTGTTGCAAGTATCTATTTATTTATAGTGCTGCCACATCACCTACATTTAACATTATTGAAAAACAATTGCATTATTATGGTCTGATGTACATGACAATGAGGGTGTACATAGCATTTACAATTTTACAGCTCATATGAATATATAAACAACACAATAAAATTAAAATTTAAGTCAAAATTAATTATAATATAAATGTCGCAATTTAATTAATACAATATAATTTAATATGATTTAATTTAATTTCAATTAATTTAATGTAATTATAATTGAACTTCATAATTAATTCATGAATCCCCAAGCGACCACCGGTGGCCGCGCATCTATTGTCTTACTATTGTGTCTCTAATTGACGGTATCTGAAGGGTTAAAAAACAATAATTTAATTAAACAATTTACATTCAAAGTGAATTGCGTTTGATATGATATTTTACTTCTTGAGCAATTTAAATTCTTATATCTTTCCGTATAGTCAACCAATTTCGATGAAACAAAGTCTAAGTAATATATCAAGTTAGACACATTATTTACACATAACACATATTATTATTATTATTATTATACATATCTTAGAGGATTTGGTAGTTTAGAGGACGATGACATCACGTGACAGCGATGACGCTGCAGCTGTCAAAAAAATGGCGGGAAGACGCTAGGAGAGCTCGGATGCGACGGTCGTGTTTTAGGCATCATAATTTTGATTTATACTGTTGTTACAGTTTTTGATTGTTTGTCATTTTAAATTAATAAATTAGATGTAGGTTGTTTCGAGTTTTTTCTTTAAAAAGTCAAATACGCTTCTGATCCATAAGACATGTATAGATTATAGACACACTCTCACTTGATCACTATTTCACTTGATAGTATGCGATCATGTGGTCTACAATGGCCCATGGTTGCCTAGAAGTAACATATTCATTCTTGACTTACAGAACCATGGGTGGTAGCTATCAGGAAACACAGACTTTGGACTGGTTGTATGCACAATGAATGTGTTTCTAAAGCATTTATTGGTATACTAGCGACCCGCCCCGGCTTCGCTCGGGTGTTTCTTCACTATTTAATGGATGTTATTATACATAGAAACCTTCCTCTTGAATCACTCTATCTATTAAAAAAACCGCATCAAAATCCGTTGCGTAGTTTTAAAGATTTAAGCGTACATAGGGATATAGGGACAGAAAAAGTGACTTTGTTTTATACTATGTAGTGAAGTGGAAGTCCATCACGTACCGGAGGGCATCACGTACCGGAGGGCATCACCATTTGCCCCCCCTTATTAAGTTACACCAAATAGTCCCAGCTATTCTTTTAGTCCATCTCATAAAATAGTATTAAGGTGGTGCATCATGACTCACATTTTCACTGTTTTCCATACAACCGCTCATAACTGATTATGACGTTATTACACATTTTTCATTAGATATTTTGGAAACACAGTATCTTGTGGATATTATCTAGGTTTCTAAAGAAACCAATTTCTAAATTTGTGTAAAATTTATCCAGTAAAACCTCTGAAAATGTCCTATTTTGTATGAACTTTGACACTTCATAATTTGCCTAAAAATTAAAAAAGTAAAAAAAGTAATCGTCTAGAGACCTTGCAAATTTTATTAAGATTCTAAATGGCGACAACTTTTTCTAAAAACTTTTAAGGGTTTAAAAAAAACAGCTATTTCCTGGAGCAAGTTTTGTGAAATTTTCAAGTAAATCTCGGAATTACCGAATACTAACAGAGTTTCCAGGCGTTATCTCTCTTTTTTTGCGTTGCCTTTTCGTCAAACATCGCGTTGGATTGCATTAAATGAAGTAACAAGCTTTTAAACTATTTTCGATGTTTACGATAAGCGAGTGGAGAAGGACCCTCTTTGCGGCCTATTCTTGCTTAGATGCGACGCACAACTTAGATTTTTATTAATTATTATGTTTTTTTTTCTTATATTTTTGGTAATTTATAGGTTAAGTTTGGTTTATAATGTTTGTCTCTGTTGAGGCTGGTGTGTGAACCACAGATTGTAGTGGTCAAAACCACTTAGTTAATTTTTTGTCTATGGTTATAAGGCGTAATACACACATGGCCTGACAGGGTTGTTTCTGTATTTATGATGTTCTGTGCGTCTGTTTGGGCGGAATAAACGTGTTTTCTTTCTTCTTTCTTTCTTTCTTTAAAATGTGGAGCAGTGGCAGCCGAGTGGTAACCGCCCCGACTTATGAGTTGTAGGCTCAAATACAGCCAGGTGCATTACCATCCATCATCACTGCTTTCAAACCGATGAAGGAAAACATCGTGAGGAAACCGGCATGTCTAGAACCAAAAATTCCAAGACATGTGACATCCATCAACCCGCAATTGGCCCGCGTGGTGGATTACGGCCCGTTCCCTCTCCTAGAGTGGGCTCAGACGTCTCAGCTGTGTTATAAGTGAAATGTACAATTCCAGGTATACCGTGGTATGAACAACTACGCTCAATACTACAAGAAACGCGATACGGCGGCCGGTAACGCTAGTTCTGGGCTCGTCAGGAAGGGCCCCATCAGGGCGCCGGCCAACCTCCGAGCCACGGTGCGGTGGGACTACCAGCCTGACATCTGTAAAGATTATAAGGAGACCGGCTTCTGTGGGTTTGGAGGTCAGTATAAGATCAACTGGATCAACTATGGTGGCCGAGTGGTAATGGCCCGGACTTACGAGCTGTAGGTCGCGGTTTCAAACCCAGCCAGGCGCATTACTTTGTGTAATTTATTTCATCACCACTGCTCTCAAAACGGTGAAGGAAAACATCGTGAGGAAACCGGCATGTCCTAGAACCAAAAAATTCGAAGACATGTGACATCCACCAATCCGCACTGGGCCCGCATGGTGGACTACGGCCAATTCCCTCTCCTAGAGAGGAGGCCTAAGTCCCAACAGTGGGAACATTATAAGGCCAACTATGTGCTATGCAATAAGATCATCTAGACATATCACGAAGAATCGCCAAAGTTGTGGCAATGGGTAGGGCATAAATTGCTCGCAGAACAGATGGCCGTTGGGACTGAAAGGTTCTGGAAGATGAAAGAAAGAAAGAAAGAAAGAAAAGAAAGAAAGAAAATTACTGACCTAGTGACAGTCGCGGGAATCTGATGAAAGCGAGAGGCACAGGACCGTCCATTGTGATGACACTTGGGTGACGACTATGTCCAACAGTGGACGTTTTTCCGCTGAAATAATGATGTCTGAAGTCTAATAGTAACCTAAAACCCAATATAGACAAACAAAGAACAAATAAAGAATATTTTATCTTATCTTATCTTATGTTATCTTATCTTATCTTTTCAGATTCCTGCAAATTCCTGCACGACAGATCGGACTACAAGCACGGTTGGCAGTTAGAGCGCGAGGAGACGGAATCCGCCCGGGGCGGTGGCGGCGGGGGCGACTCCGACTACGAAGTGAACAGTGATGATGAGCTGCCCTTCCGCTGCTTCATATGTAGGAACAGCTTCACTAGCCCCGTTGTTACCAAGTGAGTTCTAGTTTAGTAGAAATGGTAGTTTTTTATGGTAGAATGGTAGTTTTTTTATGGTAGAATGGTAGAAATAGTAGTTTTTATGGAAGTTGTGGTCATTATCATTTCAGCTGTAAGACGTAAATAGCTGGACATAGGCCTTCCATATGCGTCTCCACAACGACCGGTCTTCTGCGTTTCGCATCCATCGTATACCTGGGACCCTTACCAAGTCAAAGGCCCATTGTCTGGAAGGCCTTCAACCCAGGCTACTTTCGAGGTTACTTTATGGTACGCGGTCATGACTTCAAAATCTTTCGTCCCTCATCACCAGAGCAATGTACCTGCCTTCTGCCACTTAAGCACGGCGATTCTTCGAGCTATTTTCTACCATAACTATCGAAACATATTTTTATCTACACTATCCTAATCACCTATATCTCTTTGTCTTCAGATGCAAGCACTACTTCTGCGAAAAATGTGCCTTGGAGAACTATAAGAAATCGACCCGATGTTTTATATGCAACGCTCAGACGAATGGTATGTTCAACCCCGCTAAGGAGTTGGAGGCTAAACTGGCAAAACGGCATAGTGATGATGAAGACGATGATGATGATGACGATTGATAAATGAAGTTTTATGAAATAAAATTACGATTTTTTTTCTTACCTTATCCTGATGAAGCCATTCATCATCTTCCTGCCCTTGTCCCGTTTTATTTGGAGTCGGCGCAACACGTTTTTTTCTTCCATTTTGGTCCGTCACCCGTCACGCTATCACTAACTCCTTTTTCTTTCATATCGCTTCTCACACAATCTATCCATCTTTTCTTTGGCGTCCCTCTCCATCTCCATCCATCTACATGTACATTCAGTCAAAAAAGTATCGGGAATGGATGATTTGTTTATGGTTCCAAATTCAAATTTTTGTTTTTTTGTAGTTGTTAGATTGGCACGAATGAGTTGACATAGATGTCGCTTTTTTTATTTGTAGTATAAATGTTTATAAGAAATGTTTAGTTGGGCGCATCCTTCCTTTTGAAATCATTGCCAGTGGTATTACATGAGTGGTATTAAAACGAAATAATTCAGAAATAGAATCAAAGACAGATTTTGTTCAGTTATTACAGATACGTTATTCTTTTTTCGATCCAAAGTTAATCCAAAGATATACTTCTACTGCAGTTTAGTACTTATTTCAGTCTGTACATTCAGTCATAAAAGTATCTGGAATGGATGAATTGTTTATGGTTCCAAATTCAAATTTTAGTTTTTTTGTAGTTGTTAGATTGGCACAACTGTTTTCCATTTTGGCGTGGAGTTTGAGTTGCATCTGTTATTTATATTAAATACAGTGCTGGTTTTAGTAATATCATATATAGTGTGTATTGCGAATTTCATAATGGACAAAAATATCGAACAAAGAGTTTGTCTTAAATTTTGCATCGCCAATGGAATTTCGTGTTCGGAGTCACTGAAAATGTTACAGAAGGCTTACGGTGAATCGACTTTATCAAAAACTCGTGCTTATGAGTGGTTCAAAGCGTTCAAAAGCGGTCGAGATGTGATGGAAGATTTGCCTCGCTCTGGTAGGCCGTCAACGTCTGCAACTGAAGTTAACATCGCAAAAGTGAAGGAAATAGTGACTGAAAATCCCCATTCAACTCTGAGAGAGATAGCCGCCGAACTTTCTGTATCTCACGAGTCGATCCGTACCATTTTAACTAATCATTTGGGTATGAAACATGTTGCTGCTCGGCTAGTCCCAAAAGATCTGAATTTTCTCCAAAAACTCAATCGCATGAAAGTTGCTGAGGACATGCTAGAACGAGTCAGTTGGGACCCAACATTCATGAAACGCATTGTTACTGGTGACGAGACGTGGGTTTACGAGTTTGACATGCAAACTAGTCAACAAGCTTCGGAGTGGCGCCTTCCAGCTGATCCGAAACCGAAAAAATCACGCCAAAGCCGATCAAAAGTCAAAGTCATGTTGACTGTTTTCTTTGACTATCGCGGTGTTGTGCACTCTGAATTCTTACCGGAAGGTCTAACGGTAAATAAAGAATATTATTTGAGCGTTATGCGGCGTTTAAGAGAGCAAATTCGACGAAAAAGGCCAGATTTGTGGAAAGAAAATTCTTGGATTTTGCACCACGACAATGCGCCTTCGCACAAGGCTATCATTGTGAACGAATTTTTGACCAAACACTCAACAAATACCATCCAGCAACCACCATATTCACCAGATATGGCTCCTGCTGACTTTTTTCTTTTTCCTAAAGTCAAATTACCACTTCGTGGCACCCGTTTTCAATCGATAGAAGACATAAAGGAGAATTCGCGGCGAGAACTGAACTCAATTCAGGAAGCATCGTTTAAAAAATGTTTTGATGAATGGATTATTCGTTGGTGCAAGTGTATCGTTTCTAAAGGAGCATACTTTGAAGGTGATAAAATAAATTTGGATGAATAACAGACATTTTGTGTATTATTGATCTTTTCCCGGTACTTTCTAGACAGAGTAGTATACTCAGAACTCTTTTAGCAACATGCGAACATCCTGAAGAAGCCATTAATACTTCTATTGAATAGGCCTTTACGGGACATTAAATAAAAGAGTGGACTGTATAAAATTATATAAATGTATATTCGACGTTACAATATCGGGGGAAGTGGCTGTACCGAGGCGCGTCTGTGAGCGGCGCGTGAGTTGCGAAGCTTGCCCCTCGCGTCCCGCGCGCTCCTTCCTGTGCCGTTCAGTAGTGATGCGCCGACATCCATTATAATATTATTAATAAAGACGATGACTGGTCTGTTTCAGTTGGTCTAGTGGTTAGTGGCACTGACTGCTATGCCGGAGGTCGTTGGTTCAATTTCCACCCAGGACAAATGTTTGTGTGATGAATATGATAATTTATTTTGTTCTGTGTCTGGGTGTAATTTATCTATAACTAGATTTTGCTCGCGGCTTTTACCGCTTACATAAAATATAGCCTATGTCATTCAGGAAAAAAGCAACTTTTTATTGGTGAAATAATGTTAGCAGTTGGACCAGTACTTCCAGAGATTACCTCCTACAAACTAAAAAACAAAATTTAGAAATATCTATATCTTTTTTTTTTTTTTTTTTTCTCGACGTGGAAAATCATCTTTGACAAAACCCGCTCTTGGGTGGAGCGGGAGATAGTGTCAGACTCTTACTGACTAAAAACCCCGCGCCGTTCCTTCTAGCCTTCATACCGGGGCACGAGCTCCCTTTCGGACAACCCTGTCCCCAGTAGGCTTCGACCCAGCTGGGCCCCTCTTGCTGCTGACAACTCCTTGAGGCGCGCGGGAACAGTGCGCGCCGTCGACGTCTTGGACTCGGTCCATTACCGGACGATCGGACAGCGAGCTACCCTTGGCTCGCCGTCCGCGAGCCCGCGTCTACGGTGGCCGGAAATCGGGATCGGAATCCCGGCGACGGCGGCGGGGGCGCCGTTGCCTGATGCGGTCAGCCTCCTCCTTTGCAAGCATTACTGCTTCGCAGAAGGAGGCGACCGCCTGCCATTCCTCCTCGCTCCGGACCATGGCCTCGACCAGGGCCCGGCGCGAGAGGTCTCCGCCGCCGATCGCCCCCACGAGGGCACGGCGATGCTCCGCCCAGGCAGGGCACACCTCGACGGTGTGCTCCACCGTGTCCTCCGGGCGTTGCGCACAGTGGCGACACCCGGGCGTCTCTTCCGCTTGAATCCGATGCAGGAACCTCCCGAACTTGCCATGTCCGGTGAGGACCTGCGTCATGCGGAAGGTAAGGACGCCGTGAGGTCTTTCCAGCCACGCCTCAAAGAGGGGACTTACCGCCATAATCGTGGCGTGCCCAATATCTATATCTCTTATCTTATCTTATATATCTTATCTTCTATATTATAAAAATGAGCCCCGTTTTCCGTTGTCACGACATGGCATGAAAACGGCTTGACCGATTTGGCTGTTTTTTTTTTGTTGTGATTGTTATCGTGAGGACAAGGTTCTTATGGAAAAAAAATAAGAGTAGGGTAGGGTAGGGTAGAGTAGGGTAGGGTAGAGTAGGGTAGGGTAGAGTAGGGTAGGGTAGGGTAGGGTAGAGTAGGGTAGGGTAGAGTAGGATAGGGTAGAGTAGGGTAGGGTAGAGTAGGGTAGGGTAGGGTAGAGTAGGGTAGGGTAGAGTAGGGTAGAGTAGTGTAGAGTAGAGTTGGGTATAGTAGGGTGGAGTAGGGAAGAGCGGGAGCGAAGCCGCGCGGGCAATAGCTAGTCTATATTATAAAAATGACCCCCGTTTTCCGTTGTCACGACATAGCATGAAAACGGCTTGACCGATTTGGCTGTTTTTTTTTTTTGTTGTGATTGTTATTGTGAGGAGAAGGTTCTTATGACAAAAAAAAATAAGGTTGTGTAGGGTAGAGTAGAGTAGGGTAGAGTAGGGTAGAGTAGGGTAGATTAGGGTAGAGTAGGGTAGAGTAGGGTAGAGTAGTGTAGGGTAGAGTAGTGTAGAGTAGGGTAGGGTAGGGTAAAGTAGTGGGTTAAGTAGGGAAGAGCGGGAGCGAAGCCGCGCGGGCAAAAGCTAGTCTATATTATAAAAATGAAACCCGTTTTTCGTTGTCACGACATAGCATGAAAACGGCTTGACCGATTTGGCTGTTTTTTTTTTGTTGTGATTGTTATTGTGAGGATAAGGTTCTTATGGAAAAAAAATAAAATTAGGGTAGTGTAGGGTAGAGTAGAGTAGGGTAGAGTAGGGTAGAGTAGGGTAGAGTAGGGTAGAGTAGGGTAGAGTAGTGTAGAGTAGGGTAAAGTAGTGTAGATTATGGTAGAGTAGAGTAGTGTAGAGTAGGGTAGGGTAGAGTTGGGTATAGTAGGGTGGAGTAGGGAAGAGCGGCAGCGAAGCCGCGCGGGCAAAAGCTAGTCTTCTATATTATAAAAATGAGCCCCATTTTCCGTTGTCACGACATAGCATGAAAACGGCTTGACCGGTTTGGCTGTTTTTTTTTTGTTGTGATTGTTATTGTGAGGATAAGGTTCTTATGGAAAAAAAAATAAAATTAGGGTAGTGTAGGGTAGAGTAGAGTAGGGTAGAGTAGGGTAGAGTAGGGTAGAGTAGGGTAGATTAGGGTAGATTAGGGTAGAGTAGGGTAGAGTAGTGTAGAGTAGGGTAGAGTTGGGTATAGTAGGGTGGAGTAGGGAAGAGCGGGAGCGAAGCTGCGCGGGCAAAAGCTAGTCTATATTATAAAAATGCGTGTATGTAGGTATATATGTCGCAGCCATCTGGTTAAATTAGCCATCCAATTAGACACCTAGGGCGTTTGTTAAACGCCGGCATCCAATTGGATGCCTAGGTCGATAGTTTGAACTAAAATCATTCAACGTTTAACAGCTTGGCGTATTGAAAGTTAGCCCTTTCAAAATGACTGATCAAGACTCAGCTAAGTGATTCAAATTTAGTTCCGCTATTTATTGATTTTATAATATTTCACTATTACTTGGTCGACACTAGAAAGTAGTTTTATATAATTTATAAACTCATGGTCACTCTACTAGACTAAATGACTACACAACGTTCAGCCATCTAGTTAAACGTTGCGGTCAACGACATGGCTAGTTGTTCTTCAGCCATTTCATTGGATGCCGGCGTTTAACGAACGCCCTAGGCGTCCAATTGGATGGCTAATTTAACCAGATGGCGGCGACAGATACACTTGGATCCCTCAAAATAATCGTGACATAAAACACTGTTAATCCCTTTGGTGAATAATCTACTATTATCAGGTAAATCTGCTTAAAGTCGCCATGGCGACGATATACAATATACATGATTGCGAGATTATCAAGTGATTTACATAACACATGAAGAGGTTTGTCAGATAACAGGTACTTAATAAGATCAGAATTGTCAATACAGACTTGCTTTCTTGTGATGAATGAATTCATTAAATAAAGAATGGATAGCATCATGTACTTATATTTAGTTAGGCCGGCCGCACACCTTCAGTTTCCTAGTTTCCTGATCAAAGTCAAAGTCAAAGACAAAATATTTTATTTCACTTAGGCCTACATGGGCACTTATAAAACGTCAGAAGCTAGTGCACGGTTCCAAATTGGTCGTTTCGTATAGAGAAGAACTGGCAAGAAACTCCATGGTTACTCTTTTGAAATAAGTGGTTGGTGTTACAATAATTATATCAGATCAAGTAACCAAGCCAAGCTACAACCGTTTCGCTTGCGTCGAATGCTTGACCTTGCCGCCAATTCTTTTGTTTTGACCACGTGACTGAGCGTTGAGATGACGTCGTTCCCATACATTTGAAGCTTTCTACTAGCGTTAACTATTGCAGGTTAGGAACTTGGCTAGGGGTACAAGAATTAAGAAGCCTTACCATGATTTATTTATTTATTTTTACAGTCATGATGTGTCAAACTGTCAGGCGAGTAAGCGGGAAATAGAGATGGATATAAAAGTATATATAAATATATATAATAGTCTCACAGAATTGCGAACCAGTATTCATAATTAAGAAACCGAATTCGCTTACTTATTTATTGATAGACTCACGCTTGACCATAATCTCACCTGATGGTAAGCGATGATCTGGTCTAAGATAGTGAATAGGTTACTTCTAGGCAAGCGTACTCCTAGAAGTAACCTATTCACTCTTAAAGATACTACCTAGGCATAAAATAGATAGGTACAGAAGACAATCTCATATATGTACTTCACTTTTTACACCTACGCTTGGTGGACGCACATTAATGAGCGTTTGAGCCGGAACTGTTCGAAGAGCGGGCCGAGGCGCTCCGAGATATCGTGTCCGTGAGCGGTGTCTATGTGTGCGTTGCTCGAGCGCGCTTTGTATGTAGATTGACTTCTGTACCTATTTACTTTGTGGCTTAGGGGAGGTAGTAGCTACTTATAGGAAACAGACTCACAGACTGGCGTTTGTGGCCAGCCTTAGATACCACTTAAATTTAATTGCGATCTTTTTTGTAGAAAACTTGTGATATAGGTAAGCTGAGATTATAATAATGGATCGACAATTGTTATCGAAGTACCTTCGCTGATTGAAGGATGTGGATGTCGAAGTGCATTGCACCCTAACGGCTATATTTCACCGAGACACCATGGCGGCGCGACCAGTCGCCGCTACCAACAAAATGTATACAGCTCTATAGAGAGTTACTCACCTGATGTCCGTTTGGTTGCGCAACTAATTTGGTGACGCGCCCAGCCCGCACGTGTGACGACTCTGGTGTATGTTTGGTGTTCCGTTGGTAGCTTAGGTCTATATTTTACCGGGAAACCAGTTTTGCAAGCCTGTCTGGTCTGTCGGTCTAGTGATTAGTGACCCTGACTGCTATGCCGGAGGTCATTCGATTCCCACCCAGGACAAATGTTTGTGTGATGAGCATTATCATTCGTTCTGTGTCTGGGTGTAATTTATCTATAAACTAGCTTCAGTTAGCTTCGCCCGCGTACATAAAATATAGCCTATGTCACTCAGGACTAAAGCTAGCTGTCTATCGGTGAAAACATTTTAGCAATCGGACCAGTATTTTCAGAGATTACCTCCTACAAACAAAAAAAACGGAAAAACTTTATTATATTAGTGTAGATATGTTTGTATTTAGAAATATTAACCCTTCAGATACCGTCAATTAGAGACACAATAGTAAGACAATAGATGCGCGGCCACCGGGTGTCGCTTGGGGATTCATGAATTAATATAATATGTTTATCAGTCGTCTTTTTTTTTAGATGGGAAAATCATCTAATGACATCTCCCGCTCTTGGACGGAGCGAGAGCGCGTGTCAGACTTTTAGTAACTAAAAACCCACTCCTGTTCCTTCTTTGCCATAGTTCCAGGGCCCCAGGGATCTCTTTTGCATCACCAATGGCCCCAGTACGCTTCGACCCTGCCGGATCCCTGCGGTTGCTGACAATTCCTTGAGATGCGCATGGAACACTACGCGCTGTCGACGACTTGGGCTCGGTCTGGAAGGTCGGTCAACGAGCTACCCATTGCTCATTATCCGCAAGCTCACGCCTACGGTGGCTGGAAATCAACATCGGAACCCGGCTGGGGCGCGAGGGCCCCGTTCGTGCTGCCACTTCATTTTCTAGCATTACTGCTTCACAGAAGGAGGTGACCGACTGCCACTCCTCCTCCTCTGCTGCGGTTTATCAGTCGTCTTGTCGTTGAAGATATCATAGGCCGATGGCCTCTAGTCAGTAAAAGTCTGACACGCCTTCGCGCTCCACCCTAGAGAGAGTGGAGTAAAAAAAGCCGCAGCTTTACACAGTTACACAGTTACAATTATTACTAATGTTGTACATAATAGCAAACATACATTCGAACTGCTGCCTCCTAATCTAGGCCAAAAGCCTGTGTTTAAGGAGGCAATGTTCCTCTAGAAAAATCAGATAAGACAGACGAGAAGTAGGTGTTAGTTACAAATCGTGATGCAAACAATACAATAAATTATCATTAATCAATGGATTATCATTTAAATTTATTATTAAATTAGTATTAAATTAATATCAAATAATTATATTAGATTAAAGTAAATTTTAAGCAAGTAAATAAGATTAAAGTATATTAGTAAATTAATAAACATTTTATATACTCAGTCTAGAGAAAATAACTATATGACTTAATAAACAGTTAACATCAATCTTTAGGAGATGACTGTAATAAGATTTTCGGTTTCGTCATACGTTAACTTCTGCAGCCATTTGGTAAGTTTAATTTTAACATCGTGTTTAGGTAAAGGATAAATGGAGATGAGCCTGTTTATTTTATTTTAAAGTCGAGAACTAGTTGCCACATACTGTCGGTTGGCAAACTTGGAACGGCATTGTACAGAATCGCAAACGGGAAGGCCTTTTCGTCTTTTCAGCTTGTCAGCCTCTAGGTGCAACATGGAGTGTTTCCGAAGCACTGCACGGAGCACAAAGAGCTGTCTCACAGTTAAGACTTCGGCTTCTGAGTATAGTTGCTGAGTCGAGAAGTCCCCACGCTTAAAGTACATGATCTTTAAGATCGCCCTTGCGCTCTCTCAACTTTAAGCATTGAAGTTTTGTACGTTCCACCCCAAACCGGTACACAGTATAAAACAATAGACTGGCAAAGGCTTTGGTATACTAGCTTGGCTGTATCAGGATCTGCAGAGTACCTGAGTTCTTTAAATATATAAATTAGTTTCCTGATCCTGTGCAAAGAGTTTCAATGTGTGACTGCCAGCTTAGTTTGTAATCGATGTGGACTCGTAGATATTTAATATCTCGCTTTGAATCACTGACTCATTTATACTAGTCTACGAGTATACTAATATTATAAAAAGGTAAAATTTGTAAGTTTGTATGTCGGGGGTAATCTCTGGAAGTACTGGTCCAATTGCTAAAATTCTTTCACCGATAGAAAGCTATTTTATTCCTGAGTGACATGGTTTTATATGTACGCGGGTGAAACTGCGGGAAAATGCTAGTCGTATATGAAACTGTTATAATTCTGTCAATAAAATGAATCACCCAGTAAAATGATAATAGGGACACTGTCTGATAACAGAGAGGTCGCACTCTTCAGTTTCAGGTCACACCTACTTCACAAAATATATAGGTACAGAAGTCAATCTACATACAAAGCGCGCTTGAGTTACGCACACATAGACACCGCTCACGGACACCATATCTCGGAGTGCCTCGGCCCGCTCGTCGGACAGTTCCAGCTCAAACGCTCATTAGTGTGCGTCCACCGAGCGTAGGTATAAAAAGTGAAGTACATACATGAGATTGTCTTCTGTAGGTTCTATTTTGTGTCTACTTTGAGTTTATCTGATTGCTTGATAAAACTAAGTATTATCTGTAGACGTAGATCGACCAATCCTACTAATATTATAAATGCGAAAATTTGTATGGATGGATGGATGTATGGATGGATGTATGGATGGATGTTTGGATGGATGTATGGATGTATGGATGGATGTATGGATGGATGTATGGATGGATGTATGGATGGATGTATGGATGGATGTATGGATGGATGTATGGATGGATGTATGGATGGATGTATGGATGGATGTATGGATGGATGTATGGATGGATGTATGGATGGATGTATGGATGGATGTATGGATGGATGTATGGATGGATGTATGGATGGATGTATGGATGGATGTATGGATGGATGTATGGATGTATGGATGGAGGATGTATGGATGTTTGCTACTCTTTCATGCAAAAATTACTAAACGGATCTCGATGAAACTTGGTACACGAGTAGACCATATCCAAAAATAACACATAGGATATTTTTTATCCTGGGATTATGTACGCGGGTGAAGCCGCGGGCAAAAGTTAGTATTATATAAAGAGTTAAAGTTTGTTTTTTTGTTTGTACTGAAAGTACCTACTCGTCCGATTGTTATATTTTTTTCACCGATAGAAAGCTGCTTTATTCCTGAGTGACATCGTCATCTTCCTGCCCTTGTCCCCTTTTATTTGGGGTCGGCGCAACACGTTTTTTTCTTCCATTCTGTCCTGTCACTCGTCACGCTATCACTAACTTCCTTTTCTTTCATATCCCTTCTCACACAATCCATCCATCTTTTCTTTGGCCTCCTTCTCCCTCTACATCCATTCACTTGTAAACTATAACTTATTTAGCAACATGCGTTTCATCCCTCCTCTTTACATGACCATACCAAGACAAACGACAAACGAAATTCCTGAGTGAGATAGGTTGTTTTATGTACGCGGGCAAAGCCGCGGGGAAAAGCTAGTATTATAAAAAGGGGTAAAGTTTGTTTGTTTGTGTATAGGAGGTAATCTCTGAAAGTACTGGTCCGATTGCTAAATTTTTTTCCCTGATAGAAAGCTGCTTTATTCCTGAGTGACAAAGGCTATATTTTATGTACGCGGGCGAAGCCGCGGAAAAAAACTAGTATTATATAAAATTCAAATTCAAATTCAAATTTTTATTTTTCGGACATCATGATCCAATGGTTAGTATACATAGGACTTAAAAAACTGTTGTTAGTAATAATAATAATAAACACACACAATGACTGAAACTATTTCTAAAATAATCTTCGAGATTCATAAATGGCCCTGCGCTGAGACACCCCGCCCCGTCCCGGTAACTAACAGAGAGAGACCCTCCCTAATTAATCATCAGACGAACGAAATGTCTCAACACAGGAGCATGCACATCCTCAGCTATGGTATTGGTATAAAGAGGTAAAGTTTGTTTTTTTGTTTGTTGGAGATAATCTCTGAAAATACTGGTCCGATTGCTAAAATTTTTTCACCGATAGACAGCTAGCTTTAGTCCTGAGTGACATAGGCTATATTTTATGTACGCGAGCGAAGCTAACTGAAGCTAGTTTATCTTAATATTCTTCCGATTGCTAAGAAGAGAATTAGTGGTGCGACGAGGGAGACACCATCATCAGCCTTTTTAATGTTCCCACTGCTGGGACTCAAGCCTCCTCTCTAGGAGAGGGAATGGGCCGTAATCCGCCACGCGGGCCTAGTGCGGGTTGGTGAATGTCACATGTCTTCGAATTTTTTGGTTCTAGGACACGCCGGTTTCCTCAC
Organism: Mythimna lalbum; assembly: GCA_949319445.1. Taxonomy (NCBI): domain Eukaryota; kingdom Metazoa; phylum Arthropoda; class Insecta; order Lepidoptera; family Noctuidae; genus Mythimna; species Mythimna lalbum. The sequence continues at coordinate 11,120,003 of OX439372.1, forward strand.
GATGTTTTCCTTTACCGTTTTAAGAGCAGTGGTGATGAAATAAATTACACAAAGTAATGCGCCTGGCTGTGTTTGAACCCGCGATCTACTATTCTTAAGTCGGGGCCGTTGCCACTCGGCCACCACTGTTCTACTTAGAGGGAGACGTAATTTTTCCGAAATACACAACCGTAACAGAAGGTCTATACCCATGAAGGCAGGGAATAGACTTGTAAATATATAAATGATAATTTAAATTTATTTTGCAAAAAGGTTTTTTTTAAAACACGGCCATTTTTTCATCAGTTTAAACTAGATAAGGTCGGTCAAGTCAAGTCAAGTCAAAATATTTTATTTCACATAGGCTTACATGGGCACTTTTAAAACGTCAGAAGCTAGTGCACGGTTCCAAATTGGTCGTTTCCTATGGAGAAAAACCGGCAAGATACTCCATGGTTACTCTTTTTTAAAAAAAGTGGTAGGTGTTAAAATATGATAGTATGTAAAAACAGTGTAGATCAATACTGTACACAAAAGCAAAAAATAAAAAAAGTAATTCAAATAAAAAAGTAATTGTTGTGGTGCGGTGTTGGTTGCGGTGTTTCCTAGCTGACTACCCTGAGAAGAAACATCGAAACAAATTCAGAGGTCCAATTCTCTTTTAAAATTTTTCAAGTTTCTTTTAGGTAGGCATTAATTTCATAATGGTCGTAAAATGGATCGCGTTAAGAGCATTGTGGTATTTGATCCAGGAATTTAATCCAGTATTTTCTGGTTAAACTGCTGCTTTAATCTAGTATACTCATTAAAACGTCGTTTACTGTTAGCTATTGGCCATAGGTCATAGGTTAGGTTGTAGGTCAACCTAGGACTTAAGGTGGTGCATCATGACTCACATTTTCACTGATTTTCATACAACCGCTTATAACTGATTATGACGTTATTACACATTTTTCATTAGATATTTTGGAAACACAGTATCTTGTGGATATTATCTAGGTTTCTAAAGAAACCAATTTCTAAATTTGTGTAAAACTAATCTAGTAAAAACCTCTGAAAATGTCCTATTTTGTATGAACTTTGACACTTCATAATTTGCCTAAAAATTAAAAAAGTAAAAAAAAATCCTCTAGGGACCTTGCAAATATTATTAAGATTTTAAATGACGACAACTTTTTCCAAAAACTTTTAAGGTTTTAAAAAAAAATCAGCTATTTTCTGGAGCAAGTTTTGTGAAATTTTCGAGTAAACCTCGGAATTACCGAATACTAACAGAGTTTACAGGCGTTATCTCTCTTTTTTTGGGTTGCCTTTTCGTGAAACATCGCGTTGGATTGCATTAAATGAAGTAACAAGCTTTTAAACCATTTTCAATGTTTACGATAGGCGAGTGGAAAAGGTCCCTCTTAAATATAAGTAATCTAAACGTGATTGCAATACGTATAGTTCAGTCCATACTAGTAATTACTTGAATGTGAAATCTAATGAGACTATGATGGTTCGATTGTAGCATAGCATAGCCGGCCTACAAGGCCTATAAGTCCATTGTAGCGTGAGCCCATCTTTTTTTTTTCAGTGGGAAAAATCTTCCAATGGCAACCCCCACTCTTGGGTGGAGGGGGAGATAGTGTCAGACTCTTACTGACTAAAAACTCATCCTGTTCCTTGTAGCCTTTTCATACCGGGGTGGGAGAGTCTCCCTTCTGGATATGAGATGCCATGGCCAACCTGGAAAACTCTAAACAGACTCCACACCCAGGTTGGGAGCAGCAAAGACAATCTCCACAGGTGGGGGTTCTCGGATGGTTCCAAACCTTGTGTTTGTGACGTCGACGGCGCGCACTGTTCCCGCGCGCCTCAAGGAGTTGTCAGCAACAGCAGGGGCCCAGCTGGGTCGAAGCCTACTGGGGCCAGGGTTAATCGAAAGGGAGCTCGAGCCCCGGTATGAAGGCTTGGAACGGGGTTGGTTTTTAGTCAGTAAGAGTCTGACACTATCTCCCGCTCCACCCAAGAGCGGGAGTTGTCATAAGATGATTTTTGCCGACCATAAAAAAAAAGCTGGGCAAGGAATTTGACTACTTTTGCCATCGATACGCTAAGATAGCATAGTCGGCCTTATAATGTTCCCACTGTTGGGACTCAGGCCTCCTCTCTAGGAGAGGGTTCGATTGCACTTAGTTGTTTTGCAGATTTCGTTACCTATAACAATCATATTATTCATACTAGCCTGTTGCTCTAGCGGTTAGTGGCCCTGATTGCTACACCGGAGGTCGTGGGTTCGATTCCCACTGAGGACAAATGTTTGGGTGTAATTTATCTATAGTATGTATGTACGCTTTTTCCAGTCCCAGCGGCTATCTATTCTGCAAACAATGTGCCCTGCCCATTGCCACTTAAGTGCGCACCGGAAGACGCAGCGGCGGAAGGCCTCCTATAAGGTGGACCGATGACCTGGTAAAGGTTGCGGGAATCCAATGGATGCGGGACGCACAAGATCGATCAATGTGGCGACACTTGGGGAAAGCTTATGTCCAACAGTGGATGTCTGTCGGCTGAAATTGTGATGATGATGATGATATTATTATTCGTTACAAATCAGCCAAGTAGACGGAATCCTCACGCATCAGTCGCTGAGAGCCCTACAACAACTACCAGCAACTATAGACTTCTGAACTACGAGCAATCTGAAGCTCGACATCCGGCTGTCCAGAAACTATCCCGACCGAACCGGAGTCATCAACGGTGGCGCGTAGCGGGCCTCAAAGGCATGTCAGCAAATCCGTAGAAGTCCAGCAAGGCTGCAGCCTTCTGGGGCCATGGGTCGACTTCCGAAAAGGTTACCTACTCGTTTTCCTAGAATATGCAATGCAACTGAAGTAACGTAAGTGTCGTTTTAGTCAGTAAAAGTCTGACACACACTCCCGCACCACCCTAGAGCTAGAGAAATCATTAGGTCATTTCCGACCTAAAAATTCCATACCTTATTAAAAGTCTGACAAACCATCGCTCCACCTTAGTGCGGGAGAAGTCATTAGAAGATTTACCACATAGTAAAAAATTACTCATAGTTAACAATTAGTAGGTAAGTACAATCATCAGTTCTCATTACCTATAATCCCTTACAACTTCATTGATCCCGAAAACGTGATCAGTATTACGTTACTAGATAATAAAAAACTTTTTACAAAAATATTAATCCGACTTCAAAAAGTACAAAATAACTTTAATTTCGGAAGTCGATGTTTCAATAGATAGCTAATCTTGTCTCTTCGTTATTTAACACCGACTTCCGAAATTAAAGTTATTTTGTACTTTTTGAAGTCGGTTTAATTTTTTTGTGAAAAGTTTTTTATTTTTCACTTATTTGTTATGTTAGCACCACTAAAAAGTACCTACCCTTCAGATAAACATAAATTACCTTATAGCCAGAGTGCATCTCATAACGATTCTTATAATCCCAAATACGGTTATATTACATGAATTTACCCCCTCCCCCTTTCCCCTCCCCCTTTTCTTTCAGTCAGTCATCGACTACACGTATAAACAAAGCAATTTTACTTGTTACGACAATTCTGCTATGATTCTACGAGGAGTTCTGTTCCATATCTTCATAGATCATAACAATATTTCTATGGGACCAACTTGGAAGCATAACCTTTCAATCAAAAAAAAAAAAAAATCAAAATCGGTCCACAATTGACCGAAATATCGGTGAACATAAATACAAAAAAAAAAAACATACATTCAGCCGAACATAGAACCTCCTCCTTTTCGAAGTCGGTTAAAAACACCTCTACTACAAAGAAAATTAAATAATTCATAGTACGTACACGCTCACTAGTTCACCTATATTACAACAACGGCCCACGAATTTTAATTCACACAAAACTGATTTTCAAATCCAAAAAGACGTATGTGAACGCATTTCATGTACAGTTACGACGTTATACCATTTGGAACTAAAATATAGTATACTACTTTTACGCGATTTTGTTAAAATTTTAAAAGGTAATAAGTGCGTTGGATTTTAGCGAAAGGATAAGACGTTCTTCATTTAAAATGGTTTTATTCCGGTTAAAGAAATGGTATACTACTTTTGCGCGCGAAATGTCTTCGAAAACAAAATGGCGTATGTCCATAGAGTATGATGCAAAAAAACGATGTTTTTCTTCTGAAGTTTTGGCGGGTTTTTGAAAGCGTAACAGATAGAAAAATACGAGTATCCAATATTTATAATCTGTTGTTTAGGATCTGTTAATTTATTTGATGTGGGTACCGGCTTTCTCTTAAGGCGATTTTTGAGTACCCAAATAACTACACAGTCGATACCTAGTTCTTATTTTTGAGTTCACCAAATCACCAAAAAATTATATTCCACAATTTTCACACAACGCCATCTAGTCCCAAACTAAGCAAAGCTTGTGTTATGGGTACTAGACAACTGATAAACGTACTTATATATTTCTAAATACAAACATATTTTAGAAAAAATACACAACAAATTATTGTGCTCTTCATACAAACATTTTTCTTGGGTGGGAACCGGGAATCGAACCCAGGACCTTCGGCATAGCAGTTAGGGCCACTAGCGACTAGACTAACAGGCCTGTCAAATGACACCTCTCGGTCTAGGTAGAGCGGTCCTTCTTTCTTCATTCAGAGCGTGCGAAAGAGTCACCACAGCCCTGGAAGACAAAAGGCAATTGAAGGGAAACGGGTGGGTTTTTTGTCCGCTAGGTTAGGGCGGAGACCTCTCGCGCCGGGCCTTGGTTCAGGCCATGGTCCGGAGCGAGAATTAGTGGCAGGCGGTCGCCTCCTTCTACGAAGCAGTAATGCTAGCAAAGGAGGAGGCCGACCGCATCAGGCAACGGCACCCTCGCCGCCGCCACCGGGATGCCGATTCCGATTTCTGGCCACCGTAGACGCGGGCTCTCGGACGGCGAATCATGGGTTCGCTGTCCGACCGTCCGGTAACTGTCCGGACCGAGCCCAAGACGTCGACGGCGGGCACTGTTCCCGCGCGCCTCAAGGTGTTGTCAGCAACAGGAGGGGCCCAGCTGGGTCGAAGCCTACTGGGGCCAGGGTTATCCGAAAGGACCTCGAGCCCCGGTATGAAGGCTAGAAGGAACGGGGTGGGGTTTTTAGTCAGTAAGAGTCTGACACTATCTCCCGCTCCACCCAAGAGCGGGAATTGTCATAAGATGATTTTTGTCCACCGTAAAAAAAAGCCCTGGAAGTCAAAAGGCAATTGAATGAAAACGGGTGGGTTTTAGTCTGTTATAATTTACCCCCACGGGGAGTAATAACCCCCAGGTTAGGAACAGTTGTATTATACCCTTTAATGCAGATTAGAAAGTATAGGTACTAGTGTTATTATGTCCTATCTGCATTATTTACGATGTTTGTGCATTGACAGTCCTAAATCCTAATTTCTTTTTGTTCAGTCCATCAAAAGGTTGTCTGTAGGAGATTACCCTGTGCGATAAGACCGCCCATTGTGCCTGCTTACATATCCTTACTTAATATTATAAAAGCGAAAGTGAGTTTGTTTGTTACATCTTCACTTCTAAATGGCAGAACCGATTTTGATGAAACTTGGTACACGGATAGACCATGCCCTGGTATTCCAGGGCATGGTCACACTACATGGACATACTATAGGAGATACTTTTTATCCCGGAAGTATGTTCTCTTGGGATAGTTTTCTGCTATCACACGGGCGAAGCCGCTGGGGGCAGCTAGTATATATATTTATAAACGTTGGTCCTGTGCTATTAGCATAAGCATAATCAGCCTTTTAATGTTCCCACTGCTGGTAACCAGGCCTCGAATCCTCTCTAGTAGAGGGAATGGGCCGTAACCCATCACGCGGGCCCAGTGCGGGTTGGTGAATGTCACCTGTCTTCGAATTTTTGGTTCTAGGACATGCCGGTTCCCTCACGATGTTTTCTTTCACCGTTTTGAGAGCAGTGATTTTGAAATAAATTACACAAAGTAATGCGCCTGGCTGGGTTTGAACCCGCGACTTACAACTGGTAATTCTGGGCCGTTACAGCTCGACCACCACTATTATCTATACTAATATTATAAAGAGGTAAAATTTGTAAGTTTGTAAGTTTGTATGGTAGGGGGTAATCTCTGGAACTCATAATCCAATTCTAAAATTTTTTTAACTGGCAGAAAGCTACATTATTCTTGAGTGCTATAGGCTATAAATTGTTTCTATAGCATGTATATAAACAGAGCTATCACAACTTTTGTCTAGCAAGTCGGAAAAATATACCTCATAAAACAGAATTATTTGCGTGCGCTGCCTAAACAGTTGCTTAAAATTAAAAACAATGTAAAGCTTCCTGGTTCGTCTTAATTATTTCTACAAAAAAGTCCGCGACACCATATCTCTATCTTTTATATTTTATCTTTTATACTTCTTTTATTGCATTAAAAATATTTTTTTTCGGCATACTTACGTTTGGTTGATTATTTGAGCAACAAAATATTAATTCTTATGACAATAAATTATTTCAGTATCACAAGAACATCATACAGATAAGATTTGCCATTTACAGTATATCAATCGGTCATACAGTTTCGGAGATAATATAAAATTACTAAAACGCAAAATGCCCCTAGCATAACTTTCATAGTGCAGACGTTTTACCTATTTTTTTTTAGTCTGACAGTATCTCCCGCTCCACCCAAGGGCGGGGGCCCTTGGGTGGAGCGGGAGATAGTGTCAGACTCTTACTGACTAAAAACTCACCCCGTTCCTTCTAGCTTTCAAACCAGGGCACGAGTTCCCTTTCGGATAGCCCTGGACCCGGTAGGCTTCGACCCAGTTGGCCTCTGCTGTTGCTGACAACTTCTTGAAGCGCGCGGGAACAGTGTGCGCCGTCGACGTCTTGGGCTCGGTCCATTACCGGACGATCGGACAGATAGCTACCATACCCATGGCTTGCCGTCCGCGAGCCCGCGTCTACTGTGGCCGGAAATCGGGATCGGAATCCCGGCGGCGGCGGCGAGGGCGCCGTTGCCTGATGCGGTCTGCCTCCTCCTTTGCTAGCGTTACTGCTTCGCAAAAGGAGGCGACCGCCTGCCATTCCTCCTCGCTAAAGACCATGGCCCCAACCAGAGACCGGCGCGAGAGGTCTCCGCCGTCTATCGCCCCCACGACGGCACGGCGATGCTCTGCCCAGGCAGGGCACACCTCGACTGTGTGCTCCACCGTGTCCTCCGGGCGTTCCGCACAGTGGCGACACCCGGGCGTCTCTTCCGCTTTAATTCGGTGCAGGAACCTCCCGAACTTGCCATGTCCGGTGAGGACCTGTGTCATGCGGCCTTTCCAGCCACGCCTCAAAGAGGGGACTTACTGCCATAATTGTGGCGTGCCCAACGTTTTACCTATTTGCCCATAGATGGAGTTCTGCAATTACGTAATTTTTCTGAATCGCGGTGTCAAGACTTTCTGTGGATTGATGACCCTCTCGAATTATTATGCCCACGTTGTCGTTAGTTGAAGTTCTTCTGTCAGTTGCTTATTGGTTTCGGTTGTTTCGTTCGTATGGTTATTGTTGTTGATAGATACCTCATAATCGAAAATATCGTAATTTCGTTGTACGTTTGTTTTGTATGTTCGTAGTTTCGTACTTCGTTCTATCGTAATAATCGATACGAGTTATTCGATATTACGATTGTTTTGTTTTGTAAAGGCGGACGGTGTTCGAGTCGCTCTCCCTTTGTTCATAATTGTTTTCAAGTCTGTGCATAGTTTGTTGAGAGCATGTCTAAAAGGAAATCTCAACTGTCCCGGCAGACATCACAGACAAGAGCCGCTCGAGTACGCCGTACGGAAGAATCTGCCCCTGAAAATGAGCAGCGCCTCTCGAGAAATAGAGAATATATTTCGCAAGCACGCGCTAGAGAATCTAGCTCCGAGCGCTCACAGCACCTCGCTAGCCAAAATGTGAGGACGTCGCGGGCCCGTGCTCGAGAAACTAGCGCTGAACGTGCGCACCGTCTATCTGAGTTAAGGCAGCATGTCTCTGAGACAAGGGATAGGGAGACTAGCGCTGAGCGCTCGCCGCGGCTCACTAGGCAAAATGCCATAACATCGCAGGCCCGTGCTCAGGAATCTAGCGCTGAACGTGCGCAACGTCTAATCGAGTGTAATCTTATTTTAAAACAAGAAATTTTCCGCGGACGAAGTCGCGGGCAGAAGCTAGTGCTATTATCAAGGATTTATTAAAAAAATACATAAACAAATCAAAGTCTTGACCATCGATGCCCAGTCGCTAGCCTGTCAGTTTTCTACCGGTTGCAATACAGGGACTGTGAATTGCATAGCCTAATTTCGCCAAGCCCAATCCATCATCGGACCGCCAGGCGCACGGCGATGCCCAGTGCGGCGCTTAAGGGCCACAGTCACCCCGGGTGAAAATATTGTGGCGCCCAGGTGGAAGTATCGCACCAATCGTAAGCGTAAACGCAGTGTGGTCGAGGAGCGACCATAAATAAACCTTCAAAAAATCCATTTAGAAAAATCTCAATAAAAAATATGCATATGCACAGAGCGTAGAGCACAGTTTTGAGGGTTTGCACCAGGGGAGGCAGGAGACTCCAACTCCAGACCTTGGCGCCCCCCTGAATTTGTCGCCCTGGGCCGTCGCCCCCCCTAGCGCCGGCACTGGCGATGCCTATGGTGCTATCCATCCACACGCACAAACAAAGAGGTTTTTGTCCAGTAGGGGGACAAGTAAAGCCTTGAGGAAAAAAGTAAAAAATAATAAAAGTGATAATAATTATTTTGAGTCGTAGCTAAGATTATCCTTGAACCGATTTATAGTCCACGAGACAATCGATAAAACTGCTGATAAAACCATATTGATGCTTGATTTCTGATAAGAACCTACATAATGATTTTTGCTGAAATCGCTGAAATAAGTATTTCATTCTTTATTGATAAACTAGCACTTTGCTATCGACTTAGTTCGCGAGAATATTTTCATGAAAACTTTAAGTTTTCTGGTGAAAACGTGAAGTGGTCTTCATCATCATCATCACCATAATTTCAGCCGATAGACGTTCACTGTTGGACATAGGCCTGCCCCAAGTGTCACCAGAATGAAGGATCCTGTGCGTCTCGCAACTAACGGATTCCCACAACCTTCACCAGGTCATCGTTTCGTCTTGTAGGAGGCCTTCCAACGCTGCGTTTTCCGGTACGCGGTCGCCACTCCAGGGCCTTTCGGCCCCAACGGTCATCTGTTCTGCTAGCAATGTGCCCTGCCACTTAAGTTTGGCGATTCTTCAAGCTATGTCTGTAACCTTGGTTCTCCTACAGATATCTTTATTTCTGATGTGATCACGTAAACTCCAAGCATAGCCCTTTGCACGTTGCTCACAGAACAAATGGTCGAAAAATGGAAATTAATGATGATGGAATGGAATGGTAGTTGGTGGTGGTAGTATCTTCTAGGTAAGCGCGTCCCATCGTCGACCGCATCGTCGCTTTCCATCAGGCAATATAGCGGATAAAAAAATAGAATAAATAGTCTCTTAACCCTTCAGATACCGTCAATTAGAGACACAATAGTAAGACAATAGATGCGCGGCCACCGGTGGTCGCTTGGGGATTCATGAATTAATAGACTAGTGTGATTCACCATCACTGATTGCATCTCAGCTTACCTTCCAATATATATAGGATCGCAGTCAAGAGCTAGTTTATTTATATTATTTATATAAAAAACACGAAGGGATCTGTTCCTTCTACACTAATATTATAAAGAGGTAAAGTTTGTTTGTTTGTTTATAGGAGGTAATCTCTGAAAGTACTGGTCCGATTGCTAAAGTTTTGCACCGATAGAAAGCTGCTTTATTCCTGAGTTATATAGGCTATGTTTTATGTATGCGGGCAAAGTTGCAGGCAAAAGCTAGTTCTGTAAAAACGTCAAAAAATTACGTTTGTTGTACCAAGCCCCTTAAAAAAAACATTTTGTTCTGTGCAGCAACAGAAATACATACTGTGAAAATTTCAACTCTCTATCACGGTTTATGAGATATAAGCCTGGTGACAGATGGACAGATAGATGGTCGGACCGCGGAATCTTAGTAATCCTCCTTAGTCGATCACTCTTGACAGATTGGTCGTGGTTGACGATATTGCATATCAGCCGAAAAACGTCCACTGTTGGACATAGGCCTCCCCCAAGCGTCGCCACAACGACTGGTCCTGTGCGTCACGTATCCATCGGATTCCCGCGACCCTGACCAGGTCATCGGTCCACCATATTGCAGGCTTTACAACGCTACGTCTACCGGTACGTGGTCGCCACTCCAGAACCTTTAGTCCCAATCGACCATCTGTTCTGCGTCAAAAACGAAACCCAAAAAATTCAAGTTAACCAGCAAAATACAGCATCAGGCAACGGCGCCCTCGCCACCGTCGCCGGGATTCCGATCCCGATTTCCGGCCACCGTAGACGCAGGCTCGCGGACGGCGAGCTATGGGTAGCTCGCTGTCCGATCGTCCGGTAATGGACCGAGTCTAAGACGTCGACGACGCGCACTGTTCCCGCGCGCCTCAAGGAGTTGTCAGCAGCAGGAGGGGCCCAGCTGGGTCGAAGCCTACTGGGGACAGGGTGTCCGAAAGGGAGCTCGTGCCCCGGTATGAAGGCTAGAAGGAACGGCACGGGGTTTTTAGTCAGTAAGAGTCTGACACTGTCTCCCGCTCCACCCAAGAGCGGGTTTCGTCAAAGATGATTTTCCCCGTCGACAAAAAAAAAACCAGCAAAATACAAAAATTAAAGAAATTTAAAACTTCTCGGCTTTCACCATCAGTTAAATTGTTTTGCAGTTCAAAAATCCCGTATTTGATGATAAAAACTAACTTCGAGTAAACCAGTCTTCATTTCTGCGCACAGCTAGCTGGTTCTACGAAGGTGTTCCACCGCTATTCCTACCTGTTTAGGAGTCGGACAACTAAGGTGCCAACCATAAACTACGTTATACGAATATCACATGATCTCTACCTTTTACCATTGTTCCATATGTATGACAGCTAATTTTTTGTGCCTATTTGAAGTGTGCACAAAATTAGTTCTCTGGACGCTCGTAGCGTCATCATCATCATCATCAGCCTTTTTAATGTTCCCACTGCTGGGACTCAGGACTCCTTTCTAGAAGAGGGAATGGGCTGTAATCCACCACGAGGGCCCATTGCGTTTTGGTGGATGTCACATGTCTTCGAATTTTTGTTTCTAGGACATGCCGCTTTCCTCACGATGTTTTCCTTCACCGTTTTGAGAGCAGTGGTAACGAGATAAATTACACAAAGTAATGCGCCTGGCAGTGTTTGAACCCGCGACCTACAACTCGTAAGTCGGAGCCATTACCACTCGGCCACCACTGCTCTCACCTCGCAGCGTTCAGAGAACTAATTTTGACGTAGGTATAATGCAAATGGCTGCAGAAAAGTGTTCAGTACTCTGAAGTTTTTTGATTTTTGAATTGCGATACATCATTACTAGTTTTAGTATCTAAACACTTGCTAGCGCCGGCAGCGTCAAAATGTCGAATATCAAATGGGCACAAAAGCTTGACGGCCGCCAGTCCAGTGTGGTAGAGATTGCTTAAAAAGTCAAACGACTTGGGAATTTTATTAGTTTCGCGCCTGGCAGGGTTTGAAACCGCGACATACAACTCGTAAGTCGGAGCTGTTACCACTGCTCTCTGTTTCAACTTACCATCACTGCTCTCAGTTTTGGGTTTCGCATATACTAAAACTAATTTTGTAGAGAGTACCTCCATAATTAACCATTCAGAGGAAAGAAATGTCTTTAAAATATTCTCTTGCTGGCGTAATTGATGGATGGCCCCAAACCAGTTATGTGTTTACGTAAGTTTATGATCCCAACCGGTCCTGACCTACCGCAACAGGTTTTATAGAAGCCAATAGGTAAGTGTTAGCGAATGATTTTGCTAGATTCAATTCAACGATTACTATACGTTTTGTAAGAATTGTAAAATAATCTAAGTTCAGGCGGACATCCCAGCCGCACGTACAAAACATTTTGGGAATATATTCATTATGCGTACAGCTATAGAGTGGAATAGGCTAGTTGCCGTAAAAAATGTAATTAGTCCGTCTTTTAGATTATTCAAAAATAAGGGACACGTATTTTTTTATTTCTAAACTAGCTTTTGCCTACGGCTTCACCCGCGTACATAATCCTATGTATGTATCCTATGTGTTATTCTGGGATATGGTCTACTCGTGTACCAAGTTTCATCGAGATCCGTTCAGTAGTTTTTGCGTGAAAGAGTAACAAACATCCATACATCCATCCATATATCCATCCATACATCCATCCATACATCCATCCATACATCCATCCATACATCCATCCATACATACAAACTTTCGCATTTATAATATTAGTCAAGTCAAAGTCAAAGTCAAAGTCAAAGTCAAAATATTTTATTTCACATAGGCCTACATGGGCACTTATAAAACGTCAGAAGCTAGTGCACGGTTCCAAATTGGTCGTTTCCTATGGAGAAGAACCGGTAAGAAACTCAATGGTTACTCTTTTAAAAAAAAGTGGTAGGTGTTACAATATGATAGTATGTAAGAACAGTGTAGTAGTAGGATTAAACCAAAAATGACAATGATATAGCCCACTAAAGTTACGTGTAAAGTCACGCAGTGCTGCATTTTTTCGCACGGGATGACGTCACACGTAATTTTAATGGGCTATATCTTTGTTATTTTTTGTTTAATCGAAAAAAGAAAAAATACGTATCCAATATTTTTTAAATCTAAAATACGAACTAAATAACATGTAGTTATTTTGACTCTGGAAACAACCCTATTACCTGCCAGAGTATTTTTTTGAGAGGCGGGAAGTCATTTAATGACTTGTGGAGCGAGAGGGCGTTTTATTATTTATTTTGGTGATTAAAAATCATCCAAATGACATTCCCTGTGTCCCCGTCGACCCAGCTGTGCTCCTGGTAAGGCGTGTCATATAAGTGTGTCTTGCCAAGAAATATCTGAAAGAAAGAAAGAAAGAAAAACATTTTATTTACGCGAAATAAGACGCATACTTAAGGTGGTGCATCACGACTCACATTTTCACTGTTTTTCATACAACCGCTCATAACTGATTATGACGTTATTACACATTTTTCATTAGATATTTTGGAAACACAGTATCTTGTGGATATTATCTAGGTTTCTAAAGAAACCAATTTCTAAATTTGTTTAAAACTAATCCAGTAAAAACCTCTGAAAACGTCATATTTTGTATGAACTTTGACACTTCATAATTTGCCTAAAAAATAAAAAAGTCAAAAAAGTAATCCTCTAGAGACCTTGCAAATTTTATTAAGATTCTAAATGACGACAAACTTTTTGCAAAAACTTTTAAGGGTTTAAAAAAAAAAGCTATTTCCTGGAGCAAGTTTTGTGAAATTTTCGAGTAAATCTCGGAATTACCGAATACTAACAGAGTTTTCAGGCGTTATCTCTCTTTTTTTGCGTTGCTTTTTCGTCAAACATCGCGTTGGATTGCATTAAATGAAGTAACAAGCTTTTAAACCATTTTCGATGTTTACGATAGGAAAAGGACCCTCTTAAAGCTAGATAACAAACATAACATCTGGTTACTGAGGGCTGTCTCATTGCTGGGCAAAGGCCTCCCCAAGTCCCTCCAGACATTCTACTCCCGCGTTTTTTTGCACCAGTTCTTTTGGCATCTAGATCATCTCGCCACTTCTTTTTGGGCCGCGACGTTATTTTCCCTCTGCAAGAACCCTCTGCGTGGCAACACTTGTCAAGAGGCATGAGGCTGGTGTGACCCGCTCAATCCCATTTGAGCCTGGCAGCCTTTTTGACCATTCCTTCATGCCTTCATACAGGGGCTCGACCTATTTTTCCAAACTAGCCCTGGCCCCAGTAGGCTTCGACACGGCTGGGTCCCTGCTGTTGCTGACAACTCGTTGAGGCGCTTTTAGCTAAATGTAATTTAAAAAAATAAGTTTCTTTGTAATAGTGTGAGTTTAATAAATTTAAAAATGTGCGTGTGTTACGTTAAACTTCAAAGATAAAAATAGTTTAAACTAGCTTTAGCCCGCGCGGCTTCGCTCCCGCTCTTCTCTACTCCACCCTACTATACCCAACTCTACCCTACTCTACACTACTCTACCCTACTCTACCCTACTCTACCCTACTCTACCCTACTCTACCCTACTCTACCCTACTCTACCCTACTCTACCCTACTCTACCCTACTCTACCCTACTCTACCCTACTCTACCCTACTCTACCCTACTCTACCCTACTCTACCCTACTCTACCCTACTCTACCCTACTCTACCCTACTCTACCCTACTCTACCCTACTCTACCCTACTCTACCCTACTCTACCCTACTCTACCCTACTCTACCCTACTCTACCCTACTCTACCCTACTCTACCCTACTCTACCCTACTCTACCCTACTCTACCCTACTCTACCCTACTCTACCCTACTCTACCCTACTCTACCCTACTCTACCCTACTCTACCCTACTCTACCCTACTCTACCCTACTCTACCCTACTCTACCCTACTCTACCCTACTCTACCCTACTCTACCCTACTCTACCCTACTCTACCCTACTCTACCCTACTCTACCCTACTCTACCCTACTCTACCCTACTCTACCCTACTCTACCCTACTCTACCCTACTCTACCCTACTCTACCCTACTCTACCCTACTCTACCCTACTCTACCCTACTCTACCCTACTCTACCCTACTCTACCCTACTCTACCCTACTCTACCCTACTCTACCCTACTCTACCCTACTCTACCCTACTCTACCCTACTCTACCCTACTCTACCCTACTCTACCCTACTCTACCCTACTCTACCCTACTCTACCCTACTCTACCCTACTCTACCCTACTCTACCCTACTCTACCCTACTCTACCCTACTCTACCCTACTCTACCCTACTCTACCCTACTCTACCCTACTCTACCCTACTCTACCCTACTCTACCCTACTCTACCCTACTCTACCCTACTCTACCCTACTCTACCCTACTCTACCCTACTCTACCCTACTCTACCCTACTCTACCCTACTCTATCCTACTCTACCCTCCTCTACCCTACTCTACCCTGCTCTACCCTACTACTCTACCCTACTCTACCCTACCCTACCCTACTCTACTCTACTCTACCGTACTCTACCCTACTCTACCCTACACTATCCTAATTTTTTTTTTTCATAAGAACCTTCTCCTCACAAGAACAATCACAACAAAAAAAAAATCAGCCAAATCGATCAAGCCGTTTTCATGCCAAGTCGTGACAACGGAAAACGGGGGTCATTTTTATATATATAGATAGATTAGCGATGATAATCGCGGATTTGGAAATTTTAGCAAGAGCAAACCAAAATGGCCCAACGGCGAGCTACCCAGTGCTCTTCGTTTGCAAGTCTTCGCCTACACGGTGATATCGTTTTATGATACTGCACACTTTGGACTATATGTATATACATCAGTTTACATAAAAAAAGGCCTCTGAACTTGTATCTGTATGACCGTTTAGAATCTTCAAGAAATTCAAATGTAAATATTTATGATAGTAACGTTCAATAATCGTGTAAAATTACTGCAATAATAAGTCTAATAATAAACAAGGATTTATTTATGAACATGGAATAGTACGAATTGAAAATGATAATAATTGTTATGAACACAAGTAGGTACAGTCGACAAATGAGATAAGTGGCCAACTAAAAATAAATTTAATTTGCCGGCTGCGATACTATCCCGCTGTACATGTAACGCTTTTAAGAGGGTCCTTTTCCACTATCGTCAACATTGAAAATGGTTTCAAAGCTTGTTACATCCCACAACACACACAGAGAGGAACAGAGAAGAACTATATCAGAGTACACCATATTCTTATGAATTGTATAATGCAAGCTAAATTTAAGATTTAGCACGAAATGTAACGCGGGGGGGTTGGCGCTGTAGCCGAAATACAGGTTCCTCCTAGTTCGGCTCCAGCTGCTATAACTTTTGTGTACATGTATTTTACTTTTTGAAGCATTTGATTGTTAATATATATTTTGTACTTCTTTTTTTTGTGAAACAAATAAATATTATTGTTATTATTATTTCCTTTATTCATTGTACAAACATATAAATTATATTTTTAAATATTTAAATAAAAAATAAAAAACATTTAAAAATATAAAAAATAGTGTCTCACCGGTTTCGGGAACAGGGTCCAAGCTACCGGCGGTCAGGGCTCCAGAGAAAGGAATTATTATTATTTTTATACGTTTATATATCTCAGGACCCTGAGGTCCTGGACCTTTGGGAGGCGTACGAGGGGCCGAAACCAACTCGAAGAGGCCTTTTTTGTACGTTTAATGAAACGTGGTATCAACCGGTGATTATCCCTGTACGCGCTATGCTAGTGCATCCAAGGACAACCCCCGGTTTGAAAAACTATTGCGACATAATATGGAAAACAAAATAATAGGGCTATGGTTTTTGGAGTCATAAGTGGACTGGTAACATGGAACTATGTTAGGACTATGGCCCCTTCCTAAACAATCTCATTAATATCAATCGATAAAAGGTAGGGGGTGACTTGCACACTCAATAAATGGGCCCCCAAAACGGCCGCTAGCACGATGTGACGTAGCAACAAGAGGGCAACATATCCTGAGGCGCTTGAGGAGTGGAGAGGCATACCACGGCTATCAGGACAATCCCGGAAGTACGGTCAAGATCCCTACCAGCACCTTACTGGATTATGCATCCTTCTCCCGAGCATGTTTGCTCTTGCGACTCTCCACTCAAGCCAGCCAGTAAAGGCAAGAGAGAGGTGGAAGCTCTGTTCCTCGTCAGTGTTCACTACGGCCGGCCAATAAAGGCAAGCCGGAGATGAAGAACAAGAATTCTCCCGGGAGATCGGATCCGTGGGGTCGCTAATACCCAACAGTTCGCCACAAAACTGCCCTGCGGATTGTATCTCTCTTAGTCTGGCCCCTCACCCTAGGCATGTTACGGTAAAGAAAATTCTACCAATACAGACCTAGGGTATTTTGGAGCACGCAAGCCCCACCACGACGTCAACGTAGAGATACATCGATGGGGTTATTATTATTATTATTATTCACCCCCGCCCTTGGGCGGAGCGGGTGATAGTGTCAGACTCTTACTGATTAAAAAACTCACCCTGTTCCTTCTTGCCTTTCATACCTTTCGGAGCTAACCCTGACCCCAGTAGGCTTCGACTCAGCTGGGCCCCTGCAGTGCTGACAACTCCTTGAGGCGCGCGCGAACAGTGCGCGCCGTCGATGACTTGGGTTCGGTCCGGACAGTTACTGGACGGTCAGACAGCGAGCTACCCATAACTTGCCGTTACCTGCTGCGGTCTTCCCATTCGATTATAATTTGTGTGTCTTCAAGGCTAGAGTGAATAGGCTCTGAATAAACTAGTGCGCATCACCATCAACGATTGCATCACTGCTTACCATCAGGTGGGATCGCAGTCATCTTCAACTTCCTGCTCTTGTCCTATTTTTATTTGGGGTCAGCGCAACACGTTTTTTTCTTCCATTCTGCCCTGTCACTCGTCATGCTATCACTGCTTTTTCTTTCATATCACTTCTCACACAATCCATCCATCTTTTCTTTGGCCGCCCTCTCCCTCTCCATCCATTCACATGTACTCCTAAACTCATAACTCTTTTAGCAACATGCGTTTCATCCCTCCTCTTTATATGACCATACCAAGACAAACGGTTTCCTTTCAACTTTTAAGTGGGATCGCAGTCAAGCTCCAATTTATATCAATTAAAAAAAGGTCAAAACACTGACCGTATCAAAAAATAGCTTTTCATTACTCATAATCTGAAAGTAGGTCTGAAGTTGCCTGAGGAGCGGGCTGAAAAGTATCACACTTTTCATCCCTAGGGAGTTTTACTTTCACCTAACATCTGTCAAATTATTAAAAAAAAAAAATAAGTCTATCTTCTTGTATTCGTAATGAAAAGCACAGTGCTTACCTCGGGGTTAAAGTTACTTATTTAGTCCCTCGAATTAGCGACCTCGCTACGCTCGGCCGCCAACTCCTTCTCGGGACGAAATAAGTAACTTTCACCCCTAGTGTAACAATGTACTATTTCACACCACCTGCTCGAAAATGTCAAATTATATGTCAAGCAACCTTAACCTAAAGTGAGTCACTAGTGGCCGGGGCATAAAAATATATTATATTTATGGGCCGGGGGCACAGCCGGTCAATAATGTTGTACTGGATTTCATTATGACCCGCTGGTCAATAATGTGACTATTATTTTCTCACAGTAGGTGTAAAAAGTAGAGTATCCTCCTCTGGGCTAAAGGTGTCTTTGCCTTGGGCTAGCTTGAATCCCTCGCTGCATTCAGGATTCTTGTATTAACTCCCTCGCTTTGCTCGTGAGTTAAATCCCGAATCCTTCATTGCGCTCGAGATTCAATATGACGCCCGTGACATAATACACAACTTTAGCCCCTCGGTGCATAATTCCCTAACCAATATCTGGTAATTACACACATTATCAAAATGACCACCATTGAAATAGAATAATAATAGAAATAAAGAAATACATAGATTATTATACATTTTTCGATATACTCGTAGGTTTTAATTTTGTATAACTATGTCTTAAAAAGTGGCACAATAGACACGTGGGGGCTAGACCACAATAGATTTTATTTATTACTAGCTTTGCCCGCGCGGCTTCGCTCCCGCTCTTCCCTACTCCACCCTACTATACCCAACTCTACCCTACTCTACCCTACTCTACCCTACTCTACCCTACTCTACCCTACTCTACCCTACTGAACGAACTGCAACAGATGGGAGAACACGTGCAAGCTTTCGCGGACGACGTGGTTCTGATTGTCTCAGGAGACAGTGGGTCAGAAGTCCAGAGGCGCGCCAACGTGGCCCTTGAGCATGTCCGGGGCTGGGGTGTCAAAAATAAGCTCAAATTTGCGCCTAGTAGGACGCAAGCAATGCTGGTAACGCGCAAGCATAAATATGACACTCCAGCTCCGTCCATGGGCGGGGAACGCGTGGGCTTGTCGAAGGAGATCAAAATTCTTGGTCTGACGATTGATGATGGACTCACCTTTAACACACACGTGTCGAGTGTGTGCCGGAAGGTGCTAGGTCTCTATCGTCAGTTGTCAAGAGCCGCCAAGATTCACTGGGGATTAAAGCCTGAGATAATCAGAACCATGTACGTGGCAGTAGTAGAGCCCATCTTAATGTACGCCTCCAGCGCATGGGCACCAGCTACGAGTAAAATAGGCGTGAGGAAGCAGCTCGATGCAGTGCAGCGTGGTTTTGCCCGAAAGATCACCAAGGCGTACCGAACCGTCTCTCTGTATTCGGCCTTAGCACTCTCTGGGTTGCTTCCTTTGGATCTTAGGATCCAGGAAGCAGCACTTCTCTATTAGATAAAGAAGGGGTACTCTCAGAGGGTGATAGGGGATCGAGAGGTGGAGAGACCGGTAGCTTTTACGAACATACCGCACCCAGCCGAACAGATAAGCCTGATGGTCGAGAAACTGGAGGACGGTGTGGAACGACTGCAGAACGTGGAAGATATCTACACAGATGGCTCAAAGATTGAGGGAAAAGTGGGAGCAGCCCTGTCACTGTGGAGAGAAGAGCGGGAGGTCTGCACACACAAAGCCAAACAGGAGTCCTTCTGCACCGTCTACCAGGCGGAGATGTGGGCCTTGCACAAAGCAACTGAATTGGCGCTCAAAAGGGCCGCGGAACATACGCGAATCTTCTGTGATTCGAGGTCGGCACTCGAGACAGTCGCTGATGGATCCTCCCTCCATCCCATAGCAGTGCAAATTCGAAAGATGATAAAAACAGCTCAATTGCGCGCCCAGAATATTAAACTATTCTGGGTGAAAGCTCACGTGGGATTGGAGGGAAATGAGAGGGCCGACACTCTCGCAAAAGACGCGGCTCTCAAGATTAAGAAGCGGGCCGATTATGACCAGTGTCCGATGTCATTCGTCAGACGACAGATCCGTCTGGAGACGCTTGACACATGGAATCGTCGCTATAGAGATGGTCACACTGCGGGAGTTACAAAACTCTTCTTCCCGGTTGCGGTGGAGGCGTACCACATTGTCAGGAAAGTAGAAATGGACCCAATTTTAGTGCAGGTTTTGACGGGAAACGGAGGATTCTCTCAGTACTTACACCGCTTTAAATGCAAGGAGAGTCCGAAGTGCATTTGCGATGATGACAAAGTGGAAAATGTTGAGCATTTATTGGTAGAGTGCCCTATAAATAGCATCGATAGGCTACAGGTAGAAGCAGAAATGGAAACCGTGGTCAAGGCGGACAACTTCAGCCAGATAATGAAGGATAAAAAATTAAGAGGAACATTTTTAAAATACTGCAAAGTAATTGCAAAAAGATGCATTGCGAGAAATAAGGAGCCAAGATAACTACGTGTATGGAGAGTAGCTGTATAGTTATAGATACACGCCCAGTGAGGGCTGCTTTATTAATTCTGCTTTATTTTTGAAAATATATTTGTTTTGTTTGTGACATAATGTGCATTAAACTTAAAACAACGTTAAGGAAATTATTTACCCTGTGTTGTATTAAAAATAAAGATTAAATAAGATAGAGAATAGATGGTCTATCCCGACCTAAAGAAAGAAAGATATGATGGATATAAGAAAGACAAAGTATGAAGAATAAAAGTACGAGAGGCATACGAGCGAGAAGTTGAATGAAAGAGTAGCAAAAATAAGAGCAATAGTAATGGCCCCGATTATGTCCGGGGAGAAAATGTATTCATCATCATCATTTCAGCCGATACACGTCCACTGCTGGACATAGGCCTCCCCCAAGCGTCGCCACAACGAACGCTCCTGCGCGTCTCGCATCCATCGGCTTCCCGCAATCCTCACTAGGTCATCAGACCACCTTGTTGGAGGCCTTCCAACGTTGCGTCTTCCGGTACGCGGTCGCCACTCCAGAACCTTTCGGCCCCAACGGCCATCTGTTCTGCGAGCAATGTGCCCTGCCCATTGCCACTTAAGAAAATGTATTAAAAAAAAAAAAAAACCCTACTCTACCCTACTCTACCTACTCTACCCTACTCTACCCTACTCTACCCTACTCTACCCTACTCTACCCAACTCTACCCTACTCTACCCTACTCTACCCTACTCTACCCTACTCTACCCTACTCTACCCTACTCTACCCTACTCTACCCTACTCTACCCTACTCTACCCTACTCTACCCTACTCTACCCTACACTACCCTAATTTTTTTTTCCATAAGAACCTTCTCCTCACAATAACAATCACAACAAAAAAAAAATCAGCCAAATCGGTCAAGCCGTTTTCATGCCAAGTCGTGACAACGGAAAACGGGGGTCATTTTTATATATATTTAGAGATAGAGATGAATTATGTATTTTTTATGGCTTCCTTGATAAGTTTTCTCTTTGTTCATGCATCTTTTGCAGCACTGTAATGTGGAAAAAAGAAGACATTAAAAGGCTGCTTTTCCACTCGCCTATCGTCAACATCAAATAGTTTAAAAGATTGTTACTTCATCTAAAGGTGAGTATAAACTACAACATTTACTTGTAACAGAACAACGAGCCGCTCTATGACATGTTCTAGTGTATCATCCTTTTACGAACTAAACGTCGAGCACGCTCGCCTCTTTGTTACAAACTAACGAGCATATTGTTGTAACATTTCGTCGAGCGTATTGGTGTAACATTTCGTCGAGCCACGAGTGCGGGCGATGCGCGGTTGCCACCATCTTCTATTTCTATTTTACTTTTTTCTTCTAATATAATTCATCAAGATAAACGCAGCACACGCAACTTGTAGGTCTGACATTTCAAAAAAGAATGACCGCAAGGTACAACGAAATGTTGGTAAATACACACTCGCTGTGAGCATTTACCCGTAACATAACGCCGAAAATTCGCAGGAACGTTACATTACATGGAAATGCTTAGGAAACTGAGCTTTTGTCTGTATTTTACCATTCGTAAGAACGTTACATTACACGGGAATGCTCCAGAAAATGTTGTAGTCTATACTAACCTTAACGCAATCCAACGCGATGTTTGACTGAACGCAACGCAAAAAAAGAGAGATAACGCCTGAAAACTCTAACAGAGTTTTCTACTTCAGAAACTAAATATTCGAATCACCTCCACGACGGTAGCGAAACGGTGAAGCCATACATTTTTACTGATATGTAGAATTTGTGAAGTTAGGGTCGGTAGAGTTAGGACGTACTAACCCGTGCCGATAAAGAATGGGATTAGAAATGGCGGCGCATCTATTCACTTCTCGCTCGCACATTATTTCCGTCTATACTCACACTCGTTGGTACCGACTGACAAAAAAAAAAAACGACTTTGATTATGCGTTCCCTCCCCTTTAGTGATATTGATACGGTAATTGCCGTAATATATGCTTGGTTTCGACTACCGTATCATTTATTTTAATATATATTTTTTATACGACATTTTAAGTTCAACATGACAAGATTAAACAAAAAAAAAAAAAAAATAAGAGATAAGTTAATAACAGACACAGTAAATGGAGCTCTCTTAGCTAAAAAGCTTTGAGGAATCAAGGAGATTGTATCAAGACTGTACAAAATTTCACGAGATCAATGTTACGAGATATACGTGTCAAAATGAAAAGCAACGAAAAATATTCATTGCACAAGCATGAGATTGACGTTGTTAAATACTTTCGAAACCTTTATGGTGAAGAAATTATAGAACCGTAACAATGTATATTATTTTTTTTACGATTGATTATATAGGTACATATAACACATATATACATTATTCTATTAAATACGGTAATTTAAAGTTTTTGATATGGCAACCCAATGTTTGAGGATAATAACACACAGACCGACATAAGCATAAACATAACAGACAGAGAGACCGAGTTACTTACACATTTATAATATTAGTATGGATATTTGAGATTATTTAAAGTTATGAAGCGAAAATAGTTTATATCCAACCTTACCCTCTCCGCGATTCAGGTAATGGTTTTGTTGACAATTTGTGTACCTACGTAATGTAGTCTCAAAACGATCACAAATTTAACTAACATAAGTTTTATTTTAATTCATGAAATAACGAAACACTTTCAACGGTAACGATATTTTTTAACGTTATTCAGTTATTAGTTAAATTTATTGTTATTGCATTTTTATGCTGACGCTCCCAGCTCAATGAGCCGCCATTTCTAATCCCCGGGTTATATAGATTCAGAAGCTTGGCTCTACATGAGATCTGATATCATTTTCACAGGGCAAACCTTATCTGGTCGTCTTGGAAACATTTTACATGAAATGTTTTTGGTGGGATAATTTATTGTAGATCTAATTTGCTGCATTTAATTTGGTTTTTTTATTATGTAATCTACGTTATATAACATAACAAATCGCTAAATACGTGGAAGAAAAGTGTCGTTTATGAATCATGTGGTACATCACGTTTTAAAACACGTGAAAAACAATATCATAAAATAGATAATAGATTAGAATGAAAGGAGTATGTAGCTAATAATAAATTCTTTTATTGATCTACTAGCTGACCCGGCAAACGTTTTGCCTTATAAACCATTTTTTGCTATAAAAAAATAGGGGTTAGTGATAAAAAAGTAAAAATTTAGGGTTGTATGTATTTTTAATGCCACATTATAAAAAAATAAAAACAAAAAATTGCCAAACTTAAGTGGCAATGGGCAGGGCACATTGCTCGCAGAACAGATGGCCGTTGGGGCCGAAAGGTTCTGGAGTGACGACCTCGTACTGGAAGACGCAGCGTCGGAAGGCCTCCTACAAGGTGGACCGATGACCTGGTGAGGGTTGCGGGAAACCGATGGATGCGAGACGCACAGGATCGATCATTGTGGCGACACTTAGGGGAGGCCTATGTCCAACAGTGGACGTCTGTCGGCTGAAATGATGATGATGATGATGAAAAACAAAAAACTTCGCCCAAAAATAAAAATAAAAAATTTAAGGGTGAATAACCTTCACTTAGGGGTATGGAAAATAGATAGTAGCCGATTTTCAGACCTACTGAATACGCATATAAGATTTGGTAAAAGTCGGTAAAGCCGTTTCGGAGGGGTACGGTAGCTAACATTGTGACATGGAAATTTTATATATTACATAGATCTACTGTTGATTTAGGACCCATTCCATTCGGTGGAGATGTGCCCCGTTTGGTTGGAGCAGAAAAATGGTTATATAGCTTGTAGTTACCAATAGTGTGTGCACTAAATAATATCGGTAAAAGTCTTATAGCACAATAATAGCATCATCAGCCTTTTTAATGTTCCCACTGCTGGGACTCAGGCCTCCTCTCTAGGAGAGGGAATGGACCGTAATTCACCACGCGGGCCCAGTGCATGTTGGTGAATGTCACATGTCTAAAAATTTTTGGCTCTAGGCCATGCCGGTTTCCTCACGATGTTTTCCTTCACCGTTTTGAGAGGAGTGGTGATGAAATACATTACACAAAGTAATGCGCCTGGCTGGGTTTGAACCCGCGACCTACAGTTTGTAAGTCGGGGCCACAACTTGGTCACCACTGCTCTCAATCAATATTATGATATCGCTTATGGTCCTTCATTTGCCCTTTACATTCTAAGACCACGGTAATTCTTTCAAACGTTCCTGCATAGGGGTCTCCCCTAAGCCTTGCTGTGTATTCATCAGGGAATTTTACAATGCAATGTTTAGCATAGCATAGTCGGCCTTATAATGTTCCCACTGTTGCGACTCAGGCCTCCTCTCTAGGAGAGGGAATGGGCTGTAATCCACCACGCGGGCCCAGTGCGGGTTGGTGAATGTCACATGTCTTCGAACTTTTGGTTCCCTTACGATGTTTTCCTTCACCATTTTGAGAACAGTGGTGATGAAATAAATTACACAAAGTAATGCGCTTGGCTGAGTTTGAACCCTTAGCCGCACGCTAGCTTCTGACGTTTTATAAGTGCCCATGTAGGTCTATGTGAAATAAAAACTTTTGACTTGGACTTTGACCTATAACTCGTAAGTCGGGGCCGTTACCACTCGGCCACCACAGCTCTCCTTAATCATCATCATCATCATCATCATATCACCCGAAAGACTTCCACTGCTGCACATAGGCCTCCCCCAAGCGTCGCCACAACAACCGGTCCTGTGCGTCACGCATCCATCGGATTCCCGCGACCCTGACCAGGTCGTCGGTCCACCTTGTTGGAGGCCTTCCAACGCTGCGTCTTCCGGTAGCTCGAAGAGTCGCCAAACTTAAGTGGCAATGGGCAGGGCACATTGCACGCAGAACAGATGGTCGATGGGGACGAAAGGTTCTGGAGTGGCGACCACGTACAGGAAGACGCAGCTCTCCCTAATGTTTTAATAATAAATTATAATTATTACTTATCTATAGCTTGTACGAGTTTTACACAAATATTTTCATTGATCTCCTATCTCTGTTTATGAATAAGTTCGGTTTACGTAACATCATGTTTTGCGAATTTTAGACGACCTTTGTTAGTGTAACTTCGGAAATTTACTCATCATGCGTCATGCTGATAAAACTAATGGATCAAATAGCATGAGGTAATCTAAAATATACAATAGCATAATCAGCATAATAGCATAGCTTATAATGTATTTTTTTTGGTGGGGAAAATCATCCAATGACAACCCCCGCTCTTGGGCGGAGCGAGAGATAATGTTACTAACTAAAAGTCGATTCGAGGCTTCAAAGTCTTGAGCATCGACGTCGAATTGCTAGCCTGTCGGTTTTCTACCGGTTGCATTTCGGGGAGTGTGCGTCGGAATTGCATAACCTGATTCCGCCTCGCCCGTTCCATCATCGGACCACCAGACGTACGGCGATGCGCTACCGATACAAGGTAGACATCCCACCTACACGCACAAAACGTTTTGGAAACACATTCGTTGTGCGTGCAGCTAAGGAATGGAATTCCTTGCCGGAGTCTGTGTTTCCTGATAGCTACAACCTGGGAATGTTTAAGTCGAGAGTGAATAGCTTTCTTCAAGGTAAGCGCGTCCCATCGTCAACCGCATCGTCGCTTTCCATCAGGTGAGATAGCGGTCAAGCGCAAACCTGTCAATAATAATAAAAAAAACCCACCTCGTTCCTTCTAGCCTTCATACCGGGGCTGAGCTACCTCTCAAAACTAACCCTGGCTCCCGAAAGCTTCGACCCAGCTGGGACCCTGCTGTTGCTGACAACTCCTTGAGGCGCGCGGGAACAGTGCGCGCTGTGGACGACTTGGGCTCGGTCCGGACAGTTACCGGACGGTCGGACTGCGAGCTACCCATTGCTCGCCGTCCGCAAGCCCGCACCTACGGCGAGAAAGAGGAATGAAACTATGTGCCGTATATAGTTCCATCCCTTTAACAATTTAGTTCAGGTTGCCAATGGATCGGTTTAAAAGCTCGTGGCAGGGCATCAGGGTTCTTATCATGACGTAGAAAAGAAAGAGAAAGAGGGATGGATCTATACACCCTATATAGCTCATCCATAACTGGCCTGTTGGTCTATTGGTTAGTAACCCTGACTGCTATGCCGGAGATCGTGGGCTCGATTCCCACCCAGGACAAATGTTTATGTGATAAGCGTGATCATTTTTTTTTTATAATGTATATGCTCACGTTTGACCACTATCTCACCTGATGGTAAGCGATGATTTGGCCGACGATGGAACATGCTTGCCTAGAAGCAATCTTTTCACTCTTGACTTAAAGACTAGTTATCAGGTAACACAGACTCCGGCAGGGAATTCGTCCTGTGTCTGGGTGTAATTTATCTATAATATGTATGTAGAAATTTAACTATGTTCATCAGTTGTGTAGTACCCATAACACAAGCTCTGCTTAGCTTGGGGCTAGACGGCGTTGTGTGATAGTTGTGGGAAAAAACTTTGATGACGTCAATCAACCTCAGCGATAGGTGTTTGTAAATATGTTCAGTGAAAGTGATTTTCAAAACCTATTTGCAAAATTAATATCTTTATGATATTCATTGAATACAGGTTAAAAAAAATATATTTTGCTTAAAAACCAACAGCAGCTACAAAAGTAGGTCTTTCATGTTTTATAAACATTTCATGTTCATTCAATTGTTCAGAACAATTGTGTATCATTTGCGTTTGATGTTATGTAACAACCATTTGAGTTGAACAATCAAGGTTAAGTTATATTTACTGCCTGGATGGGTGGGTGATCATCCGGACTACACTCAAAACGGTGAAGGAAAACATCGTGAGCAATAAGCATGTCCTAGAACCAAAAAACTCCTCCGGGCGAATAATGTGTCGGCCCAGATGGATACTCCGTTTGTGGATAAGGGGCCCGCATTCACACAAAAGGTGCTTAGGCGTCTCCCTCCTCTGATTACAGTACCGGCAAACATCAGTATCACTCAGTTTCATGTGAAATTGGTGCCTGTTTAATTTCCAACATATACCCGTAACTTTTTTTTCGTTACCTCTGAAGTTTGACTTTTTCACACCTTCAAGGGATGACAGACCTGAATAAGGGTATTAATTTCAATTCGATACCTCCATATATGATAAGATAAAGGGCCTTGACAGCTAGACAGACAACAAAGTGGGGGGAACAGAGTCACGTCGGGGTCACCAGTTTGGAGGTAGGTGGAACAGAGTGTAATGTCTCGAAAACCTCCGTTGAAAAGGGAGGACCCTCCGACCAGACAGGTATTTTGGTCTGGTGGGCGACTGCTCGATTGTTGATGTCGGGTTGTTGTATATGTTCAAATCGCGCGGAGAACTTTGATTGCGCGATGCAGGATTTCGTATTTTCTTCGTAGTTCTTATGTGGCGTCATAGATGTCGCTACAATCTTATAACGATTCCGTTTTTTCATAAAAATTAAGACAACACATCCGTGATGTCAATAGTCATCTGTGTTTCCTAATGGCTCATCATAATCATCATCATATCAGCCAATGGACGTTCACTGTTAGATATAGGCCTCCCCAAGTGTCACCACAGAGAACAATCATACAACATAAACTAGTGTCATAAAGAAAAAAACTAGAACTGCAGTATTACTTGGTAGCAGATTTATGTTCGGTACTTCCCCGGACGTAGAGATACATACTATCATAAATGAGTTTAAAGTCGACTAGGAAACTGATGAAAACATCTTAAAATAAAACCAGCTAGTTTGTGTCGGACCGTGCACAGTAAAGGGTTCCGTAGGAGAGATAAATATTAATCCCACTAAAAACATTTCATGTAAAATGTTGCCAAGACGACCACATAAGGTTTGCCCTGTGAAAAAGATAATAGGTCTTTACCTATGAAATGGCCGTTTTGTATGAAAAAATTTAAACGATTTTTTTTCATGTATTTTTTATTTGTATTAATCGAAGTAATCACCCATGCAATCAATGCATCTTTGCCAACGCAGTGGCAGTTTATTGATGCCCTTCTTAAAGAAATCAGCTGGACGGAAGGCAATAAATTCTTCAAAGGCATTTTGTACTGCCTCGCGGGTATTGAATTTTTTTCCCGCCAAGAAGTTATCCAAATTCTGGAAAAAGTAGTAGTCTGTAGGCGCAAGGTCTGGTGAGTAGGGCGGATGACGGAGAGCTTCCAACCCCAGTTCTTGCAACTTGGAGACCGCCTGCTGTGCAGTATGAGGTCGCGCGTTGTCGTGCAGGAGCAGCGGAGACGAGCGATTGACCAATGCTGGTTGGAGATGTGCCAGCTTCTCCATCATTGTGTTCAGTTCTTCACATTACACATCTGCAGTAATGCTCACCCCGTTTGGTAAGAAGCTGTGATGAATCACACCGGCGCTAGACCACCAAACAGTGACCATCACTTTTCTAGGGGTAAGTTTTCGTTTTTGGGGCATTGTTTAGGTGCTGGCCCAGGATCCAACCAACTTGCTGAGCGCTTGCGGTTATCAAACAGAATCCATTTTTCATCGCATGTAACAATGCGGTTCAAAATTCCTTCATTTGTGTGTCTGTTGAGCAGTGCAAGGCACGTCTTGACGCGTACTTCAACACGTAACACTAATCAATAAACAAACAACTTTTGGAAAAAAAAAACATGTTTTAAAATAAAATTAATTTGCAATTAAAATTCTTAGCCAAACAAAAATTATTTTGATTTGAAATGGCCCGTACTGCAGAACGGCAATTTTATAGGTAAAGACCTATTATCAGATCTCATATCCAAGCTTCTGAATCTACACGGCCTAACTCTACCGACCCTAACTTCACAAATTCTACATATCAGTAAAAATGTATGGGTTTGCCGTTTCTCTACCGTCGTGGAGGTGATGCGGATATTTAGTTTCGAGAAGTAAGTAACGAAACAGCCAAGCCATACATTTTTACTGATATGTACAATTTGTGAAGTCAAATTAATTTAAGGCCTTCCTACGATGCAATGCTTCCGATCCTGTTATCTTAATTGTAGACACATAATGTAGGGATCAGTGAGAGCAGTGGTGGCCGAGTGGTAACGGCCCCGATTTACGAGTTGTAGGTCGTGAGTTCGAACCTAGCCAGGCGCAATACTTTGTGTAATTTATTTCATTACCACTACTCTTGAAACGGTGAAGGAAAACATCGTGAGGAAACCGGCATGTCCTAGAACCAAAAATTCGAAGACATGTGACATCCACCAACCCGCGTTGGGCCTGCGTGGTGGATTACGGCCCATTCCCTCCTAGAGAGGAGGCCTGTGTCCCAGCAGTGGGAACTTACAAAAGGCTGATGATGATGATGATGAATGTAGGGATCGA
This sequence comes from Mythimna lalbum, assembly GCA_949319445.1. Classification (NCBI taxonomy): domain Eukaryota; kingdom Metazoa; phylum Arthropoda; class Insecta; order Lepidoptera; family Noctuidae; genus Mythimna; species Mythimna lalbum. Next base: position 11,149,897 of record OX439372.1, read on the forward strand.
CGCTCTTGTTAGCAAATCGGTATTGGTATTTACGGCCGCACACATAATCACATTAGTGACGCAATCAAGAATTATCAAGAAAAATATATAATCATCATCATCATCATCTTCCTGCCCTTATCCCGTTTTATTTGGGGTCAGCGCAACACGTTTTTTTCTTCCACTCTGTCCTGTCGCTCGTCACGCTATCACTAACTCCCTTTTCATTCATATCACTTTTCACACAATCCATCCATCTTTTCTTTGGCCTCCCTCTCCCTCTCCATCCATCCACATGTAAATTCATAACTCTTTTAGCAACATGCGTTTCATCTCTCCTTTTTACATGACCATACCAAGACAAACGATTCCCTTTCAGCTTTTCAGCTACCGGCGCCACTTTCAAACTTCCCCTAATATACTCATTTCTCATTTTATCCATTCTCGTCACACCACACATCCATCTTAACATTCTCATCTCCGCTACATGCAATCTTTTTTCATCCGTCTTTTTCACTGCCCAACATTCTGATCCATACAGTACAACAGGCCTTATCACTGACTTGTAGGATAAAAAATACGTAATATACATTAAAAATACCCATTTTTTTTTCTAACAAATTTCTGATAAATCTTGGTTGCGTCCAGTTGCGTCACTTTTTTTTATTATTTGGGAAATCAACTAAAACCCGCCGCTGTTCCTTCTTTGCCTTTGTTCTAGGGACCCCGGATTCTCTGTCGCATCACCCATGGTCCCAGTAGGCTTCGACCCCGCTGGGCCCCTACTGCCGACATCTCCTTGAGGCGCGTGTGGAACAGTATGCGCTGTCGACAATTTGGGATCGGTCCGGACGTTTACCGGACGGTCGGATGGTAATCTACTCATTGCTCACTGTCCGTAAGCCCACGCCTACGGTGGCTGAAAATCGGGATCGGGATCCCAGGCTAAAAAGTAAAGGTCATTCCTTCTCGCAGTAGGAGGCGCCCTCGTAGGGGTGCTCGGCGGCGGAGACCTCTCGCTCCGGGCCTTGGTTCAGGTCATGGTCCGGAGTGAGGACGAGTGGCAGGTGGTCGCGTCCTTCTGCGCAGCAGTAATACTAGCAAAGGAGGAGGCTAACCGCATCAGGCATCGGCGCTCTCGCCGCCGCCGGGATTCCGATCCCGATTTCCGGCCACTGTAAGCGCGGGCTTGCGGACGGTAAATTGCAAATGCAAGGCCCAGTTATTATGTCACTGATCTGTTTTTGTGTGCGTACGTACACCAAATACCAAGTGCTACGGATATAGTGCGTCGAATATTATTTGCGTACAATTAAAGATAACTAATATCTTAAAAAAATTCTACGTTTTTTTATTATTGATAGGCTTGCGTTTGACCACTATCTCACCTGATGGTAAGTGATGATGTGGTCGACGGTGGAGCACGCTTGCCTAGTCAGTAATCTATTTACTTTCGACCTATCAGGAAACACAGACTTCGGCAGGGAATTCCAATCCTTAGCTGTACGCATAATTAGTTTAGGTTTAAAATTATCTATTTTAATTCATGAATCCCCAAGCGACCACCGGTGGCCGCGCATCTATTGTCTTACTATTGTGTCTCTAATTGACGGTATCTGAAGGGTTATTAAATTTTGATTGCGTCACTCTAGTGTTTTGTGTGTGTGTGTGCATAGACCAATATTATTTAAGTAATCATTTCTTAAAAAACAACGACCTAAGTACAATCAAGTAACAGCTTGATATGATTGCAAATTAATTTTCTAATTAAGGTGTAAGAGGCTTTCGGATGGCGAGCAATGGGTAGCTCGCTGTCCGACAGTGCGGTAACTGTTCGGACCGAGCCCAAGATGTAGACGGCGCGCACTGTTCCCGCGCGCCTCAAGGAGTTGTCAGCAACAGGAGGGGCTCAAGCCGAAGCCTACGGGGACCAGGGTTATCCGAAAGGAAACTCGAGCCCCGGTATGAAGAGGCTAGAAGGAACGGCCACCCCGTTCCTTCTAGCTTCTTCATACCGGGGCTTTAGTCAGTAAGAGTCTGATACTATCTCCCGCTCCACCCAAGAGCGGAGGTTGTCATAAGATGATTTTTGACTACCGTAAAAAAATTACGATTATGTTGACTACTTGTTTTTTCTCGTAACTGTATGTCTGGCAATTTGAGTATTGGCTCGCCGTCCAGCCCGCGTCTGCGGTGGCCGGTAATCGAGATCGGCATCCCGGCGGCGGCGGCGAGAGCACCGTTGCTTGATGCGGTCGGCCTCCTCCTTTGCTAGCACTACTGCTTCGCAAACATAGTCCAGTCCTCACATTCATAATAATAAAAGGAAATATACAACGTTAAATGCGCAAAACCTGAAAATAGTTTGATCGGAATAACGAGCAGAATCAATTGAACCACTTTTTAATATAGGTTACATTTAAAAAAAAAATCTTCATTAAAAATGTCGCCCTGTCTATTTATGGATAAGTCAAGCTACCACGTGCGCAAACCCGCCGAAATAGGTAAACAAACACAAATGGTTGTTGTCCAATAAAATTTTCTCATACACGTGACAATAAAAGTTCTTATTTTAATGCAGATAATGATTTAAAACGAAGTAAAATTGTACATAAAAACTTAAAAAAAAAATGTTTTTTTTTTTTTTAACAGAATTAGGTCTTTTAAATTAAAAATCATTTGGGGTGTCTGAAGTTTTGCGCATTTAACGTTACACGTTGCATAGTTTACAAAATGTAATAACGGTTAAATTTTATGGGAAACCATTTATCTACGGAGCCCTAAAAGCCAATTGTTTATTGAACAAGACATGTCGACGAAGAAAGGTAAATAAATTAAGAACAATATAATATATTGTCTGTAAATTATTATTAAATTATGTAGTCGCTAATTGTTGTTGAAAGAGCAAAGAACTTGTGCATTGTTTATAATTGAACCACTAGTGATGTGACTCGGTGAAGAAGCAGCCGTGAGAAAATTCTTCGTCTTAAATTATTTTCGGCCAGTATTTTTTTTTTGGTTTTAAAAACGCAATCGTAAACTGTTGGAGATGTTGGATGTTGGACTTATACAAAATATATACGCATACTGTAAGTCAGAAAAAATATTATAGTTTATTTAGTAATTGCAGAAGTTTATATTAAAGTTAAGTTTTATTGAAGTTATTGTTGTAGATCCCTTTCGCCCCAGCTTCATTCGGGTGCAATATTATACATATAAACCTTTCTCTTGAATCACTGTATCTATTAAAATAACTGCATCAAAATCCGTTGCGTAATTTTAAAGATTTAAGCGCACATAGGGATATAGGGACAGAAAAAGCGACTTTTGTTTTATATACCATGCAGCGAAGAGTATTTTTATGATTATGTGTGTAAATAGACTATAAGGTACAATAGGGTTGACGTTTCCGTGTGGATAAAAACCCCCAACAATAAAAAAAAAACAAAAAAAAATGCTGGAGTGTTCTCTCCAATTTGCAGACAGTTAAAGTTTGATTCTTCCTCTGGCTCCACCCTGAGCAAAAGTTATTTGAAGATTTTACAGCCATAAATAATATTTCAAGTTGCACATTTCTCCAATTTCAATTAATTCATATGAATATAATAGATGTGGAAATACCTATGCCTATTTCTATTATGTTTTTTCATCTATATTGCTGAATGGATTTTGATGAAACTTTTCACATGCATAGACCAGATTGGGCAAAGGGTACTTTTTATTCCGGTAGTCAGTTGCCTTGGTTTTCACACGGGTAAAGCCACACGCAGAAGCTATAGTTTGCAATATCAAAATTATAATTAAACTGTTAGGTATACTGTAATATAAAACTTTAGTTACGATATTATGCCATGGAATGCAAATATCTATTTAATATACATAATTATTCAGAAATAATAAAATGTTTATATCATAATCAATATTTCTTCGTGCCGTATTGCATAATACAATTAATTCCAAACCTAGATTTTCTAAAAAGGGAACCCGTAGTACTTGAACTTAAGTGGCAACTGAAGGACAAAGGTGTGGTTTTAGTTAGTACAAGTCTGACACGCCCTAGCTCTTGCTCCACCGAGTTATTTCCAATAAATATTGTTTTCTGGAGACCACAAAGATGATGACTTTCATCATCATCTTTTCAGCCGAAAAACCCGTCCGATTATAATTTGGGTGTCATCAAGGCTAGAGTGAATAGCGCCTCACCATCAGAGATAGCATCACTGCTTATCATCAGGTGGGATTGCAATCAAGCACTAGGTTATATCAATAATAATAAAAAAAAAACGACCACTGCTGGACATAGGCCTTCTCTAAGTGTCGCTACTACTAGCAGTCCTGATCGTCTTATATCGGTCTGCCTGCTGATTTGCTATTAACTGCAACACACGTCAGGCAACTGCTATGTGGTTGTCTGGCACTATGCTGAACTGAACCTATTTAGCACTTGCACAAAATATTTGGCATATAGTTACTGTTATTTTAAGGGTTCCGTAGGCAACTAGGAACCCTTATAGTTTCACCAAGTCTCAAGCTTAAAGCTGAAACTTGGTGCCAATATATTAAAAAATAAAAATTTGTTTATTTTCCAACAAAAATTATTAAATTTTTTGCATATCCTCTTATACGTTTGGCAACTATTGCGCAACTCCGCGGAACTGTCACAGTGCGCCCGGACGAACTCGCGCCATTTCTCCGCGTTCACTAAAACTACGATAGCTCCTAAATTAAAGAGCGCAGCTCGACACACCCTATGTCACTGAATTCGTTATGAAATAAGCTCTGTTTGATTTTCTATAGTTTTGTACAGTTTTAACGTGGAATTATTGTTGATTCGAAAGTGAAAGTAGGGTTAGCTACTTTTTCCCAGTTTTTGGTACAAAAGTCGTCATATTAATAAAATAAACGCATTTTTTTATTTTTTTCCAAAGTTATTGTTTTGTTTACATAATAACACATTATTGTACAATAATCAAGTAAAAGAACACACATTTGTTAAATGTAAAGTGTAATTGTAAATTATGCCGACGAAGTGGTAAGATAAAAAAAACGGAAATTAGGGTACCCCTCCCCCTCCACGTAAAGTGGGGAGTGAGTTTTTTCATTTCAACCCTAACGTGATGATATATTGTTGGATAGGTATTTAAAAATGAATAGGAGTTTACTAAAATCATCTTTTGATAATGTTAATATTTTCGGAAATAATCACTACGAAATAAAAAAAATGTGGGGGGGGGGACTACCCTCTAACTTTTAAACTATAAGTTTAGTAAATATGAAAACATCTCCAAAGTAGAACTTTATAAAGGCTTTCTAGAAATTTATTTTTTAATTTTATTGGTTATGCTTTATAGCCGACACGCTCTTCGCCGGTTTTTTATTTTACTTTAAAGTTTTTTTAAATATTATTTAAATACTTGTTCATTGTGTGCCAAATAAACATGTTTTCTTTATTTCTTTCTTTCAACACAAATTCGAAAGTTACTTATAATTTTTCGGCCTCAAAAAATAAAATACAATAATATTCGGCCTGTAGCGTTCACATCACTATTGAAGTATGCCAATAATAATCGGCGAGAGGCGTTGTCTTGTTCTTGCAAGTTAAGGCTGCTGTCTACGAGATCGGAAACAAGAAATATGTGTTACTTGCAAGAATGTCATCACTACATAATATAAAACAAAGTCGCTTTTTCTGTCCCTATATCCCTATGTACGCTTAAATCTTTAAAACTACGCAACGGATTTTGATGCGTTTTTTTTTAATAGATAGACTGATTCAAGAGGAAGGTTTATATGTATAATAACATCCATTAAATAGTGGAGAAATACTGTTACCCGAGCGAAGCCGGGGCGGGTCGCTAGTACAAGATTTGTTAGTACAACCTAACCTACAAATCTTATTTATTTGGATCTCCAACTGACGTAGGTCGGCGAGCAATGGGTAGCTCGCCGTCCGACCGTCCGGTAGCCGTCCGGACCGAGCCCAAGATTGTCGGCGCATATTGTACCACGCGCGCCTCAAGGAGTTGTCAGCCAAACCGTAGTGGCCCAGCGGGGTCGAAGCCTACTGGGGCTAAGGATTTGTTTCTGAAAGGAATATTTGGCCCCGGTACGAAAGGCAACGAAGGGACAGGAGTGGGTTTGTAGTCAGTAAAAGTCTAACACTATCTCTTGCTCCGCCCAAGTGCAGGGGATGTCACTGGATGATTTTCCCACCAAAAAAAACCGAGCCATGGAAGAGCCGAGAACGGTAATCATTAATTACTCCCGTGTACCATACGACGTTTTTCAATACACTTGTGAAGAAAATAACTGTAAAACTAGTAAACTTTTGTGGCGGTAAAAATTTGTTTTCAATGCGCGCCCATTTTTTTTTCTTTTCCTCCTGAGGGACGACGCGCGCCCATCCTGATACGATAAATGTAATAAAATTATGGCAGGGGAGAGGTTGAACAAAAAGGTTTTAACTACATTATAGCACTAGTGCATTACGCACTGTAACCAAAATGTTACAGTTTAGTGACAAGTGCCATTATACAGGATTATTTGTAAAACACTAACAACCTTGCAGGACTGTATTATTAACATCATAAACAACAACTTTTGTTCTATGACTTTTTTCAAAACATAATACATTTATCAAAAACAATCCTTCAATATTTCCGGGTTCTATTCGGCAGGGGTGCTTGATGCGACGCTAGCGCAACAAACCCCCCGCCGACCAAACCCTCTCACCTCCGCTATTGTATTAACGCTTGTTTCGCATAGACTTCGTAATATTTAGAACATTAGTTTCATTATTTTTATTTTTGTATGAAAATCTGATGAACAAAAATATGATACATTTTTAAAAGTCATAGAACAAAAGTTGTTTATGATGTTAGTAATACAGTCCATAGTCCTGAGAGGTTGCCAGTGTTATACAAATAACCCTATAAGTACCTAAGTGCAGAGCAATAAGAGTAACTTTATGAGCAAGTGTATTGAAAACATTAGAAATTATTTTGGTGCACAGATCTTATCATGCCTATATTTATCAGCTCAGCTATAATGGAATTAAAAACACTACGCATGATAAACGTCTTAAGTATTGCGCGTTAATCGTTTAGATAAGATGTCAATCAATGTTTTCTGCACTTACGCTGGGGGCCGATGTGATGATAAGATTTTCGCGGATCCGTATTTTTTGAGCTAAACATGTTATTGTTACTAAGAAGGTGATAAAAATATCTATCTCTTTTCCTGAGTATCTATCTTTTATGTTAATATAGAGATAAATAAACGTACAGATAAATATTAAGTGCGCGTTGCCAGTGTTTCTTTTTTTCTGTAGCAAAAATCATCCAATGACAACCCCTGTTCAATCAGTTCTTGGGTGGAGCGGGAAATAGTGTCAGATTTTTCCTTCCCGTACCTTCTAGCCTTCATACCGGGGCTCGAGCTCCCTTTCGGATAATCCTGGCCCCAGTAGGTTTCGACCCAGCTGGGTCCCTGCTGTTGCTGACAACTCCTTGAGGCGCGCGGGAACTTCAAATCTTTAGCCCACATCCATAGCACGCCTCCATACCACCACAGAAAAGATTAAAGAGGTTAGAATGGCCTTGTGGGTGGGGCAGGCGTGCCACAAAAATGCTCCTATTTGACACGACCAATAGCAAACTGCAGTGGTGGCCGAGTGATAATGGTTCCGATTTATGAGTTGTAGGTTTCAAACCCAGCCAGGCACATTACTTTGTGTAATTTGTTTCATGATGAAGGCAAACATCGTGAGGAAACCGGCATGTCCTAGAACCAAAAATTCGGTGACATGTGACATCCACCAACGAGCACTGGGCCCGCGTGGTGGATTACGGCCCATTCCCTCTCCTAGAGAGGAGGCCTGAGTCCCAGCAGTGGGAACATTAAAAAAGCTGATGATGCTATTATTGTGCTATAAGACTTTTACCGATATTATTTAGTGCACACACTATTGGTAACTACAAGCTATATAACCATTTTTCTAAGAAAACTTTCCATAGGACCTAAATTACTTTAAAAAGACCTGCAAAGTGGGATTCGGATTTGCGCACGAAAGGTTCCGTACCATTATCTTTACAACATTAGACACCATAATTATCTTTATTTACACTAATCCTTACTAATATTATAAAAGCGAAAGTGAGTTTGTTTGTTTGTTACGTCTTCACGCCTAAATGGCAAAACCGATTTTGATGAAACTTGGTACACGGATAGATCATGTCCTGGAATAGGACATAGGATACTTTTTATCCCGGTAGTATGTTCCCTTGGGATAATTTTCTGCTGTCACGCGGGCGAAGCCGCTGGGAACAGCTTTTTTTTTGTTTTTTTCTTTTGTTTTTTTTTTTGTCGACGGGGAAAATCATCTTATGACAAACCCGCTCTTGGGTGGAGCGGGAGATAGTGACAGACTCTTACTGACTAAAAACCCCGCGCCGTTCCTTCTAGCCTTCATACCGGGGCACGAGCTCCCTTTCGGACAACCCTGTCCCCAGTAGGCTTCGACCCAGCTGGGCCCCTCCTGCTGCTGACAACTCCTTGAGGCGCGCGGGAACAGTGCGCGCCGTCGACGTCTTGAACTCGGTCCATTACCGGACGATTGGACAGCGAGCTACCCATGGCTCGCCGTCCGCGAGCCTGCGTCCACGGTGGCCGAAAATCGGGATCGGACTCCCGGCGACGGCGGCGAGGGCGCCGTAGCCTGATGCGGTCGACCTCCTCCTTTACTAGCATTACTGCTTCGCAGAAGGAGGCGACCGCCTGCCATTCCTGCTCGCTCCGGACCATGGCCTCGACCAGGGCCCGGCGCGAGAGGTTTCCGCCGCCGATCGCCCACGAGGGCACGGCGATGCTCCGCCCAGGCAGGGCACACCTCGACGGTGTGCTACACCGTGTCCTCCGGGCGTTGCGCACAGTGGCGACACCCGGGCGTCTCTTCCGACTTTATCTGGAACAGGTACCTCCCGAACGTGCCATGTCCGGTGAGGACCTGCGTCATGCGGTACGTAAGGACGCCGTGAGGTCTTTCCAGCCACGCCTCAAAGAGGAGACTTACCGTGCTGGGAACAGCTAGTGATCTTTAATGAAGTAAAACTACTTCATTAAAGATTACTAGCTGTTCCCAGCACGCTGCACAACAACAAAAACAAAAACAAAACAAAACCAAACAAACACAACCAACAAAAACTTGTTTGTAGGAGGTAATCTCTGGAAGCACTGGTCCGATTGTGAAAATTTAAAGGTGGAAAATAAAAAAAAAAGTGTTGGAGGCGGCAGCGCCTGCGAGGCAATGGCTCTCACGTCTCAGCCGCCTTGATATCGACTTGTGTGACTCGTGCTTGCGGACGGCGAGTAATAGGTAGCTCGCCGTCCAGTCGTCCGGTAACTGTCCGGACCAAGCCCAAGTCCTCGACGCCACGTAGGTATAGTGTTCCACATACGACTCAAAAGGAGATCCAGTAAAACCGTAGGGGCTCAGCAGGGTCGAAGCCTACTGGGACTATGGGTTCGCTTCTGAAAGGAAAACCTGAGGGTTTGGCATGCAAGGGAAAGTAAGAACATAGCAAGTGTGTTTTAGTCGGTAAAAGTCTGACGCGTACTCTCACTCCGCCCTGGGGTGGGAGACGTCACTGTATGATTTTCTACCTAAAAAAATAAACCCTTTGGGTACGGTTTCCGAAAAAAACTGGACAAGTGTGACTAGGACTCACGCCCTGAGGGTTCCTTACAAACTTGAGTTCAATTCCTGATTGGAGTCTCGAAATTCTTTCCAAATCGCAAAAAAACTTTGTTTTTTTTTGACGCAACAACAAATTTTCCATTTTCAGATTTATTCCTTTTGCTGAATTGATCCACTAAGGGTTTTATTTTTCGCATAACATAACATGCAAAATAATGTTTGTTAAGTAAAGGTAAAATTAAAATAATTAGATATTTATTATTAGTATAAATGAGTTACGGAACCCTAAAAATAAAGTTTCTTGCGACATATCCCTCATTCTTGCGACCGAACCGTGGTAGGACGCCTTAAAGTTACACTTTCGCGCGTTTAAAACATAGGTGCAAGAAATGTACAGTACACTTCACGTTGGTTTGCGCAAACGGTCGGACGCTCGTACCAAATTAATATATCACTTCAAATCTATTTACTTTTCTTAGTTTAAACTTGACTTTCTTTGAGAAACTTCGAGATATTTTGTGTGAGTATAGTGTTGTGTTTATCTCTCTTTTTTATAGTGTTTTGTCAATTAACTGATAAGATTATCTAAGTATTGGAAAACAGTGATCTTTGTTTTGTTAGCATAATATAAAAGTTGTTGATAGTACTGTGCTGTCATTGTCTGTAAGAAGGCTTTGGAAGCTGTTGAAAAATTGTGGACGAGTTTTTTTTTTTTCTCGGTGTTTTTTTTTGTGGATACTGTGAAAGAAGGTTGGTTTTTTTGTTGATTTAAATATAAACTCTTGGTGTTTTGTAAACGTACAGTGTAAATATGTTTTATCCAAATAGTGGGATATATTTTACCTAGGTAAATTAATACGGGTTGCGGGAATCCGATGGATGCGAGACGCACAGGACCGTTCATTGGGGCGGCACTTGGGGGAGGCCTATGTCCAACAGTGGACGTCTTTTGGCTGAAATGACGATGATGATGAAATAAATAAAAAAAAAACAAAATGTTACGCCACGCTAAAAATGAGTCCGTAATGCGTTCACGAACATTATAAATTCGCATACATAAGACCCCGAATAAGCTGTAGGCAGTACAAATATTTGTTTCGTGCGGGAATCGAACCCGCGACATGTAGAGCTGCAGCCAAACGTTTAACCACTGTGTCTGCGCTGTCAATATTACATTTGAAATAATTAGACAGAAAAACTTGACAATTCAAAGAAAAACAAATTGCAGAGATTTGGTTTTATCTATAGACTACGGTTACACTAAAGTACCTATATAAAAATAATAATTAAAAAAAAAGAAAAGACAATGTTTTTAAATTTTATTATATTTTAATTTCAATCGAAATATTGGCTTCACCTATTATGATTTAAAAAAAAAATTAACAAAGTAAATATTTATGGCATACAACAAAATATAAAAAAAAAACTAAAATATGGCATCAAAAAACTAGCTCAAAAGACCGGCATTGCCACGCTCTACGAGTATGGCAATGCTTATCCTCTGTCCAAGGTAAAAGCCAGCCTTTGGGTCACGCGAAGTGTCAACTAGACGTTTCGACAGATCTTTATACAACTTGTGAGCACTCGGATCCCACGATAGAAGAGTTTTAACCCCAAACGGTTTGAAAATATAACTTCCAACTAGGTTCTTATCAGACCGGAATTAGGTAGAGCTATACATGTACTTGCATGGAAACTTTGATATTAATATTATGGATCTTCCCATCTAATTAAACATCCCGTGCGGCCAACCATATTACAATTATCTATAATATAAAAATGAATCGCTAAATGTGTTGGTAAGTGCAAATCTCGAGAACAGCTGAACCGATTTCGCGAATTCTTTTTTTGTTGTGTTTGTTATTGTGAGGAGAAGGTTGTTATGGAAAATTAAAATCAGGGTAGTGTAGGATAGAGTAGGGTAGAGTAGAGTAGGGTAGAGTAGGGTAGAGTAGGGTCGAGTAGGGTAGAGTAGAGTAGAGTAGAGTAGAGTAGAGTAGGGTAGAGTAGGGTAGAGTAGGGTAGAGTAGGGTAGAGTAGGGTAGAGTAGGGTAGAGTAGGGTAGAGTGGAGTAGGATAGAGCGGGAGCGAAGCCGCAGGGGTACTAGTATAATAATAAAAACCTCAGAGATAGGATAAGACAAATAAGACAAAGAAAATTAACATACAATTTTTATTAGTATTTTTCATTGAAAAAAGTCTCTCTAAGTCAACTGAGCTTAATTTTATACAATTCCTTCTCCTCGTCATTAATGCAGGAAGAATTTTTATTCTGCTGTATTTCGCATAGTGACATATAACTGCCCTTTAAAAGTAATCGCAGGATTTGAGGCATATCATAGTCGGCCTTATAATGTTCCTACTATTGGGACTCAGGCCTTCTCTCTAGGAGAGGGAATGGGCCGTTATCTATCACGCGGGCCCAGTGCGAGTTGGTGAATATCACATTTCTTCGAATTTTTGGTTCTAGGACATGCCGGTTTCCTCACGATGTTTTCCTTCACCGTTTTGAGAGCAGTGGTGATAAAATTACACAAAGTAATGTGCCTGGCTGGGTTCGAACCCATGACCTACAACTCGTAAGTTGGGGCCGTTACCAGTCGTGCATTGTACTGATTTGAGGCATATCCACTTTATTCTTTTGCTGTATGAAATCAGTTAGTGCATGAGACCAGATTATTATACATATTTCCGCCGCTTGAGATTCTCCGCAGCCTCAATCCTACTAAGTTTATCATGAATCGTTAATTGGCCCGCTAGTAGAACCTAAAACACGCAAAGATATTCACGCAAACATCTTCAGTCTTTGTTTAAAAATTGCCCATTAAACTTGTAGCTTACTCAAGTCTAAACTGGTATACCGGGGTTCAAAATCCAGTTTTAGTTAGAAATTTCTCTTGTACGTACATTGAAAGACTGGAACAATATGCTAGCTGCAGTCTTCCCATCCGATTATAATTTAGGTGTCTTCAAAGCTAGAGTGAATAGGCTCTTAATAAACTAGTGCGCATCACCATCAACGATTGCATCACTGCTTACCATCAGGTGGGATCGCAGTCAAGCACTGGTTTATATCATTAAAAAAATATATATTTGAAACACAATGGGTCATTCATTTGCCTTGTTTTGAAGTTTTAAAGAAAAACTCTATTCGCAATAACATTAGTCATTTATACAAACCCTTTTCGGGTTCCGTACCTCAAAAAGAAAATATAAATATAGTTAAAAAAAAAAAACTAAAAAACACGCTAAATAATAATAATGAACGAAAAATATTATTTTGATAAAAGCGTTATTTTTTGTTATATTTTTCGTAAATCGCCTCATTCTGCGAAGCAGTAATGCTAGCAAAGGAGGAGGCCGCACACGTGAAGCAACGGCGGTCTAGCCTTAGCTGCCGCCGGAATTGTGAAATTCCAATTTCCGGTAACCGTAAGCGCGGGCTTTCGGACGGCGAGCAAGGGTAGCTTGCCATCCGACCGTCCGGTAACCATTTGGACCGAGCCCAAGACGTTGTTCCACGCGCGTCTCAAGAAGTTGTCAGCATACCGTAGGCGCCTAGTAGGGTCGAAGCCTACTGGGGCCAAGGATTTGTTTCTGAAAGGAAAAATCGGCCCTGGTACGAAAGGCAACGAAGGATCAAGAGTGGGTTTCTAGCCAGTAAAAGTCTGAAACTATTTCCCGCTCGGCCCAGGAGCGGGGGATTTCATTGGATGATATTTCTACCTAAAAAAAAACCTACGAAATTATCTTCTTCATTTTTTCCTTGTATTTATGGGATACCATAGCCCTGTATACCAAGGCTGTTTAGCTACGATTATATTGACTGGCCTGTTGGTCTAGTGGTTAGTGACCCTGACTGCTATGCCGGAGGTCGTGGGTTCGATTTCCACCCAGGACAAATGTTTGTGTGATGAACATAATCATTTGTTCTGTATCTGGGTGTAATTAATCTATAATATGTACGTATTTAGGAATATATAAGTATGTTTATCAGTTGTCTAGTACCCATAACACAAGCTCTGCTTAGCTTGGGACTAGACGGCGTTGTGTGATAGTTGTGGAATATTGTTATTATAAAGATATAGTCATTTATGTCGCCAAAGACTGGGCAGCAGTGGTGGCCGAGTGGTAACGGCCCCGACTTACGAGTTGTAGGTCACGGGTTCGAACCCCGCCAGGCGCATTACTTTGTGTAATTTATTTCATCACCACTGCTCTCAAAACGGTGAAGGATAACATCGTAAGGAATCGGCATGTCCTAGAACCAACAATACGAAGACATGTGATATTCACCAACCCGCACTGGGCCCGTGTGGTGGATTACGGCCCATTCCCTGTCCTAGAGAGGAGGCCCGAGTCCCAACAGTGGAAACATTATAAGGCCAACTATGATATTTATAGGATCTCTATACCAAGGCTGATTAGTTACGATTATATCATCATAATCATATCAGCCAAAAGACGTCCACTGTTGACCATAGGCCTTCCCCAAGCGTCGCCACATCGACCGGTCCTGAGCGTCACGCATCTATCAGATTCCCGCGACACTGACCAGGTCATCGGTCCACCTTGTTGGAGGCTTTCCAACGCTGCGTTCCCATCGACCATCTGTTCTGCGTGCAATGTGCCCTGCCCATTGCCACTTAAGTTTGGCGATTCTTCGAGCTATGTCGGTAACCTTGGTTCTCCTGCGGATATCTTCATTTCTATGATTATATGCAAGCTGAAAATCCATTCGGTTCAATAAGGCATAGGTTTATCAATTGTTTATGTTTTCATTCCAGCACTGCGTATCGGTGACAAACCGACAAACACACTTCTTTTGTTTTCGAGAAACTTACAATCGAGAAATGAGTTCGTATTATTTCGCGAATGTTCGTGGATTAAGCAGAAATGATAGACACAAAATGTACAGAAGTCAATCTACATACATAGCGCGCTCTCACAACGCATACATAGACACCGCTCACGGACACGATATCTCGGAGCGCCTCGGCCCGCTCGTCGAACAGTTCCGGCTTAAACGCTCATTAGTGACCTGATGGTAAGCAGTGCAACATGGTGTAAAAGTTATTGGAATCGATTCAGTTACTGATTTTGAACAAACTATATAAATATTTCGCATACACTTTACATAATGTTGTATTTAATGTACATGGTCGTAGCTGCGGGTAAAAGCTAGTTTTATTATAAAGACATACTCTTTATATAAGTAGTAGAACAGCCCCATTTTAGGTAAAACTATGATTTCCTTCTTACTATTTCATTTCAAAGTTACAGGAAGTATTTACCATAGGTAGTATATAACTGACCTTATGTGCAACGATGTTTATATACAACCCGGAGACGGGAGAATGACATACCTATATATAGCACATAGTTTAAATGCCTTTAATTAGCAATAGTTTAAGGGCTAACGGCTCCTACAGACAGGCACGATACGACAGCTCCTTTTTACAATATTCAAAGCACCTTTTTTTGTCATCGGGGAAAACCATCTTATGACAAAACCAAGAGCGGGGTGGAGTGGGAGATAGTGTCAGACTCTTACTGACTAAAAACCCCGCGCCGTTCCTTCTAGCATTCATACCGGGGCTCTAGTTTCCTTTCGGATAACCCCGAACCCGGTAGGCTTTGACCCAGCTGGGCCCCTCCTGTTGCTGACAACTTCTTGAGGCGCGCGGGAACAGTTCGCGCCGTCGACGTCTTGGCTCCGTTACCGTTACCGGACGATCGGACAGCGAGCTACCCATGGCTCGCTGTCCTCGAGTCCGCGTCTACGGTGGCTGGAAATCGGGATTGGAATCTCGGCGGCGAGGGCGCCGTTACCTGAAGCGGTTGGCCTCCTCTTTTGCTAGCATTACTGCTTCGCAGAAGGAGGCGACCGCCTGCCACTCCTCCTTGCTCCGGACCATGGCCTGAACCAAGGCCCGGCGCGAGAGGTCTCCACCGCCGATTCAAAGCACCTGAAGTAGGTTGGAAGGTGGCACATCAAATCCTGGATCTGCCAACTTGAGTGTGGGTGGCTAATGGCTAGGTTGGAAGATAGGAATAAGTCAATTTGCTACCCCTCTTTTTTTTGACGCTCTGGGCAATTGTCCGGCTTGCCCCCCACCCCTCCCTAGATCGGACCCTGACGGAAAGGTGTGTCGAGCTTTTACCGACTAAATCTATACCTATGTTCCTTCTTTGCTCTTCCGTTTAAAGACCACGGAGTTCCATTTCGGAAATCTACTTATGCCCCAGTAGGCGTCGACCCTGCTGGACTCCTATGGTTTTACTGACATCTCTATGAGATGCGCGTGGAACTGTACTCACCGTCGATAACTCGGTCTTGATTACCGGACGGTCAGATGGAGAGCTTCCCATTGCTTTTCGTCTACAAGCCCACGATTCCATAGCTGCTCTATAATACAAAATAGATAGGTACAGAAGACAATCTCATGTATGTACTTCACTTTTTAAACCTACGCTCGGTGTAGGTACGCACACTAATGAGCGTTTGCGCCGGAACTGTTCGGCGAGCGGGCCGAGGCGCTCCGAGATATCGTGTCCGTGAGCGGTGTCTATGTGTGCGTTGCTCAAACGCGCTTTGTATGTAGATTGACTTCTGTACCTGTATATTTTGTGCCCTAACCGTTCATTAATTACGTATAATTTTACGTTAATGATTGTAATTGGACGTGTCTTCCTCCTCCTCACGTCGTACTCCTCAAAGCTGAGGGTCGTGACCATGCTTCATCGCTTTCATTTTTATGATATTGCTTCCACTGTCCAGGCTCTTAATAAACTAGTGTAATTCACCATCAACGATTGCATCTCTGCTTACCATCAGGTGGAATCGCAGTCAAGTACTGGTTTATATAATACTAGCTTTTCCCACGGCTTCACCCGTGTATAGAAAACATAGCCTATGTCACCCAGGAATAAAGCAGCTTTCTATCGGTGAAAAAAATTTTGCATTCGGACCAGTACATCCAGAGATTACCTCTTAAAAACAGAAATACATAAAAACAAACTTTACCTCTTTATTATATTAGTGTAGATTATGTACACACAAACAATCGAAGAATCGCCAAACTTAAGTGGCAGTGGGCAGGAAACATTGCTCGCAGAAAAGATGGTCGATGGGGACGAAAGGTTCTGGAATGGCGACCACTTACCGGAGGACGGAGCATTGGAAGGCCTCCCACAAGGTGGACCGATGACCTGGTGATGGTTGCGGAAATCCGATGGATGAGAGACGTACAGGACCGTTCGTTATGGCGACACCTGGGGAGTGTAAGTCCTATAGAGGACGTCTTTCGACTGATTTTTTATAATGAATAATTATTAGACTATGATGAAATAGAAAAGTGGTCACCGAAAATTGATTTCGTTTTTTGTTGCAGGAACAATCATGGACGTCGAGAACGCCAACTGCAAGATCAAAGTGTCACAATGTGCTGACATGGAAGTTCTTCCGATTGAGAGACCCCTGAAAATTGATGTGTGAGTAATAGCTAGAGTAGTTTTAGGGTTCTGTTTATCAGCCGGTAAAAACGGAACTCTTACAGGGTTATTTTGCTGTAGGTAAAATTGTAATAAAAAGCGTTGGGCCGTTTTGCGCGGATGTGACGAATATCTTCCCTATCGATTGATGTTTGTTATCTAGATTTAAGATTGCGTCTTATTTGGCGCAAATAAACAGTTTTTCTTTCTTTCTTATTTTTCTTTCCGTTATTCGTTAAGATTTAATTTCTCAGGATCGCGTGGAGGTATTACACTCGTACACCGAAATTAATATTAAAAACTCAGGTCTACTTCCCCACTGGGGCCAGGGTTATCCGAAAGGGAGCTCGAGCCCCGGTATGAAGGCTAGAAGGAACAGTGTGGGTTTTTAGTCAGTAAGAGTCTGACACTATCTTCCGCTCCGCCGAAGAGCGGGGGTTGTCATTGGATGATTTTCCCCACCATAAAATAAGGTCTTTTTCCACAGTGTAGAAGTGAAAATTTCAAACTTCTAAATCTGTTTTTGGCACATATTTTGACGCTTGCATGGAACTCCCTGAAATTCAGTATGAAGCAATGTCTCTTAGTAAACTTGTTTTTTTTTTCAAAACACAACCTAAAGGCAATTAACCCTTCAGATACCGTCAATTAGAGACACAATAGTAAGACAATAGATGCGCGGCCACCGGTGGTCTCTTGGGGATTCATGAATTAAGTAAAATTACCATGCCACGTGCACGAAGGGGCACGACCGTTTCTTTTTTCGTTTCCAGAAAAAATGTCCGGCTCAGTTTCGTCTACTGAGCAAGCCCTTAAAGTTTGTGGAGGGCTGTCCCTTACACCCTGTAAAATGTATTTCGTAATCAATCCTTCTGATAATCTTGTTTTGTTGACAGTGAAATAACTGGCTTAGAGCACATGATCGGCGAGCTGCACAGGGTGTTCTCCCGCGACCACGTCAACGTACAGGATGTTCAGAAACTGATGGCTGCCTACAAGTCCAACCCTAAGGATTGGAGCAAATTCGCCAAGTATGACCGTTTTAGGTGAGTTTAATTTGACTTAATTCTAGCATTTCCCAATAACAGTGGTGGCTGAATGGTAACGGCCCTGACTTACGAGTTGTAGGTCGCGGGTTCGAACCCAGCCAGGCTCATTTCTTTGTGTAATTTATTTCATCACCATTACTCTCAAAATGGTGAAGGAAAACATCGTGAGTAAACCGGCATGTCCTAGAACCAAAAATTCAAAGACAAGTGACATTCACCAATTCATACTGGGCCCGCGTGGTAGTTTACGGCCCATTCCCTCTCCTAGAGAGGAGGCCTGAGTCCCAGCAGTGGAAACGCTAAAAAGGCTGATGATGATATACGTGCTGACCAAAGATATTAAATAGATACAATACAGCAGCCATCAGAAGAAATGTCTAAGAAAAACTGTCATCCTATGCTTCAGTGAAGACGAAAAATATTTACGAAAATAAACTGGAGTTAGGTCCAGTCGTTTTGCCATAATACGATTTATAATGGTGCAATGAGCAACTCGGCATATTTCTCCAAAAAATATTTTCTTTTGGTGTGTATAGCGGACACAAACGCGACTTGACAGGTACAGGTGACAGCGACTTGTTACTACTTTAGTAACTACTTTAGTAACAAGTCTCGGATTAGAATTTTCTTCGCTATGTCCAGTCTGTTGGTAGTATATGTTTAATGTCTTTGGTGCTGACAAACAAACTTCATCTCCACGAGAGAGGACATAGATAACTGTTCTCAGCCACGCAGGCACAATGTGTATCGGTTGATAACCGGACAGTATTAAGGTGACTCAGTGCTATGTTATGTTCAATCCTGTGATACTCTTTATCTAGATAGAAACCTAATTTTCCACTGTTTGTCTTATCTAAGCGGGTCGTTGGGGGCGTGTGTTTTTGGCAACAAGTTTTATAAGTGGCATTATTATCTTGAGGTTATAAAATCATGCATTTTTCCGGAATAATAAGATAGAAATATACGAGTATGTAGTATGTTTATGTACCTATTATTTTATTCACGGAATAAAGAAAAGTAGAGGAAATGCCTCTTAGATATCGCGCGTTTGTCAACAGCAGGCGAAATTCGCCTATTACATATTATATACTAGTGCAGGTGAATATGGCATCTATTTCAAAGGCACTAGCGTTCTGAATAGAATAAATTGGTTACAGCGCCATCTAGCGTTGAGTTGCTGAACTCGTTGTAAATTGGTTAAAACTTCTTTATTGTTTGTGTCATGTCAAATAATAACAGCTTTCTTACGTTGTAATAAGACCTAATTTATGAAAGCAATAAGAATATGATTTGTAAAAGTTAAGTTTTCAATTCGTAGCTTCGTAGCCAATCATATTACTGTTTTTTATGTGTGTAATGTACAATTTGATACGCAAATGTGTGAGTTTGGCGACACTGGTTCCCGTGCTTAGCCACGTTAGGGGCACTTCTACTTATATTTTCTGTTCTGTGGTTTTATTCATATTACTTGTAACTTTTAAATTGAGAGCTTTTTTTTTTGGTGGGCAAAAATCATCCAATGACAACCCCTGCTGACACTATCTCCCGCTCCACCCAAGGAGCGGGAGATAGTGTCAGACTTTTACTGAATAAAAACCCACCACGTTCCTTCTAGCCTTCATACCGGGGCTCTAGCTCCCTTTCGAGATGAATTATAGACGATTTACCCTCCTAAAAAATGTAAATCAATGAATATTTCGCAAAGAAAGTGGTTTTAAAGGCCAGCGAGGCTCTATGCGGCGCAGGCGGCAGTACAAGTATGTGTGCATTTAACTCCGGTCAGATGTTTAAGGGACTACACGCCTTAACCCTTCAGATACCGTCAATTAGAGACACAATAGTAAGACAATAGATGCGCGGCCACCGGTGGTCGCTTGGGGATTCATGAATTAAGGTGGTGCATGGTGACTCACATTTTCACTGTTTTTCATACAACCGCTCATAACTGATTATGACGTTATTACACATTTTTCATTAGATATTTTGAAAACACAGTATCTTGTGGATATTATCTAGGTTTCTAAAGAAACCAATTTCTAAATTTGTGTAAAACTAACCCAGTAACTAACTGAAAATGTCCTATTTTGTATGAACTTTGACACTTCATAATTTGCCTAAAAATAAAAAAAGTCAAAAAGTAATCCTCTAGAGACCTTGCAAATTTTATTAATTTGGTTTAAAAAAAAAAGCTATTTCCTGGAGCAAGTTTTGTGAAATTTTCGAGTAAATCTCGCAATTACCGAATACTAACAGAGTTTCCAGCCGTTATCTCTCTTTCTTTGCGTTGCTTTTTCGTCAAACATCGCGTTGGATTGCATTAAATGAAGTGACAAGCTTTTAAACCATTTTCGATGTTTACAATAGGCGAGTGGAAAAGAACCCTCTTAAGCTAACACTATCAGTTTCTTCTAGACAGTTCCCAAGTAATAAATATCTTGTTGTTTGTTCTGTCACTCGGATGTTTTAACAAAAAATACCTGAACCGCATCGATAAGAGGCATAGCAACTACTGTTGTTAAAACATGGAATGTTATCTTTGTGAGGTCGTGGAGTTAAAATAATAGGTGATTAAAGAGTTATTGATCAGGTAAAGCTATTTGACGCGGTCAGTGGGTTGATGGGTGACCTTTTAATGGTTTATCTCTTTTATCCACACTTATCCCCACCCGGGTTTTTTTTACGGTGGGCAAGAATCATCTAATGACCAACCTCGCTCTTGGGTGGAGCAGGAGATAGTGTCAGACTCTTACTGACTAAAAACCCACCCTGTTCCTTCTAGCCTTCATACCGGGGCTCGAGTTTCCTTTCGGATAACCCTGGCCCCAGTAGGCTTCGACCCAGCTGGGTCCCTGCTGCTGCTGACAACTCTTGAGACGCGCGGGAACAGTGCACGCCGTCGACGACTTGGGCTCGATTCGGATAGTTACTGGACGATCAGACGTCGAGCTACCCATGGATCGCCGTCCGCGAACCCGCGTCTACGGTGGCCGGAAATCGGGATCGGATCCAGACCCGGGTCGTCGACAGCGCGTAGTATACGCCTCTTAGAGATGTCAGCAAAAATGTAGGAGCCCAGCAGGGCCGAAGCCTACTGGGACCAAGGGTCTATTTCTGAAAGGGAGGCTCGGCCTCCCTCGGCTGTATGGTTCTTTCCTCAAAAGACCATCTGAGACACTGGTCTGCATAGTTCTCATATGATTTGACCATTACATATTCTTTACTGTGTGGACTTTAAAAGAGACTTTGACCCCTGATTTTGTTTCGGTGTTTTTTCTCAGGGTAGTCAGCTAGGAAACACCGGCCTCATCTCGTTAAAATTGACTGAAAACAAAATTGATGTGTCAAAGTGTTTTTTGAAAACCTATTTACAATATAAAGATCATTTATCATTTACCGGACTGTCGGCGAGCCCGCGCCTACGACCAACTTTATGGTAATAAAACCTTCTTCTCAATTGTCTTACAGGTACACCAGGAACCTAGTAGATGCTGGTAACGGAGCCTTCAACATCATGATCCTATGCTGGGGCCCAGGACATGCGTCTGCCATCCACGACCACGCTGATTCCCATTGCTTCATGAAACTGCTGAGCGGGTCTCTTGATGAAGTCAGGTAAGAACACAAATATGAGGATTAGTTTAAACTATTGCACTTTACCATGAACGATTGCATCACTGCTTACCATCAGGTGGGACAGCAGTCAAGCACTAGTTTATATCATTTTTTATATTTATTTCAATAAACTTACTCGAAAATTCGCTTTTAAGGCTGCGGTCTTTTAAAAATTCACCCGCGGCAAATTATTAGCGCATCTTTGTATGCTTTTCTTGAACAAAATAATGAAACAACTTGAAATATTTTTATAGCACATATTTAACCATAGTATGAGTAGTAGCCAGTTATTTTTTTTTAAGTCAATTTGGGTGTATTATGTTTGGTAAATCAAGCGTTAAACATAGCTCTTTCGTGCCAACATCATTTCGACTTATGTTTGTGAGCTTCGTTAATGGCATAATATAACGAATTTACAAATCTTACGAATGGAAACCAAGCGCAACATTATCATCTTTGAAATGCATTCATGGCTAGTTCTAATTATGTTTCATTTTCTTATTTCAGAAGTCACAATTTCATCAAAATTCTCAAAATTTGGCTCTTATTAAATGTTTTTTTTCACAATAACTAAGCATCGTAGTTACATCATAATAAGATTATTTTGATGATAAAACTTCAAAAAAGCAAATGATAAAAAAGTTAAAATCCAAATCACTATAATTTATCAAAAATATTGATTTTAAAAGATGTCCAAAAAATGTGTATAAATTATTAGTATTTGTGAAAAATGTCTACAAATACTAATAATTTATACACATTTTTTGGACATCTTTTAAAATCAATATTTTTCAAAGATGATAATGTTGCGCTTAGTTTCCATTCGTAAGATTTGTAAATTCGTTATATTATGCCATTAACGAAGCTCACAAACATAAGTCGAAATGATGTTGGCACGAAAGAGCTATGTTTAACGCTTGATTTACCAAACATAATACACCCAAATTGACTTAAAAAAAATAACTGGCTACTACTCATACTATGGTTAAATATGTGCTATAATAATATTTCAAGTTGTTTCATTATTTTGTTCAAAAAAAGCATACAAAGATGCGCTAATAATTTGCCGCGGGTGAATTTTTAAAAGACCGCAGCCTTAAGCAATTTATTATTTTTCGCAATAGTGCTGAAAAGTACACAATCTTGCCTCCGCACTGTTTATTACATTTGTCGCTTCAGGCTGGGTGTTAAGCGACTCCCACAAGTCGCGCATGAACCCCCATTTATTAACCGACTTTGAAAAGGAGGAGGTTCTGATTTTGAAAATTATTTTTTTTATTGAAAGATTATGCTTCCAAGTTGGTCCCATAGAAATATTGTTATGATCTGATCAAGAACTTCGAAGATATGGAACAGAACTCCTCATAGAATCATAGCAGAATTGTCGTAACAAGTAAAATTGCTTTGTTTATACGTGTAGTCGATGACTGACTGAAAGAAAAGAGAGGGACATACCCTCTCTTTCTTTTCGATCGAACTGATCTGGTGATAAAGCTGGAAGGTAACCGTATTTGGGTTTATTAGAATCGTTATGAGTTATTAGAATCGTTATTGTAATATAACCGTATTTGGGTTTATTAGAATCGTTATGAGATGCACTTTTTAGTGGTGGTACCATAACTAAAAAGTGAAAAATAATTTCGTTTTTTCGCTATTTAACACCGACTTCCGAAATTAAAGTTATTTTTCATTACTCATACTCTGAAAGTAGGCCTGAAGTTGCCTGAAAAGCGGGCTGAAAAGTAACACACTTTTCATTCCTAGGGAGTTTTACTTTCAACTAACAGCTGTCAAATTATTTAAAAAACTAGGTCTATCTTCTTGTATTCGTAATGAAAAGCACAGTGCTTACCCAGGGTTAAAGTTACTTATTTAGTCCCTCGAATTAGCAACTCCTCGGGACGAAATAAGTAACTTTCACCCCTAGTGTAACAATGTACTATTGTACATTTCAGTGTTTTCTTACATTGAAGTCGGTTTAATGTTTTTTAATAAAAAGTTTTTTATTTATTCTTCGTAGGTGTATTGAAAAACGTCGTTTTTACTTTACTTTGACGAACCGAGAATCTTTATCAAACCGTTACTAACCTACAAACTTATCTATTTAGCCAGCTGTACGTAAATATTATTTTGAACTGGTTTTCGTAAACATTAGACTGATGAAGTTGCATCAGCTATTGCATCTGTCTCCGGTTAGTTATTGATCAATTAGATGAGATATAATAAGGGTGCGTTTAGACGAGTCGAAAACTTTCTTGCCACGGATTTTTTTTAAGATGGGAAAAAAGTGAGATAACGCCTGAAAACTGTGTTAGTATTCGGTAATTCCGAGATTTACTCGAAAACTTCACAAAACTTGCTCCAGAGAATAGCTGTTTTTTTTTAAACCCTTAAAAGTTTTTGGAAAAAGATGTCGTCATTTAGAATCTTAATAAAATTTGCAAGGTTTCTATAGTTTTACTGTTTTGACTTTTTTTAATTTTTAGGCAAATTATGAAGTGTCAAAGTTCATACAAAATAGCAGATTTTCAGAGGTTTGTACTGGATTAGTTTTACAGAAATTTAGAAATTGGTTTCTATAGAAGCCTAGATAATATCCACAAGATACTGTGTTTCCAAAATATCTAATGAAAAATGTGTAATAACATCATAATCGGTTAAAAGCGGTTGTATGAAAAACAGTGAAAATGTGTGTCGAGATGCATCTCCTTAATATCTCTTCACCGAGCCTATATCTGTTCACCGAGCCTATTTCATGGCTCTTCATATGACTGGCCGAAGGTGTGGTATGCTAAGCCAAGGTCGGTGATGCGGCTGAGGTGATGACCAGGTATGACCAGGTAGGCATAGTGGTG
Source organism: Mythimna lalbum (assembly GCA_949319445.1). Classification (NCBI taxonomy): domain Eukaryota; kingdom Metazoa; phylum Arthropoda; class Insecta; order Lepidoptera; family Noctuidae; genus Mythimna; species Mythimna lalbum. Next base: position 11,174,580 of record OX439372.1, read on the forward strand.
GTCAGGATACCCTTAGCCGAGGGTGCTGGCTGTATGGCTTGTTGCTCGAAATCTTGAGGAAGTGATGATGACGTAACGAAGTAGTAGCCGCACGAAGGCTGCGCTAACGTTCTTTGTCGAGGGTCACCAGTTTCGAGATAGGCGGAACAGAGAGTAAAGTCCCGCAAACCTCCATTGAAAAGGGAGGATCCTCCGACCAGACAGTTGTTATAGTCTGGTAGGCGACTGCCCGATAGTTGTTGTCGGGCTGTCGTATATGTTCAAATCGTGCGGAGAACTTTGATTGCGCGATGCAGGATTTCGTATTTTCTTCGTAGTTCTTATGTGGCGTCATAGATGTCGCTACAGTTTGATCAGAATAACGAGCAGAATCAATTAAACCACTTTTTAATATAGGTTACATTAAAAAAAAAAAATCTTCGTTTAAAACTTCGACCTGTTTATTTATGAATATCCTCGAATTAGCGACCTCGCTGCGCTCGGCCGCCAACTCCTCGGGACGAAATAAGTAACTTTCACCCCTAGTGTAACAATGTACTATTGCTTTCTTTCTTCTTTCATATGTGGACATTAAGGGCACTCTAATAAGTGAGTAGGAGCACCGCACTCGCCCTGTATGTTGGAGGGGTCTATAATCCCCCATTTTGTCAGGTTGTTTGCAACGGCCTTCTTGGATGCGCAGTCTATTGATTACTGTCGATGACGTTAATTTATCCCGATTACTAATTCTAATAATATTATTATTTATATTGTCACTGGTTCTGATATTATCATATATTACGTCTTTCATATTTATCGTTATTTCTTTACGTAGAGACATAAATAGGACGACCCTTCTGACCTCTTAATTTCGTCTTTTTCTTTATCAATTGATGACGCACGATTTTATCAACAGTTTTATCTCCTTGTATAGCATAGTAAGCTTTTTAATGTTCCCACTGCTGGGACTCGGGCCTGCTCTCTAGGAGAGAGAATGGGCTGTAGACCACCACGCGGGCTCAGTGCGGGTTGGTGAATATCACATGTCTTGGAATTTTTGGTTCTAGGGCAATGTCGGTTTCCTCACGATGTTTTCCTTCACCGTTTTGGGAGCAGTGGTGATGAAATAAATTACACAAAGTAATGCGCCTAGCTGGGTTTGAACCCGCGACCTACAACTCGTAAGTCGGGGCCGTTACCACTCGGCCACCACTGCTCTCTTATAGCCTTGTGATCCAATTATATTATTGTTTTTATCTTGAACTAGCTGTACAAACGCGGCTTCGCTCCCGCTCTACTCTACTCCACCCTACTCTACCTTACTCTACCCTACACTACTCTAATTTGATTTTTTTTCAATAACAACCTTCTCCTCACAATAACAAACATACGATAAAAAAATTAGCGAAATCGGTTCAGCTGTTCTCGAGATTTGCGCTTACCAACACATTTAGCGATTCATTTTTATATTATAGATGAGGTCACAACTAGAGATTGGTTTCTACCCGGTAAATAAAAATAAAAATACCCAAAATACCCAAATGCAGGGTATTTACCGGGTAAAAACCCTGTTTATACCCAAATTGGGTATTTACCCGGTAAATACCCGATGGGTTTTTACCCACCGCCCATCTCTAGTCACAACCCAATTTTATTTTAAATGTTTTCTTCTATTTTGTGGATTGCTGCTAACTTTACAGTCTTATCTGCTCCTTAGTTAGTTTCCTGCGTTTAGGTTTTTTAGTGTCATTAAAGCACATTTTTTAATATGCGACTAGCTAATTCTAAAATTTTTATCAAGTACCTATTTCTATTTTTACTTACTTCACGCCGGAACAACTGCTTAATCTTTATCAAGCCCAAGTTCGATCGTGTATGGAGTACTGTTGTCAACTTTGGGATGGGTTTGCCAAATAGCAGCTTGATACCCTGGAGTCGATTGAGAGGCGAGCCAAGAGAATCATCGGCAATAATGCACTTATAGAGTCGAAGCTCCAAAGCCTTGAGCATCCCTGTAGAGTTGCTAGTCTGTCTACATTACGGGGAGTGTGCACTGGAACTACACAATCTAATTCCGCCAAGTCCATTCTATCATCGGACCACAAGACGTACGGCGTTGCGTCACCGGTACATGGTTGACATCCCACCAATACGCACAAAGCGTTTTGGGAACACATTTATTGTGCGTACAGCCAAGGAGTGGAATTCCCTGCTGGAGTCTGTGTTTTCTGATACCTACTACTTAGGGGTCTTGAGTGAATAGGTTACTTCTAGGCAAGCATGTTCCATCGTCGACCTCATCATCGCTTACCATCAGGTGAGATGGTGGTTAAACGCAAGCCTATCAATAATTAAAAAAAAAGACGTGTGGCACTCGGAGACTGCCGCGGTAAAGCTATTGCATAGCATTTTTTATCAACTTATGCAATTATCATAGAAAAATATTATTTGTGATTGAAGTTGACAAGTTGCCATGACAACCATTTAGTGGGGGGTGTTAGGTTTTTTTCATTACGGAATTTCTGGATTCGGTCTCCACGCTCAAGGCCCGCGATAGAAGCTATGCAATAGCTTAAAAATCTTATGAGTAGAATTACCATGTTTTCCACTATTAATTTTTCACCTAAAAAATACAGTCATTAATATCTTGAAATAAAAATCTATGCCTGCAAAAAACGCGAACGATGTCCTTCCTAAAAGGGTCAATAGACTAGTAAAATATTTGTTTGTTTGTAAGGTCAGTGTATGTCAGGCCAGTGTTATCTGGCTTCATTGTTCATTATGACGACGCTTTCAATTTTATCTCGATAAAGGTGGAGAGTAGTTTTAACTGGTTTCAGTTAAGAGGACTACAGCGGCGCCGAGTTGCTAGCCTGACGGTTTTCTATCGTTTATCTCAATAATTATAATAAATTAAATTAATTTGAATCCTTACTAATATTATAAAAGCGAAAGTGAGTTTGTTTGGTTGTTACGTCTTCACGCCTAAATGGCAGAACCGATTTTGGTGAATATTGGTACAGAGATAGTTAGGACCCTGGAGACGGACAAAGGCTAATTTTTTTTTATAAGTGGGAAAAGCGGGAGAAAAATTAAAGTATATTCATAATCGCATATGGCTTGAAAATAAATAACCCAATCTACAAACGTAACGTATTAGTAAATAGTAAGTCTCAATTGTTGAACAACAGATTTATACGATCGAACGAATTCATTCAAACCTAAAAATCAAACGAACCGAATCACTCAAGTAATTAAAAACGCATTACCGATTTCCAGATACGAATGGCCGGAAAACGTACAGCCGGAGGTAATCAAGGTCCTAAACAAAAATAAATCGAGAAGAAAATGCTGCTCCGAGAGCCAAGACCTACCAGACAGCATATCCGAACTGAAAATCGACACTGACAGCTGTCAAAGTGACAGCTGCGAATGTGACAGCTGTCTAAAGAAGAGGCAGAGTGACAGGTGTCAGGAGGAAAGTGACAGCTGTCAGGAGAGGCGGGAAGACGGTTATGGAGACGATAGTGAAGATGAAGGGTATGATGTGAGGGACATGAAAGTGAGGGGGAGGTCGAGAATGGAAATCAACGATGTTTGTTACATTAACGGTAAGTTTGTTATCAAAATATTTTTTTTTTAAGAGGGGAGGGTGGGGTCAGTAAAAGTTGTCTGACTTTTACTCTTATGTTCCTTCTTTGCTTGCGCCCCAGGGCCCTGGGTTCCCTTTTGGTTTATGAATTCCGCCCGGGTCTATATCTATTTCGCGGCCCCGTTAGGTACAGCAGTTTTATATTTATAAAATAAAAACTATTCAAGATTGGTGAAATCTTAAGTAGAGTCAGATTTGAGATTTTTTTTATCGAGTTAGCAAAATATCATGTTTTCATTTTGGCCCGAACGGCTGGTCATAACATCATCATCATCATCATCAATCTTTTTAATTCATGAATCCCCAAGCGACACCGGTGGCCGCGCATCTATTGTCTTACTATTGTGTCTCTAATTGACGGTATCTGAAGGGTTAATGTTTCCACTGTTGGGACTCAGGCCTCCTCTCTAGGAGAGGGACATATAGTCTGTTATTCATGTAGTCAATTTTTTTTTTAAAATTATGGTTTTCTCCAGTGGTTTGAAAAAGTTCAAATTGAGAAGAACCTGGCCCTAACGTCGCGTATACGCAGCGCAAACAATGCCGAAACGCCGAACTCAAAAAACGCAAGTGAGATAGCGGCCTTAACACAACATTATTAATTGAATTTATTATTATTTCATGAATTTATGAATAGGAAAACAAGCTCATATAACCTTAGGAATGCAATAATAAGTAATTTATACCGACAGTAACAAATAATATTTATTATAAACTTAGTTAATTGATTTCCGTATCTACGAGTAAATACGATATGTAATAAAACATTCAACATCATGAGTAAAATAATTATCGTATATTGAATACAAGTATTTTAATCAATGAATATTTTTTTCGTGCAAAACGCCTGATGGTTTTGCAATAGCAAATTTATGATTCTTCGTTTCACAGAACGTGGTATTGCTCGTGAATTACTAGTAGGAGTTACTCAATCTTGATCTAATATATTATAATGATATTGCTAGGCGCATTACTTTGTGTAGTTCATTTCATCACCACTGCTCTCAAAACAGCGAAGGAAAACATCGTGAGGAAACCGGCATGTCTTAGAACCAGAAATTTGAAGACATGTGACATCCACCAACCCGCACTGGGACCGCGTGTTGGATTACGGCCCATTCCCTCTCCTAGAGATGAGGCCTGAGTCCCAACAGCGGGAACATTAAATTTTATTCTGATCTTCCATTTTCCAGATGCCCTGGGCCTCCATCGGGTAGAAAACCCCTCACACGTGGACGGGGCGGTCTCCCTGCACCTCTACTGTCCTCCGTTCGACAGCTGCCGCGTGTTCGACGCAAGGACCGGCAAGCCGACCGAGGTCAAGGTCACCTTCTGGTCCATGTATGGAAAGAAAATTAAGAGGGTGTGTATTATCATTTATATATCCTGGAAGCCTCCGGGCTAAAAGAGTTACTCTAACAAGGTGGCGAGTCACAATAGATCTTTTAGGTCGCAGTGACTACATCCCCTACACTACGGGAGATGCATAGCCCCTTATCTTCAAAATAATAATAATTATAATTATCATTTATGTTATAAAATAACGTTTTTAGTATTTTTAACCGACTTCTTAAAAAGGAGGAGGTTCTCAATTCGGATGTTTGTTCGCGCATAACTTCGTCGCTTGCTAACCGATTTGAAAAATTATATTTTTGTTGAAAAGGGCATACTTTCCAAATGGTCCCATAGTCACCAAGTAGTGATCTGATGATCGAATCTTGGCGAATTCGAGGGAACTCCTCAAATTCAAATCAATTTTTTAGTGAAGTCGGTTTTTTTATAAAAAGGTTTTTCATTGGCATAATTATTTTACTTGGAGCTCTTCCAGTTCTTAAGTAATATAATTCTTCGTAGCATTAAGGCCATCCAGAAGACGATAGACTCGTTGGATAGGTACTCAATATGAGTGCGGTACTCCTGTTTTATTTTTATTATGGTAGGTAAAAATCGTCCAAATGACTTCCCCCGCCCTTTGGCGGAGCAGGAGATAGTGTCAGACTCTTACTGACTAAAAAACCCACCCCGTTCCTTTTTGCCTTTCATACCGGGGCCGAGTTACCTTTCGGAGCTAACCCTGGCCCCAGTAGATTCGACCTAGCTGGGCCCCTCCTGTTGCTGACAGCTCCTTGAGGCGTGCGGGAACAGTGCGCGCCGTCGACGATTTGAGCTCGGTCTGGACAGTTACCGGACGGTCGGACAGCTACCCATTGCTCGCCGTCCGCAATCCCGCGCCTACGGTGGCCGGAAATTGGGATCAGAATCCAAGCGGCCGCTGGCGCGCAGTAAGCGCCATTGCCAGATGCGGTCGGTCTCGTCCTTTGCGCGGTGCTCCTGTTCAGAATATAAGCTACACTTTCGAATACCCCAAGTGCCCATACGCCTGCACTTTGAAGGACTTATTGAGTACCAAAGATGCTGCAGTTAACGCAGCCACTCCTGAACTTTTACAGTTTAAGGAGTTCACTCTAACTCCAAACGAATGCTGGCGTTATCGCGTGATTATAAAATAAAGAGCGTTTTATTTCTAAGTTATGTATCCAAGAACGTAAAAGGAAGTTCTTCACAAATTAGTTTGTAAATATCGATAATAAGTAGGTAAACCTTTTCATTATTCCCTTCTTATGTCCGAGGGCTGTCGGTATAATTGTCATCGATTCGAGAAGAAGAAGAAAATCTATTTTTGATAGAGTGTCTGTGGCCCAGGTAGACAATGACCTGGTGTAGGTTGGGGGAAACCGATGGATGCGAGACGCACAGGAACGTTCGTTGTGGCAACGCTTGCGGGAGACCTATGTCCAACAGTGGACGCATATTGGCTGAAATGATGATGATGATTCCCCCTTGAATGCAAAGCGCATACTTACTATTTCTTGCCAATTATCTGCCAAAATAAACCTAAAGCCGAGTACAGTCTGCTGTAACATAACATGTAATGTAACAGAATTTCCATAGGGGGGACGCCTTGTGCGCGCGCAACGTGCACACTACGTGTGAGTACGCTGTGTGCACACTTATAAAATGCTTCTTCCATGTTACCTTACATGTTATGTTACAACAGTCTGTACCAGGCTTAACATAATGTTGTAATATTATTATTATTATGAGCCCGTTGTGTCCCACTGCAGGGAAAGGCCTCCCTTCTGTTATTCTATTCTTATCTGTCCTTAGCTACTTCTGGCCAAACCATAAGTTGTTATATTCAATTTTTTTTACTGTTTTTTTTTTTACAGGTCATGGAAGCAAACCATGCAGCCGACAGCCAGTAACAGCTCTCAGCTCTCCAAATTGAACACTAAAGCCCTTCGCTGTAAACAAGGCTATGTAAACCTTCGATACCCGACGATTTTGGGTTCTATCTAAGCTATTATCTCAATGTATGTTCATAGAAGTTCGTAGACACGCGCCATCGACATTTTGAAAATTATGATTAGGCGATTATTATACTGCTACGCATCACGCTGTATGTTGCGTGTCATCGCTCCTACGCCATATTATAGAAGATTTGCGTAATCATGTTTAAGAAGGGCCTGACACCATTCCAGTCCAATATTTTTAAGTAAATAAAAATTGTTGATTATTTTGTTAAGACTCAAATTGTTATACGGTTATTGTATTGATAATTTTAGAATGAGCGATGGTCCAAAGCGATAATAAATAAATTTTGTAGGTTTGTTTAGTCTTTTTGACTGCAGCTCTGTTATTGTATGTGCCTATTTGTGGGCACAGTCATAAAATAGATAGGTACAGAAGACAATCTCATGTATGTACTTCACTTTTTATACCTGCGCTCGGTGGAGCACACTAATGAGCGTTTGAGCCGGAATAGTTCGACGAGCGGGCCGAGGAGCTCCGAGATATCGTGTCCGTGACTCCGTGAGCGGTGTCTATGTGTGCGTTGTGAGAGCGCGTTTTGTATGTAGATTGACTTCTGTACCTATATATTTTGTGACACAGTGTTTTTAACAACGGCCTTACCACAATATAGATAGGTACAGAAGTCAATCTCATGTATGTACTTCACTTTTTATACCTATGCTAGGCGATCGCGCATTTCAGCGCGTTGCACCGAGCTGTACGATCGTGTCCGTGAGCGGTGTCTATGTGTGCGTGGCTCGAGCGCGCTTTGTATGTAGATTGTCTTCTGTACCTATCTATTTTGTGACCTTACTAAGATATCGTAATTAGAGACACAATAGAAAGACAATATAGCGTTCGCTTGGGGTTTAATGAATTAAAATAATATCATCATCATCATAATTTTAGCCGGAAGACGTCCACAGTTATCTTATCTTATCTTGTTGAGGGGCCGAGAAACAACTCGGACACTTATGGATCATCACCATATCACCCATATGGATCTTTTGTGGTCCCCTAGATAGCTTACTCGTCCCCAACCTCGCTGAAAATCTCCTTCATAAGTTTCACAACAAGATGCGGGGATAAGAGCCTGTAATCCTCTGGTCTTGGATATCCTACCCCTAGAAGAGAAGCGAATGAGTCGCTTGTTAGCCAAAGCATCGCATGTGCATAGCAGGTGCTCCATGAGTTCTGTATGTTCCTCACACAACCTGCACATGGGAGTCGCGGCTAGACCCATTTTCATGAGCATGTCGTTGGTTTCAAAGTGCCCTGTAAAGGCACCCATCAGGTAGCGGATTTGCCCCCTGCTCATATTCCAGATACATTCCCGTGCCTTGAACGTAGAGCCCAGGAATTTTTTGGAGTGTTCCAGACCCGTAATAGACAGCCAGTGTGTTTTTTCGTCCACTGTTGGACATAGGCCTCCTCCAAGTGTCGACAAAATGTTTCTCACCAGGTCATTGGTCCACATTATGGGAGACCTTCCAACGCTGCGTCTTCCAATACGTGGTCGCAAAAAAAAATATTTATTAAATCAGACAGAATTTTAAATGTGCCTTATGTAATTTTAAAGTAGATTATAAACTTAAAGTAAGACATAAAATTAAGAGACGATTTAAATTGTAAATTTTATACTTATTTACAATAATTTATACAAATTAAATAATATTTTTAGAAATACTTTATACAAATTAAATAATATTTTTAGAAATACGTATTGTTTTATTACAATCCTTATATTTACTCCAGTATTTATATTTACTCTGAGCAGTGGTGGCCGAGTGGTAATGGCCCCGACTCACGAGTTGTAGGTCGCAGGTTCGAACCCAGCCAGGCGCATTACTTTGTGTAATTAATTTCATTACCACTGCTCTCAAAACGGTAAAGGAAAACATCGTGAGGAAACCGGCATAACCTAGAACCAAAAATTCGAAGACATGTGACATCCACCAACACGCACTGGGCCCGCGTGGTGGATTACGGCCCATTCCCTCTCCTAGAGAGGAGGCCTGAGTCCCAGCAGTGGGAACATTAAAAAGGCTGATGATGATTATGATACAAATTAAATAATATTTTTAGAAATACGTATTGTTTTATTACAATCCTTATATTTACTCCAGATTAAATTAAAATATACAAGTTAATGCTCTTAATAATCTAGTGCGCCCTGAGGAGGAGTGGCGGGCGGTCGCCTCCTTCCGCGAAGCAGTACTGCTAGCAAAGGAGGACGCCGAGCGCATCAGGCAACGGCGCTCTCGCCGCCGCCGCCGGGATTCCGATCCCGATTTCCGGCCACCGTAGGCGCGGGCTTGCGGATGGCGAGCAATGGATAGCTTGCTGTCTGACCGCCCAGTAACTGTCCGGACCGAGCCCAAGACGTCGACGGCACGCACTGTTCCCACGCGCCTTAAGGAGTTCGTGCATCGCCGTGCCCCCACGAGGGCACGGCGATGCTCCGCCCAGTCAGGGCACACCTCGACTGTGTGCTCCATCGTGTCCTCCGGGCGTTGCGCACAGTGGCGACACCCGGGCGTCTCTTCCGACTTTATCTGAAACAGGTACCTCCCGAACGTGCCATGTCCGGTGAGGACTTGCGTCATGCGGAAGGTAAGGACGCCGTGAGGTCTTTCCAGCCACGCCTCAAAGAGGGGACTTACCGCCATAATATTTCATTTTACCTTAACCCTTCAGTTACCGTCAATTAGAGACACAATAGTAAGACAATAGATGCGCGGCCACCGGGTGTCGCTTGGGGATTCATGAATTAATAATTACCCTAGTCGTTCGACTTTTTAGAGAGACTTTACCTTACGATTTCGTAACTTTTTTGGCGCCATAGATGTCGCCACATGTTTTTCGCAAATTATCAAGACCAGTCATGAAATACTTAAACGGCTATGTCATACTGAAATGGTTTTCATAATACCTTTATTATCTACCTTGATTATTTTAGTTTCTTTTGTATAATTATTGGTTATCTACCGCCAATATCTACATCTTTAATCGGTATTACCCTTTTGTATTTTATATCATGGCGGTAAGTCCCCTCTTAAGTTTGGCGATTCTTCGTGCTATGTTGTTTTGTTTTATTTTTTAAGATATTCGCCTTCTTACTCTTCTTCTTCCTGCCCCTATCTCATGTCACTTAGGGTCGGCGCAACACTTCTTTTTCTTCCATTCTGTCCTGTCACCTGTTTCTTTTTTTTCGGTGGTCAAAAATCATCTTATTACAACCCCCACTCTTGGTTGGAGACTCTTGTGCCTTGAGCCTAGTGTCAGACTCTTACTGACTAAAAACACCCCGTTTCTTCTAGCCTCTTTATACTGGGGCTCGAGCTTCCTTTCGGATAACCCTGGGTCCAGTAGGCTTCGACCCAGCTGGGCCCCTCCTGTTGCTGACAACTCCTTGAGGCGCACGGGAACAGTGTGCGCCGTAAACGTCTAGGCTCGGTCCGAAGAGTTACCGGACGGTCGGACAGCGAGCTACCCATGGCTCACCGTCCGCGAGCCCGCGTCTACGGTGGCCGGAAATCGGGACCAGAATCCAGGTGGCGGCGGCGAGGGCGCCGTTGCCTGATGCGGTCGACCTCCTCCTTTGCTAGCATTACTGCTTCGCAGAAGGAGGCGACCGCCTGCCACTCCTCCTCGCTCCGGACCATGGCTTTAACCAAGGCCCGGCGCGAGAGGTCTCCGCCGCCGATCACCCGTTAGGGCCGTGCCCTTGTGGGGCCCTTATCTCATGTTACTTGGGGCCGGCACAACACGTCTTTTTCTTCCATTCCGACCCGTCACATTATCACTAACTCCCTTTTCTTTCATATCACTCTTCACACAATCCATCCATCTTTTCTTTGGCCTTCCTCTCCCTCTCCATCCACCTACATCTAAACTCAGCATTTTTTTAGTGACATGCGTATTATCCCTCCTTTTCACATAACCATACCAAGACAATCGATTGCCTTTCAACTTTTCAGGCACTGGTCCCACTTTCAAACTCTTTGTCTTTCTTTTTGTTTTCTATATCGGTAACCTTGGTTCTCCTGCGAATATCCTCATTCCTGTATCGATAACGCCAAGAAAATTCGAGGCCAGCCCTTTTCATTTCCACATACCTGTTAAGGGTTCCGGTAAATGCGAAACGCACAGGAACGTTCGTTGTGGCGTCGCTTGGGGGAGGCCTATGTCCAACAGTGGACGTATATCGGCTGAAATGAAGTATGATAATGAAAAATTAAATTTTTCGGTATCCGGAACAAAAGATCGATTATTAAACACGGGACAAGACGTAAAATTCCGAGACAATCCCGGAAATCCCCGACATCTCAAAACTTTACCTTGGTAGCTGTTACAAGGTCATTTTTTCGCATATCAATACCTTTATCGTCTTTATCAAAATTATTAACTTCCAGGTAATCTTCAGGGACTTCCCTTTCCAATCTAGCCTTACTCATTTGTATTGTTAATATTTTTAACTAATCTGTACTAAGAATACTATAAAGAGGATATAAGTTGTAAACTTGTTTGTTCATCATCGTCATCATCAGCCTTTTTTTTTAATATTCCCATTGCTGGGACTCTGGTCTCCTCTCTAGCGAGCTTGCGGACGGCGAGCCATGGATAGCTCGCTGTCCGACCGTCCGGTAGCTGTCCGAACCAAGCCCAAGACCTCGACGACGCGCACTATTCCCGCGCGCCTCAAGGAGTGGTCAGCAACAGCAGGGTCCCAGCTGGGTCGAAGCCTACTGGGGCCAGAGTTATCCGAAGAAAATAAAAAAAAAAATAGGAGAAATAGGAGCTCGAGCTCCGATGTAAAGGCTAGAAGGAACGGGGTGGATTTTTAGACCTCCGTAGTTTTTAGTCAGTAACAGTCTGGCACTATCTCGCGCTCCACCCAAGAGCGGGGGTTGTCATTGGATGATTTTTGCCCGCCACAAAAAAAAATCATCATCACCATCAGTCTTTTTTTTAATGTTCTCACTGCTAGGACTCAGATCTCCTTTCTAAGGAGAGGGAATGGGCTGTGGTTGGGTGGTGGTTGGTGGGTTGTTATGTTTTATTAGTATATCTATTCTATGGTATATTAGTATATCTTTAGTAAATTCGCACCTACCACTACTTTTTCTCTGCATCACCCAAAGGTTGACTGGAAGAGAATGCCTAAGGCATTAAGTCCGCCTCTATACTCATGTGCACATCATCTTCCTGCCCTTGTCTCGTGTTTTATTTAAGGTCGGCGCAACACGTTATTTTCTTCCATTCTGTCCTGTCACTCGTCACGCTATCACTAACTCCCTTTTCTTTCATATCACTTCTCACACAATCCATCCATCTTTTCTTTGGCCTCCCTCTCCCCTTCCATCCATCCACATGTAAACTCATAACTTTTTTAGCAACATGCGTTTCGTCCCTCCTTTTCACATGACCATACCAAGACAAACGATTTCCTTTCAGCTTTTCAGTCACTGGCGCCACTTTCAAACTTCCCCTAATATACTCATTTCTCACTTTATCCATTCTTGTCACACCACACATCCATCTTGACATTCTCATCTCTGCTTCATGCAATCTTTTTTCATCCTTCTTTTTCACAGCCCAACATTCTGATCCGTACAGTATGACAGGCCTTATCACGGACTTGTAGATTTTACCCTTCAACTTAAGGGGCATCCGTGGGTCGCAAGTGGATCCCGTGACCTGTCGCCATTTCATCCATCCTGCGTTGATCCGATGTGTTACGTCCCGGTCTACCTCACCATCCCCTTGGACGAGCGACCCTAGGTACCTAAAGTCGGAACAGATCGGTATGGGCGTTCCGGCGAGAGATAAAGGCACAGGATAGGAGTCTGTACTCATGTACACAAAGTGTTAAATAAATAAATAAATAAATAAATAAATAAATAAATAAATAAATAAATAAATAAATAAATAAATAAATAAATAAATAAATAAATAAATAAATAAATAAGTAAATAAATAAATAAGTAAATAAATAAATAAGTAAATAAATAAATAAATAAATGGGTCGTAGTCCACCACGCGGGCCCAGTGTGGGTTGGTGAATGTCACATGTCTTGGAATATTTGGTTCTAAGACTTGCCTTTCCTCACGATGTTTTCCTTCACCGTTTTGAGAGCAGTGGTCATGAAATTAATTACACAAAGTAATGCGCCTGGCTGGGTTCGAACCCACGATCTACAACTAGTTAGTCGGGGCCGTTATCACTCGGTCACCACTGCTGTTATCGTCATCATTTCAGCCGATAGACGTCCACTGTTGGATATAAGCCTCCCCTACTGCTGCCACAATGAACGATACTGGAACTGGACTCTTTAGAACGTGCATTTTAGCTTCACTTGTTTGTTTGACTGACCGACATTTTGACAATTCAAAAGTGCCTGTAATTGGTCTATTTGAAATAAACGTTTTTGACTTTTGACTTTTTTGTTTTTGACTGTGCGTCCCGCATCCACCGGATTCCCGCAACCTTCACCAGGTCATCGGTCTACCTTGTAGGAGGCCTTCTAACGATGCGTCTTCTGGTAGGCGGACGCCACTCCAGAACCTTTCAGCCGCAACGGCAATCTGTTCTGTGAGCAATGTGCCCTGCCCATTGCTACTTAAGTTTGGCTATTCTTCGTGCTATGTCAGCAACCTTGGTCCTCCTGCGGATGTCTTCATTTCTGATTCGATCACGCAAGGAATCTTCGAGCATTTAAGGAAAGGGCTAAGTTTCCGTGTAGGGAGTTTTAATCTCTGAAAGTATTTTGCCGGTTTTTTTAATTTTTGATAGGTTTGAGCTTGACCGCTATCTCACCTGATGGAATGCGATGATGCGGTCGACGATGGAGAGCGCTTACCTAGAAGTAACTCTTAACTTAAAGATTCTCGGGTTGTAGCCATCAGGAAACCAGACTCCGGCAGGGAATTCCACTCCTTAGCTGTACGCACAATGAATGTGTTCCCAAACGGTTTTGTGTATATAGGTGAGATGTCAACCATGTACCGGTGGCGCATGTCCATACGCTTGGTGGTCTGATGGTGGAACGGGGCGGGTGAAATTAGGCTCCAAAATTCCGACGCACACTCCTAGAAATGCAACCGGTAGAAAACCGCTAGCCTGTCGGTTTTCTACCGGTTGCATTTCCACGTCTCTCTCTCAACTCGGAGTCGATGCTCAAGATTTTGAAGTCTTGACTCGACGAGTGCATCATTTACAATGAGCCTCTTGGCTCACTTCTCAATTGTCTCAAGTGCATCAAGCTGGTATCGGGCAGATCCGTTCCAAAGATGAGAGCAGTAATCCATACATTGGTTCTGAAAATTCTAACAGACAGCAGAGGTAGTGTCAGAGTTTTACTAACTAAAACCCACTCCTGTTCCTACGTTGCCTTTCGTACCGGAGCTGGATCTTCCTTTCAGAACCAGACCCTTGACTCCAGTAGGTTTTGTCCTTGCTGGGCCCCTGCGGTTTGGTGACATCTCCTTGAGGCGCGCATGAATCAATACGCGCCGTCGATGTCTTGGGCTGAGTCCGGACGGTTACCGGACGTCCGGACGGCGAGCTACCCATTGCTCGCTGTCCGCAAGCCCGCAGCATTGGTGGTAATCATTATATTCGTTCTTTACTCATTTTCATTAAAAAAATGTGACAATAATTAGCTAGGTTTGAATTCCTACAGGAAAAATCTAGGTATATTCATTTATAATCAAAATGTCTTTCTGCAACATGACAAAATACCGTCACAATGATTAAAAATATATTCAAGGTTCTACGAGGATTCTTGAAATTGTGACTCACTCAAACGAATATTATCGGATTAAGATTTTTATATATGCACTTAAATTCTCAGTATGTACATATAAAGTAATTTCCTTTGTAAATAAAGAAGAGATAACTATTTACAGTAAATAAAAAAAAAACCCTACGTTAATTGAAACTAACTAAAATATGGCGTCAAAAAACTCTCCCACATCGCTGTCGACTGATACTGTGCCCAAAAGATTGGCGGCATTGCCACGCTGTACGGCAATGCTTATCCTCTGTCCAAGGTAAAAGCCAGCCTTTGGGTCACGCGAAGTGTCAACTAGACGTTTCGACAGATCTTTAAACAACTTGTGAGCACTCGGACCCCACGATCCGAGAGTTTCAACCCCAAATAGCTCAATAATATTACTTCCAACAAGGTTGTTATATTTCCGCCGCTTGAGGTTCTCTGCAGCCGCAGCGGCAGCACCAGCACGACGTGATGAGCTAGGAAGATGTGAAGGCGCAAGAGTATCGACACAAGTAGCATCCAATACTAAAGGCCTACCCATCTTCCAAGGAAATAACGACATGCCGCCCGATTAGTTAAGTTATATTGTAGTTAAGTATTTTTTAAATGTCAATTATTCATGTAAATAAACAAATTATAGTAGAGTATTTATTTTTTTAATTAATGCTAGCAAAGGAGGAGGCTGACCACATGAGGCAACAGCGCTCACGCCTCAGCCGGTGCATTCCGAACTCAATTTCCGGCCACAGTAGGCGCTGGCTTGCGGACGGTGAGCAATGGGTAGCTCCGACCGTCCGGACCGAGCCCAAGTCGTCAACGGTGCTTAAGGTGGTGCATCACGACACACATTTCTACTGTTTTTCATACAACCGCTCATAACTGATTATGACGTTATTACACATTTTTCATTAGATATTTTGGAAACACAGTATCTTGTGGATATTATCTAGGTTTCTAAAGAAACCGATTTCTAAATTTGTGTAAAACTAATCCAGTAAAAACCTCTGAAAATGTCCTATTTTGTATGAACTTTGACACTTCATAATTTGCCTAAAAATTAAAAAAGTCAAAAAAGTAATCCTCTAGAGACCTTGCAAATTTTATTAAGATTCTAAATGACGACAACTTTTTCCCAAAAACTTTTAAGGGTTAAAAAAAAACAGCTATTTCCTGGAGCAAGTTTTGTGAAATTTTCGAGTAAATCTCGGAATTACCGAATACTAACAGAGTTTCCAGGCGTTATCTCTCTTTTTTTGCGTTGCCTTTTCG
Organism: Mythimna lalbum; assembly: GCA_949319445.1. Lineage (NCBI taxonomy): Eukaryota > Metazoa > Arthropoda > Insecta > Lepidoptera > Noctuidae > Mythimna > Mythimna lalbum. The sequence continues at coordinate 11,190,615 of OX439372.1, forward strand.
TCAAACATTGCGTTGGATTGCATTAAACGAAGTAACAAGCTTTTAAACCATTTTCGATGTTTACGATAAGCGAGTGGAGAAGGACCCTCTTAAGTACTGTTTCCCCGCGTCTCAAGGAGTTGTCAGCAAGGTTGAAGTGAACCGGGGCCAAAGTTTTGCTTCTGAAAGGAAGGCTAAGCCCTGGCATGAAAGGTAACGAAGAAACGGGGTGGGTTTTATAGTCAGTATGAGTCTGATAATGATGTCATTTGGCAGATTTTTATATTTTTACACACAGCCACAAGACTACTTTAGTCATGCGATGCATTTTAATATTGAAATATATTTCATTTTCGACAAATATCATATCTGTATGGTTCTTTCTTCAAAAGACCATCTCAGACTAATTTGCATGGTTCAAATGCAATTTGACCATTACATATTTACTATATGGACTTTAAAAGAGACTTTGACCTCTGAGTATGTTTCGGTGTTTCTTCTCAGGGTAGTCAGCTAGGAAATACTGGCCTCATCCATAAAGTTATATTGTGAGATAGTGGTTAAACGCGAGCCTATCAATAATAATAATAACAAAAAAAAAATTGTAAAGTTCCTGTTAATATTTTGCTGCAACGAGTAATGGTTTTACCACTGTTTGCTAAAATAATTTTGTTAGGAACGTTGAAAATTTTACACTTATTGATGGTTGGTTTTAGCTACATCGCCCTATGAGAACCGTCAGATTATAAGGTTTTTGTAATACTGATAGGATTACCTTCGAAATAAAAAAAAGGCAATGGCACCCGACTATTTCGTGGTTACGATTTTTTTACATTTTTGAAGAGTTTTACACACTCTTCCCTCCGCTAAAATGGAAACTTGTCCTAGACTTTTTTCGTTTTAGAACCTAATCTTCACAATGCAATAGGTCCCCATGGCGCTTTAGTAACTGCAAATTTAGCATCCTTCCCTTCCCTACTGCTTCATTCCTGACTTATATAGGCTATATTTTATGAAGCCGCCGGCAGAAACTAGAAATAAGTAAATGGAATAACAAGATACAAATATACAATACTAGTTTTTGCCCGTAGCTTTACCTGCGTATATAAAATAGCTTATGTCATTCAGATATTAAATAGCTTTCTTTCGGTGAGGAAATGTTCGCAATCGGACCAATTGTTTCAGAGAATAACTCCTACAAACAAAAAATTCAAACTTTACCTCTTTATTATATTATTTGTGTAGACAACAACACACAAAACCAAACAGTATGGATATAAAATTAAAAAAGAAACAAGATATAATTATTTTATTTTATTTATTTACACACTCGTAACATAATGACAAATATCTTTTAATTTTGTTTTGTTAAACATCTAATTCTACACATATGAATTAGATGTTTAACAAATAAATTAAACAAATTTAATAATGACAATATAATTTGGCGATAGCTTTCTCCAATATCAATTATAGTTCTGTATTAAGTTCACGCTCAATCCGGTCCATTACTTCACCAGTTTTACGCCACGAGTCAGGCACAAACATCAACAACCCATCAGCATGTCTAGTAATCTGTGGGATGTTCCTGACACATCCAACATTGCAGATAAAGTCACAGCTCAGCGTACTAGGGTTGAAATGAAGACCCTCGGCGCAGATACCGAGACGAGCCTGGTCTCCGATACAGAAATAGAATTTGTCGCATTCTGGATGAGGCCATGGAGCGATGTTACAGCTTTCTTTGCATATGTCTTCTGGGTCAACTGGACATTCAGGGCAGTCAGGGTCAACAGTGGTGGTAGAAGGGGTTGGTATGATGTCAGGAACTGGGCTAGTTGCGCTAGTCGTGGTGTCTTCTGACTCAGGAGTTGTTGTTCCGTCTGTAACAGTGCCTGTTGAGTCCCAGTGTTCACATCCAGCTTCTTCCGGCCATGTGCATCTCTAGAATTATGAGCAAAACTTTTGATTACTACTTCATGTGGAAATTTTATTTTAAGTTTGCAGTCGGGATTGTCAATGTTATTGAACTTTGGGTCAGTTGCTTTAGTGTATGGTCATGTTAAGAGAAGGGTTACAACGCATGTTACCAAAAGAGTTATGAGTGTACATGTAAAGAAAATCCTTCATTTGAAAAGCTTGAATAAATTCTTTATCACCTTATTGTAAATACCTGCATTCTGAGCAAATAAATCAATATTCTATTCTATTCTGTTCTATTCTGTTCTATTCTGTTCTATTTATTTATTTATTTATTTATTTATTTAATCTTCATGCAACAAAAAGTACAAAGGCGGACTTAATGCCTTAGGCATTCTCTACCAGTCAACCTAGGGAGGTGAAGAGATAATATGGTAGGCGCACAAAAGAGACTTTACTCTCTTTTTTTTTTACTATTCTGTTCTATTCTGTTCTATTCTATTCTATTCTATTCTATTCTATTCTATTCTGTTCTATTCTGTTCTATTCTGTTCTATTCTGTTCTATTCTGTTCTATTCTATTCTATTCTATTCTGTTCTATTCTGTTCTATTCTGTTCTATTCTGTTCTATTCTGTTCTATTCTGTTCTGTTCTGTTCTATTCTGTTCTATTCTGTTCTATTCTGTTCTATTCTGTTCTATTCTGTTCTATTCTGTTCTATTCTGTTCTATTCTGTTCTATTCTGTTCTATTCTGTTCTATTCTGTTCTATTCTGTTCTATTCTGTTCTATTCTGTTCTATTCTGTTCTATTCTGTTCTATTCTGTTCTATTCTGTTCTATTCTGTTCTATTCTGTTCTATTCTGTTCTATTCTGTTCTATTCTGTTCTATTCTGTTCTATTCTGTTCTATTCTGTTCTATTCTGTTCTATTCTGTTCTATTCTGTTCTATTCTGTTCTATTCTGTTCTATTCTGTTCTATTCTGTTCTATTCTGTTCTATTCTGTTCTATTCTGTTCTATTCTGTTCTATTCTGTTCTATTCTGTTCTATTCTGTTCTATTCTGTTCTATTCTGTTCTATTCTGTTCTATTCTGTTCTATTCTGTTCTATTCTGTTTATCTGTTCTATTCTGTGTTCTTCTGTTCTATTCTGTTCTATTCTATTCTATTCAGCGTTGAAAAAACAACCTCTCTAAGCTATTTCATAGAGAGAGCCATTATTTTATAGGAAAATAACCTCAAAACTTTATTCTTGTTTATATTACAAATTAGTGGTGTCAATTTGTATATGTTTTTTTAGATATATTCTAATACTATTAATTTTTTTTAAATAGTCATTTTTTATAGTAATATTTGGTATCCATCTTGGGTCTCGGACACCATAGATGCTGGTCAATCCTCTTCCGCGTAGCAACAAAAAATGGGACAAGGGCAGGAAGATGATGAGATGTATGTGCCAAATAAATATGCTTTCTCTCTTTCTCTCTTTTTCTTGTACAATATTTCACTATATTTACCTGCTGGGTTGGACTGAAATGAGTTCCGTTGGGAGCACAGGAGAACTCAATTTTCTCTCCATAAGCGCAGTAGTAGAACTTCTCGCAGTCATACTCATGAGGTAGAAGGTAAAAAATATCGAAGTCAGCTGGACAACCATTGGGAAGGGCTTCCCATTCTCCTGGTAAATCTGGATCAGGTGAACTGGCTTCTGTTGTTGTGATGTTAGCAGGTAGGCTGGTTGTGCTAGGTGGGGTGTTTTCTGGTACAGGAGTTGTGGTTCTGTCTGGAACAGATCCTGTAGAATTCCCATTTTCACACCCAGCTTCATCTGGCCATGTGCATCTCTAGAATTATAAACGAAAATATTAATTACTACTCGTATTTCATGTGTTAACGAAGTTCTTGAGTTTGCTAGAAATAATTTGGCAGTCGGGATTGTCAAATACTATTTCGCTTTGGGGCAGCGGTATTAGAGCAGTGTTGGCCAAGCGGTAATGACCTCGATTTACAGTTGTAGATCAGGTGTGCATTATTTTCCTTCTGCGAAGCAGTATTGCTAGCAAAGAAGGAAGCAGACCGCATCAGGCAACGGCGCCCTCGCCACCGCCGCTGGGATTCCGATCCCGATTTCCGGCCACCATAGACGCGGGCTCGCGGACGGCGAGCCATGGGTAGCTCTCTGTCCGATCGTCTGGTAACTGTCCGGACCGAACCCAAGACGTCGACGGCGCGCACTGTTCCCGTGCGCCTTAAGGAGTTGTTAGCAGCAGGAGGGGCCCAGCTGGGTCGAAGCCTACTGGGGCCAGGGTTATCCGAAAGAAAGCTCGTGCCCCGGTATGAAGAGGCTAGAAGGAACGGGGTGGGTTTTTAGTCAGTAAGAGTCTAAACTAACTCCCGCTCCACTCAAGGGCGGGGGTTGTCATAAGATGATTTTTACCCACCGAAAAAAAAAGGTGGGCATTACTTTGTGCAACTTATTTCATCACCACTGCTCTCATAACGATGAAGGAAAACATCGTGAGGAAACCGGCATGTCCTAGAATCAAAAATTCGAATAAATGGAACATCCACCAACCCGCACTGGGCCCGTGTTGTGAATTACGATCCATTCCCTCTCCCAGAGAGAAGGCCTGAGTCCTAGCAGTGGGAACATTATAAGGCTATCTTTGGGGTAGCTGCTGGGTTTTGCCTTAAATAGCTTAATATTAGCCTTAGCCGATAATCCCATTTTTACTGGCCTGTTGGTCTAGTGGTTAGTGGCGCTGACTGCTATGCCGGTGGTCGTGGGCTCGATTTCCATCCAAGACAAATGTTTCTGTGATGAGCACTATCATTTATTCAATATTTGGGTGTAATTTATCTATAATACGTATGTATTTAGAAATATATAAGTATGTTTATCAGTTGTCTAGTACTCATAACACAAATTCTGCTTAGCTTGGTATTAGACGGCGTTATGTGATAGTTGTAGAATATTATTATTTCACTATATTTACCTGCAAGGCTGGGCTGAAATGAGTTCCATTGGGAGCACAGGAGAACTCAATTTTCTCTCCATAAGCGCAGTAGTAGAACTTCTCGCAGTCATACTCATGTGGTAAAAGATAAAAAATTTCGAAGTCAGCTGGGCAACCATTGGGAAGGGCTTCCCATTCTCCTGGTAAGTCTGTTTCATTTGTTGACTCCGCCTCAGTTGTTGGTTCTGGATCAAGTGGGTCAGCAGGGTTTGGTATTTCTTCGCTGCTGTCTGGGACTCCAGCAGTAGTATTGGTTGTAGGGGTTGTTGAAACAATGTCTGCATCTGTTGGTGATGCTGTGCAGCCCTCATCATTATCACCTGGATTGCACACCCAATTTTCACAGCCAGCTTCGTGAGGCCATGTGCAGAGCTGGAATTTAAAATAAATATATTGATATTGGCCGCGTACTGGAATGGAAGACGCAGCGGCGGAAGGCCGCCTACAAGGTGGACCGATGACCTGGTGAAAGTTGCGGGAATCTGATGGATGCGGGACGCACAGGATCGATCAATGTGGCGACACTTGGGGGAGGCCTATGTCCAACACAAAGCGTTTTGGGAACACATTTATTGTGCGTACAGCCAAGGAGTGGAATTCCCTGCCGGAGTCTGTGTTTCCTGATAGCTACAACTTGGGTCAAGTGTAGCTATCAGGATTTGTTTTTGGGTTGTTTGTGGGTTGGTCGGTTTAAGTCAAGAGTGAATAGGTTACTTCTAGGCAAGCTTGCTCCATCGTCGACCACATCATCGCTTACCATCAGGTGAGATGGAGGTCAAACGCGACCCTATCAATAATAATAATAATAAAAAAAAACAGTGGACGTCTGTCGGCTGAAATGATGATGATGATACTTACAGTACAAGATTGCATGTAGCGGAGATGAGAATATTGAGACGGATATGTGTGGTGTAACGAAAATAGAATAAGTGAGAAATGAGTACATTAGAGGAAGTTTGAATGTGGCACCAGTGACTGAAAAGTTGAAAGGTAATCGATTGTCTTGGTACGGTCATATGAAGAGGAGGGACGAAGCGCATATTACTAAAAGAGTTCTGAGTATACATGTAGATGGATGGAGAGGGAGAGGAAGGCCGAAGAAAAGATAGATGGATTGTGTGAAGAGTGATATGAAAGAAAAGGACGTCAAGAAGAAAAAAAAGATGATGATGATGATGACGAAAAATTTGCATCAGTGTTCCCGTGAGTGATTATTACTAATTTCCATTAAATGTTACTTATTTTTTCAGTAGGTTTTTTCAAAAGGGAAAAAAACAAAATCCAAATTAAGATAACCATCAGAAATCAAAGACAAAGATTAGCAATGTGAATATAAACATTAATTACTATCAGATATGCGTAATTAGATTATATGAAAGATTTTATTACATCAGTTTTAGGTTGTATTATATTTTTCTACAGCATTTTGAAAAATGGGGATAATATTAGATTATGTGACTAGGGGATAAAGCAGTGTCTTTAAGTTGCGGACGGCACATTGAATTCCGAACGAAACGAAGGTTGCTGATTTTAATCCCGAACGGCAGTGAGGGATTTATATAATTAACTCCCAAGCATTGCGAGGAAGTTAATAAATAAACCTGAGTGAAGTGAGGAATTCAAGCCGCCCAAGACAAAGACAGCTTTATCCCATGTTGCATACTCTACTTTTTACACCATCGGTGAGACAATTCAAAAACAATTTGGTCGACCTAATCATATATTATAGATTAAAAGTATTATATTGACAAGTTCATCAAACAAACAAAATTCACTACTCCAAGATTCTATTCAATTTTCTATAACGCTCCCGTCAGTAAGCAGGTTTTATTCTATTTTCTTTGTTTTTGTTAGTGGCCAGTTTGAATAACGAAATTTTGAAGGTTTTTTTTTGGTAAATGAATTATGTTTTGTAAAAAGTCATAGAACAAAAGTTGTTGTTTATGATGTTAGTATTACAGTCCTGCAAGGTTGTTAGTGTTTTACAAAGAACCATGGAGCCAAAGATTCCAACGAGAAATGAGAGATTTGGTTTGAAATGGATGGTTTACCGTTTACTTTATTATTACCTGCTGGGAGGGACTGAAGTGTAGTCTAGGAGAACATGCCATCTCCACTACTCCACCGTTAGCGCAGGCATAGTATTTGCCGCAGTCAGATTCATGAGGCAGCAGGTGGTTGATTTCGAAGTCAACTGGGCACCCATTGGGAAGAGCCTCCCAATCATTATCTGGGTCATTAGGTAGTGGTATTTCTTCACTGTTGTCTGGAGCAACTGTTGGTCGGGCGGTGGCACCAGGGCTTGCAGTACAATTTGGTACGTTAAAAGGCCAGTCACAATACTGAAAAAATAAACAAAATGTTAAGTCTGTTCCATCATCGGACCACAAGACGTACGGCGTTGCGCCACCGGTACATGGTGGACATTCTACCCATACGTACCAAGCGTTTTGGGAACACATTTATGTGCGTACAGCCAAGGAGTGGAATTCCCTGCCGGAGTCTGTGTTTCTTGATTACTACAACTTAGGGGTTTTTAAGTCAAGACTGAATAGGTTACTTCTAGGCAAGCGTGTTCTTACCATCAGGTGAGATGGTGGTCAAACGCAAGCTTATCAATAATAAAAAAATACATTTTTTGACTTTTGTGCCGACTTTAATGTCAAGCCAGGTAAAGGACTGTTGTAATGTGACATAAGAGGAGCATTTCAAAGTGTGGACGCAGCATGCGCACGAACCGAGTTAATATTCTTTAATTTAATTCCCGCGCGCCTCAAAGAGTTGTCAGCGACAGGAGGGGCCCAGATGGGTCGAAGCCTACTGAGGCCAGGGTTATCCGAAAGGAACTTGAGCACCAGTATGAAGGCTAAAAGGAACGGGGTGGGGTTTTTAGTCAGTAAGTTTTTAGTAATTTTTCAGATTTGCATGCAAAATTTCAGTTCAATCGGAAACCGGGAAGTGGGTCAAATTTAATTTGCAAGATTGGATGACAGACAAACATGACAGGTGAAACTAAATAAAGGTCTGTAATAATGAAGTAAAATATTGAGAATTTCTCAACACTTTATCTATCAATTGTAGGTCTGGACAGTTACCGGACGGTCGGATAGCGAGCTACCCATGGCTTGCCGTCCGCGCGGAAATCGGGATCGGAATTCCGGTGGCGGCGGCGAGGACGCCGTTGCCTGATGCGGTCGGCCTCCTCCTTTGCTAGCATTACTGCTTCACAGAAGGAGGCGACCGCCTGCCACTCCTCTTCGCTCCGTACTATGGCCTGAACCAAGGCCCGGCGCGACAGGTTTCTGCCGCCGATCGCCCCCACGAGGGCACGGCGGTGCTCCACTCAAGCAAGGCACACCTCGACTGTGTGCTCCGTGTCCTCCGGGCGTTCCGCACAGTGGCGACACCCGGGCATCTCTTCCGCTTGAATCCGGTGCAAGAACCTCCCGAACTTTCCATGTCCGGTGAGGACCTGCGTCATGCGGAAGGTAAGGACGCCGTGAGGTCTTTCCAGCCACGCCTCAAAGATGGGACTTATCGCCATAATTGTGGCGTGCCAAGACGGTATGCTACTCATCACTTATCGTCGGCAAACCCACTACATTGATTGCGTTAAGCTTAATTTATGACAGTTGACGCAGAATTATTATAGACGTTCGGAAACAATGCACGAGTTATCATTTTCAGTATTTTTGTAGATGCTATCAAGTCACCTACGCAGTGTTATATATTTTAACGGAGGCGATAAGATCATATCTTCGACATCAGTTAATTAATTATCAAGTAGTTTACTTATCACAAATTACTATCTACAGATAGCTACTGTTTCAATAATTGAAAACAGTTTGATTCGTCATGATAAGAAATATATGTATTTTTTTATCGATGTCGATTAAAACTATATTATACTAGCTTTTCCCTGCGCGGCTTCGCTTCCGCTCTTCCCTACTCCACCCTACTATATATCCTACTCTAACTTACTCTACCCTACTATACCCTACTACACCCTACTATACCCTACTCTACCCTACCAAACTTCACATAAACCATCTACTAAATAGTCCGAACAAAGCCTAACATTTGGTTTGGATAGGTGAGCCCGTTCTTGAGTTCTAAAATATAACGAAAAGTGGCGATTTTTATTTATATAGATATGTTCTTCTCTAGTTTCTATTTTATCTTCAAATATGTCATCTTCTTTATAAAACTGCTAGTTTTTGAAAGCCGTCCTCTGTTAGAACGGTACTACTAGTACCAAAAAAGAGTAACCATGGAGTTTCTTGCCAGTTCTTCTCCATAGGAAACGACCAATTTGGAACCGTGCACTAGCTTCTGACGTTTTATAGGTGCTCATGTAGGCCTATGTGAAATAAAAACTTGTGACTTTGACTGAGTAGTGGTGTTACTTCCAAGTTAGGAAGTAGATATATTATAATTGGAGATAAAAAAAAACAAGCAACAGAGCTAGATAATCTATATATATATAAAAATGACCCCTGTTTTCCGTTGTCACGACTTGGCATGAAAATGGCTTGACCGATTTGGCTGATTTTTTTTTGTTGTGATTGTTATTGTGAGGAGAAGGTTCTTATGGAAAAAAAATTAGGGTAGTGTAGGGTAGAGTAGGGTAGAGTAGGGTAGAGTAGGGTAGAGTAGAGTAGAGTAGGGTAGAGTAGGGTAGAGTAGGGTAGAGTAGGGTAGAGTAGGGTAGAGTAGGGTAGAGTAGGGTAGAGTAGGGTAGAGTAGGGTAGAGTAGGGTAGAGTAGGGTAGAGTAGGGTAGAGTAGGGTAGAGTAGGGTAGAGTAGGGTAGAGTAGGGTAGAGTAGGGTAGAGTAGGGTAGAGTAGGGTAGAGTAGGGTAGAGTAGGGTAGAGTAGGGTAGAGTAGGGTAGAGTAGGGTAGAGTAGGGTAGAGTAGGGTAGAGTTGGGTATAGTAGGGTGGAGTAGGGAAGAGCGGGAGCGAAGCCGCGCGGGCAAAGCTAGTGCTGCAATAAAATGCACAAACAAGAAGCAATAACTGGTCAACAATAAGTTTTTATTTCACCATATACAGACATGCATCATATTCCAGACCAATCATTTTGAAATGATCTGCCAGAAAATGAAACCATAGATGGTGTAACAACCCAGGAGCAGACATGATCGAAATGAGCTGGCACACTCAACTGATGGAATGACTAATACTTCGATGATGGAACTACGTGTAATTGATAAGTTTGTGTAAAATACTGACCTGAGCGGGGAAATTGAAAACGGTTCCAGGTTGGCAATCTCGTTCTATCTTCTGACCGTTATTACACTGGTAATACTTCTCGCATTCTTCATGGGGAAGTAGGTGCTGGATGTCGAAGTCGGCAGGACAACCGTTGTCCAATACATCTCCGATATCTCCAGGAGTAGTTGCATTCTCTGGAGCCAGGGTTGGTGGGTAAGTGTAGGGGCCATCGTTCACGCAGTCCGTGTCCCCTGGCCAGACGCAGCTCTTTAAAGAAGACGTTGATTCGTTTAATTAATTAGATAATCAAATTATAAAAAATTTCATGTACAGTAATACCACTAAATATTATAGGTACAGAAGTCAATCTACATACAAAGCGCGCTCGAGCAACGCACACATAGACACCGCTCACGGACACGATATCTTGGTAGCGTCTCGGCCCGCTCGTCGAACGGTTTCGGCTCAAACGCTCATTAGTGTGCGTCCATCGAGCGTAGGTATAAAAAGTGAACTACATACATGAGATTGTCTTCTGTACCTATCTAGTTTGTGGTAATACACACAGACGACAATGACGTCACGGTGACGTCATAGGACTTAATACAATATAGCATTATCTACCAGTCAACCTTTGGGTTAAAAAAGACAACACTGTCGTAAGTGTGCATAATAAATAAATACTAGATATCAAAATAGAATGAAGTATCATTGAAATTACGTGCTTAGAATAATAGAATACAATACATAAAAAACTTTTTACAAAAAAATTAAACCGACTTCAAAAAGTACAAAATAACTTTAATTTCGGAAGTCGGTGTTTCAATAGATACCTAATCTTGTCTCTTCGTTATTTAACACCGACTTCCGAAATTAAAGTTATTTCGTACTTTTTGAAGTCGGTTTAATTTTTTTGTAAAAAGTTTTTTATTTTTCACTTTTTAGTTATGGTAACACCACTAAAAAGTACCTACCCTTCAGCTAAACATAAATTACCTTATAGCCAGAGTGCATCTCATAACGATTCTTATAATCCCAAATACGGTTATATTACATGAATTTACCCCCTCCCCCTTTCCCCTCCCCCTTTTCTTTCAGTCAGTCATCGACTACACGTATAAACAAAGCAATTTTACTTGTTACGACAATTCTGCTATGATTTTATGAGGAGTTCTGTTCCATATCTTCGAAGTTCATGATCAGATCATAACAATATTTCTATGGGACCAACTTGGAAGCATAACCTTTCAATAAAAAAATAAAAAATTCTAAAAATCGGTCCACAATTGACCGAAATATCGGTGAACATACATACAAAAAAAAAAAAAAACATACATTCAGCCGAACATAGAACCTCCTCCTTTTCGAAGTCGGTTAAAAATATCATCGTCGGCCTTATAATGTTCACACTGTTGGAACTCAGGTCTCCTCTCTAGGAGAGGGAATGCGCCGTAATCCACCACGCGGGCCCAGTGCGGGTTGGTGGATGTCACATGTCTTTAAAATTTTGGCTCTAGGACCTGCCGGTTTCCTCAAGATGTTTTCCTTCACCATTTTGAGAGCAGTGGTGATGAAATAAAATACACAAAGTAATGCGCCTGGCTGGGTTTGAACCTAAACTCGGCCACCACTGTTCTATACATAAATATGCTAAAATAATATTCTATAAATACTATGATAAAAATAAAATTATTATAATCAAGAAAATTTTAAATAATCATGACGAAGACCAAACTAAGCCTGAGAAAACTTAAACTAGTATTCTCGAATTTTACGCTTGTAAGATAAAATTATTACAGTAACGATAGCTTAAAAATGTGATTAGATTAATAACTTTTTCAATACACTTGCTCATAAAGTGACTCTTATTGCACTGCACTTAGGTATATAATGGCACTTGTTACCAAACTGTGACATTTTGATTACCATTACACACTAGTGCTATAATGTGGTTAAAACCTCATTGTTCAACCTCTCCCCCGCCATAATTTTATTACATTTATCGTATCAGGATTGGCGCAGATTGTCCCCCACGAGAAAAACAAAATGGCCGCGCATTTGAAAACAGATTTTTACTGCCACAAAAGTTTACTAGTTTTACAGTTATTTTATTCACAAGTGTATTGAAAAACGTCGTATGATACACGTGAGTAATTAGTCATTGCCGTTCTCGGCTCTCTTAAGACCCTCGCCATGGCTCGGGTCTAAATACCGCCTCAACGGTAATCACTAACATTACACACTTATATCATAATCTTCTTCTTCTATCTATATATATAAAAATGACCCCCGTTTTCCGTTGTCACGACTTGGTATGAAAACGGCTTGACCGATTTGGCTGATTTTTTTTTTGTTGTGATTGTTATTGTGAGGAGAAGGTTCTTATGGATAAAAAATAAGAGTAGGGTAGGGTAGGGTAGAGTAGGGTAGGGTAGGGTAGAGTAGGGTAGGGTAGGGTAGAGTAGTAGGGTAGAGTAGGGTAGAGTATGGTAGAGTAGGGTAGAGTAGGGTAGAGTAGGGTAGAGTAGGGTAGAGTAGGGTAGAGTAGGGTAGAGTAGGGTAGAGTAGGGTAGAGTAGGGTAGAGTAGGGTAGAGTAGGGTAGAGTAGGGTAGAGTAGGGTAGAGTAGGGTAGAGTAGGGTAGAGTAGGGTAGAGTAGGGTTGGGCACGCCACGATTATGGCGGTAAGTCCCCTCTTTGAGGCGTGGCTGGAAAGACCTCACGGCGTCCTTACCTTCCGCATGACGCAGGTCCTCACCGGACATGGCAAGTTCGGGAGGTTCCTGCATCGGATTCAGGCGGAAGAGACGCCCGGGTGTCGCCACTGTGCGCAACGCCCGGAGGACACGGTGGAGCACACCGTCGAGGTGTGCCCTGCCTGGGCGGAGCATCGCCGTGCCCTCGTGGGGGCGATCGGCGGCGGAGACCTCTCGCGCCGGGCCCTGGTCGAGGCCATGGTCCGGAGCGAGGAGGAATGGCAGGCGGTCGCCTCCTTCTGCGAAGCAGTAATGCTTGCAAAGGAGGAGGCCGACCGCATCAGGCAACGCCGCCCTCGCCGCCGTCGCCGGGATTCCGATCCCGATTTCCGGCCACCGTAGACGCGGGCTCGCGGACGGCGAGCCATGGGTAGCTCGCTGTCCGATCGTCCGGTAATGGACCGAGTCCAAGACGTCGACGGCGCGCACTGTTCCCGCGCGCCTCAAGGAGTTGTCAGCAGCAGGAGGGGCCCAGCTGGGTCGAAGCCTACTGGGGACAGGGTTGTCCGAAAGGGAGCTCGTGCCCCGGTATGAAGGCTAGAAGGAACGGCGCGGGGTTTTTAGTCAGTAAGAGTCTGACACTGTCTCCCGCTCCACCCAAGAGCGGGTTTCGTCAAAGATGATTTTCCCCGTCGAGAAAAAAAAAAAAAAAAAAAGGGTAGAGTAGGGTAGAGTAGGGTAGAGTAGGGTAGAGTAGGGTAGAGTAGGGTAGAGTAGGGTAGAGTAGGGTAGAGTAGGGTAGAGTAGGGTAGAGTAGGGTAGAGTAGGGTAGAGTAGGGTAGAGTAGGGTAGAGTAGGGTAGAGTAGGGTAGAGTAGGGTAGAGTAGGGTAGAGTAGGGTAGAGTAGGGTAGAGTAGGGTAGAGTAGGGTAGAGTAGGGTAGAGTAGGGTAGAGTAGGGTAGAGTAGGGTAGAGTAGGGTAGAGTAGGGTAGAGTAGGGTAGAGTAGGGTAGAGTAGGGTAGAGTAGGGTAGAGTAGGGTAGAGTAGGGTAGAGTAGGGTAGAGTAGGGTAGAGTAGGGTAGAGTAGGGTAGAGTAGGGTAGAGTAGGGTAGAGTAGGGTAGAGTAGGGTAGAGTAGGGTAGAGTTGGGTATAGTAGGGTGGAGTAGGGAAGAGTAGGGTAGAGTAGGGTAGAGTAGGGTAGAGTAGGGTAGAGTAGGGTAGAGTAGGGTAGAGTAGGGTAGAGTAGGGTAGAGTAGGGTAGAGTAGGGTAGAGTAGGGTAGAGTAGGGTAGAGTAGGGTAGAGTAGGGTAGAGTAGGGTAGAGTAGGGTAGAGTAGGGTAGAGTAGGGTAGAGTAGGGTAGAGTAGGGTAGAGTAGGGTAGAGTTGGGTATAGTAGGGTGGAGTAGGGAAGAGCGGGAGCGAAGCCACGCGGGCAAAGCTAGTATATTTATAAAAATGAAACCCGTTTTCCGTTGTCACGACATAGCATGAAAACGGCTTGACCGATTTGGCTGATTTTTTTTTTGTTGTGATTGTTATTGTGAGGAAAAGGTTCTTAT